>OX451738.1:1032733578-1033933578 GCA_948472305.1 Vicia faba | reverse complement strand
CAAGGATGAGAATCTTCATTCTGTTAACGGTATCAAGAGCTTGGGAGTATACCAATCTCTTGAGGTTTCAAGGATGAGAATCTTCATTCTATTAATAGTATTAGGAGCTTGTGAGTATACCAATCTCTTGAGGTTTCAAGGATGAGAATCTTCATTCTGTTAAGGGTATCAGGAGCTTGGGAGTATACCAATATCTTGAGGTTTCAAGGATGAGAATCTTCATTCTGTTAAGGGTATCAGGAGCTTGCGAGTATGCCAATCTCTTGAGGTTTCAAGGATGAGAATCTTCATTCTTGAGAGGAACAAATTTTTAGGAGCTTCAGTTGTCCGTTATTCTGTTGGTGGCTGTAACTTCCAACAGGTGATGAAGGAATTTTTGACTACCGTAACTTCCAACAGGTGATGAAGGAATTTTTTAACGACCGTAACTTCCAACAGGTGATGAAGGAATTTTTGACGACCGTAACTTCCAACAGGTGATGAAGGAATCTTCAACGACCGTAACTTCCAACAGGTGATGAAGGAATCTTCGACGACCGTAACTTCCAACAGATGATGAAGGAATCTTTGATGACTGTAACTTCCAACAGGTGATGAAGGAATCTTTGACGACCGTAACTTCCAACAGGTGATGAAGGAATCTTTACCTGCCGATCAATCTGAGTATGTTAAGAATGTTGTTGAAATGTAATTTTTTTTTGGAGAATAAATCCTTGGCAAGTGCTGGGGAAATAAACCCATGACTGCTGGTCTGCTAGAGAGGTGATGAACTTCTCGAGGACGCTTGAATTACTTTTCAGAAAGATTTCGGAGAGATTCGTCACTTCCCCTAATATCAGATGTTGTGGCACTGCCAGGAAACTTGGATTGCACGTAACCCTTTGTTAAGATTGACGTTTAAATGCCCCAAGTGATGGTGAGGGAGATTTGCCCCAGGTTAATCTGTAATTGAGAGATTTCTTGAAATCTTGACTGAACTGCCCCAGGTTTAATGGATTTTGAAAGATTTGTTGAAATCTTGGCTGGACTGCCCCAGGTTTACTGGACAATACCATATCAAGTCCCTTTTTGCTGATAGGAGATTTTTGCCACGGGAGTGTCATCCCACTTGAAGTGATTTTACTCACTGAGAGAGCTTTCGTTCCTCCGAACATTCACTGTATGAATTTCTTCGCTGTCAAACAAATAACCATGTGCAAACAACGATATTCAAATAATGCAAAGTTTATGCTTGTCTCGAAGTTTTTTTGAAAAAATGCGTTTTTTAGCAGAAAACTTTTTATAAGACAAATTCAACACAAGATTTAGGGCAAAGCCTTACAGGAGTCAGGATACCTTTTGTAACAGTATGCTTTCGAACTAACCCATGCTTCAATTAGTACTTTTGAAGGGTTGTAATGTAGCTTGGTTCACGGTTTAAGAAACAAAGGATAAAGGCTCAAAGTATATTTGTACCCACCCGCTCTTCGTGATGTCCTTCAATCATATACTCAATTAATTGTGCGTCGAACTCTATTCGAGTTTGGAACGACATTTTGGTGTTGGTTCACACAAGTTGAATTTATTGGAAGGCATTCATCATTTTTTTTGCAACATTTTTCATGTTGTTGAGGATTTACAACGACCTCTTTCTTTCGGTTTATTATCCCTAACTTTTGCCTGACTGTTCTTGTTTTCAAGATTAGTCAGCGGGATGCCCCAACTTTCTTAAGCCTCCTTTGTAGGTTTTGGCTCAGTGGACTTTTCTCTTTTGAGACATAATGACTGCCTATGAGATAAGGAACCATCACTGTCTTTTGATTCCCAAGGAATGTTTTTGATGTCATTCGTTGTATTACGAACTGAGAGTTTGCGACTTCAATGCACATCTTTTGAATTAACTGAGAGACTACCCTGCCCCAGGTTTAAAGGTTTCAATTTGTGCTTAAAACAGAAAACTTCTACTTCTTTGGCTCGAAGGGGTTGACTAGGGATTATCTTCCATATAACTCCAGTGTTTAGGATTTGAAAGAAACGCATGTACATCGTCAGCAAGGTTTGTTCAATAGCATACGGTTATGAGATTATGTCATTGTTTCGTCATCCTCCCTCTAAAGGCTTGTAACTTTTATCAAGAGTTAAATATCATAAAGAAAGTAGGAAGCATAATTCAAGAATAGTGAAAACGAATGGATGAATTCAAGACAAACATATGCAATGCATTAATGAAACAGAGTTTGACACCAATAGATAATTGTTCGAATAACAAAAGAAATTACAACTTAAAAATTCAAACGAAACAAAAGTCTCTTAGTTCGAACTTTGTCATTTCAGGTGGAGAACCCTCAGCGGAAAATTTTCATCTCGCCATCTGGCATGAATTTCAGCACTCCATTGTCAATCAAGTCTTGAATTTTGTTTTTCAAAGCCCAACAGTCGTCGGTGTCATGTCCAGGACCATAGGAGTGGTATACACAAAATGCGTCGGGGTGATAGCTAGGAGCAGAGGTATTGGGCTTCCGAATAGGATCCTTTAAAGCAGTCAGATTGACCTCCAACAAGCGTTCCAGTATTAGAGATGATGGTATGTCGGTCTCAGTGAACTGTCTTCCAGACGTATTTTGCTTACGCCGATTACCCCGTTGACGCGGGCGCGGTTGTTGTTGGGCTTGTGACCCTGAAGCAAGTTGAGGAGCTTTTCCCTTGTCTTCTTGTCTCAAAGGAGGTTGAATGATGACTTGATCTTTAACCCTAGTTGTTTTCCCCACTTGGTTATCTTGAAGCAGTTTGTTGACGAGGACCCTGAGCACCTCTTGTCTTTGAGCCAGGTCTTGCATGAGAGCCATCTGGCCCACCAGTTGTCCCATCATCTGGATCTTCATTGTTGCTAGCTCAATCTGTAGCTCTTCCAATTGATCATTCCTAACACCGCCTGGATTTTCTAGGACCATGCCCTTTGTGAGGAGAGCTTTCACTTCTTCTTGCCCCTGGGACAGGTTCAAGAACATTTCCTGAAGTTGAGGGTTTTGAGCCTGGATATCTTCGATAGTCCTCTCTAGAGCCATCTCTACTGAAATAAATAGTGGGAGAATAAGGAAACCTGAAAAGGAAAACCTGTTATGATACAATGCATGATATGTGGATGCATGTTTTCAAGAATCTCTCGGGGTAAACACAAGAAAATGTTAGAGATTGAACTTTGATCAGCATCTTTGACTGGAGAACTTTGTATTGGTGGATGTCTTTCCACGAGAATCAAGCTCACCATGTCAAGTGGGTCATAGCCCCCGATTCAAGTTGTTGCACTTGATCTTTGACGGCGTTTATTTAGAGGAAAATGAAACCTCTTTCCCTTTGGTAGATGTCTGGTTCAACGTGCCCCTGCATCAAAGACCCTCGAGATCCTCGAAATGGTTATTGAAAATGCTATGGTATGATGTTATGATGTTATGTACAGGTATGCAAAAGTAAGTAAGTGTATATACAGGTAATCATGTTCACACAAAGCAAACAAGTCCTTAGGATTAGGCTTGCATGGGGTTCATAGGTAAGTACCCTTTTGAAGTTAGTTGGCTCAACCTGTCCTAAAATAGAAACCGGGTTCTAAGGAGCTCAATATCACTGGATTATTTTTTGTGTTCATTGTTTTGGTTTAGACACTTAACTGGCGACCAAAATATTCCAAGAAAACAATCCTCAGTGAGTGTAGTATCGAGTATCTACCAACTTCAGACTGCACCAAAGTCGGTCATCTCACTACCCCTAAAAAGGCCAAGATGGTCAAGTAAAGTTCTAAGAGTTCGTTAGTGCTTCATGACATCACTCAGCGGCCCTGTATTCTCTTTGATTGACTCAAAGGCTACCGATACCCACAAATATGTCGCACTAACGTAGCCACTGCTTCAACCATGTCGGTATACCCCGCACAATTCCCTCACGGTTTATTGCTACTTACCTAAAAGGTGTCCCCAAATCCGGGTGTAGGATTTAAAACAAACCGAAACAAGGAACCCAAAAAGTAAAGCAATCAAAGCAATCAAGGTAATCATGTAAAGGTGATCTAAAACCCTAAGGTAACCCCACTTTTAGAGATCTATTATTCCCCAGCAGAGTCGCCAGTTCTGGTGATACGGTGGGAGAACTGACTTGGGATTTTGCGTTTGTGTTTGCAAATGTTTCAGTTTAGCAAGAGTCGCCACTGACTTTTTATTTTATCCTAAGGAAAGGTCAAAAAGCACAGGAAAGACCTTTGAGATGTTTACTTGGGTTCGGGGAGTAGATTATAGAAAGGGAAGGTATCAGCACCCTTTCTATCCATGGTTATCCATGAGCTCTTAGTTACTTGCTTAGATCACTTGCTTTGCTTTTCAATTGTTTGAAATGGTGCTTTGTGTGTGGTTTTGAAAATGTTTTGAAAAAAAGATGCCTTGTCTAGGCAACCTTTGTAATGATTCTTGTTTAAATATATACAAAGGTGTGTGTCTTTTTGAAAAGATATTTCAATGTTTTGAAAGTAGGTTTTTGAAATTGTGTTGTGTAGTGTGTTTGAAAATGGCAAGGATGTTTTGCAAGATTTTTGATCAAGTAACTAAGAGTTGTCTACCTTATCTTACTCAAAGATCTTTCTTATGCTTTTAACCCTTTTAATAGTGTTGCTTCACCATTGTATTTGGTGAACAACCTTGTGTTAGGATGTTAAAACGGGACAGGCGCGGGTCATCGTATACAATCATTGAAAGCAACTTGTGAGACGCTCTAGCAATTTTGTAAGGGGCGAGATCATTTTATCGAAGGCAACATCGAGGGTCATCGAGGGACTACGATCTTTATTTATCGAAAGGGGCATTTGCTAGAGTGTCTCATACTCGAGGGACACGATTGTATTTTCCGAGGCAACAAGTGAGGTTACCCTAGAGGTGCAAGTGTGAATTGTGTATTGATTTTCATGCATTTATCTTGTATTAGGTCATCTAGCGATTGATTTTGAATCTTCGCACACAAACCCTAATTACTATACAGTATATTGAAAGCGGTAAATTGCGGGAATTTAAAGTCTAAGTTATTACAAATAAGTATCCGGGGATGGGGGTACAAATATTTACAAATGGGGATGAGTCTTATCAGAATAATAATGTCCAAGTATATATTACAACCAAATTGAACTGTCGCATTTTCAATGTAAAATTATAACAAAGTATAAGATAATGAAAATCAAAGAAATATGAGATGCATGCATTTATTTACAAATGAACAAACAAAGATTTAACCTAATAAAGACTTAAATATTATTATTTTTGTATTTTGTGAAGAAAAAGTTTTAAAGAAAGAAAATTATTTAAATTAAATCTTCTATTATAATTATGTACTTTTATTAATTAAAAGGTTAAAGAAAAATTACAAAATTGATTAGATCAAATTAAATATTCTTTTTTATATTTTTATTATATTAAACAAGGTTGATAAAGAAAATAAAATTATTTTTAAAAAAGAAAGTAAAACAAAATTTAATTAGTGTTTGCATTAATTAAAAGAAAGAAAGTGATTTAAAGAAAAATGTTAGTTTAAAAATGATGGGCCTAAAGAGTTTGTGGCCCAAAAATAGAGAATGAAGAAGAACAAATTAATAAAATCAGAAATGAAGAAAAGGGGGTGGGGCGCTGGAAAATGCTTGGGCTTTAGGCGTTTTGTTTGGGCGAAGGCCCATCTGAAGTGTTGAACAAAATTTGTTAGGGTTGCTTCATTTGGTTAGGGTTTGGAGTTTTGGTTACAGCAGCGCCTCCTTTCACTCATCTTCTTCGTTTCTCTTCGTCTTTCCCAAGCCTATGAGCTTATGATACTCTCCATGCCCTAGCCACCGGAGCGTTGCCTCCCATCTCTCTCGTCTTCACAGCGGTCCACGTTGATTGTGCTTGAACGGTACGAAATTTATCTTGTTTAGGTTTTGCTCTTTTACAGTTATGTTTTCGTTTCGCTTGATTGTTACATGCATATTTAATCTTTGGCCTTTATTATGTTTCCATGTAGTAAAAGCTTGAGTGTTTGAGAGACGTACCTAAAACGTTTTGCTTCTGAAAGACGATGGAGGGAGAGGGATGTGAGACTGGTGGCGCTTCTTGGCGGCCAGGCGGGGGAAGAGCGTGATGGTTGCTTGCTGATGACACACAAATATGTGATATTTCTGGCTTGATATACACCAAATATTTCTCATACTTTAGTTTAAATTAAATCATTTTATAAGTATTATGCGGGTATTTTTCTATTTTTGCAGATACGCATTAAGCTGAACACTTTGGAAGAAATGAGGAAAAAAGAGGTGCAAAACTAGCAAAAAGGCCAAAGGAGAAGAAATGAGCTAAAGCCCATTATACATGTGAGGACGTGGCCCACAATGAAGAAGACCTTGACGACCGTCAAGGAGATGTGACGAACGTCACGCGCCAAGAAAGACCAAGTGACTATCGTCACTTGCATATGACGAACGTCACAAGCCACTTACTCCACTTTCTTCTCATCCAACGGACAGAAACGCGTTCAAGGGGTAATCCAGCGACTACCTACATTTTCTCACCCACTCAGTCAAAGTACCAAGGAACTTGACATATTAATGGCCCTATTATTTCTCAAAGAAGGAAGTAAATTGTTCCTACATTTTCGAGAGCAACTGATCACGCAAGACTTATAAATAGAGCCTTAGACCACAGTAGAAAAGGTTCTTCTTTTTGGCAAGAAACTTTAGAGATTATATTGAGCGAATATTCTTTTCAGCATTATTCTTTTCAGTATTATTTTTATTTCCCAGTTATTTCTATATTCCTTTCCAGTATTATTTTCTTCTGTACGGTAAAATATATTCTCCGATCGAAGCAAAGCCTACAATTTGTGCAGGAGTGCTTCTGTCTTCAGAGTTATTACGAGGTTTATGTTTACAAATTCTTATTGCTTTTTAATCGATATAATAATGTTTATTTTTTTGTCCTTTAATTTATTCTGCGATTTGGTTTAATATTATGTTAGGCTAGAAATCCTACACCGGTATGTAAATTCACTCAACCGAGGGAACGAGTAACTTAGTCAGGATTATTTTTACTATGAAACTTTCTTTTCTGGCCTAAGTTACTATTTTTCAATCATTAAATTGTTTTGTTACAGAAGTAAAAAACAGATAGAGGTTAGGGTCAACAAAGCGGAAGTTTGAGATCTTTTAACTGGACAGTAGTAATTAGGCATTGGCTTAAAATACAGCGGAAGCACTTTAAAGTTAATTAAGATTTTATTTAGTTTTCAAAAAGTGTTTTTAACTCCTGCGGGATGGCGGAAGCGTATGTTAGGACTTAACTGCATAGCCTAGATCAACAAAACGACAGTGTGAGACGAGGGTTTTTAAACTAAATAAGTTTTACTGAAAGCTATTTTGAAAATATAAAGACGCCCAATCGGTCGCTAGTTCCCGAGGTACAACTATTGCATACTGGTAATTAAGCTCATTGATTATTAAAAATCCAACTTAATTTAGTATTTAGTTCTCCCTACAACCCAATCAAATATTCATTAGCTTTAGATTTGTGAAGTAACGATAGAAGACGGTAGATCGATTCATCAGCCTATGTGGTTTGATATCTTTTAAAACTACACGATAAGACTGTGCACTTGCAGTCCGAATCATTGGATACATAAGTACAATCCTTACGATCATGTTTTTGGCGCCGTTGCCGGGGACTGATTTAAGTCGATATCGCTACTCTTTTGATACGCCGTAGAGACTAGAGCAAAAACTTCTCTCTTTCTTCTCTATTTCTTTTCTTTTCTTATTTGTATGCCAAACACTTGTTCGCAAGGTGAGCCGTTATACATACAAATCAATGATATCGAGTGTTATCTCAGACTTAGACGCTGCATTCAAGAGTATCATCTCTTGCATAACACTCAACCTCGTCAATCACTCGAACCTCCTATTTCTCGACCAACCGAAGAAATGGCTGTGAATCCTGCTCCGCGCCCACTCAAATCCTATGCCATTCCCTCACAAGATGAACCACACAATAGCATTGCTGCCCCTCCAATCAAGGATAACAACTTTGAACTGAAACCCTCTTTGTTATCTGCTGTGCAACCGAACCAGTTCTCTGGTGGGTCGATGGAAGACCCTAATCTTCATCTATCAATATTTCTACAGTACGCAGATACAATCAAGAACAATGGGGTCAGTCAAGAGGCAATAAGACTTCGTCTCTTCCCTTTCTCTTTAAGAGACAGAGCAAGAGCTTGGCTCCAATCTCTACCCGCAAACTCAGTCACTACATGGGACGAGCTGAAGAAAGTCTTTCTTGCAAGGTATTTTCCGCCAAGAAAAACAGCTATGCTAAGATCTCAGATAAGCGATTTTAGACAAAAGGAGAACGAATCCCTTTTCGATGCTTGGGAAAGATACAAAGATCTAATGAGACTATGCCCACACCATGGCTTGGAAGAATGGTTGATTATCCACACCTTCTATAATGGTCTCCTTTACAATATAAGATTAACAATAGACGCTGCCGCAGGTGGTGCACTTATGGACAAATCCTACACCGCTGCCTATGCTCTAATATAAAGTATGGCCCAAAATCACTATCAGTGGGGAAGTGAAAGAGGACATGCAGACAAAGGTACTACAGAGAAAGCACCGACGAAAGGAGGCATGTATGAGATAAGCGACCTAGACAGTGTCCATGCTAAGGTAGATGCCCTCACCCTGAAGATAGATAATTTAACCGCAATACCTCCAGCCACCGTGGCTGCTATAACTCCCAATTGCGAAATATGCGGAGTACCTGGACATCTAGTTACTGAATGTAAGATCTTTGCAGGAACTCCAACTGACCAAGTGAATTATGCCCAAGGAAACCCTTACTCAAACACGTACAACCCTGGATGGAAAAATCACCCAAATCTCTCATATAAAAACCCCAATGCGTTGTATGCTCCGAACCAAGCACCTGCCGTACCACCTGGATATCAGAAAGCTCCTGCAAATGCTCCTAGTGCACCTAGAAAATCAAACTTAGAACTGATGATGGAGAACTTCATAGCTACCCAAGCGCAAACAAACAAAGACGTCCAAAATCAGAACATACACACTAATGAGCAGATAAAACAATTAGCAAACAAAATAGATGCTTTGGCCACCCACAATAAAATGTTAGAAACCCAAATCTCTCAAGTGGCTCAACAACAAGCACCTACAGCTGCACCGACTGATACATTTCTCGGTCAACCACAACCTAACCCGAAGGGGCATGCTCATGCCATCATATTAAGGAGTGGAACCGAATTAGATGGACCGCCCGACCCCAGACTGTCAAATCAAAGTATGTATCAAAGGGCTGAAACATCAACTGAGAAGGAGAATCAACCAGAGAAACCAGAGGTAGACGAAGAAGATAAAGGAGGAGAGGCCAAAGAAAAAGAAAAAGAAAAACATTATGTGCCTCCACCGCCTTATAAACCCCAGATCCCATTTCCTGGTAGATTAGCCAAACCTAAGAATGTAGGGCAATTTAAAAAATTCGTAGAACTTCTGAAACAACTTAATATAACAATCCCTTTAACAGAAGCTATAACTCAAATGCCCTCCTATGCCAAATTCCTCAAGGAAATCTTATCTAACAAGAAAAAGCTAGAAGATGACGAAACTGTTACGCTTATAACAGAATGTAGCACAATTATCCAAAACAAGATGCCTCCTAAGTTGAAAGACCCCGGAAGTTTCTCTGTACCATGCCATATAGGTAAGTTTGTCATAGACAAAGCCCTATGTGATTTAGGAGCTAGTATTAGCGTTATGCCTTTATCCATATGCAACAAACTGGAAATGGGTGAACTAAGACCAACAAAGATGTTCGTTCAATTAGCGAATCGCTCCGTCAAATACCCAGTAGGAATCTTAGAAAATGTTCCTGTACGGATAGGACAATTCTACATCCCTACAGATTTCATAATCATGGACATTAGAGAAGACGAAAGCACACCTATCATCTTAGGAAGACCATTCTTAGCTACCGCTGGAGCTATCATAGATGTAAAAAAGGGCAAACTAACCTTTGAAGTGGGTGAAGAGAAAGTCGAATTTATTCTGACACAATTCTTACAAGTGCCTGCCATAGATGACACATGTTATCTGGTGGACATCATGGACGAATGCGTAAGAGAAATTGAATGGGAACCAATACCTTGTTCCGAAACCATGAAGATTCCCACACCTCTTATATTCGAAGATAACGAATGGTGTCCTGAATACCGAGACGACAATCTGAGTGAATGCTTAGCTCTGACACCCGATCACATGCCTTGTCCAAGAAAACCAGCATTGGATCTTAAGCCATTACCTAAGACCCTCAGATATGAATTCCTTGACACCGAGTTAAAACGACCTGTAATTGTCAACGCGGACTTAGGACAACATGAAACAGACAAATTATTACAAGTCTTAAGAAAATATCCATCTGCCTTAGGATACAACATTACAGATCTCAAAGGAATAAGTCCTTCCATCTGCATGCATCGTATTATGCTGGAAAATGACTGCAAATCTTCTAGAGAACATCAACAAAGAATTAACCCAATATGGAGCACCGTAGTTAAAGATGAAGTTAAAAAACTTCTGAACGCAGGAATCATATACCCAATCTTCGATAGTCAATGGGTAAGCCCAGTCCACTGTGTACCAAAGAAAGGTGGTATAACAGTAAAAACAAACAAAGCAGGCGAAGCTGTAGCAGAATGTACTATAAGCGGAGCTAGAATGTGTATTGACTATAGGAAGCTAAATAAGGCCACTCGCAAGGACCATTTCCCTCTACCATTCATTGATCAAATGCTTGAACGATTAGCTAAGCACTCACATTATTGTTATCTAGACGGTTACTCAGGATTCTTTCAAATCCCTATTCACCCGATGACCAAGAGAAAACAACATTCACATGTCCTTATGGAACTTTCGCCTACCGACGAATGCCGTTTGGATTATGCAATGCTCCTGCCACATTCAGAGGTGCATGATGGCAATCTTTGCTGATTTCATAGACAACATCATGGAGGTCTTTATGGACGACTTCTCTGTATGTGGAGAGAGTTTTGAAGATTTTCTGATGAATTTGGAGAAATTTTTAGAGATATGCGTAAAAGTTAACCTCGTTCTGAATTGGGAAAAGTGCCACTTTATGGTCAAACAAGGAATCGTACTAGGACACGTTGTGTCTGAAAAGGGGATTGAAGTCGATAAAGCTAAGATCGAAGTCATAGAAAACTTACAACCCCCTAAAACAGTAAGAGAAATACGCAGTTTCTTAGGACACGCCGGTTTCTACCGATGATTCATAAAGGATTTCTCGCAAATATCAAAACCTATAACCACCCTCCTTATGAAAGACATTGAATTTGATTTCAATGACAAATGCCTAAAAGCATTTAACCAATTAAAAACAGCTCTTGTATCCGCACCAATCATGCAACCACCTGATTGGAGACTTCCATTTGAAATCATGTGCGACGCAAGTGATTACACCGTAGGTGCAGTCCTGGGACAACGAAGAGATAAGAAGCTTCATACGATATACTATGCTAGTAGAACCTTGGACCATGCACAGATGAATTACACAACAACGGAAAAAGAACTTTTAGCCGTAGTCTTTGCACTAGACAAATTTCTCTCCTACCTAGTAGGCGTAAAAATAATCATCTATACAGACCATGCAGCTATTAGATATCTCTTAACCAAGCAAGATTCAAAGCCGAGACTTTTGAGATGGATTCTACTTCTACAAGAGTTTGATTTAGAAATTAAAGACAAGAAAGGTAGCGAGAACGTCGTAGCCGACCATTTATCCCGAATGGAACAGCTGACACCAGAAGAAGTACCTATTAACGATGACTTCCCGTATGAATGTTTGTTAGCTCAGATGGACTTAGGAGATGCCAACAAAGAACCGCCTGAATCGAATCCAAATCAACTGCTTTTAGGACTTGACACACAAGCTGTTAACCGTGAATCACAAGAAAGCCAAGACGTAATAAATAATGATATAAAAGAAACCGTGGTCTCTGTCCGAACTAACCAAACCATACCATGGTATGCGGACATAACAAATTACTTGGCTGCCAAAATCCTACCCCCTGATATGACTTATCAACAGAAGAAAAAATTCTTTCACGATTTGAAACATTACTTTTGGGATGAACCTTAACTATTCAAGAGAAGTGCCGACGGTATTTTTCGAAGATGCGTCCCGGAAAACGAAATTGAAAGCATTATTTCTCATTGTCATGATGCCCCTTATGGAGGCCATGCAAACACATCAAAGACATGTGCCAAAATTTTGCAGTCTGGATTCTACTGGCCAAATTTGTGGAAAGATGTGCACATAGCCATCCTAAACTGCGACCGATGTCAATGCACCGGAAATATATCCAGACGCGATGAAATGCCTCAGACTGGCATTATACAAGTTGAACTCTTTGATGTATGGGGAATAGACTTCATGGGACCATTTCCATCCTCATTCGGCAACAAATATATACTTGTGGTTGTAGATTACGTTTCGAAATGGATTGAAGCAATAGCTTCTCCAACAAACGACCCTAGAGTCGTGATTAAACTCTTCAAAACCATTATATTCCCAAGGTTTGGTGTACCCAAACAAGTTATAAGCAACGGTGGCTCCCACTTCATATCAAGAATCTTTGATAAACTCCTAACCAAATATGGGGTGAAGCACCGCGTTGCAACACCATACCACCCCCAAACAAGTGGACAGGTGGAAGTCTCAAATCGAGAAATAAAACAAATATTGGAAAAAACTGTTGCCACGTTAAGAAAGGATTGGTCGGCTAAGTTACATGACGCATTATGGGCCTACAGGACGGCGTTCAAGACGCCAATAGGTACAACACCCTTTAAACTCATCTATGGAAAATCATGCCACCTGCCAGTGGAAATTGAACACAAAGCTTACTGGGCAATTAAAACTTTAAACCTAAGCTACACTGCGGCAGGAGAGAAAAGGATCCTCGATATAAATGAATTAGAAGAACTAAGATTAGACGCATATGAAAATGCGAGGATCTACAAAGAAAGGATGAAAAAATGGCATGACAAACGAATCTCAAGGAAAGAATTCAATGAAGGAGATGTAGTTCTCCTATTCAACTCTCGTCTAAAACTTTTCCCTGGGAAACTCCGTTCACGATGGTCTGGACCATTCGAAGTAACCAAAGTTTTCCCCAGTGGTGCCATAGAGATTAAAGGAAAATCCATGAACCCGTTCTAAGTAAATGGCCAACGCCTAAAACATTATTTCAGCGTTGAAAATAAGTATTACACCGTGAGCTTAACGCTATTAGAGCTATCGCACGAATTAGGAAACTAATTCACGTCCAACAACATTGTCAAGCTAACGAAATTAAACAAGCGCTGTGTGGGAGGTAACCCACAAGTTTTTATTATTATTTACTTTCTTTCAAATCTCTTTATATTTTATTTTTATTTCTGCATTTTGATTTTTACTTTCCGATTTTTTTTCCTTTTTTTTCTTTCTTTCTTCAACTACATATTTTACTTAATTGCATTTTTCTTTTACAAATTTTAGTACCGACTCACAGGAACCTACAAGCTAAAATTCATGGATACTATCATTTTTGCCTCTGAGGCCCAGCATAGGCGATACGAGATTCTGGCTCAGCGCCAGATGAGTATGACTACGTATGTGCATGATCCCACCTTGACAGCTTTAGGAATCCGGGAAAGTGTATACTTCTTGTTTAACCAGACAGGATGGGAGGGGTTCCTAGCCCATAAACACCCTACACACCAACGCCTCACCTTGGAGTTCTTAAGCTCCCTCATCTATAAACCCACACAAGTCTTAGGGCGTAGTAGGGGTCAGATGTCCTTTAGATTATTCGATTTCACCCACCAGTTTACAGTTCGCAGTCTAGCTGAGCTGCTAGGATTCCCTAGTTCTTTAGACGCCCACATGGAAACCCAGGAGGATGACTACCTCAACTTTGAACTTAATCACTTTTGGAGGGACATAGCGGGCCAATATCCTGAGGACCCAGACCACCTTGATGCTACTGAGATTCATAACCCTGCGATTAGGTATTTCCATCACATTTTAGCTTTCACCTTTTTTGGAAAACCTATTAATAGACTCTCAGTTTCTAGGGATGAGTTGTTCATCATTTACTGTGCTTTTCAGTCCAGACCAGTCATTGGCGCATCATTTATGATCGCCAACATGTCAGCTATAACTCAGTGTACCCATGGCCCCATCTGTGTCGGCGGGCTAGTCACTATGATAGTCGAGGCCCTGTCCCTACGGTCATCTCTGTCACGCCTTACGCCATACGCCAGATACTATACCATGGACATCCCTTTTTGCTTTAACATATCTTTGATTGGTAACCTCATCCCACCTCACTTTCAGCTGCTCGTCCAAAATAACCATGTCTATTACTTCAAATTGCCTAGCCCTGAGAATACCAGTGTTTATACCAAGAAAAATTGGCTATATCACCTAGAGAAGACAGACGAACACGACCCTGAGAGGGAGGAGAGCGACCCATCCACACCCACCGGTTACCATGATTATACACCATTGGATTATCCTACACTACCCCTTGTTACCATAGTTGTTGATGTCCCTATGCCAGATCATGCACATGCGATTCAGACACTGCAGACAGATGTTACTACACTCCGAGGCGAGCTTGCCACTGTTAAATACAATGTCAGCACACTTCGGCGTGACTTCTTTCATTTCATGGACGTCATCACGGAACAGTTTGATCACATTTATCAGCATTTGCACGCTTCTGCACCACCTCCAGGAGGCCCTCATGCTTGATAGTTTTTGTTTCTGTGTCGCCCCAGTGAGGACACTGTTTGTTCTTAGAATGGGGGGGGGTTCATTATTATTCTCAAAACTCATTATGGTTTTATTATTTTCGAATAATTTGTTACTTTTCGGTTCTAAAATTTCGATTATTTATTCATCTATTCATTTCATATCCATCTTTTTTTTATTTTAAAGTATTTATTTATTTTCATTCACAGTATGTATTTATTTTTATACTATGCAATTTCTATTAGTATTTTCATTTGTTTCTTATTTCTGTTACTATTTTTATTTGCTTCTTATTTACCATATCATTCTTCCAATTCTACTATGTGCTACTATACCCCTTGCAATATACTTCTCAAGATTAATGAATTAATTAATTTAGTGGAGCACGCGGTCAAAGAGGTCAAAAAAAGACACGCACGCATCACTCCACCCTGACAAACGTCAGGATGCATGTGACGAACGTCAGGGATTGTCTCTTTGACTCTGACGAGCGTCAGAGAGCGCGTGACGAGCGGCAGGGCTTGTCCCCCACGCTTTCACTTCCCGTGACTGTTGAACAGCATTGATGCACGAAAATTTGTTTTAAAACCCCACCACCCCATTTACTCCATTCACCCATAACTTCCATAACCTCTCATATTCAAAATTCTCCCATAAACCCCATTAAATTTCTTACTCAACAAAACCATCTATATAAACCTCTCTTCCATCCTTGGTTTCATCACTACCACCCACTTTCCATCTCTTTACCACAAATACATTTTTTCTATCAAGTTCAAAAATCATGGCCAACCAACCCGAACCCGACATGCGACATCTCGTGCTTCGACAAGGAGAAGCAGGTGAACTTTAAAAGGAGAGGTACATAAAATTTCATCGTCGAGGACTAACATCCACTCGGTTCGTCGACAACAATTGCTTGCAAGAATTAGGCTTGCAACCTCATATGCAAGGCTTGCTGAATAAAGTTGGCCTAAGCTTTATTAGCATGATGAACACACCAACTTACAAAGCTCTCACGTTGGAATTCTTGAGTTCCTACGCCTATCACACTCGAGATGATGCAGACACACACCTAACATGAGCCGCTCAATTTCGGATGTTCAACCAAGAGTACACACTCAACCATGAAATTTTGAGCGACATATTTCATTTTCCCCGTGGGAATAATGTGCAATATCGCATTCCCCCAGAATTGGATTGGAATGGAAGTGCATACGCACTATGGGAGAGAATAACCGGTGAACCAAATGTCAATCCCGAAGCACGATACGCCTCTCACATACACAACCCGAACATTCGCTTCTTACACCGTGTTATGGCAAACACAATATTTGGAAGGGAAAACAACAACAAGGTAAACACTAAAGAATTGTATGCTCTTCACTGTACCTTTTCACAAAGCCTCTGTCTTAATCCCGTTACTTTAATGATGGACCACATTAAAAACCTCGTTACAAGAGACGAGACCACACCTTTTTGTATCGGAGGCATCGTCACCACCATCGCAGTTCACCTGAACTGGGGGGAAAGGATTCAACGCCTACCTCCGCTGCCAGCAGTTTATATGGATATTGATAACTGTAGAGTTGGCCGCCTGATCAAAGTACGAGAAGTTGGAGAGTACTATCTAATGGTTAAGAATGCAAGAGTTCGTAGCGTGATCATGTCAAATCACAATCGTACTTACTTGGGTAATCCGGATAACTGGCTTTACAACCTGAACGCCCCAGAACCCGGAGAAAATGTGCAAGGAAATCAAGGTGAGGCTAACAACGCTGCCGCTAACGAAATCGAAGAAGAATTAGAGCAGCAAGAGCACCAACCACAACAAGCCAACAATCCCGCCACCATCGACTCAATCTATGCCACAATAATGCAGCAAAACTAGTTGTCCACTCAATGCCACCAGAGCCTCGAGACGCGCCAAATCGAGATGATGACTCTCATGCAACAAATGCAGAGAGACCAAAACGACTACACTCGCAGGCATGATCAAAGTATGCTGGAATTCACCACAGGAATAACGGAAGATATGCGAGCCTTAACACTTCGTGTTGACGACTTGCATAATATCATATCCCAGAGAGATAGAGGCGAATCTTCCAGACACGGTGGGCAAGCACGTCGAAGAACGAGGACACGTGTCCGATACCAAAGACAAGAGGAGGAAGAATGATTACCCAGTTTCCATCTCCCATTTCCCTCTTCTATCAATACATTGAGGATAATGTATGATTCAAGTATGGGGGAGGAAGTATTTTCCCTTTTCCTAGTAATTTTTATTTTTCTTTGTAATTTCCCTTCAGTTATCTTTATTTCAATAAAAAAAAATTTATCAAGTTATCTATTAAAGCAATTTGTGTTCTTTAAGACTCCCCTTTCTTTTTGAGCCCATATAAAAAAAATTTGACTCACTCGACAAAGTACATAGACTGCAAGATCTCTAATCGTCAGGAATTGGGACAAGATTAAGCGAAATTTCTACCGTCTAGACACTCTACAACCCCAGAGTATGATAGATCAGTTCAAGTACCTGTTATTCCAACACCCTGAGTTTAGTATTTATAGTAACCCTGAGTAGTTTATATTAGCAGTCAGCACCGTCTTAAACACAAACTACGCAGGAAGTCGATGAATATAAGTGGATGATATAATATTTCAGCAAAATTTTGCAAGGAAACACACCAATTAAATTGGACGATCCTTACCCGATCGCCTAATCCAAAGGATGTAAACCTTACAAAGTAACATGAAAATTCATTTGGTGGATGATTCAGGAGCATCTGGTACTGAACTCGGTAGGGTAGATTACGGTCTGATCCCCCGCATCCAACCATTGAATTAAAAAAAGGATGCCACATTACTGTGCCAGAAACCTCTAAAGTTTAAAAGGATCATAACCACTAACCGACTATTCTGCTATGTGCGTGTAAAGATAAAGGGCTTAATGTGATTGCGCTAGAATGAAAAGGGCAAAACAAGACAAATACTCGAGGTAGGCTATGATAGGACCTGTAACTAGTTTATGTAAAATGGGACTGTCTAGTGTCATCGACGCAGTAATGGAGCATGAATCAAGCCATCGATTTTCTGACAAAAACACAACGCAGCTATATATTAGTTGATCTGAGTCATAACCATGTTTAGAAAAACATCGTACTTAGCATTTGCTTGAGGACAAGCAAAGTTTAAGTATGGGGGAGTTTGATGACACACAAATATGTGATATTTCTGGCTTGATATACACCAAATATTTCTCATACTTTAGTTTAAATTAAATCATTTTATAAGTATTATGCAGGTATTTTTCTATTTTTGCAGATATGCATTAAGCTGAACACTTTGGAAGAAATGAGGAAAAAAGAGGTGCAAAACTAGCAAAAAGGCCAAAGGAGAAGAAATGAGCTAAAGCCCATTATACATGTGAAGACGTGGCCCACAATGAAGAAGACCTTGACGACCGTCAAGGAGATGTAACGAACGTCACGCGCCAAGAAAGACCAAGTGACTATCGTCACTTGCATGTGACGAACGTCACAAGCCACTTACTCCACTTTCTTCTCATCCAACAAACAGAAACGCGTTCAAGGGTTAATCCAGTGACTACCTACATTTTCTCACCCACTCAGTCAAAGTACCAAGGAACGTGACAGATTAATGGCCCTATTATTTCTCAAATAAGGAAGTAAACTGTTCCTACATTTTTGAGAGCAACTGATCACGCAAGACTTATAAATAGAGCCTTAGACCACAGTAGAAAAGGTTCTTCTTTTTGGCAAGAAACTTTAGAGATTTTATTGAGCGAATATTCTTTTCAGCATTATTTTTATTTCCCAGTTATTTCTATATTCCTTTCCAGTATTATTTTCTTCTGTACGGTAAAATATATTCTCCGGTCGAAGCAAAGCCTACAATTTGTGCAGGAGTGCTTATGTCTTCAGAGTTATTACCAGGTTTATATTTACAAATTCTTATTGGTTTTTAATCAATATAATAATGTTTATTTTTGTTTGTCCTTTAATTTATTCTGCGATTTGGTTTAATATTATGTTAGGCTAGAAATCCTACATCGGTATGTAAAGTCACTCAACCGAGGGAACGAGTAACTTAGTCGGGATTATTTTTACTACGAAACTTTCTTTTCTAGCCTAAGTTACTATTTTTCAATCATTAAATTGTTTTGTTACAGAAGTAAAAAACAGATAAAGGTTAGGGTCAACAAAGCGGAAGTTTGAGATCTTTTAACTAGACAGTAGTAATTAGGCATTGGCTTAAAATACAGCGGAAGCACTTTAAAGTTAATTAAGATTTTATTTAGTTTTCAAAAAGTGTTTTTAACTCCTGCGGGATGGCGGAAGCGTACGTTAGGACTTAACTGCATAGCCTAGATCAACAAAACGACAGTGTGAGACGAGGGTTTTTAAACTAAATAAGTTTTACTGAAAGCTGTTTTGAAAATATAAAGACGCCCAGCAGGTCGCTAGTTCCCGAGGCACGACTATTGCATACTGGTAATTAAGCTCATTGATTATTAAAAATCCAACTTAATTTAGTATTTAGTTCTCCCTACAACCCAATCAAATATTCATTAGCTTTAGATTTGCGAAGTAACGATAGAAGATGGTATATCGATTCATCAGTCTCTGTGGTTCGATATCTTTTAAAACTACACGATAAGAATGTGCACTTGCAGTCCGAATCATTGGATACATAAGTACAATCCTTACGATCACTTGCTTGCTTACTGGTATCTCTGTGTGATCGGTGGATCTGGAACTGACTGTTTAACGCTGGTTCGCGAAATGTCGCGGTAAGCAAGAGTCGCCACCGTCTTTTATTTTCTCCAACATGGAAAGGACAAAAGCACAGAAAAATTCCTTATTGAGATTAGTTCTCGGTTCGGTAGGTAGATTTATAGAAAGGGAAGGTGTTAGCACCCTTTCTATCCATGGTTATCCATGGGCTCTTAGATACTTGATCATTTGTGTTTTCAAAATGTTTGTTGGCTTTTCAAGGTGAGTGGGTTTGAAAAAAAGTTTCGTTTAAAATTTCAGTTCGACTCTTGTATCAGTCCTCAAGAGTGTTTGAAAAATTGTTTTGAAAGCTTTTTGAAAAGTGTCGGTGTGAAAAGAAGTCTTTGATTTGTTTTTTAATAGAGCAAGTATCTATGAGTCATCTACCTACCCTAAGGAATTAGTCTGTGTAAATGTCCTTGAGGTAGTGCCATCCCACCATTGAGAGGTAGGTAGCACCACCGTTGGAGGTGTTCGGGTCAATTCGAGTTTAGGGACAGTGTGGTCACCAGAGCAATAGTAGGACACCTTAGAAGCTACCCCCATGCCATGTTCATGGACATGAGGACTTACTAAAACGTCCTATACTCGACGACCACGTTTCGAGGGGCAAGGCAACAGTGAGGCGTACCCTATGAGTGGTGTGTGAATTGTGTGTCATTTTCAGATAATATTTGTCTTGTCATGCATTTGGTGATCTACGCTTCGATTTTATTTGGGCATACATTCTTTCATGTGATTAACAGTTTAAAGGGTGCGGAAATTAAAATGCGGAAAAATAAAGGTCCTACGCTATTACAAGGCGCGGGTCTACATCGCCAAATTAAACCAAGACCCGATTTGAATAAAAGTGCGGAAAGTAAATGTCCTATTATCTATTACAAAGCTTTGGGGCAATTACATAAATTTAAAAAAGAAAATAAAAGTAAACGTGCGAAAAGAAATAAAAATCGAGAGTGTGAGGGCGTTGGACCCTTTAAGGAAATTAAATTGGAATTGAAAGTAATTAATGATTAAATAAAGAAAAGAACTTGTTTTTATGTTTTTTTGGTATTTATGAGAAAAGGAAGATTAATTGAAATTGGAAATTAAATAAAAACCTAATTCTAAATTGTTTTTAATTAGTATAGAAAAAATGTTTAAGTTTTAACCTAATTTACCCTAATTAATTAATTGCATATTTATTTACAAGAATAATTAATAATTAATAATGATAAGAAATAAAAAAAGTTATTTATTGAGAAAAAGAATAAAAATACTAAAACCTAATTTCTACCTATTTCTTTAGTTTATTTAAGAAAAAAACATTAGAATTAAACCTAAAATTAAACTAATTAATTATTAGAATTTATTTACAAAATTAATAGAAACTAATATTAATAAAATATATTTTTGTTTTATGATTTTTTTGGTTTTTATTATGAAAAGAAAATTATTTGAAATAAATTAAATAAAAAGTGATCAAAAGAATTAAAAAAAAATAGAAAAGAAAATAAGAGGAATTAAAAAGGTGTACAAACATTGGGGGGTATCTGCCCCATTTGGAGGTATTTTGTGAGCATTTTGGCCCAATAGATGGAGGCCTTTCTTGACTTTCCCAGCGCGTTTGCCTATGGTTGACTGAGGGTGTATGGTGGAGTGCATGATCTGGCCATTGGATGGATCTCCTTGGGCGCGTGGCAAGCCAGATGATGAGGACACATGATGGTCCTTGGAGAGAAGGCTGCATAGGAGCACGTTAAAACAAAATATATTGAATAAGTGGGGGACCTGGGGATCGAACCCAGGTCCCAGTGTTCACAAAGCGTGTCATCTACCACCTGTACCAAGCAACGCGTTTGTATGTATCATGGAAAACAAATATTATAAAAAATAAACCACGCTAATGATGTTAACACAAAAAACGCGTTGAAAATTTAAACGTCCCAATCATGCTATGCCACGCAAGCTTCTTCCTTGTTTGTCCTGAAAAATAAGAAACAAATAGCAGGGGTTTTAAACCCCCACTAAAACAGCCATGGAATAATAGCGGTTAGCTCATGCCTTCTCATGAATTGAGCGCGATGGTATGGTTTTGTTCGTTTGGAGCTTCTGATTTCAATGGTGCTATTTTGGTTGGCCAATTTTTCCTCAAGCGTAAAACCCCAATTCAAGGTTCCTGAAACCCTAAGAAATGTCCATGGCAACTTTCTATACAAGCAAGATTAGTTCAATTAAAAGACACCAAAAGCTTCAGCATGATCATGTTAGTGTAAAACAATAATGGAAATGCATTGATATGGCATGTAAATTCAAATACGATTAAGAAAAATTTCAAGAAAAGGGCGATTGTGTTCTACCAGTTCTTGAGGTTAGGGGATGTGATTTTGATTGGGAAAGCTTCCTGGTAATCTTGGCAAACTTATGGGATAGTTTTTAGGCCTTGCAACACACTGAAACTATGAAAACAGATTTCAATTTTTTTGGCAAAAATGCAAAGTTGTTTCTTGGTTTGAGGCGCAGCTTGCTTGTTCTGTGCATTAGGGTTGCAATGTGTATATATGTGTGACTGAATTAGGTTAGAAATCCAAGCCAAAAACCTTTGCATTGATGATTTGGATCCTTGATTTTCCATGTAATCTTTTTCAATCTTTTTGTTATAAAACCATTGCCAATCATGAGAAATCTTGCCTTTTTTGATGTGCACGAAATCTTGAGTGAATAAAGAGGGCATATGCTGCATAAAAAGATTTGGCAAACATATTTTAGTATTTTTCTTATATTTAATTTTAATTAAATGAATTAATAGGATAATAAACTCAATTAATTAATTAAAAATAAGAAAATAACTCCCCTTTGGGTCAATGGGTCGTGCATAGCTTTTGGGTGATGATTCTTGGAAGAAATTGAGGCCCATTAGCAATTTTGAGGCATTTGAAGCAAAGTTGACTTTTCAAAATTCCCAAAAATCTCCCAACTTCCACAAGGCATATCTTGCTCAATTTTTAAGCTTTGATCATGTTCTTGGACATTTTGGAAAGGTCTTGAAGTTCTCTAACCAATGCCTTTGGTCCCATGTCATTTTGATTCACAAATCTCAAGTTATGGTCTTTGACTTAAAGTTCCTTTTTGTTGACTTTTGAAAATGACCTATAATGTTGAGATTGATAACTTTTTGTGAGAGCATTTCTTGGACTTTAAGTGTGAAGATGAGTTGTAGGAAATGTCAGTCTCTTCAAAATGAGCTTTGGATGGAATTTTTCTGATAAACCATGTGGAAGTTATGCCTTGGTCAATTTGCAGTTGACTTTTTCAACTGTCCAAAAATAGAAACTTTTGCATCTTGAGACTTTTTGAGCCATGCCTTGAGAATCATGATCAAGAATTGATCAAATGATGTTTGTGGCTTCAAAATAAGATGTTGACCAAAAAATTTGACTTTTGACTATCAAATGACCATTTTGCCCCTGCAGTTGACTGTTGAGCAATTAGGGTTTTTGACTGTGCAATTTTGTGCTGTGAGTCTTGAAACTTGGCATGAGGATGCTTGACAATGTTTATAGGCATGTGGGACTTGTTTGGACCCTTGGAAACTTCAATTTCTTTGCCATAACCAAAACCCTAATTTTTGACTATTAGGAGGCTATTGGACTGTGCAACCTTTGAGAGATTTTGAAGCATGCTCTTTGTAAATCTTGAAGAATATGGGAGGGAAAATTTTGGGGTACAACAATTGCCCCTGTTCAATCTTATTAGACCTGAGGATGTAGATTGGCTGACGTGCCTTTCGTAATCCGAAGGTGGAAGATGATTGAACACTAGAGTGCCCAGAAATTTGCGCTCACATGTTGGCAGTGTGATGGTGGGAATGGGTTTACAGATGCCATTTGGAGATTGATGGATAGGAAGATGGGCTTACAGATGCCATGTTGAGAGGTGATGGATAGGTGGATGGGCTTATAGATGCCATCTGGGTGTCGATCGCGTAAGAGATTCCTTAGCGAGAACTTGCGTACCTAAAAAAGAAAGATGATTACCTGACCTGTTACAGGAGTTGATCTTTAAACTCTTTGTGTGGATATGCCCTGACTGGTTATAGGGATTGAATCCTTAAACCTCTTCAGACGTGCCCTGGCGAGATACAGGAATCGAGTCTGGAGCTTCAAACGGTGATGAATGAATCAGGGATGGTTACTATCTCAACGGGACGATGAGAGAACCTTGGATGATTACTACCTCAACAGTAACGATGAGAGAATCTGGGGCGATTACTACCTCAACAGTGACGATGAGAGAATCTGGGGTGATTACTACCTCAACAGTAACGATGAGAGAATCTGGGGACGATTACTACGTCAACAGTAAAGATGAGAGAACCTGGGGCGATTACTACCTCAAAAGTAACGATGAGAGAATCTGGGATGTCTTTTACTGAGTCTTCATTAGGAAAATCTTTAGGAATCGATTTAACTGGACTAGAGAAGGCCTTTGACTGGATCGGCATCAGAAAAATCTTTAGGAGTCGATTTAACTGAACCAGGCAAGGTCTTGAAATCTTCAACTGGAATAAGAATCAGGGAGATCTTAGGGTCGATCTAACTGAACCAGAGAAGGCCTTTGACGGGATAAGAATCAGGAAAATCTTTAGGAGTCGATTTAACTGAACCTGACAAGGTCTTGGAATCTTCAACTGGATAAGAATCAGGGAGATCTTAGGGGCGATCTGACTGAACCAGAGAAGGCCTTTGACTGGATAAGAATCAGAAAATCTTTAGGAGTCGATTTCACTGAACCAGGCAAGGTCTTGGAATCTTCAACTGGATAAGAATCAGGGAGATCTTAGGGTCGATCTGACTGAACCAGAGAAGGCCTTTGACTGGATAAGAATCAGAAAAATCTTTAGGAGTCGATTTAACTGAACCAGACAAGGTCTTAAAATAACTTCAACTGGATAAGAATCAGGGAGATCTTAGGGTCGATCTGACTGAACCAGAGAAGGCCTTGGACATAGCTGAGAACTTAACTGGATCTTTCCTGAAAGGTAAAGGTCAGTCATATGCAATGCATGATATGGATCAAGCCCTGATGTTCTCAACATAAATGAGATCGTATGTTCATGATGCATATATGCATGCTATAAATGTATGGAAATGCGATGTTTATGAATGTATGTTTTTGTCTAGGAAAGTAAATCCTTGACGGGTGCTGGGAAGTCACATCTTGGGCTGATGTTGAGGAATAGTGCTTTGTTGTTTCCGCTGGGGATGATAGTTGCAAGAATACCGGTCGGAGAAGATAACTCCGTTGAGGAATAAACTTGGCGAATGGATTACTCTACGGGGGAAAATTACTCTAGCTATCTTGCTGGGGAACAATACTCTGCGGGAAGAGAGGTACTTTGTTGGGATGTTGATGGTAACTCCGCTGGGGAACATTACTCTGTGGGGAGAGAGGTACTCTGCTGGGATGTTGATGGTAACTCCACTGGGGATACCGTTGTTGTGTTTCAGTAGGCCTTGTTGGGGATAAGAAGACTTTGCCGAGGACAGTCTTTCCGTGGCTTTTGGCTGAGGATAACCCAGTTATATCCTGGTAGGGAAATAACCTTTGAATAAAGCCGGGAGACGCGTTCGTGCTCTGTAGGGGGGGAGCTTCCAGAATCTACAGGGGATAAGCTTCCTGCTGGGGGGATGATTCAAACTTTCCTGGGGAAATCTTGATTGGACTCTCCTAGGGAAATCTTTGAGATATATTGGGGAAGTGGCTCCGCTGAATATCTGGTATACTGTCGGGGAACAGTCTTAGACCAAGACTGTCGGGGATGCTTGTTAAGAATATCCGTATATTGTGCTAAGGAATGTTGAGATTTGCTGGAGGATACCCAACTTCCTTAGGGTTGATTGTATAACTTTGCTTGGGGAGAGTGCATTGACTTGCTGGCTCAATCTCTGGGGAATTAAGGTATATTGGTTACCTTCTTCAGCTGATCATACCTTGTATCTTGTGGACAGAGCAATTAGATCGCTTGGACGACTCATTATTGCCCCTGTTTCTGTGGGAGAAGGCACCTGTGGGGGTAGTTGACAAATCTTCTGGTAGACAGGTGACTAGATGCCGGGACATAGTCGTACGCTTAGATCCCTAATTTTTTCCTGGACCGCCCTTTCGGGTTTTCAGTCCACCGGGATACCCATTTTTTACCCAAGCCGCCTTTTCAGGTTTTCGACTTGCCGGGTGTACAGATTTTTTTCATTTCATCCCTTATTTTGCCCGAACCCTTTCGGTTCGCCGGGAAGCCCTTATTTTTGCCTAGGCCGGTCGACCTAGCGGGTCTTTTATTATGCGTAGTATTTTTTCGACTATGTTCACGCTCTCAGAATGTAGGGAGTTTCCCCTGTCAGAAGTGTTGTCATACCACCAGAAGGTCTTCGTTGATCATGCAAGATTCGTTACGGGAATTCATGTCCAATGCCCCAAGTGACTCAGGCGGAGATTTGCCCCTGTCTATTTGGCATTTGAGAAATTCTCTGAGTCTTGACTGGACTGCCCCAGATGACGGACCATGATCATGTCCTGCCCCTTGATTGGAAGTGTTTTTGTTCACTAGATATTCTTCGTGCGAATTTCTCTGTTGTTCAAACAAATAGTCATATGCAAACAATGTTATATTAAAAATGCAAAGCTTATGTCTGTCTTGAAGTTTTTTGAAATTGCATTTTTCATAAAACAAGTGAATTTTTGTAAACTGTGATGTCAACTCAGTATTTTACCACAAGCCTTAAGGAGTCAGGATACCTTTCGTAACAGTATGCTTTCGAACTAACCCATGCTTCAGCTAGGACTTTTAAAGGTTGTACCGTGGCCTGGTTCACGGTTTAAGAAACAAAGGATAAAGGCTCAAATTATATCTGTACCCACCCGCTCTTCATGATGTTCTTCAAACCTAAACTCAGCTAATCGTGCGTTAGACCTTGTTTGAGTCTTTGTCCTGATATTCCGACGATGGTTCGGATTTTGACAGTTTTAGAATAGGCAGTCATTTCCCTTTTTGTTGAGGGTTTGTAGTACCTCTTTTCTTTTTGATTTCATTATCCCTGTTTTTTTTGCCTGAACTGTTTCTTTTGTGATTACAGTTAGCGGGATGCCCCAGTTTTGTAAGTCTCCTTCATAGGTTTTGACTTATTGGGTTTTTATTTTTGAGATATAATGACTGCCTATCCTTATGATTATTCGGAATCATCACTGTCTTCTTTTTTTTGTAAGGACCTCCTTGGTGCCATTTGTTATGCACTTGGATCAACTGAGAGAACTACCCTGCCCCAGGTTATGATTAAGGGTTTTAAATTTCGAAAATAAAAACTCCTACTTCTTTGGCTCAGAGGGGTTGACGAGGGATTATCTTCCTTATAACTCCAGTGTTTAGGAATTGAAACAATGCCTGTACCTCATCAGCGGGGTCTGTTCAAAAGCATACTGTATGTCGTGGTATCATTTTCGTCATCCTCCCTCAAGAGGCTTAGAATTATTAATCGAGCGTTGATCATCACAAAAATATGAAAACAGTTTGCATATAGTGAATACGAATATATTGCTTCAAAACAGACATATGTGATACATTAATGAAATAACAACGTTTGATATGACTAAATGTTTGAACAATCAAAAGAAAATTACAACTTGAACATTCGAATGAACAAAAGTCTTTTTATCTCAGGGCTTATTATTTCAACTGGTGAATCCTGTAGGGATGGTAGAAGTGCTCAGCCTGGCCATCTTGGGTGAATTCCACAGCTCCTTCATCAATTAGGTCCTGGATCTTGTTCTTCAGGGTCCAACAATCCTCTGTAGCATGCCCCGGGCTGTCGGAGTGATAAGCGCAGCAGGCGTTGGGGTTATACCTTGAAGGTGTCCTGTTGGGATTCTTAGGAGGATCCCTGAGAGTTACCAACTTCAACCTTAACAGTTGTTGTAGAGCTTGAGGCAACGACACGCTGAGCTTGGTGAATTGACTCTTGGGTTTGTCTGCCTGAAGCTGGTGAGGTTGATGCTGAATCTGTGACACTGGAGCCATTTGAGGAGCTTTCCCCTTATCTTCTTGTCTCCAAGGTGGTTGGATGATGACTGGCCCTCCACCCTTAGATGTTTGCCCCAGTTGGTTACCCTGAAGCAATTGGTTGACGAGAACCCCGAGCTCTTCTTGTCTTTGAGCTAAGCCTTGAATGATAGTCACCTGCCCCAGCATCTGGGCTCTCATTGTATCCACCTCAGCTTGCAGATGTTTCATTCGTTCGTCCTTGTCGTCCTCAGCACTGTTCCTGACCAAAGTCCCCATGAGAAGTGTTCTCAGCTCTTCTTGCCCCTTGGATAGATTCAGGAGGATTTCCCTAAACCGAGTCTCTTGAGCATGAAGGTCTTGGTTGTATTGTTGAGAAGCCATTGCTGAAATAAACAACGCAAATGGTAAGTGACCTGTAAAGAAAGGTACCTGTAATTCAATGATGTATACATATGCATGCAATGTTTTCAAGGATCTCGCGGGGTAAACAAGAAAAATTGTTAGAATTTGAATCCGGTAGCTTGATTGAAGGCACTGCATATTGTTGGGAGTCCTTCTTCAAGGGTCAAAGGCTCACCATATCCAGTGGGTCATAGCCCCTGACAACCTTGTCTAGAGGAAAATAAATCCCCTTTGCCCCTTGCTGGACAGTTGGTTCATCGTGACCTGCATCACAAGCCCTTGAGATCCTTGAAATGGATTAGTCCTTGTGTAGGATGTATGCAATGGTATGATGGCATGATGTTATGCTATGCGTGGAGTAACATAGGTAAACCCTGTTATGAGTCCCAATTAAGGACTGTAAACCAAAACCTGCAAGAAACTCAAGTGTCAGATAACAAGCATGCAGATAATCAAGTTGGAAGGCACACAAGTCACACAAAGAGCCCTTAGAGTTTAGGCCAGCATGAGGTCTAGGTATTACCCTCTTTCAGTTTGTTGGTTCATACATGTCCTATCAAAAGTAACCGGGTTCTTAGAGGATCCCAATATCATTGACTACCCTCAATAGGTCATAACTCCAGCATCGCAATCTTTTCTTGTGGCCTGAACCATCACGAGAGTTTAGCCTCAATGGGCGTAGCATACTGCTACTGTTCTATTGGCCAAGTTGTGTCATTTAAGGTTCTAAGGTCTGTTGGTGCTTAATGACTCCTCAGAAGACCCATATTCTCCTCGTTGCAACACAAGGGATATTGGTACAGACCAAGGTGCCACACCAACGTAGCCACTGCTTCACCCATGTCGGTCTACGCCGGACAGGTCCCTCACAGCTTATGCTACCTAACAGGGTATCCCCATATCTGGGTTAGGATCTATGTAACTCCGATGCAACCCATAATTTAAAGCAAACAAGTCAAAACAATTGAAAACACAGTTAAGAACTATCCTAAGGTACACCTCACTTTAAGATTCCCCAGCAGAGTCGCCAGTTCTGTGATCGGTGGATCTGGAACTGACTGTTTAACGATGGTTCGCGAAATGTCGCGGTAAGCAAGAGTCGCCACCGTCTTTTATTTTCTCCAACATGGAAAGGACAAAAGCACAGAAAAATTCCTTATTGAGATTAGTTCTCGGTTCGGGAGGTAGATTTATAGAAAGGGAAGGTGTTAGCACCCTTTCTATCCATGGTTATCCATGGGCTCTTAGATACTTGCTCATTTGTGTTTTCAAAATGTTTGTTGGCTTTTCAAGGTGAGTGGGTTTGAAAAAAAGTTTCGTTTAAAATTTCAGTTCGACTCTTGTATCAGTCCTCAAGAGTGTTTGAAATATTGTTTTGAAAGCTTTTTGAAAAGTGTCGGTGTGAAAAGAAGTCTTTGATTTGTTTTTTAATAGAGCAAGTATCTATGAGTCATCTACCTACCCTAAGGAATTAGTCTGTGTAAATGTCCTTGAGGTAGTGCCATCCCACCATTGAGAGGTAGGTAGCACCACCGTTGGAGGTGTTCGGGTCAATTCGAGTTTAGGGACAGTGTGGTCACCAGAGCAATAGTAGGACACCTTAGAAGCTACCCCTATGCCATGTTCATGGACATGAGGACTTACTAAAACGTCCTATACTCGACGACCACGTTTCGAGGGGCAAGGCAACAGTGAGGCGTACCCTAGGAGTGGTGTGTGAATTGTGTGTCATTTTCAGATAATATTTGTCTTGTCATGCATTTGGTGATCTACGCTTCGATTTTATTTGGGCATACATTCTTTCATGTGATTAACAGTTTAAAGGGTGCGGAAATTAAAATGCGGAAAAATAAAGGTCATACGCTATTACAAGGCGCGGGTCTACATCGCCAAATTAAACCAAGACCCGATTTGAATAAAAGTGCGGAAAGTAAATGTCCTATTATCTATTACAAAGCTTTGGGGCAATTACATAAATTTAAAAAAGGAAATAAAAGTAAACGTGCGAAAAGAAATAAAAATCGAGAGTGCGAGGGCGTTGGACCCTTTAAGGAAATTAAATTGGAATTGAAAGTAATTAATGATTAAATAAAGAAAAGAACTTGTTTTTATGTTTTTTTGGTATTTATGAGAAAAGGAAGATTAATTGAAATTGGAAATTAAATAAAAACCTAATTCTAAATTGTTTTTAATTAGTATAGAAAAAATGTTTAAGTTTTAACCTAATTTACCCTAATTAATTAATTGCATATTTATTTACAAGAATAATTAATAATTAATAATGATAAGAAATAAAAAAAAGTTATTTATTGAGAAAAAGAATAAAAATACTAAAACCTAATTTCTACCTATTTCTTTAGTTTATTTAAGAAAAAAACATTAGAATTAAACCTAAAATTAAACTAATTAATTATTAGAATTTATTTACAAAATTAATAGAAACTAATATTAATAAAATATATTTTTGTTTTATGATTTTTTTGGTTTTTATTATGAAAAGAAAATTATTTGAAATAAATTAAATAAAAAGTGATCAAAAGAATTAAAAAAAAATAGAAAAGAAAATAAGAGGAATTAAAAAGGTGTACAAACATTGGGGGGTATCTGCCCCATTTGGAGGTATTTTGTGAGCATTTTGGCCCAATAGATGGAGGCCTTTCTTGACTTTCCCAGCGCGTTTGCCTATGGTTGACTGAGGGTGTATGGTGGAGTGCATGATCTGGCCATTGGATGGATCTCCTTGGGCGCGTGGCAAGCCAGATGATGAGGACACATGATGGTCCTTGGAGAGAAGGCTGCATAGGAGCACGTTAAAACAAAATATATTGAATAAGTGGGGGACCTGGGGATCGAACCCAGGTCCCAGTGTTCACAAAGTGTGTCATCTACCACCTGTACCAAGCAACGCGTTTGTATGTATCATGGAAAACAAATATTATAAAAAATAAACCACGCTAATGATGTTAACACAAAAAACGTGCTGAAAATTTGAACGTCCCAATCATGCTATGCCACGCAAGCTTCTTCCTCGTTTGTCCTGAAAAATAAGAAACAAATAGCGGGGGTTTTAAACCCCCACTAAAACAGCCATGGAATAATAGCGATTAGCTCATGCCTTCTCATAAATTGAGCGCGATGGTATGGTTTTGTTCGTTTGGAGCTTCTAATTTCAATGGTGCTATTTTGGTTGGCCAATTTTTCCTCAAGCGTAAAACCCCAATTCAAGGTTCCTGAAACCCTAAGAAATGTCCATGGCAACTTTCTATACAAGCAAGATTAGTTCAATTAAAAGACACCAAAAGCTTCAGCATGATCATGTTAGTGTAAAACAATAATGGAAATGCATTGATATGGCATGTAAATTCAAATACGATTAAGAAAAATTTCAAGAAAAGGGCGATTGTGTTCTAACAGTTCTTGAGGTTAGGGGATGTGATTTTGATTGGGAAAGCTTCCTGGTAATCTTGGCAAACTTATGGGATAGTTTTTAGGCCTTGCAACACACTGAAACTATGAAAACAGATTTCAATTTTTTTGGAAAAAATGCAAAGTTGTTTCTTGGTTTGAGGCGCAGCTTGCTTGTTCTGTGCATTAGGGTTGCAATGTGTATATATGTGTGACTGAATTAGGTTAGAAATCCAAGCCAAAAACCTTTGCATTGATGATTTGGATCCTTGATTTTCCATGTAATCTTTTTCAATCTTTTTGTTATAAAACCATTGCCAATCATGAGAAATCTTGCCTTTTTTGATGTGCACGAAATCTTGAGTGAATAAAGAGGGCATATGCTGCATAAAAAAGATTTGGCAAACATATTTTAGTATTTTTCTTATATTTAATTTTAATTAAATGAATTAATAGGATAATAAACTCAATTAATTAATTAAAAATAAGAAAATAACTCCCCTTTGGGTCAATGGGTCGTGCATAGCTTTTGGGTGATGATTCTTGGAAGAAATTGAGGCCCATTAGCAATTTTGAGGCATTTGAAGCAAAGTTGACTTTTCAAAATTCCCAAAAATCTCCCAACTTCCACAAGGCATATCTTGCTCAATTTTTAAGCTTTGATCATGTTCTTGGACATTTTGGAAAGGTCTTGAAGTCCTCTAACCAATGCCTTTGGTCCCATGTCATTTTGATTCACCAATCTCAAGTTATGGTCTTTGACTTAAAGTGCCTTTTTGTTGACTTTTGAAAATGACCTATAATGTTGAGATTGATAACTTTTTGTGAGAGCATTTCTTGGACTTTAAGTGTGAAGATGAGTTGTAGGAAATTTTATTCTATTCAAAATGAGCTTTGGATGGAATTTTTATGATAAACCATGTGGAAGTTATGCCTTGGTCAATTTGCAGTTGACTTTTTCAACTGTCCAAAAATAGAAACTTTTGCATCTTGAGACTTTTTGAGCCATGCCTTGAGAATCATGATCAAGAATTGATCAAATGATGTTTGTGGCTTCAAAATAAGATGTTGACCAAAAATTTTGACTTTTGACTATCAAATGACCATTTTGCCCCTGTAGTTGACTGTTGAGCAATTAGGGTTTTTGACTGTGCAATTTTGTGCTGTGAGTCTTGAAACTTGGCATGAGGATGCTTGACAATGTTTATAGGCATATGGGACTTGTTTGGACCCTTGGAAACTTCAATTTCTTTGCCATAACCAAAACCCTAATTTTTGACTGTTAGGAGGCTATTGGACTTTGCAACCTTTGAGAGATTTTGAAGCATGCTCTTTGTAAATCTTGAAGAATATGGGAGGGAAAATTTTGGGGTACAACACTCTGTATTTGACTTCTTTTTTGAACGTTTAATGATGATCGTGTTTTTGAAAACTATATTGTTTGAACTTTCGTTGATGATGAATATTTTCTGAAACTACTCTTGCTTCTGAATCTCTTCCTCTTTCTGGTTTTGATATGGATATCGATGATGATGACATTATGAGATTTGCTTGTTGTTGATTTTGTTTTGTTGATTCTCTTCCTTCCTCTGAGTATGCTGATGTTTTATGATGATGAATGCTCTGAGATTTGTCTCTTTGTTTGGTTGTTTTGATTTGAGTTGATGATGAAAATGTATTCTGAACTTTTTCTCCTTTGTTGAATATTGTCGATGAAATGGTTCTAAAAAAAAGCTAGCTTGATAATTTTTTTGTTAGTGAGTTTCTGAAATGTTCTTGTTGTTTTGGCCAGCTTGAGTAAGCTAGCTTTGCAGTTTTGAAATGTTTACAGGTTCTTTTTTTTTTTTTGTCCTGTGAACATGTTTTGCCATAGTTTGCAGTTTCGAATGCAGACTTGGTTTGGGCCAGCTAGAGGTTTTGCTTGAGCTTGTTTATGGATAAACTTGGCTTGTAGGATTTTTGGTTGAGCTTGCAGTTTATGCAGGTTTGTAAGTTTAAGCTTGCAGTTTATGTAGGTTTTTGGTTTGAGCTTGCAGTTTTGCTTTGGACTTGCAAGTTTTTTTACTTGCAGGTTGTTGATTTTTGGGAAGGCATGCTTGTTGTTTGCTTTGGATTTGCAAGTTTTTGACTTGCAGGTTGTTGAGTTTTGTGAAGGCAGGCTTGCTGTTTGCTTTTGGAAGGCAGGCTATGCAGTTTAAACATGTTTGCTTGTTATTGTTACAGTTGGGAAGTTTTGTCTTTTTGACAGTAGCTCTGAGTTTGTTTTGAGTTTTGCTGTTTGGAGGTTTATGCAATATTTTTCTCCCCTCCTTCTACTGGACTGTTAGACTGTTATATCTTTCTTTTTGCTTTCTTTTACTGTCTTGAAAACATCCTGCCAAAACTGCAAACTCTCACTTCACTAGGTCTTCTCTTTCTCTCTCTCTAAAGCACTTTCTTGCTTAATATATTTAATTCTGAAAAGCTGCTGGCCAGAAAATGATGAGGGATAGGACAAGCTCTCTTGCTTGTAACTTGGTTTATCTTGCTGCATTGTTGTATTTTCTTTCCATATTTTATGCATTGTGTACTTGCTGTGACAGTTTGGAAACTCGGTTTGACATTTGGTTAATGCATTTGAAACTCAGTTTGCAGTTCAGTTTACTTGGTTAATGCAGCTTTGTACCTTTGTATTTGAACCATGTTTTTGCATCTAGTTTGGCATGCTTGCATTTTATATATTTTATTTTTCTCTCTGTGAACCGAGAAGAGAAATCTTCTTGTGATTTGCAGAGAGGAAAATGAAACATGATGAACATAGCATTTCTGATTCCGGCCGGCAAACTTTAATGATGATTTTTCTTTTTATCTGCTTCTGCTTGAAAATTCTTATACTAATTTATTTTTCTCTGTCTTTTGCAGGTAAGTACCAGTTGGATAATGGAGGACGCAGTAAAAGTCAAAGATCTCAAGAGATTAGGCTTAGATTTATTTTTTCCATTTATTGTAAACAAATTTTATTGTAAATACTATAAGTTGTATTCTTACAATATTCGAATAAAATTTGTGACAACACTTGAAATAAATAAAAGTCTTTATCAAAAAAGAATTTTCTACTGTCAAATATTCCAATCTTTCCTTGTATTGTCTATTTAATTATTTAAGACTCTTAAATTAAAATAATTGGAAATGTATCCCAATAAATTTAATCCAGATGAAATAAATAATCAACAAACTTTGTCGCCTCGCAACCTTGCATTAATCACAATACGCCTGGTATTCCAATTAACATATGTGTTGTACAGTTAAACAAACAAGCATTCCATAAACCTTTCACTCCACTGATCAAACCAATGCCTCAAAGTTCCAAACAAAAGTCTCAGCTCCTATCCCAGATATTTAGGTTTTGAGAAACAACCAGTAATCTTGAACAAGCATAAAAATAATGTAACAATCAACTTAATTTCTGAGGATTCAGTTTCTTCTGAGAAATGCGAGCGCAAACCCTAATCCTGGATTACTGCCAAAGAAAAATTTGTCTGATTGATTCTTGAGCCAATCTCAACAAAATCAGTGAAAACCCTAATTCTGGATTAACTGATAAAGAAGAGTCTGTTTGATCGATTCTCGAGCCGATCTTAAAAATCAGAGAAAAAAAACCTGGGGTTGTGATTTCTTATGGAAAAGGGAGGGCAAATTTTGGGGTACAACACTTCCCTTTCTATAATCTACCCCCCGTACTCAGAAATATCTCGAAAAATGAATTTTTCTATGCTTTTTTCCTTTCCTTGTTGGATAAAATAAAAGTCGGTGGTGACTCTTGCTTACCGCAACATTTTGCAAACACAAATGCAAAACGCAAACCAGCATTTCTAAAAAAATAGTCCCGGTTCTGGCCACTGTATCACAATAGGTTTTTGGTACGTCTGACCATGACAAACAATAGCCAGACGCTTTTCATTGATCAAGTTCAAATGATCCAATCTCATTTGAATCTACTCGTCTTCGCCTAAGCCTGCCTCATTCATAATCCTCAGTTAGGGAATCTGAACTTCCACTGGCAAAACAGCTTTCATGCCATAGACTAAAGAAAAGGGGGTTACCCCAGTTGATGTCCTAGCTGAAGTACGGTAGCCTTGAAGAGAAAACGGTAACATCTCATGCCAATCCTTATAGGTTACTACCATCTTCTGCATAATCTTCTTAATGTTTTTGTTGGTCACTTCGACTGCGCCATTCATTTTAGGTCTATATGGAGAAGAATTGTGATGCTTGATCTTGAACTGAGTGCAAAGTTCAGTGATCATAGCATTGTTGAGGTTAGTCACATTAGTGGTGATGATCCTTTCGGAGATACCATAGCAGCAGATGAGGTTATGTTTGATGAATCTGGCTACCACATTCTTGGTGACTAAGGCAAATAAGGTGGCTTCGACCCAGTTGGTGAAATAATCAATAGCGACCAAAATGAAGCGATATCCATTGGAAGCGGTGGGCTTGATTTCTCCAATCATGTCAACGCTCCACATTGCAAACGGCCACGGAGCGGTCATGACGTTCAAAGGGATAGGAGGCACATGGACCTTGTCAGCATAGATTTGGCATTTGTGACAAGTTCTAGAGTGTTGATGGCAATTAGTCTCCATGGTTGAACAATAGTAGCCAACTCTTAGGATTTTCTTGGCCATTGTATATCCACTTGAGTGAGTGCCAAAGAGACCATCGTGCATGTCTTCCATAATTTCCTCTGCCTCCTTCTTGTCCACACATCGGAGTAGAGTAGAATCATGGTTGCGCTTGTATAATATTCGGTTACTTAGGAAGAATTTGGCTGAAAATCTTTGTAAGAACTTTTTTTCATTGAAGGATGCTCCTTCGGGATACTCTTGTGCTTCAAGGTATCTCATCACCTCATGGTACCATGGCTTTTCTGCGTTAGTGTCAAGCTCACAGCAGTGCGCAGGTTCATTGAATCTCTCAATTGTAATCATAGGGGCTTCATTTTCCCATCTGACCTTAAACATTGAAGACATGGTTGCCAATGCGTCAGCCAACTGATTTTCTTCCCTAGGGAAGTGTTCAAATGTGATCTCTTCGAAGTAAGGAATTAGAGGTAGCACAAGTTCCTTGTAAGGGATGAGATTAGGGTGTTTAGTGTCCCAATCTCCTTTTACTTGGCTAATCACTAGAGCGGAATCTCCAAACATATCAAATGCTTGATCCTCGAGTCAATGGCAGCTTTCAGACCCAAAATGCACGCTTTGTACTCATCCATATTGTTCGTGCAATCAAAGCATAATCTGGCAGTGAAAGGAGTTTGGCAACCTTCATATGAGATAATCACAGCACCAATTTTTTTACCCAAGGCATTGGAAGCCCCATCAACGACCATAGTCCATCGGGACCCTTGTTCAGGTCTGTCATATGGTCTAGGTTTCGTGCAGTCAGTTACCAACATGATGTTCTCATTTGGGAAGTCAAAGTTCATAGACTGATAATCATCAATAGCTTGATGGGCCAAATGATCTGCTAGTACGCTTCCTTTGATGGCCTTTTATGTTGTGTATTGAATGTCGTACTCAGTCAAAATCATTTTCCATCTGGCTATCCGTCCGGAAAGGGCAGGTTTCTCGAAGATGTACTTGATTGGGTCCATCTTAGAAATCAACAGAGTGGTATGAGTCAACATATATTGTCTTAGCCGGCGAGCAGCCCATGCCAGAGTGCAACAAGTTTTCTCGAGCAGTGAATATCTGGTTTCACAGTCGGTAAACTTTTTGCTCAGGTAATAAATAGCATGCTCTTTTCGGCCAGACTCATCATGTTGGCCCAAAACACACCCCATAGAGTTCTCTAGTATTGTCAAGTACATGATCAAGGGTCTTCCTTCAACTTTAAGCATGATAATAGGATGTTCTTGCAGATATTCTTTGATTTTGTCGAAGGCAGCTTGGCATTCATCATTCCATCGGACTACCTGATCTTTCTTCAAGAGTTTTAAGATTGGCTCACAAGTAGCAGTCAAGTGAGATATGAAGCGGGCGATGTAATTGAGACGACCCAAGAATCCTCTAAATTCCTTTTCAAAGTGGGGGACTGGCATTTATTGGATGGTCTTTACCTTGGCAGGATCAACTTCAATGCCTTTATTGCTGACAATAAAACCTAGAAGCTTTCCAGATCATACTCCAAATGTGCACTTGTTAGGGTTCAACCTTAACTTGTACTTTCTCAGCCTCTCGAATAGTTTGTACAGGTGATTGAGATGTTCCTCTTCAGTTTGTGATTTGGCAATCATATCATCCACATATACCTTTATTTCATGATGAATCATGTCATGAAACAAAGCTACCATAGCCCTTTGATATGTTTCCCCTGCATTCTTTAGTCCGAACGGCATGACCTTGTAACAAAAGGTGCCCCATTGTGTAACGAAAGTTGTCTTCTCCATGTCTTCGGGAGCCATCCTAATTTGGTTATAGCTTGAGAAGTCGTCCATGAAAGAGAAGACTTTATACTGAGCAGTATTATCGACCAAGACGTTAATATGTGTTAGAGGGAAGCCATCCTTGGGGCTTTCCCTATTCAGATCCCTATAGTCTATTCACATGCGAACTTTTTCGTCTTTCTTTGGCACTAGAACCACATTGGTAACCCATTGAGGGTAATATGTCACAGCTAGGAACACTGTATCAAATTGTTTCATTACTTCACTTTGATCTTTTCAGACATGTTAAGCCTCATGCGATGAACCTTTTGTTTGACAGAAGGACAATCTTCTTTGGTCGGAAGACGATGAACTAAGATGTCGGTATCCAACCCTGGCATATATTCATAAGACCAAGCAAATACTTCCACATAGTCATGCAACATCTGAACTAACCTGCTCTTGTCACTGCTTTCCAAGTTAGCACCGATCTTGATTTCCTTCTTGTCTGTCTCAGTACCCAGATTGATGACTTCAACTGACTCTTTGTGCGGCTTAATAGCTTTTTCCTCTTGTAATAGAAGTCTGGCTAGTTCTCTCGGTATTTCATAATCTTCATCGCCTTCGTCTTCGGCTTGGTTAATTGGACATTCGAATTCATAGTCGGAAATAGTAGAGTCATTAGCAATAAGATCTAGAGTGGATGAGGACCTGCAAGAGTGTGTCTGTGTGCATGTAAGATACATGACTATTTTGAAAAATGTATTTGAAGAAAAGAAAGACAATGAACACAAATATTTGAATGTAAAAGAGTCCAATGATTTGTATTGAATGATCATATGATTAGATGAACATAAATAAAACCCTTGACAGATGGACTAAAGTGCCCCGGGCCAGGCACATGGCATAAAAGTCATTGTTAAATATTACAGACAAAAATGTTCTTGAATTGAAAGAAAAGCAATAAACAAGTAGATTACTCCTCAATGAAGGAGATGGGCACGAAGTCCTTTGCATGTCAACTCTTCAGCTCCTTTGTAGTTGGATACACCCAATCTTCAAATGCAACTTCCTCATTAGAATCACCTACAATGTTGACTTCATTGCTTCCAATACGGAGAGGTGGCTTTCCTGCACGGGCGCGCCTCACTTCCTTATGAGCCTTGACGGTGAAACCCAAACCAAACTTATCCACTTTGAATGGGATATCGAGGAGTTTCCCCCAAGTATCACAACTTCCTTCTTCAATTGCAGCACGAGCATCTTTGATTGATACCATCTTCAGCACGACTTTAACGACTTTGGACTCATCAGAGGAACATTTAGTAGCAGCAACCATTGGTGGCACAACTTCAAAGGCTTGACACGGGGTCTCAATGAATTCTCCATCCATCTCTACGTGCTTGAAAGAGTTAAGGTGGCTTACCATAAACTCTTCCTCTCCACAGACGGTGACAATTCTTCCCTTGACCGAATATTTGAGTTTCTGATGAAGAGTTGAGGTTACTGCCCCAGCTTTATGGATCCAAGGGAGACCCAACAGACAAGAATAGGTAGGACAGATATCCATGATGTAGAAGGCGGAGTTGAAGATTCATGAGCCCACCTTGATTGGAAGATCTACTTCTCCATGAACAGTCCTTTTTGATCCATCGAAGGCCCTCACAGTGATATCACTTGGCTTCAAGACTAAATCTTCACAGTCTAGACGGTCTAACGCCCCCTTGGGTAGCACGTTTAGAGAAAAACTGGTGTCGACTAGAACATGTGCTAGGGTAGTCCCTTTGCACTCGACGGAAACATGTAGAGCTTTATTATGGTTCTTCCCAAGTGGTGTTAGGTCAGCATCTGAAAATCCCAAGCCATTATCAGCCATCAAGTTAGCCACGCAATTCTCAAATTGGTCTATTGTGGTCTCATGGGGGACATGAGCCTTTTTCAAGAATTTGATTAATTTCTGAGCATGGGCATCAGAATAGAGCAGCAACGACAACATAGAAATCTTAGAAGGGGTTTTTCCCAATTGTTCCACAATCTTGAAGTCACTCTTTTTTATTATCTTCAAGATCTCGTCCATCTCATGAGCAGAAGGTTCTCCGTCAACAACGTCCTTTGTGGATACTTCTGTCATGACAGGCTCAACAACCTTCTCTTTCCCTCTTGTATCGGTACTTGGCTTGGCAGTAGTAATGTGGACGGGTGCCTTTGTAACAACTGGTGGTGAGATATTGGGTGAAAAGATTCTCCCAGTTCGGGTTACCTTACTTGAGCCAGTTATGTTACCAACATCGTCAGCTTTTTCTTCTTCAATCCAAGCGCCTTGTTTTATCCCATGGTAAAACACCTCAGCACCATAGTTCCATGGTACTGCCTTGTTTGAAGAGTAGGGAATTGGTCCGAGATTGGTAATTATTAAGGGAGCAACAGTTGGTTCGTTTGAAACCCTGATAGGACCTTTGGAGGAGATCCTAAGAGGTTTGTTTGAGATGGTTATAATGGATAGAACTTCACATTTATCAGTCAGACTTTTGGCAAGCGGGGTCTTCTCAAATAGGATCTCGTGGCTATCCATCACGCGTTAAATTACTTCCTTCAGCCCTTCGTATCCATTGAGTTGTTTAGTACAGCAAACATAATCTTTTACATAGCCAGGGAAGATTCCAGCTTTTAACAGATTCTCTTTGATGATATTTAGTGGAGTAGTCAAGTCTTCAACAGAGGCAACAAAAATTGTATCTTCAATGACATTGACACCCTTGTAATGTTTTGGCATAGGCGCGGTGATTACATTCGGAGTTGGAGGAGGATCAAACTCAATAGTCTTGTTATCGATCAAAACCTGGATTTTGTTCTTCAAGGCCCAGCATTGGTCAGTCTCATGCCCGGGACTACTTGAGTGGTAAGCACATTTGGCGTTCGGATTATAATTTTGTGAAGAGGTATCAGGGTTGGCAGGAGCATCGTGCAATGTCACCAAATTATCCTTGAGAAAATGTTGTAAGGCTTGAGATAATGACATGCCTAACCTCGTAAATTGTCTTCTTGGAGTTTCAAAATGTTGGTGATTAGCAGATGGTCTTGGACTAGGAGTTGGATTAGAGATTCAGACAGCATTAACAGAAGGATGATCATTCTTCTTGGTACGGGCCCTTGCCCCGTACACAACATTGATTTCCTTCTTTGCAGCAAAAGGTTTCTTTACGGGATTTGAAGTGGAAGCGGATACCATGGAGATCTTTCCGCTTTTGATGCCGCTTTCAACTCTTTCACCGGTTAAGATTAGCTCGGTGAAACCAGAAGAAGAGTAGCCAACCAATAGATTAAAGAATGGAACAGATAAAGTACCCATAAACATGTCAATATGCTCCCTATCAGTCAAAGGTGATTGAACCCAACTGGCAAGGTCTCTCCATTTTTGTGCATATTCTTTAAATCCTTCATTCTTCCCCATTGTTATATCTTACAACTGAACTCTCGTTGGCGCCAAGTCGGCGTTATACTAATACTGATGGTAGAAGGCGGTAGCTAAGTCCTCCCAAGTATTGATACGGGAACCATCCAACTAGTATAACCACTCTAATTACGTTTCGGTCAAGCTCTTTTGGAAAAAGTGAACCCAGAGTTTCTTATCAGCGGTGTGCGGCTGTATCTTGCGCACATAAGATTTCAGGTGGAGTTTCGGACAAGAAACCCCATCATATTTTGCAAAGACTGGTATTTTGAATTTATGAGGAATAACCACCCCAGAGATCAAACTGGGGACGGCTTGGATCTTGACGGCCTTCAATCTGTCTTCTAACTACTTATACTTGACATTGGCGGGTGGATACTGCTCGTCAAAATAATCATCATCAGACGCTTGCTCATTAATACAGTCGGCCTGGGTACTTCTAACTTCACCAATATGATTCTCTTCTTCTTCATATGAGTCTTCCACTACCAGGATCTGACGACCTTGCTCTTTGAACCTTCTGCCCATGTTGACCAGGGCTCTCTTCTTAGGTTTCTTCTTAACTGCCAGTAATGTCATCATGTCTTGTTTCCCCTTGGCTAGGGCTAGTAGAGTCTCTTGGAATTGAGAGTTTTGTGTCTGAAGATCCTTCACAGTTTTCTCTAGATCCATCTTGCTGAAATAAACAACAGAAAGATAAGGAAACTTATTGTATGAAAACCTGTCATGTTATGATGCATGGAAGATGTGTATGCAAAGGATTTCAAGGATTTATGGAATTTAAATTTGTATAGACAAAAGAATGAACAAACTTCAATTTTCATTAATTAGTTTGAAAAGATTACAACGTGCCTCTTGGGCTTACAAAATAACTCTCTAAGATAAAAAGACTGGTCACATCCTTTTTGGCGCAAGGTAGGCGTTCACACTTTGCTCTTCTTGTAGCTGCTTTGTAAGCTCCAATACCCTCTTCTCACTAGCATAGAATTGAGCTTCGAAAGTATCTCATTCTTCCTTTAGCTGAATCCAACCCTTTTGTAAGTCTTCAAGAGAGGTAGGCATGCCGGGATGGAGGACAGTGTATGATACATCTCCTTCAACCATAGGCTCCATGATAACTGGTAAGATGGAGGTATAAGGCATCATAAGTTTCTGAGCACGAGCTCGTACCCACTTAAGGTAAGGCTCAAGGGAAATGGAATTCGTGTGTCTCATGAGGACCATCCCTTAGGGCATAACCAAATTGGCGTAAGGATAAGCAAGAGTTGTAAGTTATACCTCCCCTAATGCCAAGCAAAAGGACATTAGGTAATCCCCCATAAAGTTCGATGATAGTAACGTTCTCCAAGGATCGAGAACACTAATGGATATCTGAATGTCTGAGCATCATCAACCTATGGGACCACCTCAAACCTTGCTCGTTCTTTAACATAGATCGGGGAAGATGTGAAATAAACCATCTGGCCAAGAGAGGAGTGCAACACGTGAGGGCTCCTCTCTTTCTCATAGTGCGAGTGAGAAGAGAATGTAGGATATCTACCAACAAAGTAGGCACCGGATTATGAGACATGAATATTTTGACAGCATTGACATCTATGAGTTGATTAGAGTTTGGGAACAAAAATAATACATAGATGAGAAGGGACAAGATTTCCTCAAAATCTTGTAAGTCCAAGGAGTTCCAACAATCTTGAGCTTTCTCAAACAATAATTTGGCTAAGAAACCTTTGACACTACTCATTGTTTCCCAATTAGTTGTGATATCAGATTATTGCAAGTGTAGTGCTTGGGCAATCTCTTCAGGTCTTGGATCTCTTTCAGTTCCGTTGAAAGGTAGTTGATTGAGAATAGGAATCCTCAATAGTTGGTAGAATTCTTCCATAGTAGGCACAAGTTGATAGTCGGGAAAGGTGAAGCAATGGTGTAGAGGATCAAAGAACTGGAACAACACCTTCATCATATCTTCATTTGTGCTAGAGGTAACCAATTTTAGGAGGAAACCATGTCTTCCGGTGAATGAAGAGTTCTCAGGGACCCTTGATGCTATCTCTTTGAGTTGAGAAGGAATTCTTACGAGATTGACTTGAATGGTTTTCCTACGAATAGAAGCCATGTCCTACAAAATAGAACAAAGACAAATCCCAAAAATACTTGAAATGGTTAGTGAGAATGAGTGTGATGTTATGATGTTTATGATGTTATGTACAAGTAAGTATATATAACCAAGAAAAACAAGTCCTTAGGTTTAGGATTGCATGGAGTCTTATAGGTAACCACCCTCTTGAAGTTTAGTTGGCTTAAACCTGTCCTAGAAATAGTAACCGGGTTCTAAGGGATCTCAATATAACTTATCTTTCTTGTCGGGCATGGTTTCAGCGCGAGCCTCTTTAATGGCGACCGAAATATCCAGAGAAGTCTGATCTCAATGAGTGTAATATCGAGTATCAACCAACTTTGGACTGCACCAAAGTCGGTTATCTCACTACTTCCTAATGGCCAAATTTGATCAAGTAAAGGTTCTAAAGTCAGTTAGTGCTTCATGAGACCACACAGCGGCCCCATATTCTCCTTGACTATTCAAGGGCTACCGGTACTCACAAATGTGTCACACTAACGTAGCTATTTCTTAGACCATGTCGGTATATCCCATACAGTTTCCACAATGTATTTCTACTTACCTATAAGGTATCCCAAATCTGGGTAGAGGATTTAAACAAGCCTAAATAAGGAACCAAAATGTAAAGCATGCAATTCAAACAATGAAAGCAAATAAAGGTGATCTAGCCCTAAGATAACCCCACTTTTAAGTTTTCCCCAGCAGAGTCGCCAGTTCTGTAAAACGGTGGGAGAACGGACTTGTTTGTTTTGCATTTTATCTCAAATGTTGCAGTTAGAAAGAGTCGCCATCAACTTTTCTTTTATCCAAAAGGAAAGGCTAAAAAGAACAGGAAAGACCTTTGAGATTGTTTCTTGAGTTCGGGGGGTAGATTATGAAAAGGGAAGGTGTCAGCACCCTTTTCATCAATAGTTATTTATGGGCTCTTAGTTGCTTGCTAGATCACTTGCTTTTGTTTGAAAATGTTCTTTGTGTGGTTTTTGAAAGTATTTTGAAAAGGCGCCTTCATTTAGGAAAACTTTGTAATAGTTCTCGTTCGTAAGAACGTATACAAAGTGTTGGGCTTTTGAAAATATTTCGTGTTTGGAAAATATTTTGAAAAAAGTGTTTGGTGTTTGTTTTGAAAATAAGCAAGAGTGTTTGTTTTGAAGATGAGAAAACAACTAGGAACAATCTACCTACTCAAAAGTCTTTGTTCATTTCTTCCTTCCTTTGATATTTGCTATCTTACCATTAATTTGGTAAGAAGCCTTATCTTTGGATGTAAAGGGACGGGCGTGGGTCATCGTATAGCCATGATAGCAATGTTGTGAGATATCTTAGCATTTCTCTTTGAGGGACTAAGATCATTTTGAAAGGAAACATTTGATAGCGTCATCGAGGGACTATGATCTTGTATTTTTGATTGCTTTTGCTAAGATATACCACATGCAAAACATGGCCATTTTTGTAAGGCAACAAAGTGGAATTACCCTAAGGGTGCAAGTGTGTTTGATTTACATGCTTGTTTATCTTGAATTAGGATTTGTTACTTGTTGGTTTTAATCTTTCCATACAAACCCTAATTATAAAAGCGATAAATTGCATAAAGTAAAATTACTAAGCTATTACATCATTAGGGGAGGGGGTATACAAATTTACAAATGGGGATTGCAAGAAAATTAAACCTAATTATCTATTACAACCATATTGAATATTGTACAAGAATTGAAAATAAAATGCAAGAATATAAATGGACAAAGAAATAATTTTTGTTTGTTTTTTATGAAAGGGTTTGGTCTTGACCTAATTAAGAAAATGATTAGTTATAAATAAACAAGATTAAATTTAAACTAATTAAGAAAGGAATTAAGTAAAAAATTATTTTGAGGGTTTTTTTATGAAATGGTTTTTAATTAATAATAAAGATGAAAATTAATTAATTAAAAGAAACCTAAGTTCTAAATTAATTTTAATTTAAAAGAAAATAAATAATAATTAAACCTAAATCTAAATATTAATTATTTAAGAAAAAAGAAATTAATTTGTTAAGAAAAATGTTTTTAGTCTTTTTGTTTTATAAAGAAAAAGAAAAATAAATAAGTGTAAATAATAAATAAAAATATTTTTATATTTTTTATTAATAAAAATAATAAAAATGATAATAATAATAATAAAAATATAATAAAGAAAAAAGAAATAAAATAAAATAAGAAAAAGAAAATAATAAAAGAAATTGGGTCAGGGGTGCAAAAGTAAGGCAGAGGGTTAGAAGAATCAAAAAAGTGGAAGTCCCAACAATAAGGGCCCAGGCGCTGTAGCTGAAACAACAAAAGAATGAAAAATGTTGAAAAATTATCCAAAAGGTAGCGCTAGGTGTTGAACCCATGATCTCCCATATATACGTGCCTACCTTTGCCACTGGGGTGGCTGTACATCTGTTAACTTAACTGAAATAATAAATACATAATACAAAACAAGTTCCAGAAATGAACTTCATCTCCAACCTCCAGCCATGGATCCTGTAACTTCACCATTTCTCAACAAAAATGAAATATGCAAACATGAAAGTTGCTCCATTTTTTCATACGAATTCAACCATATAAATAACTAAAGCTATAAATCAAAGATGAATGAGAATTTCTAAAAGTACCAAATTCTGACCAAATTATTTCAGGAAGTTCAAACTCAAAATTCTCAATAATCAAGCAATATAAATGAAATCTATGGACATGTATAGTTTCAGGGCAATGATGTCTACATTTTATCTTCACAAATGCAAGCCTAACAATGCCTAAATAATGAGATGAAAAGTCATAAAATGTACCTCAAAAATGGAAATCGTGAAATGAGTTTGAGCTTGATTCAAGGTGCTGTCATGATCAGGTTAGCTTCCTTGAGTCTCTAGGAAGCTAATGCAATACTTAGCTTGAGTTGAGAGTGGCTGAAATGGCCTGGAGAAGTCAAGTTGCAGACCCTTGTTTTTGAGCTTGGATAATGGTGAAAATGGTGTTACAGTTTAGCAGCAGGGATTGGGATGAGTTGTATTTGAAGTAAGGAAGTTTTTGAGATGATTTGGAGAGAAAACACACGAGTGGTTTGAGAGATGGGAGTTCAAGGTCAGAAACTGTGAAACAATGGAGTTTTTGGGTAATTTCTGGTTTGAGGGAGTTTGGGAGTGTTTCAGGGTGTTAATGCTCGTGTCTTAGCTTACAATAGTGCCTTTATTTATAAGCAACAAGTTTGGAAGCTTGTTGTTCATCATAATTCAAAAATAAATGTTTAAACTCAACATGTGATTTTTGAGAAGTTCAAGTTTCAAAGTCTTGTGTACTTGCCAAGATAGAGTAGTTATGCTTTAAACACACTTGCTTATGACTTTGTAGATAAAGTGTGATTAGAGGGAACAATTTAGAGGCTCAAAAATTAACTTTGTGCATAAAGCTTGCTTTTCAAGAATGGCATTCTTCACTTTCTTCCCAAAATGGCAATACGAATTGGATAAAGCTTAAACCACTTGGATCATAGCTCAAAAGTTTGTATGATCCATTAATGATGGATAGATATACAAGTTAGAAGGCCTGCAAAGCAAGATTATGCAACCTAACATTGAAATTGCATTATGTGTTGATCAAGAAATGACTTGTAATTCAAGAATGAAACCCTGACTTCTTGCCTTCGATTCTCCTTGCTAAAATATGATCTCAATGAGTTCTTGGATATTTTGGAAAGCTTGTAACATCCTCTACAACCTCTATGTTGGAAATTTTTTTAAAATTCATCTTGGAACTATGTGAAAAATTACCATGAAGTTAGGTCAAAATCCTGCCTAAACTAGGCAAAATTTCACTAAGTTTCAAGTTTCATGAACATGTCTTATTAAAATCATAACTTGAAATCCATGCATTTTTAGAAGAAGTTGTGTACTATAATCTTTTAGATATCATTGAGATCTACAACTTTCATGTTGGAAGTTTCCTTTAAATCATCTTGCATGATGGTGAAAATTTGGCTCAAAGATAGGGGGAAAATGTGAATTTCCAACACTTAGAAAAAATTTCTGAGTTTAGAAATTTTGACTTTCCAAAATGAAATCTTGACTTTTTGATTTCTTGATGAACAAGTTTCATATTTTGACATGTTTTGATGAATTGTGATCTTTGATACTTGATTTTGATCAAAAAGTCAAAGTTTGACTTTTCAGTTATACCATTGACTTTTCATCAGTTGATTGAAAATCAACTGTTAATCAATTGATCTTGAGAGATGTTTTGAGTCATGTCATTAGGTCAAAATGAAGCATTTGAATCTTTGAGATCATGCCTCAAACCAACAAGTCATTTGCTAGGTTAAAAATCAGAAATTGCACCTTCTCAGCCAAAACCTTAATTTTGACCATTTTGCCCTTTTGATGATCTGATCAAATTTCTTGAGGAGTTGTGATCCAAACTTGATCAAATGACATATATGAGTTTATAATGTTGATATGGATCAAAAATTATGAAGTTTGATTGTAAATTGACCACTGTTGACTTTTTTCCCAATATAGCTGATTTTAGGTCAACTGATCAATTGACTGAGCAAAAATGTGATCCAAGACTTGAAACTTGAAATGAGCAATCTTGAGGGTACAAAATGATCCATGAAAGTCATATGGGGCATTAAAAGTCCATTTGTCCTTGTGCAATATCAAACCCTAATTTTCAGTCATTAGTGTTAGAGGAGGTGTCTTGAGCTGATCAACCTTTGTGCAGTCTTGAATCAAAGGAGATCTTGTGAGAGATTATTTGAAAAATGAGAGGGCAAATTTTAGGGTACAACAATTAGCTTCTAGCATTAATTGCACAATGTTATCTTCGATTCTCTGGCCTGCCTGTTCGTCTTCTGATTCTATCAGTGAGGAAGGGATGAAGAAATCTTCCAAATTCAATGAATCAACATCATCATCTAATGGGATGGCTCTTAACGTCATAATATCTTCTTCATATATTTGTTTCTGCAATGAGACAATATTTTCTGCATTCTTAACAAAACCATTGTATCCTGTCTTTGCCCATTCCATTTCCTTTTCGTTGACTGTAATAGATATTCCTGACTTTTCTTGTCTTCTTCGCTTCTTCTGGTATCTTTCTGTATCCACTCCTGATGTTGTGTTTGTTCTGAGTGTTTTACCGCTTCTGCATAACTTTTATTTTCCTTTCTATGATTGTATAAAATTCTTGTTTTGGTTGTAACTTTTATTATTGGATAGTGTTCATATGCAATCCACGAAGTCATTGAATTTGATCTAATCCATAGTGCCAAATACAAATAACTAATATTGTGCCATGTGTATAAAGGGAACGACATGAGTAAAAGAATTTAAATGCATGTCGCAATAGAATTTTTGGCCTCTTTGCAAAAGAAACAGCTGGTTTTCTTGTTTGTTAAGTATCTGTAGACATTTTAATTTAATTTATTTATGAAACAAAAGTGTTATGATTGAACCAAATAAAGTTCGCATATGCTTTGATTTATTGTGAAGAAAAAGAAAGCTTGAACTTTACAAGAAATAGATTTGTTTTTCCCATTCTTGGTAGGCCTAACTTGTCATGGCGTCACCCAACAAAAGGAACAATCATTTGTTAAAATTTTCATTCCCAACCAACCATAAAGATAGTAACATCCACTCAAAGGGACATAAAAGAAGGTAATTAATTAATTAATTATATATTTTTGGCTGTTAATTCACTATTTATAACATGATGTTATTGGAGAACGTTCTATGTTGTTGACCATGTAATAATTTAATTAAAATGTGTAACTATTTATATGGCGTGAAGAATAAATCTTTCTTATTTTTTAAATTTTCGGTATTTATTAAATTATCATTAATTTCAAAGTGCCTAGAAAAGTTTTTGATTTAAATGGGAGTTGGGGGGTCACAGTTGGATTGTTTGGAATAAATTAATTTGGTCTCTGTCTTTCACCAATAAAATGGATAAGCTTGAAGCTAATACACGAGTGTGACGGTGCACTCATAAAATCAATTCTCTGTTTTTCATTACTATGTCATAAAGAGACTATTTGGCCACCAAAAGGACCAGTCAAACATAAGAGATTAGACTTTAACAATATGACAAATTAAAATTGACAAATTAAAAAACATTTATATTTACTAGTCCACGTTACTCAATAAAACTATCACAAATTAAAAGAAATTATTTAATGTAGAAATTAGACATTGTGTTGGAATTTGTTGAAAATATAGACAGTGTGAGTGTGAGAAAATAATCTTATATTAAATAGAAATATAGTGACATGAGTATTTATAAATAGAATAATTCACGCATTTATTATCTTAAGATTTTAAGTGGATAAGTAGTGTGTCTCTCACAAGATGTGTTAGTCAAATAGAAAGTCTCAAAAATAATAATGTTCTTCGCTCGATCCTCTCCAATTGTTGCGCTAACAAATAGTATCATGAGTCTTTGGTTTTGAGAAAGATACCGACTTACTTGTATCGAAAAGTACACATGGACAAGGATAAGTGTTCCGCATGTGGGTAAAGGGTGTCGCGTTGAAAGAGTTTCAATGCTGATACAGGTGTATGTGGAAGAAAGAGTTTCCACTTGAGAGATAACATTATGGACTCACACTTGAAGGGGAGGGGGTGTTGAGAATATAGTAAGTGTAAGTGTGGGGAAATGGTCTCACATTGGATAGGAATGTGGTGACTTGAGTATTTATAAACAAATGGTGTATCTCCCACAAAGGTGTGTTGCTCAAACAGAAAATCTCAAAAATAAGAATGTTCCTCGTTCGATCCTCCCCCGATTATGCGTTAATAGAATTAATTTTATTGTTAATAGGCATTGTTCAATATAGAAATCAAAATTATACAATTTTTGTTTCTACGAAGTGGTATTAATCATTAAAAATTCATACACACAATTGAGTATCAGGATTCAAATTTTGATGATGAAATTCAATTTAATAATATCGATTTTTGTTAATTGAATTGAAATTTAAGAACAAATTATAGTGTAGAAGATAATAGACATTAGAACTTGCATATAAAATAGTCTTAGAATCTATGATATGTTAATCTATCAAAGATTATAGGAATACTTTGATGGATCATATTACGAGCTGACCACAAGCTTAAGAGCAATAAGGTCAAATTATGGTGAGACTCAGTCCAAGAATGTTCGTAAGGCATTGATGACTCAAAGAGCTCCCCACCGCCAGATATAATCAGACGGTCCCTCAAGTAAGGTGCCAATGACACACGGTCGACTCTAACCATTCGCATGATATAAATTTCAGCACGCATCATCTTAGATATTTTCTCGTTCACACACTCAAAATACTTTCTCACTTATTCTCTAATTTAGCCGTTGAAGTGCTAACCTTGTAGAATCACCTTTGTTTCGTCATATCAAAAGATCGCTCAACTACACCAAAACTCAAATTCATTCGATCACCACATATTACAGTTTCAACACGGAAGAGATAAAAAGCAAATGGTTTGAAAATAGTGACAATGGTAATCTTGAAATATATGTAAAGAAAGATAAGTGGATGAAGAGGACGTGATTAATTTATGATTCTTTCTCAATTTAAACTCTTTATGTATTAGACCTTTTTAAATAAAGAGAAGAGATAATATTCAACTTGTTTGATATATTGAAAATCATATTTTATAATTAATTATATCAATTTAATATTGAACCTATACCAATTTAATAAATATATAATTAATTATATAATTGAAAATACAATTAAATTTAATTTTATTATTCTATGTGATCACAAATCAGTTAAGGCTTCTAATTATTAAATAGCTACGATAATTAAATAAAAATACATGCTCATATATAATATTAAAATATAATAATTAAATAAAATATTTAATAAATAAGATCATTGTGAATGTCGTCAGACGAATATCACTTCAAATAATTTGATAAGATTTATGAATGAATGATATAAGAATTTCATATCTATTTTCAACTGGGTCAACTAAAACAACATCTATGAAATTACATTCAAACTTGTCATTAATAGCTTCTGGATGCTAGAGCATCACTGTTAAAACAACAAAAAATTAGAAAAATAACAAATTTTATTAACTTGAAACTGAAGCTGCTACATGAAAGAGTGCTTACTTTATTTACTTGGAATGTAACAAATTTAAACTCACATGCATTTGTTTACTTTATTTACTTTATTATTGTAGCTTTCTTTCTCGCACTCGTGATTGTTTCCAAGTTCATGTCTAATCCAGCAAGGAAAAATAAGCGACACGGTACTTTTTATTGAGATGAATGTTATGACAGTTCCACTTTTGTAAATCTATTAGTTTTGGTTTTGATTTTTGTAGCTTTTGTCTTTTCTTTTTTCATGATTGAAGCAAGGTTTAAAAAACAAAACGATATTAGTAGCTATGGATTCAAGTCTTAGTTTCTTTCTTTTTGAGACTTTCAATTTTCTAGATATTGAGCTTGGTTAGAGATTCATTGTTTCTTCTCTTGAGAGAAATACTCAAAAGAATGTCTATGGTGAAGTTGAAGTTTTGATTAGGGGTGTACATGGGCAGATTTGAATTGGATTTGGTTAAACTTAATTAGAGATGTTAATGGGACGGAATGGAGGTGGAGAATACATTCTCATCTCAATCTTCGCCTTCAAATCTATTCTTCATCCCCACTTTGAATTTCCGCTATTGGGGGATTTTGTTCCCATGACCGTCCCAGCGAATTCCCACAGATCTCCAAGATTCATGTGAAGATTCATAAACATGATTTTTTATTTTTTATTTTAAACCAAATTAATAATAAAAATTTAAAAAACTAACCACAAAAAATTTAGAAATTATTCATTTATGATAAATATATTATTTTAATAATATTTAATATATAATATTAAGTGTCATGACAACCAAAATTTCAAACTTAAAAAATAATATTGAGTCTATAATATTGAGTTTCGTGATAAATATATTATTTTAGCAATGCATTTGTATTTAAAATTTGTTTATAAGATAAATTATATGAAATGACAAACAAACCTATATAGAAATGTAAAATTATATATAAATTAAGGATATTATGGTATTCTAGGCGGGGCGGGGACTCCACGGGACGGAGGATATTTATGTCCCCCGTCTCCGAAGTGTCTTTGGAGAGACTTTATTTTCCATATCCCGCGGGAGAAAATTCCCCGTCTTTGGACCCGAAACATGGAATTCCGCTGAGATCCTGCTAACAGAGGCAAGTTGACATCTCTAAACCTAATATTCAATTCATATAGGACATTCTGATTTGAGTGAGGTAAAATAACCACCTGTTATACCAATGGAGCGGTTTGGACAAATTCACTAATTTTCATATTTGATGAAGTTTGGTAGTGGGTTGCCCAAATAAATTTTTGTTTTCATGCTTTTTTCATAAAAATTACTCAATATTTTTATCTTCTTGAAAAAAGTTAGATAACTTATTTCTATTATCTTTTAGCATCATAAAATAATAAATGATAACATCAACTAATAAAAATTATCATAAAATAGTAGTAACAAACTAAAATTGCATGACATAAAATTGTGTTAGCATCAAAATAATTAAAGAGTAAAATATTCAAAATTAATTAAAATCATGGATTAATAAAGTAGTAAATGTTAAGAGACTAAAATTACAATAACTAAATTAATATTCATCAAAATCATTAAAATTGCAATATTAAATATTTGATTAGTGGGTCAATGGATTTTGTGGGTTTGGGTCTGGCTTTATCTGAAACCCAAATTTTTAATGGATTTTTTAGTTTTTAAACTCATATCTACCAAATTATCTGACCCAACCGATTTTTTTAGATTTTTTTTTGGGGTTTGATCGGGTTTTGTGGGTTGACCCAACCCATGTACACCCCTAATTTTGATGTTGGTTGAAACTGATTATTAAAAAGGGCTATTGGTTTTCATCATATTTGAAGTGATTTGGGGAGGTTTATAATCCCACAATCTAATGCTATTTTTTTTTGTTGATTTTAAGTAATCTGGCATGTTACGTCAGCTTCCGTTAGTCTAAATAAATAGCAGGGACCAAAAATATGAACGAGAAATTTTCGGAAGACCATATTATTCGAAGGAAATTATTATAGGGACTAAACTTGAATTATGAATTATTTAAGGTCGGAAAACATATTTAATCCTATAAAAAATACTAAAATCAATTTAATAATCCAATCAAACACACAATCATAGTGACCAAAGATGTGATAGTATGTGAATGAGAATGTGGAATTGGAGTAACAAAGAAAAGTTGCAACCCAAATTGTTCCAATTATGATTTATGAGGAAGAAGAAGAAGAATGATGAAGGGAAGATTGAATTACCATGTACAAACGTAGGTCGAGAAATAAGAATTTCACAAAGGCAAGTGTTTTTGTAAAAAAGTTTAGATCACAGGAAGGGTGGTCGATGTTGAATATTGTCGTTCGTTAGTCTAAGATGATAGATGTGTTCAATTTACCAATGTTCAACTACAAAGCCACAATGATGTGAGAATGATGTTCTCAATATTTGGCCAATATCATTTCTTGGGGCCTATCAAGTTAGACGCTACCGTAATCAAATTTTTTATGTTATATGTTCAAGCTTGAATCGTCTCATGATGTTTAATTTGATTGTGTTGTGCATGCTTGAGTTCATCACGAATAAAATAAATGGATATTTAAATATATGTTAGTTAATGCATACGGGTGTGGGTTTAATGATACTTATGCCCGTGAATATTTGTATTCATTAATAAATTATGAAAATTTGTATAAATATAATAGTTTACTATACCCATGTCTTTTCATCTTCTAGAAAAATTAGTCTTTTTATATTTCTATTTTTTTTATTTTCTTTGAAGAACATTTCATACAAATCCTATTTTGTCATTTCATATTTAAGTTTCTTCAATGCTTCAGATCTTTACTTCAACAATTTTATTGTCTAACCAATCAATATCATTTTTCCTCTATCCAACTAGTGTCTATTTTCCTACTCCTCTGTCGTTCGCTCTTCCACCATAACTCACAATCACAATATCTCTTATTTGTTTTGGTTAAAAATAAAATGTATGGATATTGTATTTGAATGTTATTATGTTTTAGTGAAAAAGAAGGAAATTGATGTGATAAAATTTTGTTGTTAAATTGAAAGTGAATTGTATGGATACTATGTGATAATAACTTTTGTATCTTTAAAAGAAGCCAAAAAAATGTTTCAAAAAAATTTTAGGAAAAAATGTTATCATATTTATCTGCTTAGCAGATATATGTACAAATATGGGTCGGATATGGACATCATATTTATTCAATAGGGAGGATATGAATGTAAATGTATTTGTCTCTATAGATATCCATTTACATCTCTATATGAGCCAAGATGTTCTAACACGAGTGTAGTATCTGGCCCAGTCAGCAGGCCAAGATTTTGTGCATGATCAGTGCGCGTTTATGTTAGCTTCCATGGAGATTTGTTGTTTATGATTGTATCTTTTAGCAAATATTTGTTAAGAAAGAATTGATAAAAAGATTTTCCAAATCCAAATAAATTTAAACAAAGATTTAAATTCAAGATCATATCAAATCTCTTAATGGATATGTTTAGCAAATCAAATCTACATCGAAATCAAATCTAGTTATTGTTAAATCTAATGCCCATTGGAGAAAAATCCAAAAGATGGTTTGCTATTTAAGAAGACTTTTTCCTACCTTTAAAATTACGAGCTAATTTGAAGATTCCTAGTGTTAGAGTTTATTATTTGAGTTTTGTATTTGTTTCTATTTGTCTATCTCTATAGCGCATATAGTGTCATATCTAAGGTATAGAGATTGAGTGTTTTGATAGAGTTGTAATTCACAAAGATTAATCTGTTTATGTTTGATCACTAGGTTTAGTGATTGATAGAAAACGAGATGGGTTCTCATATTTAAGGAGAGTTCTAGATAGAAAGACACTGATAATATTAAGAATATGGGCATTGAACTAGGAGTTGTTCATCTAAGACACTTTGTACTAATAGTAATAAGAGTGAATTTCCTTTCTTGGGTTAGAATCTCCCTAGACATGGGTGATGTACCGAAATGTGTTACAAATTACTTTTTCTTCTTTATTGATTTATGATTTATAACCTTGTCTCTGTTAAACAATCATATGTTAGTGGTGCATAATCATCCCATACATTATGTTCAAAATTTGTCCTGCGATGAACAAAGTTTCAGTAAAAAAAGCATAATAGATGTCATTAAAGTAAATGATTCAATTTAAAAGACTTAAAGAATTAAAAGAAATGACGTAGACACGTACATTTTCTCACAAATTATTTCACTCTGTGACTTGGATACTTTAGTTCTATAGAGAAGAAGTAAAAATTGAGACCTTATTACATGAATGAACTTGATTTATATACTAATCTTAAGTAACTTTCGATAATGATTACTTCTCAAGCATTCAATACGTATCCACTATGTGGTCTTCCACCTTCTAGTCTGCTTCCAAGCGTCTTTAACTTATGAGTTGCTGCAAATCGCCACCCATGCTGATAACAGCATTTAAATCTCCCAACTGCCTTTGTCGAGAATTTCCAGTCGAATCCCATAACATTGACGAAATTTCCCTAGACCAGCCGACCTTTGGATTTAAAAATACACCCCTAACATCTGATGGACGTGTCGAATTTGACGTTTTACACCACATCTCCACGTCGAAGTACTGGTATTTTTGCAAAAAATTTCGAGATTTTGGACATGTTTTAAAGAGACAGTAATCATAATCTTGTAGATTTTTTCCAGGGACTCTTCCAAACCAGGTTTATGGGGTTTTAATGTTGTTTTGAAAATCACAAGCTAACACCCTTGCAAGGGGAAGACACACACTTGTACTTTTTGACTGGTACAAAAATCTAGCATGACAACCTTTAGTGTCATCTACCTCCCATTGAGTTTTTCCCGTGTCAGCTCCCAAAAAAGTCATCATCATATATAGTGCCTCAGGTCTACTGGTTCTGGAGTAGTTTAATAATTTTCCCTAGATCGGATATTATCAAGTGTGATGGACATCTCACCTATCAAAAAATAAAATGACGTTTTTCGTGTCATCTCTCCACAAAAGAAAACAATAATTCGTGATTAATATAATCATAGTCAATCCTACATAAATCTTGCAACTCAGATAATTGTATGACATCTTGAAACCATGGCTCATCAGGCTACGTCAGCTTTGCAATCTTACTATGACTGATACATTTTAACGTATCACAGTACTACAAAAAACAAATAAATCTTCATAGAGTTAAAATATTATATAACACCGCAAATGTTTAAGAGAGTAATTAAAAGATTATACTACCTCTCTGTCTCATACGTGCAAGTTTGTTAAAATCGTGATTTAAAACCTAAATGATATGATTTTATATTTCTAGGTCAACATTTCTTGTTAAATTGCAGGTAAAAATGTTTTTACGTAAAATCGTATACTTGAACAATTTTAAACGATTTAAATCACTATAAAATTGGTAAAATCGTCTAAAATTGTTAGATTTTACTCTTTAAATCGGTTTTACCTCTTTTTTGTCAAATTTTAAAAAGCTTTTTTTTTTATATTTTGGCCCATGAAAAATCGTTGAAGATGTACACACAAATGAAGATGATGTTGTAGAATGATTGAACTTTCGATTAAGTAAAAGATGAAGATGAAAACACTTATTTTTTAAACTTCAGAAATTTACGAAACTCTTGTTTTTAGATAATGTTTTAGATATTACTTTTTATGATTTTATAAGCTAATATAGCATATTGTTTTTTAAACTTTTAAAAAATATCAAATATATTTTGAGATATAGACGCGGTCCTCCAAATTTTCCCCCTCAAAAACTCTCCTAGAACCAACTCTCAAAAAGTCTCTAAGAGCACCTCCAAGCAGCTGGATTTTCATATAGTTCGCCAAGTTAGAGAATCAAAAAGTGGGAATTTTACCATTGGAATTCGCCAACATGTTGCTACTGTTTCTTCAGCAAGCAACGTCTCTTTAACTAAAATATTTATATAATTGCTACTGTTTCAAATTTTAGAATACAATTTTGTTGATTTGATTAAAATTATGGGACCTGTTCTTTAAAATTGCACCACTGGAATAAATATTAGATTAATTATTGAAAGATGATGCGGAGATACTCTAATTGTATGTTTGGTTACGCGTTCAGAAAAAGAAACGTGCGTTTGAGATGCTTTACGCCGCGATTTTGTTGAGTTTTTGAGAAGCTAGGAATTCTAGCTTTAACTGGAAGCACTTCTGGACAGTTTCTACCGTGAAAACAAACATACACCAAGAGTATAATTCTTCATGTATCGTACTTTAGCAGGTACAATTCTCACACGTGACTATTAACTTTTTTTTTCATGTTAGGAAGGTTTCTTTATGCCACCAAAAAGAAAAAGAAATGCCCACCGGCTCTCCAGCATAAAAACATATTTTGATATACTTTGATTCTTTCGGGCCATAAAATTTTGTTAGTGCATGAGACACTTTTGGTGAGGAGGGAAAGAGAGAATAATAAAGGAAATAAGAATTTATATTATTGAATTGTACAAATAATGATACAGACTATGACTATTTATGTACAACTCTAATTGGGCTTGAGTATATACAACTTGACTTAAATTTAAATATTAATTCAAATCAAATTTAATCTAATATTTTAACAAATCTAATTTAATATTTCAATACACCCCCATAATCCAAGTTATCGAACATTCTCAAAAATAGTCAATCTGAACTATTCCTAATTTCTTTCTCAAATTCAGGAATCTGTCAATTTTCAATCCTTTGGTGAAGTTGTCGGCCAACTGTGCTTCACTTGAGCAATTCCTAACTTCAAGTTCACCTCAATTTACCTTTTCCCTCAAGAAGTGAAATCTTGCTTCAATATGTTTACTTCTTCCATGCCGAACTGGATTTTTCGCCAGATTTATGGCTGACTTGTTGTCGATTTGCAATACAAAATATTTCTTCACTTCAACCTTCATTTCTTCAAGTACAGGTCTGATCCAAATTGCTTGACATGCAGCATAGAATCCAGCTATATATTCAACTTCACAAGATAATAATGCCACCACAGGTTGTTTCTTCGAACGCCATGAGATTGGGGCACCAAATACTTGAAAGAAATATCGAGTTGTACTTCTTCGATCTTCCTTATCTCCACACCAATCAGCATCTGAAAAACAATTAACTATTGCTTATTTTCCTTCAGAATCTCGTCAAAATAGTATTCCATAATTTATCGAACCCTTCAAATATCTCAGGATTCTTCTTGCAACCTTCATATGTGACACTCTTGGTTCACTCATATATCTACTCATTAATGCTATAGAAAAACCTATATCGGGTTGACTGTTACACACATATACCTCAAAGATCCCACAATTTGCTTGAAGAAAGTTACATTGACGTCTTCCTCTCCATTCTTCTCCAATTTTACATTTGGTTCGACAGGTGGAATGCAGGATTCGAATCATCCATTCTGAATCTCTTGAGTATTTCTTTGACATGCTTTCATTGATGTAACACCATATCTTGGATCAACATTTGAAATTTCATACCTAAGAAATAAGACAATTTTCCCAAATCATACATTTCAAATTCCTTCATCATCAGCTCTTTGAACTTCGACAAGTTCTCCAAGTTATTTCTAGTTACTAGCAAGTCATCGACATATATGTAGATGATTGTTATATCTTGTGCTACAACCTAAACATAGACACCATACTCAGATTTGCATTGAACAAATCCCAATTTGACTAAGTATGAGTCGATCTTCTTGTTTCGTGCTCTAGGTGCCTGCTTGAGGCCATAGAGAACTTTGTGCAATCTATATACTTTACTTGTTTCCTTCTGAATCACAAACCCTGGAGGTTGTGTGACATAAACCTCTTCATCTAAAGGACCATTCAGAAATGCTGATTTCACATCTAAATGAAATGTCGACGAGCCTTGGTTGCATGCCAATGCTACCACTAGTTGAATAGTCCCCAATCTTGCTATTGGAGCAAATACATCAAAGTAGTCGAGTCCTTCTCTTTGAAGAAACCCTCGAGCTACTAATCTTGCTTTATGTCTTAATATCGAGCCATCAACATTATGTTTCAACTTGAATACCCATTTTACTTCGATAGCTTTTGTATATGCTGGAAATTTAACGAACTCTCATATGTTATTTCTTTCGATTGCATGTAACTCTTTGACCATAGCTAACTTTCATTGGTTAGTCTAATAGGCTTTGTTATAGTTAATTGGTTCAGCACCTGCAAGTAAAGCAAAATAAACTAATTCTCCACCTGGTGTGATTTCATCATCACCCACCACTTCATAATCATGAAGTCTTGTTGGAAAAACTTTATTTCTTTGAGGTCTTTGGCTTTTTTCAGCCACAACCTCATTGACTTCGACTGTGTCGGGAATATCGGCAACTGCTTCTTCTTCGACTTTGACTGGATTCATAACAATCCCTTCGACCTCTACTTCATCAGTTTCTTCATCGAAATCAGAACTCATCAATGGATTTTTAATTGAATTGCTAGAATTCCAATCCAAAGCAGAATTTTCATCAATCACAATATCTCTACTCAATATAATTTTCTCATTAATTGGATTGAATAGCCTGTATGCACCCGTATTATGATATCCTACCAGAATCATAGGTTCACTTTTGTCATCAAGCTTCCTTCTTCTCGCATCAGAAATATACTTGTAAGTCATAAAGTCAAACACCTTCAAATGACTTATTGATGATCATTTGCCACTCCACAATTTTTCAAGAACCTTGTTCTCCAATATCTTAGTAGGATACCTATTCAAAATATAAACGGTAGTCGAAATAGCTTCTCTCTATAAAGACTTTGGCAAATTATTTTGCTTTAGCATGCATCTCGCCATATCTAATATGGTTTTGTTTCTTCTTTAAGCAATTACATTATGTTGAGGTGTATAAGAAGCAATTACCTCATGATCAACACTATGTTCTGCACAAAAATATTCAAACATCTTGGATGTGTATTCGCCACCTCCATTTTTTCGCAGAACTTTAATCTTCTTCTCACTCTGGTTTTCGACAAGTATCTTGAATCTCTTAAATATTTTGAACACTTTGTCCTTTAGTTTGATCACATAGATCCACAGCTTTCGACTAAACTCATCCACAAACGAAACAAATATATGTTTCCACCAATGGTATGTTCTTCGAATGGACCACATACATCTGAATGTACCACTTCGAGTATGCAAGATGATCTCATTGGCATAGTCGAAACAAATGAGTTTCTGGATTACTTTCCTACTTGACAACCTTCACAAATTTTATCAGACATCTCAAGACTTGGAATACCAGTAACCATATCTTGAGTAATCATTTGATTAAGTGATCGAAAGTTCAAATGTCCAAACCTCAAATGCCACAATCAACTATCCTTGTGGTCGACAACAGTTTTCAAACATTGAACTTCTGTCGAACTGATCAAAATCTTAAATGTCCTGTTCTTCGACAACGGAGATTTTAAGACCAAATTGTTTTTGGTGTCAAACTATTTCAAAACTCCATCTTTCATAACAATTTAGAGACCTTTTTTGACTAGTTATCAAACACTTAGAAAATTGCACTTTATTCCAGGTACATAGAGCACATCTTTGATCATAGTTTTCCCTCTATTACTCATTTGAAAGAGTATGTTGTCAATACCTTCTGCTTGCAACAAACTATTATCAGCAAGTTTTACCTTGCTCTTCTTCGACTCGTCAAAATCTGCCAACCACTCTTTTTGACCAGTTATATGGTTTGAGCAGTCTGAGTCGAGAAATCAGGTCTTAAATTTGATATGGTTATCTGCAAATGCAACCATAACCACCATACCACCTTCAGAATCATCTGAATCTTGGTGTGCAAGGTTCGCTCCTTCATCCTTGCCTGTCGATCCCTTGTCTTTTCTATACCAATAATTCTTGACTATGTGACCCCACTTTTCACAATTATAACACTGTAAGCCTTTTTTATCTTCTTTTCCCTTTCGATAGTTTCCTCTTCCTCCTATCGAGGATTCAGAAGCTCCATCTTCGACCTGATGCTTGTGAGGTTTCGACCAAGACTTCTTGCCCTGAGTCTTGTTGAACTTGCCTTTGAATTTGTTAGAACCACCGTTCTTTTTCCATGACTGAGCTTGTAGATCCTATATCGAGTCTTGCACTACTTTCCTTTCGACAATCCTCATCTCACGCGCCTCCAACGAACCAACCAAATCTTCCATTTTAGTGGTTTCAAGATTGTTGGGTTCTTGAATAGCTATGTAACGTGATCAAAGTGAGAGGTCAACGTTCTCATTACCTTCTCAACTATCATCTTATCAGCTATGATTTCACCATAACCCTTCATGAGATGGACGAGTTTTTGAACCTTCGACACATATTCTGCAACTTTTTCATCTTTTCCCATCGACAACAACTCATATTGTCGATGCAAGATTTGTAACTTGACAACCATGGCTTTCTCATCTCCTTCGTAATACTTCACCAGAATATCCCATGCCTCCTTCTTCGTTTCAACATGAGAGATTCTGTTGAAATTAGCAGCATCGACCGTCGTCTGAATGAAATAAGCAACCTTGCAATATTTCTTCTTGACTTCGTTGTGGGTTTTTTCTGTTCGTTGGTTGCATTTGCAGCCAACGCAAGAACGTCGTCGGTAACCACTTCTAAGGTTTCATAGAAGTCAAACAAGGATTGCATCTGTTTTTTCCATCGGATCCAATTCTTGCTATCAAGCACTGGAAGAGAATTCAGAATGCCCTTATCACTAGTCATCCTCGCAACGGTTGATTCACTTACCCTAGAAACACGATCTCTGACGTGAAATTCTTGAAAACTTGATCAAGAACAATAATCAGACTCTGAATATCAATTTGTTAGTGCATGAGACACTTTTAGTGAGGAGAGAAAGTGAGAATAATAAAGGAAATAAAGATTTGTATTATTGAATTGTAAAAATAATAATACAGATTATGACTATTTATATACAACTTTAATTGAATTTGAGTCTACACAATTTTAATTATATTTAAATATTAAATCTAATTTAATATTTTAACTAATCTAATTTAATATTTTAATAAATTTATCCCCTTGCAAAAAAAATTTGAACAAAACAGTGTGACTAGCAAATAGTAAATTTAAGGCAAAATACTCATTTTGATCCCTTAACTATACCTTTGGGTTCATATTGGTCCCTTAACTTTTTTTTGTGTCATTTTGGTCCCTTAACTTTCAAAAAGTTTCATTTTAGTCCTTTTTGTCTAAATTCGTAGCTAATTAGACGGAAAAACTTTGAAATCAACCGCTAAATTCGTAGCTAATTAGACAAAAAGGACTAAAATGAAACATTTTGAAAGTTAAGGGACCAAAATGACACGAAAAAAAGTTAAGGGACCAATGTGAACCCAAGGGTATAGTTAAGGGACCAAAATGAGTATTTTGCCTAAATTTAAAAAAAATGTGCGTTTGATATTTCGTCCTCAACCGCTAATATGAAATTTAGAGACCCCCAAGGATCTACTTCATTACCCCGGGGAACAGAAAGAAATATTGTGATTTTAAGGCAACAGGTCCAATTACCACAATTGTGCTTAATTTTGTAAGCACGTAACCACTCATAGATAAAAGTCAGTATTGATCATGTCATTGTTCTCATTGCACCTTTATATATTTTTTCAGATTCTGTACTAAATTTCTAAAATGTTTTTAATTATTGAAGATGTATTCAGACTTACTAAATATTATTTTTCCATAATAAAATTCAGAGATATATCTCTGAAGTCTTACAAAGGTGTGTTCGGAGATGCATCTCTGAACAAGACTTAATTCCAGAAATGAGACACTGAATAAAAATATGATAGCATAATCAAAAACATATCAACACCAACATCAACATTTCATTAAATAAAAACATTTATTACATAGTCACAAAAATAAATTCAACATTACATAACCATTTCATCAAGACATTGATACATAATGATTATGTCCTTGACGGATCTTTGAATCTTCGCATCTACTTCAATCGTACCCTTTGATTCATAATGAAGAAAAATACTCTACATAACTTTTAGATCTTTATCCGAAAACATTACAGAGTAGTAAAAGAATTCTCATATAGCAAAAGTAACTCCGGACTTGCATCTTCAAATTTACCTTCAGATATGCATCTCTGAATTAAATTTTACCAAAAATTGATATTTAGTTCGTCGGAGTTGTATTTTCGAATTCACTCAGAAATATTTTCGGATTTTTAGAGATGCGCCTCGTATAACAAAGTGACATGAGAAATTGCCTTTCATTAATAATTTCCTCAGAACTCCATAAGCATATTAAACTTTCTTCACTTCTTTTCTAGTAAGATGATATTTGTATACATAACTCAATAATACACTATATGCATATCTAGCTAAAATACATAATTAGGAAGATATTGAAAAAGAAGGAGAAAAAAATCAATATCAAGGTACTACTAATTTTACATTTTCCTGCCAGGCCAATATTTTAAATTCTTCATTGCAAGGTTGCTTGGCGTGGTAAATGCTTTTATATACTTGCAAATCCTCCAAAGGATAAGAATAGTTTTTCCTCCTGTTTGCAGGAAAATGTCAAAAGATGAATTGAAAATTGCCCGAAAAAGCAAAGAATAATATCATTCAGTCTCTGAGAAAACTGCGATCCTTTGGGGATGTTATCTTCCCTCCACCTGTTTGACGCATAACCTCTGCAATATAAACTTGCCATTGTCATGTTTCCAGAAAATATTATACTAACAAAATGCCGAATAAAGCATGATCTCATATTCTAGCAAATCAAAGAAAGAATATAAGATTTTTTTAAGAAATTTATAAAAAAAGAAAAAGGAGCCTACTTCAACTTGAGATTTTTGGCAAATTACCATTAAACTTTTTATTTGGGAAATGTACTGCTTGAACTATTAACCATTTTGTCATTGACAAATTTTTATTACTAAGATAACCAAGTTCATTACAAGGAGGCATTGTGTTAGAAAAAAGATATTTCAATTCCATTCTTTTTTATAAGAGACCAATCACTTTTCAAATTTATTGAATAATCAATGTATTTGGTCTATTTATTGACTAGATACATTGACTATTCAACTAATCTAAAAAGTCAATTGTCTCTTATAAAAAGGAATGGAGGTAGTATAAAGAAAAACATGACATGATGGCGTGTTCGCGCTTTTAACAAAGTAAAAATGAAGATATACATAAACAATAGTATACAGTTAAATGCTCGAGTGATATGAAAAAGTGTAAAATTGAAGCAAGTAATTTGTAATTCGACAGAAAAAACAATGCCAAAGATAGGTTGTATTGTTAGTAATTAGAGATCCATATATATCATATCATATCAACAAATTTGAAGGTTGAGCACCTCCCAATGATGTTATGTGCATCTAGGAGTACAGCAAATAAAAAATGTAATAATATGACTCCCAATATAATAATACTGTCTCAGTTTTTTAAGTGTATATCAGAAGAAGAAATAGTAAGGACAAAATTAACAGTGGCACTCATATATATCATATCATATCAACAAATTTGAAGGTTGAGCACCTCCCAATGATGTTATGCGCATCTAGGAGTACAGCAAATAAAAAATGTAATAATATGACTCCCAATATAATAATACTGTCTCAGTTTTTTAAGTGTATATCAGAAGAAGAAATAGTAAGGACAAAATTAACAGTGGCACTCTGACTGTTTTTCTGCAGTTAAAGTTGGTTATTTGTGGCAATTAGGGTCTAATAAGGGTGGGTTATCAGGGGTCAACCCTTGTCGCTTGGAAGGTCTATATAAGGATGCCAAAGTCAAGTTTAGAAAGTTAGGATTGAATTTGTCGTTGCAAATTGGATTGTTCCAGTGTGAAGAGAGTGGTCTCTCTTATGTTACCTTCTTTTTCCCAAATCAATAAATCTCAGGGACAAATAATTCCCTTTTCCTAGTGTTCCTTCTCAAATAAACATAATCAATTCCAAAGTTCCCTTTTCTTAGTGTTTCTTCTCAAAAAAACGTAATCAATTCCAAACTTCCACCTATACATCGGAAGATCAGTTGGTTACTGACAAAATTGAATGTTGCATATGTTGTGAATAATATTTCCCTTAAAGGGTCAGTCACCATTCCAAGATTTTCTAAGCACATGTACACAACTAGTACAAATGGAAATTCTGAATAATTTTTTAGTGTTGTAAGCCTTTAGGCGAAATGATGAAAGCCCTATAGTAAGGAAGTCGATCTCTAAATGAGAATTTCATAGGACTAAGTCCATTTTTAGTGTTGCAAGCCTTTGGGCGAAATGATGAAAGCCCTATAGTACGGAAGTCGGTCTCTAAATGAGAATTTCATAGGACTCAGTCATTTGTTATGGATGCAAATGTTGTAATCTCTTCCAAGTACACCACAAACTAAAAATTTAACCAATTCTAGCGAATCAGTTGATTATCAATAAAACTGAATATTTTATTCATTAACTTTGAATCGGTCAACTATGCAGAATTTTCTAAGCATGTGTACTCAATTCAAACTGACATTTTAGTGTTAGGTCTAGACTTAAGGCTAAAAAATAACAAATCTCTATGATAAGTAAGTCAAACTCTCAATGAAAATTTCATAGGGCTGAGTCGAGTTGTATTTTGTAATGCTTGTTAATCTCTTTCAAGTTGTTTCCAACATTTCTAACACCTGCCCCATTATTTTCCATGACTATTTAATAAGCACAGAGAACTGGCATCTGTATAGCCTAAAAGGCTAAAGAGAAGATATAGAAGTCCCTACCCATACATACAGGAGGAAAAAAAGGAAACTGCAACTTTTTTGTCAAGAAAACAGAAAGCTTACCTCGTGTCCGCTCAAGCTCTTCTGCAAGTTCTTCTTTCCATTTCCTTTGTCTCTCAGAAAAGCTTGGGCTACAGATGAGAACAACTTTAATTTCAGTATTCAGGTAGATTAAACAAAGGTCCACTAGTCACTACCAAGCACCAAATACAAACCTGACACTTGATCCCAGCTCAGCATCATGAAGAGTCTCCTTTGACTCGTAAAGCTCAGAAGGCTGAATTTCCTGCAAAGGTTTACTACGAGCAGTCACAGGTTTCGTAAGATATTTTCTATGACTCTCAGGGCTTGTTACATTGGCAATGCTGGCCATTGAGAATCGCCGTCTATCTTGACTAGGAGGCCCGCTTTTTGATGTTACATTTGAGACATCTGAAATAACTTTACTCTTTGCAACTGCAACAGGTACACGAGGAATGGCTGCAATTGATTTGCCAAAGAATTCTTCATAAAGAGGTGTTTGGAGCTTATTCAGTTCAAAGGCCTATTGTAATTCATCAAAGGGAAAAAAAATCAGTTTTTAATTACATTCATTTTAAATTTAAAGAGAAATACAAGCAAAAATAAAAAATACTGGCCATTAAGTACTACTATATTGAAAGTCAACAAATATGTTGTCTGGTCTCATACTAAAATAGAACCTTATCATCCAGGAAAGCTCTAATTTTGCATTCTGTTACTTCATCCTCATCTTCTACTCCAAGAGGTTCACTTGAAAATGAAAACTCCTTCTCTGCATTAGGAGATGATTTGGGACTCGTAGTTTTCCTAATAGTTTGATCTGGGGACACGTTCAGTCTGCTTTTCTTTAAATTTAGTGTTTCGTCAGATTTGCAAGGCCAGCCATCCTCCACAGGTTCGCACATTGGATTGAAACTCTATTCCAATGACAATATCATCCACTCATTCAAGTGTACAACAAACACTAATCATGAAACATCAAAAACAGTGAAAGAATCAAACTTGGCACCTTTATGTCGTCAGCAGCAAGTAGGGAGTTAGCTTTTACTGGTGATGCAACCAAAATATCATCATCATCCATCTGACACATGTCATCATCATAGTTGTCTGCTCCCTGGTAGGAACCTGGTTTTAGAAGATTTGCATTTGAGAACCTTAAACTATCCATCTGAAAAACATCTTTTAGACCTGTACATGTTGATCCTTGGATAGAATCCAAACTGCAGAGCAGAAGAGAAATTGATGATCCATACCCATGAGGAATTCCACAAAAAACAAGTGTTATCTAGTATACTTACAAGTTCCTAGAGTTCATCCCATTTGTTGTCATCCGACTGCAAGAGTCCTAGATATTGGAAAAGTAAACAGTTGATAAAAAGTAAGTTATCAATATGGTCTTAGTTTATGTTGTACAAACTCGAGGGGGATACTAACCCTGACTGAACTGCGTGATATTGAATGAGATTCCTGATACTCGCAGGTGATGAATGGATGCTGCAGATATTAGGCAAAATCACTATATTGAAGGAAAGCTAAGTTAAAAGAGCAAACAATTTCAAAATCTTTAATTATAACTGAATATTAAGTAAGTAGGCTGAAAAGGAGGAAGATTTGCAAAATACCAGTAACAAGTCGGATGCAGAAGGTCTTAAATCTGGTTCCCTGCCACCACAAATTGATGGGTAATGATTAGAACTTAAGAGCTAAATGTCAAACTGTATCACTAGCCTTTTTAAAACAAATGCAGTCAGAATAAAATTGTGTCATTTTAATAATTGTACTTGTGAAAGCATTTCAGCAAAAAGTCCTTTGCCTCAGCAGACAGATGTTCAGGTATTGGTGGATGCGATCTAGTTGTCCCAATGTAGAAAAGAGCTGAAACCTAAAAGAAAAATAAGCTTAAGCAAAACACTACTAAAAACAAAATTGCAAAGAGATAGATAGTAAAAGAGATCAAATAATAAAAGTCAATGATAAAATTAGATTCCTTAGTAAGGCTTGAACTTAAAAGCATGTACCTCTTGGGGATACTGTTGACTCCATGGAGGCTTTCCTGTGGCCATCTCTATCACAGTGCATGCAACACTCCATATATCAGCAGAACTAATAAATCAAAAGTCAGGTGCCATCCCAAGAATGAGTTTTAATTATAATAATATCTTGTGGCCGAAAACACAAAATATAAGTTCATCACTTTGTTCACTTTTAATTAATAGGTTCAAAAGGTCTATAATAAAAGTAACAAATAGAAAAAAAGGGGTTTTAAGAAATTACCAATTATTATTTCTTATGTTGCTTAATTTTTTTCAAAAACTTGTTCCCATAATCTGCATTTCCATGTTTGAATCTTATTTGCCTACAGGATTTTTACCATTTCTACTACGATTTTGTAAATCAGAGTCAGAATGTGAACAGGTGTCGAGCACGTACAAGGTGCATAGGACCAAAGGTTGAAATCCACATGTATTTTTAGTAATGACATTACTTACTCTATTACCAAAATTACTCTCTTAAGTTTCTAACTCAGTTTCTTCCTACAACGGTCCATTTCTAACAAAAACAAAGGAACTTCTAAACGTGCTTTTGTTTACTTATGGGTTATGACATGAGGGCGTATAGATCTACATGGTTCCAGTAATGTACCAAACACTTACACATCACGAACTTTTATAATTATGGATACAAGATTACATATTGTAACCTCACAGGTAGCCAAAACCTCAAAAGTCAGACCTAAAACCATAACAAAGTAAGAAATTGTATCATTAAAATTATTGATGAAGTTGGATCCTAATGAAACTTTACCACATGAAGCTCAAAGGAGAAGAAAAAGTGTTTGCAGATGAATATTTATTGAGACAGGATAAAATCAGGACTACAAATTTTAACTATTCTTCAGTGATATTTTAGCTTTAGAAGTGGACTGCAGTTTCCGGACTTAATTATTGTGATGGCTTAACTATCTAAAAGTTGCCCTGGAATTGAAGGGAAAAAGAAAGAATCATGAACTGTTCATGCAACTTACACTCTTCCCTGACCACCCAAAAGACTATATTTCTACTGCTAGTAACCAAAGTTGGCCGAGGAAGGTAGAAAATGCTAAAGAACTGGAAGTAACTAATTCGTCTAGTCCTTTCTTGTATCCTAATAATGAATTGATGAATTGAATTCTGTAGTTATGATGAGATAACATAACAGAAGTCAACATGTCACAAATACAAATTTCATCTCATTCCATGACATACAAAATCCTTATTGGATGATTTTCATTACTTATGACAAATAAACCTTCAGAAGCCGAATTACTAGATTTGGCGGTTAAGATCATTTCCTTTACAAATATTTAGTCCACTTACGTTGTATATCCTGTCTGTAAAATAACTTCAGGTGACATCCAGTGTGGGGTACCCTTCATAGACTTTGCTCCATTTATAGTAGCCTATTTCAAATTCGCAAACATTAGATATTAGCCACAGAAAAAGTCACGCAAGAAGCTTGTAATAGCGTAATGATTTAATAACATCGACACTTTCATACCAATTCCACGACTTTCCTGGATGCGCCAAAGTCTGCGAGTTTAATACACCCTTTGTTATCAACTAGAATGTTTGCACCCTATATCCGACAACACGTCAAATAAAATACGAGAGAGAAAACACAATAGAGTCGTCTAAAATAAAGCAAGAGCATTGTACCTTAATATCCCGGTGAATAATTCTGTTATTGTGAAGGTATTCAAGCCCCTCTAAAAGCTGTTTTGTATACGTTTTTATAACCTGATAAAAAAAATCGTACATGAACAACAACATAAAAGCACAACCCATCATATTCTCCATACAGTAAATAAATTAAAAACCACTCACGGACTCCGGAAAGGATCCGAATTTCCCCAACAGCGATGAGATAGATCCACCAGGTACAAACTCCAGCAGAATATTCAAGGAATCTTCCTCTCTAGCAGTTCCCAAGTATCTCTATATAATAAGGAACAAATAACCAAAAAGAATAAAACAAAGTTACTGTAACCAACACCAAGCAACCAAAATCACTTACTCAGACTAACATAATAAAACTACACTCACAACAATATTCGGATGCTTAAGATTCTTGAGAAGCTTCACTTCTTCTTCAAGCTCCCGAATATTAGCCTGATTCAACATAGTAGAAACAGGTTTTTTCAGATCAGAGTTCAACATCCACACTAAAATCCGTCATCTTACATAAAACACCAATATAGTAACTAATGCATTGCCAATGCCACCTATATGAAGCTCAAAACAAAGAATCGTTACCTGTGTATTCGCCTTGAAAGCAATACCAGGCTCGATCAAAACCTATAGAAAGCAACGATCAGTAACTAATTTCCACATACAGAAAAAATATATGAAAGAAAATATGATGAAAATTGAAATTCACCTGTTTAACGGCAATAAGCTCCCCGGAGTCGAGGTTCATACCCATATAAACTCGACCAAAAGCACCGGAACCAATCAACTCACCCTTCCGCCACCTAATCGGCGGAGGAGGTGGAGAAGGAGACTTGAGGCCGATTCTGGATTTACGAATGGCGGAGCCGATCTTGTTGGCGAATCCGGTGAAGCGTCCATCGTCGGCGTGTGCGGGTGGAGATGAGAAGACTATGGATCGGCGAATGGAGCCGAAGAAGTCTTGCATTGCATCTGTTTGATGAAATGAATATCTAGGGTTTGGTGATGGGAAAGAAGAGTTGAAGAGGGAAAAGTGAAGTGATTCAAAATGGTGTTACTGTTTTGGGATGAGTTCTGTAACGGTTATCTTGGTTTCATTTTTTGGTTATTATTTGTGGCGCAATAAGGTATTTTTGGAAATATATAAATTGGTGAGTTGTCGGCAATCGGCATATACTTTGTTAAAAAAATTCCACCATTCACGGATGATAAATAAAACAGAGAAAATTAATTAAACGATGTGTTCTTTTTTTTTTTTTATAGAATTTCTTATGATATCTTGTATAATGTCTTTCGAAATACATTTTTCGAACGTATTTTTTAAAAAAAAATATAATTATAAAATTGGAAATGTAATTATGATTTGGAATCGAATATGTATTTTCGGTTTCTGTACAAACAGTTTAGATCATGTTTTTATGGAGGTTTTGGTGAATAAATACGTAGTAAAATACGATGTGATTAAATACGAAGTAATCATAAAATACATACAAATGTTCATAAATGTTATGTTCCAAAATACGATATCCAAAATATTCTTCAAAATGTTATCCAAATAATCCATGAATAACATAATAGTGCTATAAACAAAATACAACTAAAACTATCAGACTACTGAGTATGGCGGATAATGAGTCAGCCTGTGATATTCGCAACATTTCTCTGTTACCGTTTGTAACACAGAGCCTCCTCAGCCTCTACCATGATGGCATCTAGAACACCTCTAACATCAAAGCCATCTAAAAACAGACTCCTATCAATATTCGTCTGTGCGATCTGCATGATACAACGACACCTAGGCAATACATCAATGGCATGATCGGTCTATGCCTGCTCCTCTTCTAGAATCTCTGCATGTGGTGGTCTAGGTGGGTTACCTGGAGTCTCTTGTACCAGATATGGATGTGACACCTTGAAGAACCATAAGATAAACCATCCTCATAGATCCATCCAATCTTTTGTTTTAATGGTAGTATGGGCATCATCCGACACGAGATGGTTAAGATAATCATCAAATATGTCATTCATATCCCTCCATTTTATCATAGGAGGGGCACACTCAGAGGGTGGTCTGGGAATGTGTTGCATGTATCTGAACTGCCGCATCACGCGCTCAGGTAAATAAGCAGCCGTCTTACGCGTCCCACATGTCAACCACCCAGTGAACAACATAATATCGTCAAAGGGAATCGTCTCACAGTGAGCCTCGTATGCATTGAAGCATATATCCTCATAGGTCAGGCGATCTATATACACCCTGAATGATTATGTCGCCTGGTTTCCTCGGAATGGGTCGATTGAAGCGGCACGTGGCTGAACCTCAGTATATGTAGGCTCAAGTGATCATCCGGATATGTGAGGGAAGTGTTATACAATCCAGGCCTGAAATGTTACCATCATTAGTAAGTAACAACATCAAAGTAATTTACATAACAAGACAAAAATAACATACGAATAAGAAATGTTACCGTAAAAAGTGTGATGTTGTCGGGCGTCTGCTTTGTATTCCACTTAGCACCTTCGGACAACTTATGGTACAAATAGACCAAACAAGCTGCCCCCAATTCCACTCACTGATTCGCTCAAAATCGTTAAAGAACCGCAAGTACATGATATCAGTGTAAGTAGCACTAGTGTCCACAAAAATCTGTGTGCCGACCAGATACAAAAGATATGCTCTCATAGCACGTGCTATGTGTTGGGCTACCTGAAGATCGTTACCAGCAGCCTGTCGTGCACGCCCTAGCTCAATTGTGAACACCTTCTGCAAGTAGCTAAATCTGACATGACACCCATGGGTTTTATATGTCTCAGCCAGAGCACTCTATGGAGTAACTCTTAAGTACTCCACCAACATATCCAGCGCCTTCTCTTTGGTTCACCTCTCATAATCTAAAAACTTCCCGCTAATCGGAAGGTGCAACAGAAACGCGACGTCGTCCAATGTGATTGTCATCTCATCGTGTGGTAGGTGGAATAATGATGTCTCGTGATGTCATCTCTCAGCAAAAGTGTTAATAATATCATAATTAACGGTAGTATATCCATATAAGACCAAATTATGCAGCCTAGTGATGTGCAACAACTCTAAGAACCATGGCTTGACGGGTGGTACCGGGCGATTGATCTTCCTAGCATGGTTAATCATCTTGAGTGGATTGCGGTCCTGCATGCATAGATAAACACCCAATATTTAAATGAACACAATACTTAGCAAAAAAAGGTAACATAATACGTAACAATTATTAAATGAAATATTTACCTCTTTGTCCCATAAGTGTCTGGCAACATGGTCCGGATACAACGACAATAATGACAAATCTGAAGGTCCTCCCCTAGAGGCTTGAGGCGCCTCTGTTGCTGCCTATGGATGGGCCTCTAGTGCTACCTGTGGATGGTCCTCTGGTGTTTCCTCTGGATGGGCCTTTGGTGCTGCCTCTAGATGGGCCGCTGATGCAAACTAGGTGGCCTCTAGTGTCTGCTGGGTGGGAGTGGCCTCTGGTGTCTGCTGGGTGGGAACCGGTGTAGACTGGGTGGGAGCAGGTGTCGACTGGGAAGAAGAAGACTCTCCTGTCTCAGAGACCATAGGGCGTTCATGGGAGGAATGTGGTGGAGATGTATGGATTGAATGTAGTGTAGTCTGTGAGTGGGATTCGGATGTCTCTCCTGGTCCAGATACATGTGGTTAGAATGTACGTCTGTGTGAGGACCGAGGAGGAGATGGATGGACAAGAGACTCTCGCCTGCTGGTCGACAGAGTTGAAGTATTCGGCACAACCAGCCTAGGAGCCTAAAAAGATTGAGTCATTTCCCTACGCATGAAAGCATGTTGTGAAATTCTTCTATGTCGCAATGTGGATTGTCTCTCAACCATAATACCTATAGAATAAACGAATAAAGTATTAAATACTAACACTATTCTACAAAGTGTCTGCTACAAATCAGAAGTATACTTCTGGTTTTGGTCAAGAACAAAATCGAAAATATACTTCAGGTACGACCTACAACTTAACAGGTACGTCAATGGCGAAGATGGCGCCCAATGGGGACCAAAAACAGACATTGATCGTCAAAAAGACATGGCTAACACTTATGTATTAACTTAAAACATTGCAAGAACTTAAAAAACTACATTTTACTACTCTAAAACACAATTTGTATGTAAAATAAAAAAAACTCAATAATACTAAAAAATAACTTACAATGATTGATTCTCCTTGGTTGATTCTGATTATGCCAGATGTGTTGCTTATGTGTTGCGATAAATTGATGGATTTTGAAACAATGAGTATTTTGGAACAATGGAGTTTTAAGAGATTTTTTGTTTTGTTTCTGTTTGAAGCAAATGAGGAAGAGGAAGAGGTAATGCAGGTATATGTCAAAAGACAAACTGAAAATACACTTACAGTTTGGAATCGGTGTTACATTTCCGGTTCGTATCAACGTAGTAGGGTGTGGCTTCTCACAGTTTTTTTCTTCATTTCATTTAGAGTATAATCGGAAACACAACATCGATTTGGGAACCGTAAATATACTTTCAATTTATATGTTTTTTTTCATATAATAGGGTGTGCATTGTAGATACATTTTCGATTTCTAGAAAAAAAATTGGAAATTCATGCTAATGCCTAAGAAACACATAGGATGCATTAAGAAATTTTTTTTCTGTCTATATTTAAATTATTTTATTTAAGATTTTCACTGTTTAAATATTTCTTGTGTACCCGTGTGTTGCATAGAGTAAAATTTCGGATTGATACCATGCTTATTTTTGCTACTAATATTTTGGTGATTCAAACAATGTGAATGGTATCACATTCATCACCAGAATTTCTTATTAATCTTGAAATAAAGAGAGCCTCAAAAAAAATTAAAGAACTTTCAAAAGATCCAAGATTTATGGCTCTCCAAATAACCAATGGTCAAAATATTTGGAAAAAAATTGTAATTTCCATTTTCAGTATTGTCATAGGTTGTTTATCAATAATATGACACTTTTTATGCATTTATATTTGATACACTCGATATACAAAAATATAAACAAAATTTTCTTAGTTACGCATTACAATCATAGTTGCTTCAAAGTATATTTTAAAACTAAATTTTTTTATTATTCTAATAAATTAATTAATAACTTAATGATTTCTTTTAAAATTTTAAAAATATTAGATGTGAATTTATCAGTGATATTTTGTATTTATTGTGTTTTTACATGTGAATTTACTTGTGATTTATTTTCCTTAAGAAGGAAGCTTTTAAACTATCAATATATGTTTTAACCGGAAATAACTAAAAAAATCGCAAATAAATCTATAACAAATAAACACACACTTTAGAAGAAAAAAAACTATCACTTCATGAGATTGGTCTAAAAACTATTATAAAAAAAAGACAAAATTGAAATTTTGTCATTGAAAAATACATGAATGTATTCAGAATCTTTTGAAACGCTTTATGGTAATGATAATAGAAAAAAGTAATAGGGTGACTAATATCACATAAAAAATAATATTTTATAATAGTATAATATGCACACAAATAAGTTTTTTTTATAAACAAAATTCATTGAATGAGCACAAGGGATATTCTATCCAATTACAATAATAGAGACAAATATCTCCAACTTAAACACCAAATGAGAGCATTTTCAACAATCATAGAAATTGCCTCATGATCTACCCTTACCTCCAATAATCGACCAATATCATACAATAGATTTAATATCATTTACATATTAATAATCGTTAACGAAATCAAAGAAATGTTAAAGAAAACAACATCAGAAAAAAAAAAGTTGTAAAGGCATTCTCATACGGAAAACTTATAAATGGTTTTAAGAAGAAACCTTATTTACTATACAATCTCACCATAACGTGTTTCATACCTACAAATATTAGTAAATGATAAACACTAAAAAAATACTAATCAACAATAACTTAAAAAAACAAATTTAACTCACTGAACTAATGGCAATTCACTTACATAATTGAAGGTACAACACAAGACAACAATTATAATGTCATTAAAGAGCATGTACAGAAAAGACATAGTGAAAACAACAAACTTCAAAAATATGACATAACATTGTTTATGTCGAGAAACACATATTCACGGCAAAAGTAGCGACCTAAATAATTCTCATGAAGTTATCACAAAGGTATATGAACTATTTTTGAAAAACACAAGAAACCAACCTGCTATTATAGTCGTAGGATGAACCTTAACTGAAACCATCTTTACTGCTTCCCTTAAAAGTTCCCCAACCAAAACAACAACAACCAACCTCATCAACTTGAACTTTTAAAAATTCGCCACTAATGAGCATCGATAAGATGTCGCAAGCAATCAAAGCGATTACCTTCCTTATTCTAATAGAAAAGGTAATTTAGGCCCTCCCCTTGTCTACATCTATTATATCTCTATCACTATTAAGGTTGGGTTTTTTTGCTGGATCAGATATAGAGATTTCATCCCTTTCCTTCCTTGTTTGCATTCCAGGTTGGTTCTAAAGAAAGGGTTGGAAAATGGAATAAAACAAAAGGTCAGATAGGCCTCCCGTCCCATTTTATTTCCTAAGACAAGATTTGTCGCGGTTCAGAGTCTCGTACTAGCCTCGCCCAATCTAAAACAAAAAGGCGGATGGAAATGGCCTTCTTTCTTAATGAGCTTTCTCGCTTGACTTTATAGGTATAGCATTTCTTGCTAGATCGGATTGAGAGTGACTTCTTCCCTTTCATTGTCTATGTTTTCAAACATTTTATCAATGTCGATATTTTCTTCATCTCAGCCGGTGTATGCTTGCTCCGCACACAAAGGCTACATCTGGTCCTTTCATTGATTTGACAAATCTGCTCCCATTTTTAGTTAAGAGATAGATAAATAGACACATCCCATTGTATTAATTGGGGGCGTTCGTAGTAACTGAATGGGTCGAAGACCAAGAAGTGATTTATTTATAAGTCAAACATTATATTCTTCTTATAGCTAGATCCAATCTCCTAGTCCCTGCGGAAAGGAAAAAGAATTTAACGTTCATCCTTTCGGGGAGGAGGGATTAGGATAATCCTATTGATTGTAATTTTCTCCAAACCCCATGGAAAAGTATGAAAAAAGGCTCGAATGGTACGATCCCACCGTCACCCCAAAATGAGAGGGGTGATCTCGTAGTTCTTGGTCTGTGAAGATACAATGCTAGGTGCTCCATTTTTATTTTTTCATTGAGGCCAAACCTAAACTTGTGCTCGAGAGATAACTGTTCATATACTGATAAGGTATTGTTTACCGTGGGAATTGGTAAACAACCGCTGATCTTCCAAATGGTTACTTATTTGGTGACTCGCAGGATCGATCAGATTGATCCTAAGACATGGTTGATTTTGGGGTTATGATTAAGTTTGACAATGGTTAAATGACAAGAAAATAAAGAAGCTTTATGTAAATTGCATGAAGAAGAGAACTTGATAAAATAAAGGAAGGCTTGAAATAAAGGCTTTCGACTGGAAAAGTAAAGGAGAAAGCAAGTAAAGTTCTGGAAAATAAATGACTTTGATTAATAAAGTGGTGTTTCACACATACATTCTCAACAATTCTTTCTCACACGCTGGGTACTCGAATCTATATGAGTGACTTGTATATAATTGTGAACACACGCGAAAAACTGCGTGAACTACTAATATTTATACTAAACATCCCAAGTAACCGTCGGGCAGTTACACTGCTTCGAGATGACTCCACTTGGCACGTTCTCAGCGTTCGACGCTCCAGATCTTTGCACGTTGCACTTGGTAACCGCTGGGAACCGTTTTCCCTCCAAACGTTTGAATTTCAAACCGTCCCACTCTGAGCAATCGAACACCTTCGTCGAGAGGCATCTTCGACGAGCCACACCTTCGACGTCGAAGGCAACCAAATTCTCCCTTGGAAGAAATTCTCTAAGTATATTGCCATCTTCTGATGGGCATTTCGACAAACCCAGCTGGTCGAAACCATCTCTCAGCTTTAATGGCTGATATTAATAAAAACAAGGGTGTCGAATTTAGGAGCCAACAAATTGCCCCCCAAGAATGCCTTATTTCGACTCTGAAAAGAAAAAGGCATTCTTTGAAATTCCATTCGACACCTATCTTTTCACTCTTAGTCACAAATTAAATTGTGCACTTTTTGTCTTCTACCAACCACTAACAATCCCAAGAAAAAGCCATCATTTCATCCGTACCTAAGACGTCACCTCAGTACGGCGTGCAGCGTGCCAAATGTCTTTTCACAAATTGTCATCATGACAATTCCCAAAAACGAGGGCGCACGCTGCACCCTTTCATTTCTGCAGAACGGCTATGTCAACAGGGGGACGCTACGTGTCCCACTACCTTTTGCAACATTAAATGGCATTAAATGGCCTCGAATTTGGGGATTTCCCAACTACTATAAATAGCGCCAAGTACCCATTGTGAGACTTTTTCACGCTATCTTGCCTTCAAACTTCCTTATTGAATACAAACTCTCTGCAAACTTTGCAAACAACTTGTTCTTCACTTCATCTTCAACCTTAACATCAACAATGGCGTCCGGTTCTTCCACCGCTCCTAGTTCTAACATCCCCTCCAGAAATGCTAAACCCAAGATTTTCTCCACTACCCCCGTAGTTACTCCTACAGGCCAACGAAGGGTTCCTGAGCCCCTAGACATTGCTGAACGTGACGCTTATTCACACCAACTCATGATTCCGGTTGGATACTCCAACCAAATCTTCGCCATGTCTGGCCCGCTATACCCAAGCATCGCTGAAGCCATGAAGATCAAAAGCTACTTTCCAGTGCTTGAAAAACTCAAACCTGTTGGATGCTCTAAGAAAGATGCAGAGGATAACGAAGATCCCGCTAAGGAGAAAATCGATCTTCGCTTCTTCAATAGGGGTGTTAGGGCTTTCAGGTCTAGCCCTAGCCTCACTCCTGACTACAGTGCTTAGCTGGAAAAAATGGAGAAAAGCCAGGCTTCGATCTGGAAAGACCAGGGGATATTCGACCTAGTTATGTTGTCGAAGACGGGTCTCAACTACTCCCCAGAGATGTTGATAGCTTCCTTACTCTTCTGGGATTACACTCATTTCACCTTCCACCTTCCCTGTGGAATGCTGACACCCACGCTGTTCGACGTGGCTGCCATCACTGGCCTTCGACCCACTGGGGATTATTTCGACCCAGAAGAAATGTCGGAGGATCAGATTGGATTCTCTGCCACAAAACCAACCTACACCACCTATATCAACCATTATCACGATAAGTCGACAGCCACTGTGTCGGATGTAGAGCATATCGCGTTTCTAGCCTTATGGCTGTCACGCTTTGTGTTTTGCACAAAGTCTTTACAGGTGACAAAGAAGATGGTCACCCTCGCCACTCGACTCCACCATGGCCAAAATATTTGTTTGGCAGAATTGATCTTGGCGAATCTGTGCGAGTCGATTAGCAGCGGAGCGACTCTTTTGAAGATCATCGAGAACAGAGCCAGTCTGCTGCTCGCAGGACCTTTTTGGCTACTTCAGCTGTGGCTCAATGCCACCTTCGAGTCTTTCTTACCTCAGAAGACTTAAATAAATGAGCAAGCTCCGGAGATAGCAAATAGGTGCATCGAAGGCACCAGATTGGCTCTGCTGACCCCAACTGAAGATGGGCTGGAGCTTCAACAAACTTTTACAAACTTCGTCTTGATGTTTGCAAAAAGGAAAGAATTTGTTTCGACCATGGCTCCCTTTGCTCGACGAAAGGTTGGCCCATAGTGGTTCACGAGGCCCCATCCTAAGTCGTCAAGTGGCCCTCAGGTCGAAGAACATACAACAGTGTGGGAAGCATTTCTCACACCAAGAATAATGCCCCTGCGATTCAAGAGCTCCAAGACTCACTTGAGCCTGATCGCGTATCAACCAAACTTGGTTTCTCGCCAGTTTGGTATCATTCAAACACTTCCTTCTCCTATTTTTCCCAGGGAGAAGTCTATGTTATATTTTTGTAACGACTACACTGAAGAGGCTGCCACCAAGCATATCGGCAGGTATGCTGGTCGAACAGTCCTTTTGTTGTTCGACTATCAGCTTAACTTTCTCTGCTCACCATCCTTCGAAGAGTGGTGGAAAAGTTACTACGCTGAAGAGTTTTTCGACGAGAAGGACTTTGTGGACGAACTTCAGAAGTCTTTTGTTCTTGTCTTGGACAAAATAAAGAAATGTAAGTTCATCCTTCCAAATTATTTTGTCCTTCCCTTTCGACTGGTAGCCTGTTAATTATTTTGTCTTCTTTCAGTTGTTCGAAAGCCTGCAGCCAAGAAAGCTGCAGAAGGCCATCAGGGAGGAGGTCCCTTGACAAAACCTCCACCACCGGCGAAGACTATAGCACCGGCGAAGACTACAACAGGCCATCAGGGGGAAGGTCCTTCGAAAAAGCCTTCTGCACCGGTAACCAGACTTTTATTATTTTCTTCTGGATTTAACATTCTGACTTTCGATGTAGCTTCTAAATCGAACTCCAATTGGTTTTTAGGCACCTTCACCCAAGAAACGACCAGCACTGACGGTCGAATCTGGGAGTGACGAAGAAGACGATTCCCCCCCTGCTCCTCTTAAAAGGAGAAAGCTGAAGAAGGACGTTCCTTCTCCTGAGACTCGAACAATCAGAATAAAGGTTGCTGGGAGAAAGCCCATGCCACCTCCAGTAATTATTGAAGAGCCAACGGAGGAGGAACTAAATGTTCTTCTCAATAAACCTGTCGAAAGCGACAATTCCAGCCCTGGGGCTGAAGTTCCTCTGCAGGTAATTTCTTTGACCCTTTTTTAACTCAAGTGTCGATACCCACGTTCGATTATGTCCCTTCCTAACTTAGAAGATTCTTCTTCTGCTTTTTTCCAGGAAACCACTGAAAGCTCAGCGCCAAAGACTTCTGAAACGTTAGATTCTGCTGAACTCAGTAGGCCGCAAGAAAAAGACTTGGCGAACGATGAAGCCAATGCTGAAACAGATGAAGCCAATGTTGAGACAGAAGAACAACAAACAGAAGATCCACAAACAGAAGAGCAACAACCAAAAGAGATTCAAGTGGTTGGTCTGTCGGAGGGACAACATGACGAAGGAGGTCATGTCGATGCTGGTACTGCTGATCTTCAAGTCGAAGAAAGTCAAGTCGAGGCAAATGCTACTCAACAGCCTCAACCCCAAGGCAATGCTGCTGCGAAGGTTACCACCTCAACAAAGCATAGATCGAAAGAAGATTTAGCACTCTTGAAGCAAACAGATCCCGTTGGCTATCTGAATGCCATTATCGAGAGCAAGGGAAGTTCGTCTAATATTAGTCAGGAGGCTTCTACTCAGTCGGGGAAATCCACTGAGACTTCTCCTCTCGATGAGGCTTTGACGAAGGTTAAGGCTCAGTTCTTCAAGAAAGATTTGATGAAAGCTTTGGAGGGGGACCCTACTGCTCCATCGTATTTAGGGGCTGTTTTGAATGCCGTAGACTTGCTAGCTGTGACTCCGGAGGTTTCAAGCTTTATCATGGAGTTACACTCCATTATTGATCAAGTCTCAGCAGATTATCAGCGACAAAGGGGCTTCAATAGCCAGCTTGAAGCGTTATATGGAAAAAGCTCTTCTGCATGGATTGCTGTAGCAGAGACGACTTCTCGAATTGCAGAGTTGTCGAAGCAAAAGGCATCTAAGCAGGAAGAAATTGATGCCATCGATCGAGAGAATGCTTCCATAAAGGCGCAAATCGAAGAGCTAGAGGCCAAGATGAATGCCAATACTAAGCGCAAGGAGGAACTTCTCTCGACTGTTCCAGACACCGAGAGTCAAGCCGAGATCACACAAGGCCTAGAATTTACTGAGAAAGCTCAAGCCTTCGACGACCAAATTGCCAAGCTTGCCCAGGCGAATGCCTTGTGCAACAAAAGACTGGAGTTGCAGCAGGCGAAGTACCTTCGACTCAAAGACTCGATCCCCTTCTGATTGACTCAGCCCTTTAACCATATATTGTAATATGTATTTGACAATGTTGCCATTTTGGCTAATTTATAAAATTTTCCATTTTGGCTCATTTATGGTTAATTTAGTCATTACTTGCTATTTATTTTTATCTCTTGGAGTATAGGTTTATACTTTTTCAAATATTTGTCATTTACTCTCAAGAGCCTTTTATCTTCACCTAACTCTTCGACTTCATAAGCTCCACCAGAAAAAGTTTGGATAATTCTGAATGGTCCTTCCCATTTGGGTGACCATTTTCCCATGCTTCGATCCCTTCGATCCATGGGAAGAATCACCTTCCAAACTAATTCTCCAGGAAAGAATGCCTTAGGCTTTACTTTTTTATTGTAAGAGTCTTCTACTCTTTTCTTCTGAAGCCTTAGTAGGTCAAGAGCGCGCAATCTGTCTTCGTCTAAATCTACTAGTTCGTCTAACATCATATCCCAATAAACTTCAGAGGGAATATAATGGTGTCTCTGAACCCTTGCAGATTGAAGACAAATTTCTGCTGGCAACACTGCGTCATGACCAAAAGTTAGCCTATATGGTGTTGTACCTATGGCTTCTTTTGGGGACGTTCGACAGGCCCACAAAATCTGGTCTAACGTCTTATGCCAATTTTTTGGCTTCTTCCCAACATGTTTTTTTATCAAGCCAATCACTACTTTGTTCGCTGCTTCGACTTGACCGTTTGCCTGTGCATAATAAGGCATTGATGTTAGGAGTTTAAAGCCTATTTCCTGAGCGAATTCCTGCATCTTTCGACCGGTGAAGACTGATCCTTGATCAGTAGTTATAGTCTCAGGGATTCCATATCTAAAGATAATGTTCTTTTGAATAAATTCAATGACATTTTCTTGGTCTACATTGACTAAAGGAATAGCTTCGATCCACTTAGTAAAATAATCAATGCCTACCAATATATACTTCTGGCTCTTTGATGATGCTGGTCGAATCTCTCCAATAAGGTCCAACGCCCATCCTCTAAAGGGCCAAGGCTTCACTATCGAGTGAAGTTCGCTCGCTGGTACATGCTGGATGCCTGTATGGACTTGACATTCTTGACAACCCTTGGCGAACTCGACACAATATTTCAACATGGTGGGCCAATATAGTCCTTGTCAAAACAACAACCATTTCATCTTATGGCCTACTTGGTGAGCCCCACATGCTCCAGCGTGCGTAGTCGAAAGGGCTACATATGCTTCAGTTTCACTTAAGCACTTTAGCAATACCCCTTCAGGCGTCTTTTTAAATAACTCATTACCCATGAGTACGTAACTCAACGCCCTATACTTTGTTTTTCGTTCTGTCGAGGCTACTGGATTTTGAAGATAATCCACAATGGGTTTCCTCCAATCTTGCTCTGACAAATTGTCTATGAACGAAATTTCGAAGTTACTTTGATCAGCATATCCTAGTCTTGTCGACTCCAAGTCTGTTGGTGACAAATAAGTTGCTTTTATCTTTTCTCGAACTTCGATTGCTCTTTGTAATCTCGTTTTTGAAATTTTGTACCCAGATGCAATTTGTGCCAAATCGTTGGCTATTTGATTTTCCAATCTGGGTATGTGTCGAATGTTGACCATTTCAAATTTTTTCAATAAACGGTTTGCTATCACAAAGTACATAATGAGATTTTCTCTTATGCATTTATATTCTTTTGTGACTTGCTTAATGACTAACTCTGAGTCTCCCATTATTTCGACTCGAGTTGCCCCCAATTCCAACAATATCTCAAGGCCAGTAATTAGAGCTTCATACTCAACCTCATTGTTCGAACAAGAACCTGATATCTGGTACTTGAATGTTGTTGGAATTTTTTCTGGAGAAATAATCAAGACTCCTACTCCTTTTCCATCTTTATGGCTGGAACCATCGAAGTAGAATTTCCAAGGTTCTATCTCCACATAATTAATACTCCCAACTTGAATTGAGTGGTCGACTATAAAGTCTGCAACCACTTGTCCTTTTACTGCCTTAAGAGGCATAAAGGTCAAGGAGTATTCAGTTAATCCTAGTGCCCACTTGCCAATTCGACTGTGCAAGATGGGTTTCGACAACATGTACTTGAAAACATCCAAATGAGACGAAACATACACATCAACTGGTTTTATATATTGCTTGAGCTTTGTATAAGAGAAATACAGACATAGACACAATTTTTCAACTTCGCTATATCTAGTTTCTGCATCGTTCAAAACTCTACTAAGATAGTAAATGGGTCTTTCGACTCCACTTTCATCTTCTTGGGCTAACATGCTTCCCAAAGTTTTGTCGGACACAGCTATGTACAATCTCATACTCCTGTTGCTACAAGGAGGCACCAAAATAGGTGGCTTTGTGAGGTACCCTTTGATTTTGTCGAAGGCTTCTTGTTGCTCCTGCCCCCATTCGAATCCCTCTTTGTTCAGTCGAAGTAAGGGTGAAAAGGCTTGAGCTTTCCCACTTAGGTTAGATATGAATCTCCTTAAGAAATTTATCTTGCCTAACAGAGATTGCAGTTCCTTTTTATTCGATGGAGCTTTCGCTTCCAGAATTGCCTTCGTCTTGTTCTGGTTGATTTCGATTCCTTTCTTATGGACAACGAAGCCCAAGAAATCTCCAGCTTTCACACAGAATGCACACTTCAAAGGGTTCATCTTGAGACCATGTTCTCTCATTCTTTCGAATGATTGTCGAAGGTGGTCTATATGGTTCTTCCTGGAAACAGATTTTATAACAATGTCATCAATATATACTTGCATAAAGGTGTTAATAAAATCATGGAAGATAGAATTCATTGCTCGCTGGTATGTTGCCCCAGCGTTCTTTAGGCTAAAAGGCATCACTACCCATTCGTAAGTGCCTAAAGCCCCAGGGCATCGAAAAGCTGTTTTTGACACATCCTCTTCAGCAATGAATATTTGATTATATCCTGAATAACCATCGAGCATACTCAGGTATTCATAGCCAGCGGCAGAATCGACTAGCATTTCCGCCACAGGCATAGGATATTCATCTTTGGGTGTAGCAGCATTCAAATCTCTGAAATCTATGCACACCCTCAACGTACCATTTTTCTTAATTACTGGCACAATGTTTGCAATCCATTCGACGTACCTCGTAACGCATATGAATTTGCACTTCAGCAGTCTTTCGACTTCCGTTTTGATCTTTGACAGTATTTCTGGAGCGAAGCGTCTTGGACTTTGCTTGATTGGCTTCTTCTAGGTTTGATTGGCAACTGAAGTTCCACCAATCCTCTGTCGAGACCAGGCATTTCGTCGTAATCCCATGCAAAACAGTCCTTGAACTCTTTCAACAAATGGATTACTTCCAACCTGAGTTCTGGGTCAATTTTTGCGCTGATGTAAGTTGGCTTTTTCTCTGACCCTTCGCCCAAGTTGATTTCTTCTAAAGGATCCTGCGCTAACATTTTGATGTTGTTCGCCAAGGGGTCCTTTTCGAAGCCCAAAGGCTCATCGTCATAGATGGCGTCGAGCCTCTGTTCCTGCATCCCTTCTGGCATGATATCAGGAGGTTCTGGATCGAAGTCCTTTCCAGGACCTATAGAAGATAACTGTTGATCATTGGCCTGTGTGGCCATGTATTTTACTTCGGCTTCGAGAGCCGTTATCATCTTTGTTTCGGCTACGTAAGCCGAAATTCACTTCAATGATTGTGACTCAGTCATTATCACTGAATTCACTTCCCCAACCAGTTGGTTGGATGTCAGTTAACCCACTGAAGTCTATGTGGGACAAGTCTTCTCTGTCCCATTGAAAACCATGCTCAGGGTGCAGGTATAGGGAACAAAAAGTATTTGGCGCTGGCGCCAAGTCAAAGTCAGGTGTTGGACATGGCCCAATGTGAGCCAAGTTCTTGTCGAAGTCTGCCAGCCCTAGGTGATTCACTTCGCCCAGGTAATAGCTTTGGTCCGCTTCTATGTTTTCGACCATCCCATCAGGATGCCATAGCAGCAACCTCTGGTGCATTGATGATGGTACAACTCCAACACCATGAATCCATTCACGGCCCAACAAAAGATTATAGTTAGGTTTGGCCGATATGACCATAAACATAGTTGGTCGAAGGATAGATCCCACCTTGATATCCAGTTGGATCACACCCATTGTGGTCCCTATGCCGCCTTCATAATTCGACAGGACCATGTTGTGAGGCTTGATATTCTCATCACTTTTGCCTATTTTTCTTAGCATAAAGTGAGGAATAATGTTGATGGTTGCCCCACAATCCACCAAGATTTTATTTACTGTGGTTTCTTCGAGTTTAGCCCTTATAAATAAAGGCTTGAGGTGATTTTTCATCGCCTCTGTAGGTGGTTCGAAGAACCCATTCTGCTCCTCAGTAGTGCCATTATCCATGACGAAATAGCACACTGGCCTATGTTTGGCCATTTCTTGCTCCACTTCCCAATCACTTGTTTCGACCTCCACCTGGCGGTTGAACTCTCTGGGCAGCACTGAGACTATATTCACCATGATGTCCAAAGTGTCATCAGACTCAGAACCATCTTCGTCATCAACTTCACCTTGGTTAGGCCAAACTAGCCTATTGGTTACTGGTTCTCTTTCCAGAGGTTTCCTTTGCTTTCTTTGAGGAACATTTGAACTGGTTTCTGCCTTTGGTTCATTAGCAGCCTCCCTCTCAGCTTTTCGTCGCCTCTGGTATCTCCTCCATTGAGATCGAGACATGGGATTTTTCCCTTTGTAGTTGCTTGACACCTGTGTCACTCTAGGGGCAGCAACCTGAGGCTCTTTCTTATGTGTTAAAGATGAACCTCTTGGCACATCGAAGGAGTGCCATCTTTCCTCGCTTGGCCTCTTTCGACCGGATGTTTTGTACCATGTATCTACTGGCACATTAGTTGGAGGCCTGAAAGTCAGTGGCCTTTTTTCTTGGTTTGAACCTCTTTGGGAGGCTCTTCTGGGATCATGTCGAAGATCAACACTTTCCCTTTTTTTATTTGCTGCTCTTACACCTTGAATATGTTCAGCAGCTTTTTTGTCGAAGATCGAACTGCATCTGGGACACAGCATCACTTCTGACTTCTTTTTCTGGCATCTTTGCAGGAAATCTGCCAGATTTTCATTTTCCCGAGGGAAAGCAGTTTTGTTGGCTTGTTCTTGCCTCATGGCCTCCTCTGATGCTTTTGGTTCGGAGACTTCGACCATGCTGACATTCATGGTATCTTTGTTGGCAAGAGTCAACTGCTTCATTTGAATCTCCAAGCCCTCTGTCTGGCCTTGAACTGCGGCCAAGTGAGAATTGGGTTTTGTTCCAGATTTTTGGGCTCCAACTGTCTCCAGCTTTGGGCTTTCGACCGCTTTCTGAACCACTTCAATTGTCTTTCTGGATAGATTCCCAGAAAAACTGCCAAAGATTGACATGTTGACATGGTCCTTTGAGACTTCGACCATTGTGATTCCTGGCCTCTTCGACTGGCTTCTGGATGCCTCGATCACGTTCACCTCTGAAGGTTCAGCATAATGGGCTTCAGCCTGCAACGGGTTAGAGTCCACAGTCATGGGGGTCTTGTCAGCAAACTTCAACCTCCCTTCTTCGATAGCGTCTTGCACAAGATTCCTAAAAAGAAAACATTGAGACGTTTTATGGCCCAAAAAATTATGATATTTACAAAAGCCTCTCTTCTTTCTTTGATCAAGAGGAGGCACTTTTACCCCTGGGGGTATTATCATTTGGCCATCTTTCACAAGCAAGTCAAAGATTTCATCACATTTTGTAATATCAAAACTATAAGTCTTTTTGGGGAACCTATCGTTGGTCCTTTCTGGACCAGTGGGATTTTTTCCACTTGAGGGGACTAACAGTTTGCAAGAATATGGTGGTCCTTGTTTTAGTTCCGCTAAATCGACTTCGCCTTCTTCGACAGTTATAGTTTCGTCGAAGGTTTCTGGATCTTCGTCATCCATCTCAACATACGCTATCCGCTCTCTTTTATGAGTTTTCATTGCCTTGGCTTTCTCAGCTTTAAGGCGTTCGACCTGTCGAACTCTATCAGCCAGTTGGGCCATGTCTCTCAGGTATTGAGTGTCTAACTTCTTCCTAATGGAATAATCTAAGCCGCCTGCGGCTATTTCGACTAACTCATGTTCTGGCACTTGTGTAAAACACCTTGCTTTGAGCAACCTAAACCTATTTAGATATTCGTCTATAGGTTCAGTGAAACGTCTCTTTACACTGGCCAATTCTTTCAGGCTTATCTTGGTTTGTCCCATGTAGAATTGCTCATGGAACAATCTCTCCAACTGGGTCTAATGATGGATCGAATTGGGAGGGAGAGTTGTAAACCAAGTAAAAGCGTTCTTTGTTAAAGAACTCGGGAAGTACTTAATCCTCAGGTTTTCGTTGTTTGAAATATCTCCTGCTTCGATCAAGTATCTCGCCACATGTTCGACAGTAGATTATGTCGTGTCCCCAGAGAATTTAGTGAACTTAGGGACTTTACATCTAGGAGGTAAGTCTGTTTGTAACACGTATTCTGACAGTGGGGATGTGAAGTTGGGCCTACGAAAGCCCATGTTCATCCCATTTTGAGTCATGATTCTTTCGATCATGGCTGCCAGATTATTTTCCAACCCCATATTTTGGTATTGGATATGCTGAACTACTTCGTCAGCATTTTAGTTTCTATTAACTAACCTTACCTCTGGGGTTATTACCCTAGGTTCTTCGACAGGCTTCTCCAATCGTGCCCTAAGGTTTTCTTCGACAGGCTGCTGGCCTTGGTTGATAGTGGTTTCTTCCTCTAAGAGTATACCTTGGTTTCCCCTTATTGGCGCCCTTTGGGGCTGTCGAATAGGTTGGGGTACTCCAAAGAAATCAGCCAAACGCGTCATTTGCGCTGTCATCTGCTGATTCGATTGGGTGGTGTTTTGTATTAGAGGATTCAGCACTGTACTTAAAGTTTGTGCCAACATTTGAACCTTATCATGGTTGCTTTCGTCCATTTGTTGCCTCAAGACTGTTGTCGAGGCATTTGTAAGGCCATGTGCTACTTGGGACGTTCCTCCTAAGAGTTGGGTCCTATTTCTGTTCGCCATACCTACTCCAGAACCTTGGAGTGGCGAAGAGGCACTCACTAAAGGGTCTGAAAAAGTGGACGCTGCGTTCGTTAGGCTAGCCAAATCAGACGTTGGCATGCCATAGAGTGGTTCTCGATTATGACCGCCTGTCATAAATCCTGGGGGAACATAAGGCCTTGTGCCCAGATTTCCCCTTGGTGGGGGAGTTCCCAAAGGCACTCTGGGGCCAGTGAACGGAGGTAATGGCCCCGTCGTTGTGACCGTTACTGCTGGTGTTGAACCAGCGGTTATCGCTTCACTTACGGTCGGGATAACCGTTGTTCCCACATTCGTTTGTGGGATTTTGTTATTGTTTGGCGGATTCGCCATCTCTTCTCTTCTTCTGGCAGTATTGGTATTGTTAGTGTATATTCTACCACTTCTCAATAACATACAACACTCCTCGAAAAAGACGATATTTTGTGTAAACAGATTAAACTTCAAAATCAACACACAATCCCATCAGGTGTGCCAATTTGTTTACCGTGGGAATTGGTAAACAACCGCTGATCTTCCAAATGGTTACTTATTTGGTGACTCGCAGGATCGATCAGATTGATCCTAAGACATGGTTGATTTTGGGGTTATGATTAAGTTTGACAATGGTTAAATGACAAGAAAATAAAGAAGCTTTATGTAAATTGCATGAAGAAGAGAACTTGATAAAATAAAGGAAGGCTTGAAATAAAGGCTTTCGACTGGAAAAGTAAAGGAGAAAGCAAGTAAAGTTCTGGAAAATAAATGACTTTGATTAATAAAGTGGTGTTTCACACATACATTCTCAACAATTCTTTCTCACACGCTGGGTACTCGAATCTATATGAGTGACTTGTATATAATTGTGAACACACGCGAAAAACTGCGTGAACTACTAATATTTATACTAAACATCCCAAGTAACCGTCGGGCAGTTACACTGCTTCGAGATGACTCCACTTGGCACGTTCTCAGCGTTCGACGCTCCAGATCTTTGCACGTTGCACTTGGTAACCGCTGGGAACCGTTTTCCCTCCAAACGTTTGAATTTCAAACCGTCCCACTCTGAGCAATCGAACACCTTCGTCGAGAGGCATCTTCGACGAGCCACACCTTCGACGTCGAAGGCAACCAAATTCTCCCTTGGAAGAAATTCTCTAAGTATATTGCCATCTTCTGATGGGCATTTCGACAGACCCAGCTGGTCGAAACCATATCTCAGATTTAATGGCTGATATTAATAAAAACAAGGGTGTCGAATTTAGGAGCCAACATGTATGTATGAACTCTCGAGAAGAGATGAGTCGTGGTGGCCCCCCTAGACCTCCTTGATCCCACGAGTGAATAGAAAGTTGGATCTATATTGGATTTCACCTGAATCGCCCCATCTATCCTCTTGAGGAAATAAGGGCCCAATGGTTTAACACGCCCTAACAAGACTTGTATATAAGAGCATAGATCGTTTAGTCAACATCGCTAAGAGCCTCCGAATGCGAGGCGATTATCGATGTGGCAGCAAATAAATAGTCTGATAACTGAAACCACTGATCCTACAAAGGGGTGAAAATCACTTGATATGATATGTCATATGGATCTCCATCAACATGGGAGTTTTCTGAGGGAATGAGGATCAATTTCTGGTCAAACCAAGCTTCACTCTTTATCTCTTGCTTCCCCACTTGTGATTGAAGCTTCCACATGAGCTTTTCCTATCTGAGTAGACCGAAAATTCGGCTTTTTAGAAGGGATGTTAAAAAGGTAACTTTCTCCTTGGAACCTTGGTCGATCAGTCGTTCAATCCTTTCCTCTTGATCAAATGCATTTCTAAATATTCTCACAACACAATGGACTCCCCTACTGCACTGAGACGGACCCAGACCCCTATCGAAAGGGCTATGTACTATTCTTTATATCAAGCGATAAATTTCAAGTGCCCGACCCCAATCTAGATGATCTTTCTTTGATCAAGGAGTGAGAATGCAAGAGCCAGTCAGAGAGTTACCATAGCCAAGGGGTATTTTCAGGTGGGTCAATCTAGAAGTAGGATGAAAAGAAGACGTATACTAGTCTTTGTCCTATTTACCTTGAGATTTCCCCTATCTATCAACGGAGACCCCTCGAAAGGCGAATAAGAAGCTTCAAGCGATCGATCTGGGATCCCACCTTTGATCGAGATGAAGTTGTAGTTTTAACTAGGAATCCAAGGGTTTCCAATCAGGTTAAGTAGTAGTTTAATGTTAGATTGTTTCTCAACAAAAGGGGGAGACCCGTTCAAAGCTCGGTGGTAGAACTCGACTTCGGTGTTAGGCCTGACAGAAGTGAAAGACAAAGCACAAATTGATGAGTAGCCCGACATAGACGACTAATGCCTTATCCAAGCCTCGGTTTTGAGGTTGAGAACAATAAAAAGCAAAAAAAGAAGCAACTCCTTGAACGCTAGGAGAAGGAATGTCAGATTGAGGATGAGGAGCGGGTCGTTTTTCAAGAAAGAATAGAATGATCTAATCTAAAGTGGTGTGTAACCTAGAGAGATGGTCGTCTCTCTTTGATGAATGTGGTATCGAGGTTCAGTTCATTTGAAAAAGAGGTCAGTCTTAGGGGAGACCATGCAAATGGTTGAATTGAATACACATTTTCTCATTAATCTAATCTAAGCCGCAAAATCGATTTGTGGTGGAACATATATATATATATATATATATATATATATATATATATATATATATATATATATATATATATATATATATATATATATATATATATATATATATATATATATATATATATATATATATATATATATATATATATATATATATATATATATATATATATATATATATATAATATAGTTTGCTTCGATACAAGAAATCGGCCCCGAAGCAAGCAAGGTATGGTGGGTGCCAACAACTTTCACTTGTTGGGAGTAGGGGCTGAAAAAATCTCTTTGTATAGGTTGGGTTTGCTGGGCTTTGATGCTTACCTTATTATTATTAAAAGGGGAAGGTTTGATAAAGGAGCTTTTAAGCCCTTTTACTGGATTATTGGTATGCATCCCCACCCTATAAAATGAATCAAATAAGGAGAGGCGATCGAGCCACTCTTATACTACTCCTTACCTCACCCCATTCTCACTCACTTAAAGGGCGAAGTCGCTAAAGCGAGTCTAAAGGCCAAAGAGTAATCTTTGAACGTTACTATGTATCCTTATTAATTTATAGGTATAATGTAAGGTAGTTTTATTTGGGTATAGTAGGACTTGAACCTGCGACCATTATGTTAAAATCCCAATGCTCTACCAACTGAGCTATACACCTCAAATATATAAATATAGTGGTAAATAAAGATTGGTGCAGAAAAGAGGGCAGGGTTGGGTCTGGCCTTCTCCTTATCATATTAAAGGGGCTCTGTATAAGGCTTGTTGTGATACGGTGGTAGAACCGACTGTTATACTGGTTTGCATTTTTTGTTTGCAAATGTCGCGGTAAGCAAGAGTCGCCACTGACTTTTATTTCATGCAACAAAGGAAAAGGAAAAATAACAGAAAAAAACCTTTTTTCGAGATGTTTCTAAGTACGGGGGGTAGATTATAGAAAGGGAAGGTGTTAGCACCCTTTCTATCCGTAGTTTTCCACGGGCTCTTAGGTACTTGCTTATTTTGAAAATTGCTTGTGTGGTATTGTTTTGAAAAAAATTTGTTTACTTCGTGATAAACCTTGTATATGTCCTCAAGAGTGTGACGAAGTTGTTTTTGAAAATTGTTTTGAAAGTGTTTGTGTGAAATTTGTTTGTTTGAGCAAGTACCTAGGAACTATCTACCTACTCGAAAAAAGTCTGTTTGTTTTCCTTTAGACAGTGCTATCCTACTATTAAGGAGTAGGTAGCCCCATCGTTGGAGTTTTAAAGGGACGTTCGAAGGGACGAAATGGTTTCTGAAGGCAACAAGTAAAGATACCTTAGCATTTCGAAGGGACTATCATCATAAGATCAATTCGTAGGCAACTCGAGGGACAAGAAGGGACTATGATCTTTATGATGACTTTGAATCGCTGGTCATTGCTAAGGTATCCCTATGTTCGAGGGACATAACCATTATTTCTGAGGCAACCAAGTGGGAGATACCCTAGGGGTGAGCATGTGCAAGTGTATTGGTTCAGTTCATTTATCTTGCGCATTTAGGGTTATTTAATTATTTTAATTTCAGTCTTTTTCATACAATCATATTAATCTAAACAATTAATAATAATGCAGAAAATAAATTGCGGAAAATAAAACTCCTAGACTATTACAAGGCCTTGGGGCAATTACATAAATAGCACCAGAAATAAAATGCGAAATTTAAACCTAATTAGAACTATTACAGACCGGGAAACAGTTACATAATTGAAAAAAAGAAATATAAAATTGAAAACAAAGATAAGCGCGCGAAGAATGGAAATAGCGTCTAACCCTAAAATGTTTGTAAGTTAAAAGAAAACATTTTTTTGTTTTTATTTATGAAAATATTAAATTATAATATCTTAGTTAACTAAATTAAACAAGGAAAGAAAAAATGAATTATAATTAATTCTAATTAACATTATTTATTTTTTTTGGTATTTTAAAAAGAAAAAGACTTAAAATTTAACCCTAATTTTTAGTTAATTTTAATTTAAAAAAAAGATTAAAGTAGCTAAATTAGATTAATTTATAAAATTAATTTTAATTAAAAAAACCTAATTCTATTTTTTTGGTGATTTTTTTATGATTTTATGATTGAAATAAAATAAAAATTTAAAACAAATAAAATAAATGAAATAAAAAAACAAAGAAATTAAAAAGAACAAAAAAAGAAAGATGGGCCTGTTGGTGTAAGCAATCTGGGGGTGTGCTGCCAAATTTCTTGTTAGGCCCACAACTGGAGGCCCAGAGTTTGAGCCTGATCCAATGCACCTCTCTTCTGATGATTCACGGTGGACCTTCAAGGCTGGAGCGTGAGATCTACATGATGATGGATCCAGGGGACGAGATCAAAGGGCGCGTGGTGGTCCTCAGAATATGACATGCACTGGATTTGGAATTGTAGTTTCAAAAAATGGAAAAGGTCTGGACCTAGGATCAAACCCATGTCCTCCCTCTCACATGCCTCCTTCCCTTACCATTTGCGCTAGTTTGTTAGTTATATACTTAATCAAATAAAATAAATATAATACAAACAAAGTGCTTGGCCTAAGAAAATGCGCGAATTTCAAATGGACCAGTGGGACGCTGCCACACCTTCATCTTCTTCCCATAAGTGTTGTTTTTGATTTTAAGCTTTTACCTACGGACGAATTCGTCACTATAAGCTATAATGACGATTCTTGTGCGTGGCTACAAACCTGCAATAATTGAAAATGCAATACAAGCCAGATAAATATAAACCAAAGATACAGGACGGTCAGGAATCATGCCCTGGATTCAATGGTGCCCATGATTTAATCTAATTTCACATATACATGGAAGCCCCAAAACGAAGCTTGGAAACCCTAGTAATGGCTATCTTCCTTCCCTGCACTCAAAACTTAATTAAAGTATTCATAAAGTATTGAATCCTCATGGCAAACCAGAATACATGATTAAACTACATGAACAAAGCCTATATGTGCGTAATCAAAATCAAAAAATGTGTCAAACTGTGATGTGTATGGAGCGTGGTTCTTGATGCTTCAGAGCCTGGCAAGGATTGGAAAAGCTTCCAGAGACGTCCAGGAATGGATTGCAACCCTTAAACCTCCTTGAGAGTGGTTGTGATCCAGATTTCCAATTGAGATTTCTTGATGAAAAAACACAAGTTGCTCTGGACGTTTTCCACATTCTTATGCCTCTATATGCTTGGGATGTGTTATGTATATGTATCTCTTTGAATTAGGTTAACAAAAAGCTCTAAATCCTTGCCAATTATTAAGATTTGATTCCATTCCAACCTTGTATTATTTCTTTCCAAATCAAGATAAATCATTCCATTCTCACTCCAATCAGCCTTGGCACGATTTGATTCTGCTTGACAACATCAATGAATTGAGATTCTACTCAAAATCCAATCAAAAACAAATCTTCCATATTTTATATCATTTATTTGATTTTATTTGATTTTTAAATGATTAAAATTAAAATAAATTAAATAAATAAATTTAATAATACATGAGAGAGTGCTTGGGTCGTGGACATTGCTAGAAGTAAGAGGCAAGCATAAAAATTTAGACCCATTTGCCAAAAAAATGTAATTTTGGGCATTATTGACTTTTGACAATTCTCCAAAAATGGCCAACTTTGACAATGCATATCTCCTTCAATTTTGACCCTAAGAGGATGTTCTTGGACTTTTTAGAAAGCTTAGGATGTCCCCTAAGCAACCTCTTTGGTTTCATCTCAAGTGGATCTTCCATGTTCATGTAAGGAGCTTTGACCCAAAAGGTATTTTTGTTGACTTTTTGGAATGACCTATAATGTATGAGTTCATATCTTTCCTTGAGTGCATTTTTTTGAACTTGAGGGATGAATGTGAGTTGTAGGGAATTGGATTCTATTCAAAATGAGCCTTGGATGAGACATTTCTGATAAAGTATGAGAAAGTTATGCTTGGTCAAAGTTAGGTTGACTTTTCTTAAGAAACCCTAATTTAGCAACTTTTGAGTTTTGATGAATTAGGACATTCCTTGGGGAACCATGGTCAACCCTTGATCAAATGATGAATATCACTTCAAAATGTTGATGTTGACCAAAAATCTTGAAGTTTGACTGTATGTGGACCACAATTAACTTTTGACCTAATACAGTTGATTTTCAAGCATCTGAGCAGTTGACTGAGCAAACTTCTTGTGCAAGGCTTGAAACTTGACATGGAGGGTCTTGAGAACATATTAGGACTATGGAGAGCATATGAGGCCTTTGGAGCTCACCCATCTTTATGATAATGGAAACCCTAGTTTGAGGTTCATTGCTTTAGGAGAGAGTTTGTCTGGTCAACTCTTGGACATCTTTGACCAAGTTGAACATCTTAATGAACATATGTTGAGTAAAATGGAAGGGCAAATTTTGGGGTACAACACTTGTACTATGGAGCAAGTGAAGAATAAGGGCGCATGTTAGCACTCCTGTAAGAAAACAACCTTACTCAACAAGCACACATGTGATACAGTGGTAAAACTGACTATTTTTTGTTACTACTGGTTTTGCATTTTTTGTTTGCAAATATACAGTAAGCAAGTGTCGCCACCGAATTTTATTTCATCCAAAAAAGGAAAAGAGAAAAAGAACAGAAAAAACCTTTTTCGAGATGTTTCTGAGTATGGGGGGGGGGGGGGGGTAGATTATAGAAAGGGAAGGTGTTAGCACCCTTTTTATCCGTGGTTTTCCACGGGCTCTTAGGTACTTGCTCATTCTTAAATTGCTTTTGTGTGTTTGAAAAAGTTTTGAAATTTTCCTTAGTGTGGCGTTTCACTTTATGGTAACCCTTGTATCAATCCTCAAGGGTGTGATAATGTGTTTTTGAAAACTTTAGTTTGAAAAGCTTGTTTGAAAGGGTATAGTTTGAAAATTTGTTTGAGCAAGTACTTAAGATTTTCTACCTACTCGAAAAAAAGTTTGTTCGTTTTCTTATTTCCTTTAGACAGCGTTATCCTACTATTAAGGAGTAGGTAGCTCCATCGTTGGAGTTTGAGGGACAATCGAAAGGGACGAGTACGATCACTAAAGCAATGGTTAGGAAACCTTAGTAGTTACCCTAGAGTCTTAAAGATCTTTCCGAGGCAACATTCGAATGGGTCATTTTTTATCTTTTGGGACTAGAGGGAAACCACTAAAACTCCCTATACTTTATGACCGTTTACTGAAGGCAACCGAAGTGGGGCAAACCCTAGGAGTGAGCATGTGCAAGTGTTTATTTTTCAATTAATTATCTTTGCACAGTTAGGGTTTTCTACTATTTTAAATTATTGATTTATCTTTCGCATACAATCCTATTATCAATCATCTAACAGTTTATAATGACGAAAAGTAAAAGTGCGAGAAATTTAAACCTAGCTGTGATACGGTGGGAGAACTGACTTAGAATTTTGTGTTTTGTGTTCGCAAATGTTTCGGTTTAGCAAAAGTTGCCACCGACTTTTTATTTTATCCTAAGGAAGGGTCAAAAAGCACAGGAAAGACCTTTGAGATATTTTGTGGGTTCGGGGAGTAGATTATGAAAAGGGAAGGTGGAAGCACCCTTTTCATCCATGGTTATCCATGGGCTCTTAGTTACTTGTTTAGATCACTTGCTTTTGCTTTTCAATTGTTTGAAATGGTGCTTTGTGTGTGGTTTTGAAAATGTTTTGAAAAGAGGCCTATGTTTAGGCAACCTTTGTAATGATTCTTGTTTGAATATATACAAAGGTGTTTGTCTTTTGAAAAGATATTTCAAAGTTTGAAAGTTTGTTTTGGGAAATGTTTTGAAGTTGTGTTGTGAGGTGTGTTTGAAAATAGCAAGGATGTTTTGCAAGTTTTTGATCAAGTAACTAAGAGTTGTCTACCCTATTTTACTCAAAGATCTTTCCTATGTTTTTAACCCTTTTGACAGTGTTATTTCACCATTGCATTTGGTGAAAAACCTTGTGTTAGGATGTTAAACGGGATAGGCGCGGGTCATCGTATAGACCATGATAGCAATTGTGTTAAGTATCTTTGGCAAATTTTTGAGGGACTTGATCATTTTTTTAGGCAACCAAGATAGCGTCATCGAGGGACTATGATCTTTTGTTTTGTTTTTGTTTTTCCAAAGTACCCAACATGCATAACATGACCCATTTTCAAGGCAACAAGTGGATTGTAACCCTAGGGGTGCAAGTGTGCATTGGTGTTTGATTTTCATGCATTTTTGTCTTTTAGTCAAACTACTTGTTGATTTGGATTTTTGCATACAAATCCTAATCTCTAATCATGGCATAATTGAAAGCATAAAGTGCGAGAATTAAAAGTCTAAGCTATTACAACATGATTATAGGGATGGGGGTACAATCTTTAAATGGGGGTGTATTTGACAAGAAATAATAACCCTAGTTTACTATCACATCCAAATTGAATAATAGCACATATATTAAATGGACAATATTTAAATAAATAAAATAAATAAATCAAATAATATGAATTATGTAAAAAAGGTTTTTGTTTATTTATGTATGTAAAAATATTTAATGTGAAAATAAAGAAATAAATAAAAAGATTAATTTTATTTAGTTAAGGGTAAAACCCTAATTTTCTTTAAGAAAATAAATACATTATATTATTTATATACAATAAAATATAATAATATATATATAAAATAAAATATATTTAGAAAAAAAGAGTATTTTTTAGTATAAATAATAATAAAAATAAAAGTGTAATATTCTTATATTTTTTATTCTAAAGTATCTTAATAAGATAAAAGTATATATTTAAATATGTATTAATTATATTAAATATGTATAAAAAAAATAACATATATAAAAAATAAAAATATAATTAGGACAATATTTTTTCAGTGTGGATAAAAATAATAAAATAAAAGTATAACTTATTTATTATTTTTTAAGTTCTTTAATAAATGAGATAAAAGTAAATAAATTGCTTTTTATGTTAGAAAAATGAAAATAAAATGCAAAATAAATGTGAAAAAATTATAAAAATATTTTTGAATATTTTTTATATTTGGGAATAATAAAATATAATCAGAAATGAAAATAAAAATGCAAAATATAAAATATCAAGAAATTGGGCCAGGGGATGCAAAAAGGAAAAGGGAGGTGTCAAAAGTAGCCAGGACCAAGCCCAACCCAAACCAACTTCATCTTCAACCTTCTGACTTTGAAAACGCACGCGCTCTATACAATTACCAGATGCTGTATACGAGCTCTATTGCAAAAACACATAACATCAAAGTTGTAGAGCATTTCAAGACGAATCCAACCATATAAACAACTTGTCTTAACTCTCAAAGACCAGAGAGAATTTCTCTGGCCCTAAAATATAACCTAATTTTTTCAGTATGTTCATGGATGAAACTCTCTTAGCATGCTTAATATAAATGAAAACTGAGCATATGTACAACTTCATGGCAATGAATACTACATTTCTTATTCACAAACCTAAGGCTAAATGTTCCTAAATAGAGAGATAGGAAGTTGACAAAAACCTGTTTCAGCTGACTTCGTGTATGGCAATGTGGAGCTTTTCAACAAGGCTTGAGATGTCTGGGAGCTTGCTTGGACTTCACTTGACCTTCTCAAATACTTAGCTTGCCTTGAATGTACTTGAATCAGCCTATAGAACTCAACCTACACAAGCTCAAAATGAAAATGCCAAACCCTGTAAATGGAGTTACATTTGGTGTTTGAGGTTTGGAATAGCTTGGATGAGTTGAATGGAAGGTGTTTGAACCAACTTAGGGCAAAACGCACGAGCCAATTGAGCTATGGAAGTCAAGTTGCAGGTTCTGCCCTGTTTTGCCAATGGAAGGTGATTTCTGGCTATGGGATGTTTGAGGGCTTCAGAGGTCGTGTTTTTGGCTCAAAGGGGTGTGAGAAAGATGTTCAAAATGTTTGCACAAGCTTGTTTTGGCTGATGTTCCAGTTCTCACGTCTTTTGCATATTTCTTGTATATGAAGCAAAAGTGGGAAGTGATATGTAACAAGCCTGTACAGGCTATCTAACACCTTGTAACCTATGATCTTGGCCCCTCTAATTTGTGGATTTTATTAGCTACAAAAGATCTGGACCAATGCTCAAAGATTGTGGTTTGACATAAAGCATATTTAAGCAAAAATGAAAATGTACCCTTTTCTACTTAGGGATTAGTTTTGTGTACAATGCCCTAATGACCAAAACAATGTCTTAGACCAAAGGATTTGCATTAAATTATTGAGTGTGAAGTGGTTTAGAGGCCTGCAATCTAGTGCAAAGCATGCTGACTTGAAATTGCAACTTGTATGAACATGAATATGCCATGGATGAAAAGTGAGTTTTTGCCAACTTCAAGCCTTCAATTCTCTCTAACCACAAATGTGTTTGGAGAGTTCTTGGACATTTTGGAAAGCTTTAAACATGCTCTAAAATCCATCTTTGAAATGCAACTTGAGATTACAAGTGTAACTATGTGAAAAATGGCCATGAAGATAAGTCAAAATCCTGCCTAAACTAGGGCAAAATTTCACTAAGTTAAAAGTTTTAGGGACCCTTGTTCCAAAACTCATAACTTGAGATCCAAGATTCTTTTGGGAAAACTTTGTGAATAAAAGTTGTAGACTTTGTGGAGGACTACAACTTTCATGTTGGAAGTTTTATTTGAATTTAAATGCGTCATGGTGAAAATGTTGGGCAAAGTTAGGAAAAATTAAGAAAATTTCATAACTTAGAAAAATTCTAAGTTATGAAAATTTTCAACTTTAAACCCTAATTTGCAAAAATAGGTTTCTTGATGAACAAGTTTCATTTTTTGACATATCTTTATGAAAAATGACCCTTGGCACTTGATTTTAACCAAAAAGTCAAAGTTTGACTCTTCAGTGTACAGTCAAATTTTGATCAGTTGACTGAAAAATTCATCTATCAATCCAATGCAATTGAGGTCTTTTGAACTTGTTGAATAAGTAAAGATGATGCCATTGAGTCCTTGAGTCCATTCTTGAGCCCAATTTGCTATTGGCTAGGTCAAAAATCAGAAATTGCCTTTGTGTAGTCAAAACCCTAGAAATGACCATTTTGACCTTTTGGTGATCTGATCAAATTTCTTGTGGAGTTGTGGTCCAAACTTGATCAATTGGTTCATATGAGTTCATAATGTTGATGTGGGTCAAAACTCATGAGGTTTAACTGTAAATTGGCCATATTTGACTTTTTCCCCAATATAGTTGATTTCTAGGTCAACTGTCCAATTGACTGGGCAAAAATTTGATTCAAGGCTTGAAACTTGGTATGGACAAACTTATGAGTCCAACATGAAGTATGAAAGTCACTTTGGGCATTGTAGGTCAAAAAATACCTGTGCAAACTCAAACCCTAATTTAGGTTATTAGTGCAAGGAGATGTCTTGAGCAGAGCAAACCCTAGCTTGATCTTGAGATCAAAGAACCTTGTGATGAGAAATGTTGATAAAATGAGAGGGCAAATTTTGGGGTACAACAGTTTCCCCTGTTCAATCTTCTTGGACCTGAAGAGTTAGATTGGCGAGTTTGGCCTTTCGTGACTCGAAGGTAAAAGAGGATTGGACACTAGAGTGCCTGTAAATTTGCACTCGTCAAAATATAACTGAGGGAATGGGCTTAAAGATGCCATTTGGAGATGATAGAATCTTGCTGGAGATGGGCTTAAAGATGCCATCCAAAACTGTTTGTTGAAAATAAGGAGAATGAACATCAGAATGGTATCCGTGTCTGGAACGTATCTGAGTTGTATCTGGAGATTTGATTGGGCGACAGAGAAACATCTGCGTATGGGGTATCTCTGGGCTGGGGAATAAATTTGAATGAGTGACAGAATGGCAACCGTGTCTGGAGCGTATCTGGACTGTATCTAAAATTGAGATATGTATGAGTAGCAGAATGACTTCCATGTCTGGAGGGTATCCGTATTATAACTGGGATCTGGACAAGTGACATAATGACTTCCGTGTCTGGAGTGTATCTGAACTTGAAGTTGATAGTTGAATCTGAATGAGAGATAGAATGGCTTCCGTGTCTGGAGTGTATCTAGTCTGTATCTGATTGCTGAAGTCTGAATGAGTAATAGAATGACCGCCGTGTCTGGGGTGTATCCATACTGTATCTGAGATCTTCGAATATTTGTTAAAGATAGCTTTTAATCTTATCTTGAAAAGGGTAAAATGTTAGCTAAAACATAAAGTTATGTTGCATGACATGTATGATGCAATAAAATGTGTTCTATTAATGTTTATGATATATGAATTTAATGTATGTGCATGTAAGCTGATTAGTTGTCTTGCTGAGGAAAATAAATCCTTGATAACTGGAGACAATGAACTCTTTGACTGCCGCCAGGGAAAGTAAATCCTTGACTGCTGCTGGAGATTCAAAACCTTCGTTGGCTGATAACTGAGAACGTCCTTCGGACTACTACTGAGGATTGAAAATACTTGGTGACTTGTGGGGAATTGAGAATTCTTCATGACTTTCCTGGAGAAATAAGGATAAATCTGATGATCTCTACTGGGGAATTAAAACCTGGGAGGCTTCAACTGGAGAAATGAGAATAAGAATATTCGTTCTGCTGGGAAGTAACTTTGTGGGGAGAATGTTTATCTTGTTGGAGAATTCTTTGAAAGCTTAGGTCGTATGCCAATCCACTGGGGAATCGGAGGAAGTAGGATAGTATTCCACCGGGGTTTAAAGGTTGAAGTTTTGGATTCCTTTGGGGGAGAAAGTTTAAAGTATTCTGGCTCCGCTGGGGATTGGGAGTTTAGAAACTTAACTCCGATGGGAATTTTGAAACTTAACTCCGTCGGGGATATATATACTCCAAGGTTTTAGCTCTGTTGAGGATATGTATGACATACTGTAGGGGATTTCTTCTGGAATAGCCTAAAGACGTTTTCCTATACTTTTGACCTATCAGTAATTATCCTTTCTCATTTTGTTTTATTTGTAAGTAGTGATTATATTCAAATGCATATGCTCATTTAACAAATCATTGGACGTTTTCAAATAAAACATAATTGTAAAAATAAAGAAAAGGCAAGCCGATTTCTTCCTTTTGAAGTATCTTTGTATTAGCTTTGTAAGTATTTTTGTACAAAGGAGACAGTCATCCTAGTAAGAGAATGTTGTCATAAAAATGAGAAAAATTTATACAAAGAAAGATGGCTATGTGTCACAATTCCATGGGGTTCCCATTCTGCTATAGCCTTCACAACTCTGAGTATCTTGTCCATTTGTTGCTTCATTCGCAGATGATTGGATAGATAAGAAGCTTGGATCTTGTCTGTGAAGAGATTGTCCTTAAAGTGATCCGACGAGACATAGTCATACGCTTTAATTCCCTAACTGTTTCCTGGACCGCCCTTTCGGGTTTTCGATCCACCGGGAAACCCTTTTTTGCCCAAGTCGCCCTTTCGGGTTTTCAACTTGCCGGGTGTACGGATTTTTTTTATTTATCCCTAATTTTTGCCTGAACCGCCCTTTTGGGTTTTCGATTCACCGGGATGCCCATTTTTGCCCAAGTCGCCCTTTCGGGTTTTCAACTTGTTGGGTCATTTTATGCGTAGTATCTTTTGACTATGTCTGCGTTCGCATGGTGCGGCAGGTCGTCACCGTCCATGGTGGTCAGAATCATTGCCCCAATAGAAAAGATGTTCTTGATCACAAATGGTCCTTCGTAAGTAGGAGTCCACTTGCCCCTGGGATCACTTTGCGGCAAGATGATCCGCTTGATTACAAGATCTCCGACTTGATATACCTGACGTCTGACTTTCTTGTTGAAAGCCCCGATCATCCGTTTTTGATACGTCTGACCATGACAAACAGCCGTAAGTCGTTTCTCGTCGATCAAATTAAGTTGATCAAGCCGAGTATGAATCCAATCGTATTCACTTAAACCAACATCCTTCATAATCCTCAAGGAAGGAATCTGAACTTCCATAGGTAAAACAACCTCCATGCCATATACCAAAGAAAAGGGGTTGCCCCAGTTGAAGTATGCGCCGTGGTACGATATCCATGCAGAGCAAACGGTAACATCTCATGCCAGTCCTTGTATGTGACTGTCATCTTTTGAATGATCTTCTTGATATTTTTGTTTGCAGCTTCAACATCACCGTTCATCTTTGGCCGATAGGGAGATGAATTGTGATGTTGAATCTTAAACTGCTCGCACAGAGCGGTGATCACAGTGTTATTCAGGTTTGTACCGTTGTCCGTGATGATCCTGTCGGGGATACCATACCGGCATATGAGGTTCTGCTTGATGAAACGGGCAACCACATTCTTTGTAACGGAGGTGAAGGAAGCTGCTTTGACCCATTTGGTAAAGTAATCAATGGCCACCAGGATGAAGCGGTGTGCATTGGATGTTGTAGGCTTGATCTCTCCAATCATGTCGATTCCCCACATCGCGAATGGCCAAGGAGCTATTAAGACATTGAGAGGAACTGAAGGAATATGTACCTTGTCAGCATAGACTTGGCATTTGTGACAAGTACGGGAATATTGATGACAGTCAGCTTCCATGGTAGACCAGTAGTAGCCTGCCCTTAGAATCTTCTTAGCCATCGTATGTCCGCTCAAGTGGGTGCCAAATGTGCCGCTATGTATTTCAGTCATGATCAGCTCAGCTTCAACTTTGTCCACACAACGAAGTAGAACACAATCATGGTTGCGCTTATATAGGATACCGTTGCTCAGGAAGAACTTGGCAGCAAATCTCCTTAAGAACTTTTTGTCATTGACTGAAGCTCCTTCAGGGTATTCTCGAGTCTTGAGATACCTTTTGATTTCATGAAACCAAGGTTGTTCCACTACTTCTTCGGTATTAATCTTATGACAATGCGCAGGTTCGTCCATTCGCTCGATGGTGATTTGGGGAGCCCCATTATCCCAGTTGAGTTTAAACATGGAAGACATTGTAGCCAGAGCATCCGCTAGCTGATTTTCTTCTCGCGGGAAGTGCTCAAAGGTAATCTGCTCGAAATGAGGCAACAATGTCAGGACATGTTCTTTGTATGGGATAAGATTATGATGTTTAGTATCCCACTCTCCTTTGATTTGACTGATAACCAAAGCTGAGTCCTCAAATACAATCAGAGATTTGATTCCCAAGTCAATAGCATCCTTGAGACCAAAGATACAAGCTTCATACTCGGCCATGTTGTTGGTGCAGCTGAAGCAGAGTCTAGCAGTGAAAGGTGTATGGAAACCTTCTGGAGAGATAAGCATCGCACCGATACCGTTGACAAGTGCATTTGAAGCACCATCAAAGTACAGGGTCCATCGGGATCCTTGTTCAGATCCATCATACGGTCCATTACCTTCAACATTGTCCAATGTCAAAATATCCTCGTCAGGGAAGTCGAACCTCATAGATTGGTAATCTTCGACGGCTTGATGAGCTAGATGGTTAGCTAGTACACTCCCCTTTATAGCTTTTTGGGTTGTGTACTGGATATCATACTCAGTCAGGATCATCTGCCATCTAGCGATTCTTCCGGATAAAGCAGACTTCTCGAAGATATACTTGATCGGATCCATTTTAGAAATCAGCAAAGTGGTATGTGTCAACATATACTGCCTTAGTCGGCGAGCAGCCCATACCAAAGCGCAAAAAGTTTTCTCGAGCTGTGAGTAGTGAGTCTCACAGTCGGTAAACTTTTTGCTAAGGTAATAAATGGCACGCTCTTTTCGTCCAGACTCGTCATGTTGGCCCAGTACGCACCCCATTGAGTTATCCAAAACAGTCAGATATATGATTAAAAGTCTTCCTTCGACGGGTGGCATCAAGATAGGAGGTTCCAGCAAGTACTCCTTGATCTTATCAAAAGCAACTTGACAATCACAGTTCCATTCAACCACCTGATCTTTCTTCAACAGCTTGAAGATTGGCTCACAGGTAGATGTTAGGTGAGAAATGAACCTTGCAATATAGTTTAAGCGTCCCAAGAAACCTCTAACCTCCTTTTTAGTGCGGGGGGCAGGAATTTCTTGTATAGCTTTGACTTTGGCAGGATCAACCTCGATGCCTTTGTTACTGACGATGAATCCCAAAAGTTTACCGGACCTGACTCCGAAAGTGCACTTGCTAGGGTTCAGTCTGAGCTTATATTCCTTTAACCTGACAAATAGCTTTTGCAGATGGTTGAGGTGTTCTTCTTCTATCTATGAACGGGATATCATATCGTCTACATAGACTTAGATTTCATGATGTATCATGTCATGAAACAAAGCTACCATGGCTCGCTGATAGGTTGCCCCGACATTCTTCAGTCCGAATGGCATCACTTTATAGAAGAAGGTACCCCACTGCGTAACAAAAGTAGTTTTCTCCATGTCTTCGGGGGGCCATTTTGATCTGGTTGTATCCCGAGAATCCATCCATGAAGGAAAATACCTTGTGTTGAGCTGTGTTGTCAACCAAGATGTCAATGTATGGTAGTGGAAAATCATCTTTAGGGCTAGCCCTATTTATGTCTCTGTAGTCCACACACATTCTGACTTTACCGTTCTTCTTAGGCACGGGCACAATGTTAGCAACCCATTTTGGATAGGAAGTAACAGCCAGAAAGCCAACATTGAACTGCTTCATCACCTCAGCTTTGATCTTTTCGGACATGTCGGGCCTCATTCGGCGGACTTTCTGTTTGATTGATGGACAATCTTCTCTTGTAGGGAGACGGTGAACCACAATATCTGTATCCAGTCCCGGCATATCTTCATAGGACCAGGCGAAGATCTCAACAAACTCATTCAACAGCTGAACTAAGCACTCTTTGACACTTGGCTCTAGGTTGGTACCCACTTTAACCTCTTTTCTGTCCTCCTCTATTCCCAAATTGATAGTCTCTAATAACTCTTCACGGGGTAGAATAGCCATTTCTTCTTGTTGCAAAAGTCTAGTTAACTCTCCAGGCACTTCACAGTCTTCATCACCTTCGTACTTGGCATGATTGACCAAATCTTCAGAGTTACTGAAGGCCAAAGCAGAATAGTCACCCATGGAATATAGAGTGGATGGGTACCTGCATTTTGTGAGTGTGTGTGTGTAAGGGATAGCCATCCTTAAACAAAATAAAATGTAAAAGGAAAGAAAAATGAATACAAAAGTTTATAGATGAAAACGTCCATGATTCATTAAAGATGGCATATGAAAATGAAAAATCAAAACCCTTACAAATGGACATATGTGCCCCGGGAAAGGCACAAGGAAAAATAGTGTACGAATTGTTCAAAAGTTATTACAGACCAACTGAAAATGTTCAAAAGATAAATTACTGATTGATGAAAGTAATGGGAACAAAGTCTTTCGCCTCCCAGTTGTTTAGTCCTCCCTCAATGGTTGGAAAGATCCAATCTTCAAAATTGCCTTCTTCATCATCATCTTCTAAAGCATGAACCCCGTGATGAGTGATCTTTAAGGGTGGTCCTCCAGCCCGAGAGCGATGCACAGCTTTTTGGCTAGCAGCAGTGAAACCCAATCCGAACTTGTTTGTCTTGTGAGGAAAATCTGGCAGTTGACCCCACACTGTACTTCCTCCTTCTTTGATTACAGCCTCCGCATCTTTAAGGGATGACATCCGGAACACAGGCTTGGTGATGATAGGAACATCATTCATTGTCTTTGCTACTGCGACCTCAGAAGAAACCTCTTCAAAGTGTTGGAAAGGTGTTTCTATGAATTCACCATCTAACTCCATGTATCGGAAAGAGTTAAGGTGACTTATCATATACTCCTCCTCACCATGAACCGTTATGATTTTACCCTGGACTGGGTACTTTAGCATTTGGTGTAGAGAAGAAGTGACAGCCCCAGCGTTATGGATCCATGGCCTTCCCAACAAGCATGAATATAAAGGACGGATGTTCATCACATAAAAAGTAGAGTTGAAAATTTCTGTTCCCACCTTAATTGGGATGTCCACTTCTCCGTGAACTATCCTCTTAGAACTGTCGAAGGCTCTAACGATGATATTACTGGGCTTTAATGTCAAACCTTCACAGTCCAATCTGTCCAATGCCTTCTTTGGTAGGACATTTAAAGATGACCCGATATCAACCAGAACATGAGCAAGTGTGGTTCCCCTGCACTCTACCGAAACATGCAGCGCATCATTATGCTTTCTTCCCTTAGCGGTTAGATCGGCGTCAGAGAAGCCAAGACCATTATCGGCTGTAAGGCTAGCGACACACTCTTGAAACTGATCTGCAGAAGTTTCTTGAGGCATGTGCGCCGTCTTCAGGAATTCGATCAAGGCTTTGGCATAAGCCTCAGAGCAAAGCAACAGAGCCAGCATAGAGATTTTTGAAGGGGTTTGCCCCAGCTGCTCTACGACATCATAGTCGCTCTTCTTAATTATCTTTAAGATTTCCTCCATCTCCTTTTGGGTGGTTTCGGGGATAACCAAAGTCTGAGCCCTCGTCCTGACGGACGCTTCTTCGATTCCCTTACCTTTATCAGCAATAACAGCAGAGGGTTCAATTTCGGGAGTAACAATTTCTTTAATTACTGGACTTTGCACACAGAAGTACTTGAGGGTCCGAAAACTGCCCTTGGAGGGGCAATCTACAGAGAGAAGATCCTTCCGCTACGAGTTATCTTACTCGTCCCTGCAATATTCCCTATATCAGGAGTTTCTTCATCGGAATTCTCTTCGGCTGATTCGATCTGCTTGACACCATGGTAGAAGATCTCTCCTCCGTAATTCCATGGTATCGTTTTGTTGGACTTATATGGGATAGGCCCCGACATGGTAATCTTCAGCGGTACAAACTTAGGATCAGGCGTAATCTTAACAGGCCTTTTGCAGGTCTTGGAAAGATTGTCGGAAATGGTGATTGTATCAATGTCATTGATTGGAGTAACAATGGTAACAGGAGTAACATGATTGATAGTAGCAACAAGAGTTTTCTGAAAGAGGATATCTTGAGTATCCATCAGGCGTTGGATGCCTGATTTCAACAGTGGACAGTCGGATTGCAGGGTTGAACAGAAGTAATAATCTTTTTCACAGACTGGGAATATCCCGACTTTCAACAAATTCACTTTAATCATTGGCAACAGAGTCATTAATTCATCAACAACGGTAACATGAAGATCTTCTACAATTGCATGGACATTATGACCATGTTTTGGCATAGGAGCGGATATCACATTAGGTTTTTCGGGAGCATCAAACTCTACCTCCTTGGCATCTATCAAATCTTGGATCTTGTTCTTAAGGGCCCAACAGTTGTTGGTGTCATGCCCTACACTGTCCGAATGGTATGCACATTTTGCATTTGAATGATAATAGGGATAAGAGGTATTTGGGTTTTTCGGCGCTTCTTTCAAGTTGGTAAGGTTTAACTTTAACAGATGAGGGAGGACCTGAGCCGGTGTCATATTAATCCGGGTGAACTGCCATTGTGGCCTTTCTACCCTTTGTTGGTTAGCTCTTGGTTGACTGCTTCGAGGTTGATCGGCTGAGGAGTTATGGATCATCACAGCCCCCACAGTTGGTCAGCGCTCTGTTCTTCCTTGATTTCTCTGGGAATAAACAGCAGAAGCTTCTTTCTTGGCTGGGAAGGTCTTCTTGACATCAGTGGAAGCAGTTGCATCCTTCTGAATTTTACCACTCTTAATGCCAGCTTCGACCCTTTCACCTGTCAGTATTAATTCGGTGAACCCTGCAGATGAGCTCCCGATTAAGTGATTAAAGAATAGACCTGATAGGGTGCCTAAAGACATGTCAACCAGCTCTCTATCCGACAATGGTGGCTGCACCCTTCCAGCCAAATCTCGCCACTTCTGGGCATACTCCTTAAATCCCTCATTAGAGGCCATACCCATACTCTGTAGTTGAGTACGAGTAGGCGCTAAATCCGTGTTGTATTGGTATTGTCGGTAGAAAGCAGCAACCAAATCTTCCCAGTTATGAACATCAGATCTCTCAAATTGATAGAACTAGTCTAATTGCGTACCCGAAGAGTGAGGTTGAATCTTTCTGACGTAGGACCGCAGATGCATCTTCGGACAGGACAAACCGTCGTATTTGGCAAATGTAGGCACTTTGAACTTGGGAGGAATGACGATCCCAGCAACCAACCCTACTTCTTCGAAATCCAGCCCGGGAACCCTTTGTATTTCCATGGTTGCCAACCGCTCTTCCAGATTTTTATACTTATCGTCCACAGGGGATATTACTGTTCAGAGTAATCTTCCTCCTCCTCTTCTTCTTCCTCTTCAGCTTCAGACTCGGAGGGCATTGCAACTCCTTTACCTTTACCAACCCCTTCGTCAGACGTCGAGGGAATTCCAGAACTCTCCTAGCCTGATGCTCAAATCTTCTTTCCATAGTGGCCACACCAGCCCTTTTCTTATTTTTCTCTTTGTCTTTTTCCTTCTCTTTCTCTAACAGTGCTTTAAGGTCCTCTTGACCCTTTACTAAGGTCATGAGGAGTTGTTGGAATTGCGAATTTTGTGCTTGCAGATCTTTAACCGTCTGCTCTATATCCATCTTGCTGAAATAAACAGCAGAAAGATAAGGAAACCTGGTGTAAAGACCTGTTTATGCATATGATGAATGATATGTTATTCATGTAATGCTTTCAAGGATTCAGAAATTTGAATTTGTTGCAAACAAAGAAGAACACATGTCATATTAATAAGAAGAAATTTGTTAGTACATAAATGCCCTATGGGCAAAATATTAGAAAATTCTTAATGTAAAAAGACATCGCGCATCCTCTTTGGTGCGATGTAAGTGTTGAGAGTTTCCTCTTTGTGAAGTCGGCGGGTAAGTTCCAAAACCTTCTTATCACTGGCATAGAAGCTGGCTTCAAAAGTATTTCATTCTTCCTTGAGTTGTATCCAACTCTTTTGCAATTCTTCCAATGATGTTGGCATGTCAGGATGTAGGAGGGTGTATGGAACCTCTCCTTCCATAACAGGCTCTTTGATCACTGGGAGAATGTGAGGGTAAGGCATCATAAGACGCTGGGCGCGGGTTCGTACCCACTTGAGATAAGGTTCAAGGGGGATGGAATTCTTGTGCCCCAGTGTCTTACTATCCACTTTGTTGGACATCCTCCACGCTCGGATAAACCTTTGTCGAAGTCTTTGAGCGTCGTTGTCAAAGTCAAAAACCAAGTCAGGAATCAGCATGTCGTGAGGGCCATCTCTTCGAGCATATCCAAACTGTCTCAGCTAAACAGGGGTTGTAGGTAATGCCTCCCATAATACCAAGTAATGGGACATTAGGGAATTCTCCATAACGATCAATGATGATGACATTTTCTCTGGACCGAGAACACCAATGAACATCAGAATGTGTGAGGGTCATCAACCGTTGCGACCACCTTAAACCATGCTCATTCTTCAAAACTGACTGGGGAAGGTGAGAGATAAACCACCTTGCTAGAAGAGGAGTACAACACATGAGAACACCTCTTTTCCTCATTGTTCATGTGTGAAATGAGTGTAGGATGTCCCCAAGCAATGTAGGCACAGGATTCTGAGATATGAAAATCTTGACAGCATTCACATCTATAAGCTGATCAGGGTTTGGGAACAAGACCAACCCATAAATGAGGAGTGCTACAATCTCTTCAAAAGCTTGCAGATCTAGAGAATTCCAGCAGTCTTGTGCCTTCTCAAACAGAAATTTTTCCAAGAAACCCTTGACACAACTTCTGGTTTCCCAATGACCTTTGATATCAGATGGTTGCAAGTGTAATGCTTGAGCAACATCTTCAGGCTTTGGTTCTCTTTCCGTACCGTTGTAGGGTATTTGATGGAGAATAGGAATTCTCAGGAGTTGAGAAAATTCCTCCAAAGTAGGTACTAGTTGGTAATCAGGGAATGTGAAACAGTGGTCTAGGGGGTCAAAGAACTGGAAGAGGACTTTCACCATGTCTTCTTCAATGTTGGAGTTGACTAACTTGAGAAGTCTACCATGCCTTTCACTGAAGGGAGAATTCTCTGGAATCTTGGAAGTAAGCTCCTTGAGTTGAGGAGGGATTCTCACAAGGTTGACTTGAATAGTTTTTCTGCGGAGTGATTCCATGACCTACAAAACAAGAACAAAGATGAAGATCCAAACCCTTGAAATGGTTAGTGGATGCATATGATGCTTTATGATGTTCATGATGAATGCACAAGCATATGTACAAACAAGTCACATAAGATCCTAGTTTCAGACTTGTATGAGGTTTCATGGGTGAATACCCTCTTGAAGCTAGTTGGCTCAACCTGTCCTATAAATAGTAACCGGGTTCTAAGGAGCTCAATATCACTGGATTATTTTCTGTGTTCATTGTTTCAGTTTAGCCACTTAACTGGCGACCGAAATATTCCAAGAAAACAACCCTTAATGAGTGTAGTATCGAGTATCTACCAACTTCAGACTGCACCAAAGTCGGTCATCTCACTACCCCTAAAAAAAGGCCAAGATGGTCAAGTAATGTTCTAAGAGTTCATTAGTGCTTCATGACATCACTCAGCGGCCCCGTATTCTCTTTGATTGACTCAAAGGCTACCGGTACCCACAAATATGTCGCACTAATATAGCTATTGCTTCAACCATGTCGGTATACCCCTCACAGTTTCCACAACGTATTGCTATTTACCTATGAATGTTTCCCAAAAATCCGGGTGGTGGATTCAAACCCAAACAAGAGAACCAAATGTAAAGCAATCAAAGCAAACAAGATAAGCATACAAAGGTGATCTAAACCCTAAGGTTACTCCACTTTTAAAGATCTCCCCAGCAGAGTCGCCAGTTCGGTGATACGGTGGGAGAACTGACTTGGAATTTTGCGTTTTGTGTTTGCAAATGTTTCGGTTTAGCAAGAGTCAGCACTGACTTTTTATTTTATCCTAAGGAAGGGTCAAAAAGCACAGGAAAGACCTTTGAGATGTTTTCTTGGGTTCGGGGAGTAAATTATGAAAATGGAAGGTGCAAGCACCCTTTTCATCCATGCTTATCCATGGGCTCTTAGTTACTTGTTTAGATCACTTGCTTTTGCTTTTCAATTGTTTGAAATGGTGCTTTGTGTGTGGTTTTGAAAATGTTTTGAAAAGAGGCCTATGTTTAGGCAACCTTTGTAATGATTCTTGTTTGAATATATACAAAGGTGTTTGTCTTTTGAAAAGATATTTCAAAGTTTGAAAGTTTGTTTTGGGAAATGTTTTGAAGTTGTGTTGTGAGGTGTGTTTGAAAATAGCAAGGATGTTTTGCAAGCTTTTGATCAAGTAACTAAGAGTTGTCTACCCTATTTTACTCAAAGATATTTCCTATGTTTTTAACCCTTTTGACAGTGTTATTTCACCATTGCATTTGGTGAACAACCTTGTGTTAGGATGTTAAACGGGACAGGCGCGGGTCATCGTATAGACCATGATAGCAATTGTGTTAAGTATCTTTGGCAAATTTTTGAGGGACTTGATCATTTTATTTAGGCAACCAAGATAGCGTCATCGAGGGACTATGATCTTTTGTGTTATTTTTGTTTTGCCAAAGTACCCAACATGCATAACATGGCCCATTTTCAAGGCAACAAGTGGATTATAACCCTAGGGGTGCAAGTGTGTATTAGTGTTTGATTTTCATGCATTTTTGTCTTTTAGTCAAACTACTTGTTGATTTGGATTTTTGCATACAAACCCTAATCTCTAATCATGGCATAATTGAAAGCATAAAGTGCGAGAATTAAAAGTCTAAGCTATTACAACATGATTATAGGGATGGAGGTACAATCTTTGAACGGGGGTGTATTTGACAAGAAATAAAAATCCTAGTTTACTATTACATCCAAATTGAATAATGGCACAAATATTAAATGGACAATATTTAAATAAACAAAATAAATAAATCAAATAATATGAATTATGCAAAAAAGGTTTTTGTTTATTTATGTATGTAAAAATATTTAATGTGAAAATAAAAAAATAAATAAAAAGATTAATTTTATTTAGTTAAGGGTAAAATCCTAATTTTCTTTAAGAAAATAAATACATTATATTATTTATATACAATAAAATATAATAATATATATACAAAATAAAATATATTTAGAAAAAAAGAGTATTTTTTAGTATAAATAATAATAAAAATAAAAGTGTAATATTCTTATATTTTTTATTCTAAAGTATCTTAATAAGATAAAAGTATATATTTATATATGTATTAATTATATTAAATATGTATAAAAAAATAACATATATAAAAAATAAAAATATAATTAGGACAATATTTTTTCAGTGTGGATAAAAATAATAAAATAAAAGTATAACTTATTTATTATTTTTTAAGTTCTTTAATAAATGAGATAAAAGTAAATAAATTGCTTTTTATGCTAGAAAAATGAAAATAAAATGCAAAATGAATGTGAAAAAATTATAAAAATATTTTTGAGTATTTTTTATATTTGGGAATAATAAAATATAATCAGAAATGAAAATAAAAATGCAAAAATATAAAATATCAAGAAATTGGGCCAGGGGGTGCAAAAAGGAAAAGGGAGGTGTCAAAAGTAGCCAGGACCAAGCCCAGCCCAAACCAACTTCATCTTCAACCTTCCGACTTTGAAAACGCGCGCGCTCTATACAATTACCAGATCCTGTATACGAGCTCTCTTGCAAAAACACATAACATCAAAGTTGTAGAGCATTTCAAGACGAATCCAGCCATATAAACAACTTGTCTTAACTCTCAAAGACCAGAGAGAATTTCTCTGGCCCTAAAATCTAACCTAATTTTTTCAGTATGTTTATGGATGAAATTCTCTTAGCATGTTTAATATAAATGAAAACTGAGCATATGTACAGCTTCATGGCAATGAATACTATATTTTTTATTCACAAACCCAAGGCTAAATGTTCCTAAATAGAGAGATAGGAAGTTGACAAAAACCTGTTTCAGCTGACTTCGTGTATGGCAATATGGAGCTTTTCAACAAGGCTTGAGATGTCTGGGAGCTTGCTTGGACTTCACTTGACCTTCTCCAATACCTAGCTTGCCTTGAATGTACTTGAATCATCCTATAGAACTCAACCTGCACAAGCTCAAAATGAAAATGGCAAACCATGTAAATGGAGTTACATTTGGTGTTTGAGGTTTGGAATAGCTTGGATGAGTTGAATGGAAGGTGTTTGAACCAACTTGGGGCAAAACACACGAGCCAATTGAGCTATAGAAGTCAAGTTGCAGGTTCTGCCTTGTTTTGCTAATGGAAGGTGATTTCTGGCTATGGGATGTTTGAGGGCTTCAGAGGTCGTGTTTCTGGCTCAAAGGGGTGTGAGAAAGATGTTCAAAATGTTTGCACAAGCTTGTTTTGGCTGATGTTCCAGTTCTCATGTCTTTTGCATATTTCTTGTATATGAAGCAAAAGTGGGAAGTGATATGTAACAGGCATGTATAGGCTATCTAACACCTTATAACCTCTACTATTGGCCCCTCTAATTTGTGGATTTGATTAGCTGCAAAAGATATGGACCAATGCTCAAAGATTGTGGTTTGACATAAAGCACATTTAAGCAAAAATGGAAATGTACCTTTTTCTACTTAGGGATTAGTTTTGTGTACAATGCCCTAATGACCAAAACAATGTCTTAGACCAAAGGATTTGCATTAAATTATTGAGTGTTAAGTGGTTTAGAGGCCTGCAATCTAGTGCAAAGCATGCTGACTTGAAATTGCAACTTGTATGAACATGAATATGCCATGGATGAAAAGTGAGTTTTTGCCAACTTCAAGCCTTTGATTCTCTCTAACCACAAATGTGTTTGGAGAGTTCTTGGACATTTTGGAAAGCTTGCAAAATTCTCCACAATCCATCTTTGAAATGAAACTTGAGATTCCAAGTGGAACTATGTGAAAAATGGCCATGAAGATAGGTTAAAATCCTGCCTAAACTAGGGCAAAATTTCACTAAGTTAAAAGTTTTAGGGACCCTTGTTCCAAAAATTATAACTTGAGATCCAAGCTTCTTTTGGGAAAACTTTGTGAATAAAAGTTGTAGACTTTGTGGAGGAATACAAATTTCATGTTGGAAGTTTTGTTTGAATCCAAATGCATCATGGGGAAAATGTTGGGCAAAATTTAGGAAAAATTAAGAAAATTTCATAACTTAGAAAAATTCTAAGTTATGAAATTTTTCAACTTTAAACCCTAATTTGCAAAAATGGGTTTCTTGATGAAAAAGTTTCATGTTTTGACACATCTTGATGAAAAATGACCCTTGGCACTTGATTTTGACCAAAAAGTCAAAGTTTGACTCTTCAGTGTACAATTAAATTTTGATCAGTTGACTGAAAAATTCATCTATCAATCCAATGCAATTGAGGTATTTTGAACTTGTTGAATAAGTCAAGATATGGCATTGAGTCCTTGAGTCCATGCTTGAGCCCAATTTTCCATTGGCTAGGTAAAAAATCAGAAATTGCCTTTGTGCAATCAAAACCCTAGAAATGACCATTTTGCCCTTTTGGTGATCTGATCAAATTTCTTTTGGAGTAGTGGTCCAAACTTGATCAATTGGTTCATATGAGTTCATAATGTTGATGTGGGTCAAAATTCATGAGGTTTGACTATAAATTGGCCACATTTGACTTTTTCCCCAATACAACTGATTTTTTGGTCAACTGTCAAATTGACTGGGCAAAAATTTGATTCAAGGCTTGAAACTTGGTATGGACATACTTATGAGTCCAACATGAAGTATTAAAGTCACTTTTGGCATTGTAGGTCAAAAAATCCCTGTGCAAACTCAAACCCTAATTTAGGTCATCAGTCCAAGGAGATTTCTTGAGCAGAGCAAACCCTAGCTTAATCTTGAGTTCAAAGAACCTTGTGATGAGAAATGTTGATAAAATGAGAGGGCAAATTTTGGGGTACGACACTAGCTATTACAAGGCTTTGGGGAGGGGGATTACATAATCAAAAACTTGGGGAAAACAGTAAATGAAAATAGTAAACATAAGTTAAAACTATTACAAACTCGGAGCAATTACATTAATTAGAAGAATAATGAAATAAATAAATGCGCACGAGAATAAATTAAATATGAGGAATTAAAGCTAAATTCAAAGAAACTTAATTTAGTAAATAAAGAAAAATATATTTTTTGTATTTTTTTGAGAAAAGTAATTAATTTTGCAAACTAACCTAATTTCTAATTAATTTTAATTATGAAAAAAAAGGAATTTAAATCATCCTAATTAATCTAATTAATTAATGAAATTAAATATTTTATGGAAAAAAACCTAATTCTAATGTTTTTGTGATTTTTAGATTTAATTAAAAGGGATTTTTAAAGCAATTAAAAATAAATAAAACAATAAAAGTTAAAGAAATTTAAAATAAAAAATTGAGATGGGCCTGATGTGAGAAGTAATTATGGGGTGGTGTATGGATGAAAAACTCCAGGCCCATAATATTTGGCCCAAGGCTGGCGTTTGATCCAGTGGGGGTCACCTTTGGAAGCCCACTGTGTGCTGCGCTTGTGATGCGTTAGATCTGGACTGATGATGGATCTAGTGGACAGGATCTGGGAGCGCATAGCATGGTCCTGGGCGTGAGGTACATGGAATCTGCAAAGAAATTGTGAGAAAAACAATTTGCAGGAGGCAGGGGTCGAACCCCTGACCTCCTACACACGCGCGTCTTGAAACCTCTTCTGTTTGCCACTAAGCCAAATTTGATCATTCGTTGATACAAACAAACAACAAATAATATATTAAACAATGAGTCAGTATTATAAGAAAAATGCGCGAATTTCAAATTGGCCAGTGGTATGCTGCCACGCCCTCATCTTCTTCCCCAGAACCGTCGTTTTTGGTAACGACCTTTACCTACGGTCCAAGGTCTGTAGCTGTAAACTTGCCAATTTTAAAAATGAAGCACACACATAATAAATTCAAATGGAGACCATGGATCAACTGGGTTTAAGGCCCTGAACGCCATGGTACCCATAATCAAACATGATTTTGGCTATATTAAAAAAACCTACAACGAAGCTTGAAACCCTAAGAATGGCATCTTTTGATTCCTGCGCTTAAACTCAAATCAAAGCATCCAAACATATTGCAAACATGATTACAAGCATGAATATATACTTAGAACTTGTTGATAATGACATAATCAATGAAAACGAATTTAGAAGAAAAAAAGTTGCAAACCGTGAAGGTGGTAGCACATGATTCTTGATGCTTTGAGGCTTGGGAACGAGTGGGATAGCTTCAGTGAAGGTCTAGGAGTGTTGTTCTGTCCTTGAAATTGCTTGAAACAGCCTATGGAGAAAGATCCGATCTGCACTTTTTTGACAAAATTTAATACTTTCTTCTTGCTCTTAGGGAGGCAGGTTGCGCATGAATTCTTGTTCTTTAGGGTTGCAATGCATTGTATATGTACTGAATCAAATTAGGTCAATAGAATTAGAAAGAATCCAAAGATGTAATCTTCTTGAATTTTAATTCAAATCTTTCCAAAATTGGAGATTTCTTCCTCCTATGGCTTGGTACCGTTTTGCTTGATGTTATACAGCTTGCATGATCTATAATTCAATGCAAAACAAATCTCATTCCCTTAATTTGATTTATTTTTTATTTTATTTGAATTTTAAATAAATAAAATCAAAATAAATTAAACAAATAAGTGAGTAAGGCATGGAGGGTCCCATAGGTCGTGGACCATGCTAGGACTGAGATTCAATCTTGAAAAAATGGGCCCATGTGGGAAAAAAATACAATTTTGGGCCTTGTTGACTTTGTGCAAATTTCCAAAAATGGCCAACTTTGACCATACATATCTTTCTCAATTTTGACCCTAAGAGGGTGTTCTTGGACTTTTTAGAAAGCTTAGGATGTCCTCTAAACATCCCTTTTGGTTTCATCTCCATTGGGTCTTCCATGTTCATGTAAGAAGCTTTGACCCAAAAGGTGTTTTTATTGACTTTTTAAAAGGACCTATAATGTCTGAATTTATATCTTTTCATGAGTGCATTTATTGAACTTGAGGGATGAAGATTAATTGTAGGGAATTGGATTATCTTAAAAATGGGCCTTTGATGAGAAATTTCTGATAAAGTATGAGAAAGTTATGCCTCGTCAAAGTTTGGTTGACTTTTCCTATAGAAACCCTAATTTAGCAACTTTTGAGTTTTGATGAATTAGGAACATTCCTTAAGGAATCATGATCAACCCTTTATCAAATGATGGATATCACTTCAAAATGTTGATTTTGACCAAAAATCTTGAATTTTGACTGTATGTGGGTCACAATTGACTTTTGCCCTAGTATAGTTGACTTTCAGGCATTTGAGCAGTTGACTGAGCAAACTTCTTGTGCAAGGCATGAAACTTGGCATGTATGATCTTGAGAACATATTAGGGAAATGGAAACCATTTTAGGACTATTAAAACTCAAACATCTTGATGAGGAGTGAAATCCTAGTTCGAGGCTCATTGTCTTAGGGGGAGGATTTGTCTGGTCAATCCTTAGTCAACTTGAGCAATTGAGGACCTCTAGGAGTATGTTTTTTGAGTAAAATGAGAGGTCAAATTTTGGGGTACAACAACTGCCCATGTTCAATCTTCTTAAACCTGAGGGTGTAGGTTGGCTGGTCTGCCTTTTGTGATATGAAAGTGGAAGATGATTGAACACTAGAGTGCCCAGAAATTTACACTCACATGAAGTGAATGTCGATCAATAATATCGAGAATGGGCTTACAGATGCGATTTGGAAGGGGATGGAGAATCGTCAGAGATGGGCTTAAAGATTCCATCCAGAAAAGATATCAGTCGCATAAGAGATTCCTTTGTGAGAATTCTTGTACCTGCCGTTGAGGAGGACTTCGCTGGGGAATGTTAATTTATGTCCTGGGAAATAGAGTCTAGGAGCTTTGGTTGTCCATTACTCTACTGGGGAATTTGCTCTTTATTGATGAGACAAAAATGAGTTGTTACCTAGTCGTATCCCAGTCTTCATGGCGACTTGCCGGGGAATATGAAATCGACCATATCTGTCGGGTCCAGGTTTTACAGTGTTGTAAACTGTTGTCCGGAGATAAAAGAGAAGGAACCTGGATAGTATGGTTACTTTAAAATGAAAGCATGGATAGTAGGGCTATGATAAGGAACCTGGGTAGTAGGGTTACTTCAAAATGAAAGCCTGGATAGTAGGGCTATGAGAAGGAACCTGGGTAGTAGGTTTACTTCGAAATGATAGCCTGGATAGTACGGCTATGAGAAGGAACCTGGGTAGTAGGGTTTCTTCGAAATGAAAACCTGGATAGTAGGGCTATGAGAAGGAACCTAGGTAGTAGGGTTACTTCAAAATGAGAGCCTGGATAGTAGGGCTACAAGAAGGGACCTGTATAGTAGGGTTACTTTGAAATGACAGCCTGGATAGTAGGGCTATGAGAAGGAACCTGGGTAGTAGGATTACTTTGAAATGAAAGCCTGGATAGTAGGGCTATGAGAAGGAACCTAGGTAGTAGGGTTACTTCGAAATGAAAGCCTGGGTAGTGGGGCTGCCTCATTTGATCACGTAGATTAGTTGACCCATTTGGTTTTGGGAACTGATTTTCCATTAGTTGTCTGCAGATATGGCATGTATAGCTTCATGGATTTAATCATGAACTGCTGGAATTGTTGATGATAACCATATTTCCTAAAAAAGTACAAGATTAATTATATGCGATGCATGAAATGCATTATGATGTCGTTCTCAAAATAAATGAGATTATGTTGTATGCAATATATATGCGTACGTCATAATGTATGAACATGAAATGCTATTGTGACATATCCGAGTCTGGGAAAATAAATCCCTGACTTCTGCTGGAGAGTACTGGAAACTGAATTTCTGACCGTTGTAGAAAAAGTGGTTCTTCTACTTCCGCTAGGGATGGTGAATGGTGATGACTATACCATGGATTTACTCCTTTCTATTTGTGAATATTCTTCCAGGGAGAGACTCTGCTTGAGAATAACTCTGCGGGGGGGGGGGGGGGGGGATAACTCTGTTTGAGAGAGGAAATGCTTTACTGGAAGATTTTGCCGATTCAGAGAAATAAACTCCGTTAGGGGATGAACTTCCGTAGCTGGAGGAAGAAACTTTGTTGGGGATTTGAGTCCCTATATTCATAGAAATAAACTCTGCTTGGGAGAACAAATTTATGAACCGCTTGCGATTATAGAATTCGGCTGGGGATTATAGACGTCGGCTCTCTGAAGGAACTTTGCTGGGAAAGTAACTCCTGCTTGGGGAAGCCGATGTCGAAGCTTTAGTTGCCTCTACTCTATGGGGAGTATAGATGTCACACGGTCGCATGTACTGGTGACTTTGTTTCAAAGCTGTCTCTGCCCCCTGTACCTGCTGGAATGAGTAATTGTCGAGCTCAACATTTTTTTTAGTTTTTTCCCTGGTTTCTTAAGTTATAAGCAACTGTCTTTCCGTTTCTTATGCGAATATTTGTGAATAGCAATTATATTCAAATGCATATGTCAAGAATAAATCATTGGACGTTTTTGCAAAACAAAACAGAAAAAGAAAAAACAAATGGTTTTGTAAAAATGACTTGTATTAATTTCTTGAAGTTGGCCTATAACAGGCGTTTTTGTACAAGGAAGCTGACCCTCTAGTAAGAGAATACCGCCGTGAAAATGAAAGCTATACAATATTGTGTACAAAGAGAAGAAAACAACTATGTGTAATAATCCCATTGAGTTTCAATTCTGCTATTGTCGCTATGTCTTCGAGCGTCTCATCACTTTGCTGCTTATCCGAAGCTGACTGGATTGATTGGTGCCGTTTGAACTTGATAGTTGATACTGAAGTTTGGTCGCAAGGTGATCCAATGGGACATAGTGATACACTTTTACATCCCTAACTTTTTCCTGGACCGCTCTTTCGGGTTTTCAGTCCACCGGGATACCCTTTTTTACCCAAGCCGCCCTTTCAGGTTTTCGACTTGCCGGGTGTACAAATTTTTTTATTTTCATCCCTAATTTTTGCCCGGACCCTTTTGGTTCGCCGGGAAGCCCTTATTTTTGCCTAGGCCAGTCAACCTAAGGGGTCTTTAATCATGCGTAGTATTTTTTTCACTATCTCCGTATTGACAGGGTGAGGAAGGTCGTCACTATCCATGGTGGTCAGAATCATGGCTCCACCCGAGAAAATGTTTTTGGTCACAAATGACCCTTCGTATGCGGGAGTCCATTTTCCCCTAGGATCACCTTGCGGCATTATAATGCGCTTGATCACTAGATCCCCGACTTGATATTCTTGGCGTCTGACTTTTTTGTTGAAAGCCTTAATCATTCATTTTTGATACATTTGACCATGACAGACAGCAATAAGTCTCTTCTCATCGATCAGGTTTAGTTGATCAAGTCGAGTCTGGATACAGTCGTCTTTGTTTAAACCTGCATCTTTCATAATCCTTAGAGAAGGTATCTGGACCTCAATAGGTAAGCCTGCCATATACCAGAGAGTAGGGTGTTGCCCCTGTTAACGACTGTGTTGAGGTACGATACCCATGAAGAGTAAATGGTAACATCTCGTGCCAGTCTTTATATGTCACCATCATCTTCTGTATGATCTTTTTGATGTTCTTGTTAGCAGCTTCAACAACGCCGTTCATCTTCGGCCGATAGGGAGAAGAGTTATGATGTTGTATCTTGAATTTCTTACAGAGTTTGGTGATCATCGTGTTGTTGAAATTATTACCATTGTCAATGATGATTCTCTCTGGCACACCGTAACGACAAATCAAGTTATGCTTGATAAACCGCGCCACAACATTCTTGGTAACTGTAGCAAAAGAGGCAGCTTTAACCCACTTCGGGAAGTAATCAATGGCCACCTGGATGAAGTGATGCCCATTGGAAGCAGTAGGTCTAATCTCTCTGATAATGTCAATGCCCCACATTGCAAAGGGCCAAGGAGTCATCAAGCATTCAAAGGAACCAGAGGCACATGCACCTTATCAGCATAGATCTGACATTTATGACAAGTTAAGGAGTACTGATAACAATATGCTTCCATAATGGACCAATAGTATCCTGCTCGTAGGATCTTCTTAGCCATGGTATGTCCACTGGAATGGGTTACGAAGGTACCTTCATGTAGATCTGTCATAATCCTTTCCGCTTCGCTCTTGTCTACACACCGCAGTAAGGTAGAGTCATGGTTGCGCTTGTAGAGGATTCCATTACTGAGGAAGAATTTCACGGCGAACCTTCTCAAAAACTTCTTATCATTGACAGATTCCCCCTCGGGATACTCTTGAGCCTCGAGATACCTTTTTACTTCGTGAAACCAAGGTTTGTCTACTACCTCTTCAGCATCGATCTCACAGCAGTACGCTGGTTCATCCAACCTCTCAATGGTGATTCAGGGAGCTTCGTTGTCCCACCTGACCTTGAACATAGAAGACATGGTAGCTAGCGCGTCTGCTAGTTGATTCTCCTCTCGTGGGAAATGTTCAAAGGTTACCTCCTCAAAGTGCGGGAGCAATGTCAGCACGTGCTCTTTGTACGGGATGAGATTCAGATACTTCGTATCCCACTCCCCTCTGATCTGACTTATCACCAAGGCTGAATCCCCGAAAATGTTTAAGAACTTGATCCTCAGGTCGATAGCAGCTTTGAGTCCCATGATACATGCTTCATACTCCACCATGTGGTTGGTACAATTGAAGCATAGTCGGGAAGTGAAAGGAGTATTACAACCTTCATGAGATATAATTACAGTGCCAATGCCATTACCAAGTGCGTTCGAAGCTCCGTCAAAAACCATAGTCCATCGGGATCCTTCTTCAGGTCCTTCATCCGGTCCAGGTTCTTCATAGTCAGTCACTAGCATAATATTCTCGTCCAGAAACTCAAAATTCATGGACTGGTAGTCATCCACGGCCTGATGAGCCAAATGATCAGCTAACACACTTCCCTTGATTGCTTTCTGGGTTGTATATTGGATATCGTATTCAGTTAAGATCATCTACCATCTTGCTATTCTTCCAGAGAGAGCGGGCTTCTCGAAGATGTACTTGATCGGATCCATTTTAGATATCAACAAAGTAGTGTGGGTCAACATATACTGTCTTAGTCGGCGAGTAGCCCATGCCAAAGCGCATCAAGTTTTCTCGAGCAGTGAGTATCGTGTCTCACAGTCGGTAAACTTTTTGATAAGGTAGTTTTTGTACCCCAAAATTTGTCCTCCCATATTTCTCAATACATTTCAAGTGAGGTCCTCAAATTGCTCAAGGAAGTCCAAAGGGGGGGCAGACAAGCTCTCTCCTAAGGCAGTCTACCTCAAATTAGGGTTTCATGTTGTGTCAAGATACTTGAGTCCAAAGGGTCTCAAATTCTTATCAATTCCCTAATATGTCCTCAAGATCATCCATGTCAAGTTTCAAGCCTTGCAGAGAAAGTTTGCTCAATCAACTACTCAAAAGCCTGAAAATCGACTATGCTAGGGCAAAAGTCAATTGTGGCCCACATACAGTCAAACTTCAAGTTTTTTTTTGTAAAAATTCTCATTTTGAAGTATTATTCATCATTTGATCAATGGTTGACCATGATTCATCAAGGATTGTTCATAATTCACCAAAACCCAAAAGTTGCTAAATTAGGGTTTTGCAGGAAAGGTCAACCCAACTTTGACCAAGCATAACTTTCTCATACTTTATGATAAATGACCCATCCAAAGCTCATTTTTAATAGGATGCAATTCCCTACAATTTATCTTCAGCTCCCAAGTTCGAAATATGCACTCACAAGAAGTTATGAATTTTGACATTATAGGTCATTTTGAAAAGTCAACAAAAACACCTTTTTTGTCAAAGCTTCATACTTGAACATGGAATACCAAATTGAGATGAGACCAAAAGGGTTGCTTATAGGACATCTCAAGATTTCTAAAAAGTCTATGAACACCTTTAAAGAGTCAAAATTGAGGAAGTTATGCATTGGTGAAGTTGACCTTTTTTGCAAAATTGCCAAAAGTCAACTATGCCTCAAATTGCAATTTTTGCTAAATGGGCCTAACTTTTTGAACTTGTTTTGAGTTGGTAGCATGGTCCACGAGTCCTAACTCTTCCCACTTGTCTTTATATTATTTTTATTATTTATTTTGATTTTTATTTGAATTAAATCAATTTAAATCAAAACAAATCATAGAAAATCTAAATCATTGAAAACTCAAGATATTGTGCATGTTTTGGGTCTTATATCCAGTTGGCAAGTGATTGAATCCGTGCAAGCCTGTTGTGAGCATAAAAATATTGGTTTTAGCCTATTTTTGGAATGATTTTCAAGTGAATCAAATCAAGATCAAAATCAATAATTAGCAAAGATTGAGATCGTGTTTGCAAACCTAATACAGTCCTTGGTATATAGTATACAATTGTAGACGTAAAACAAGGCTAGAGAGAGGCGCACAAAGTCGGAGCAAACTTGAAAAAGTCAAAGAAAGGTGGTGATTTGATTTTGTACTTCCAGGCACTTTCAAGGTCCACTAGCCATCTCATTCGATTCCTGGGATCATAAGCAAGCTATACCAATCAAGAACAAGTCTTTTCCAGCGCCAAAACGCACTGTAAGTCAGCCATGACTTTGGTTTGTTCTTGAATTCGAATTGCATAAAATTGGCATCTATAGCATGAAATAATTATATATTCTTGCTTCTTGAAACATTTCCAAACTATCTGCAACATTTTATTTCGTTTTTGTGGACTGTATCCAGATTTGCCATTGTTAGGGTTCTTGGTCTTGTTTTAGGGTTTTTGTGTGCAGACAAAATTAGCCCCCATGAAGGGCATCATGATGTTCAGCATGTCAAGATGGTTCGATTCATGGCATTAGATGTCATTTATCATGCCCATGGAGGATTTTGAGATAAGCCATGGATGTAGCTATGGACGTTGTCCGTAGGTAAAAGTTTTTTACTTTTACCAACGGAGCGAGGTTGGGGATGACCTGCGTGGCACTGTCTTACTGGGTCATTTGAATTCTGGCGCCTTTTTCCACTAACTGGCATATATTGTATATTATCATTATTTTTTATTCTATGTACAAATTGAACACGCAGCGCAGTTGGTAGCCAGGTGGTTGGAAAATGCTTTGGGGCCTGGGTTCGAATCCCAGGTCCCCCCCAATTCTTTCATATTATTTTCTTTCATGTGATCAGGCGTGCATATAGGGATAAAGGACCACCATGTACCCTCATTATCCAACCAAGTGTCCAGATGGCCATATCTGAAGGCCATCAAATGAAGGAGCACGAAAGGCCTTGGTCAAAGCAAAGCATGGGATTCAAAAGGTCAACGTGGACACTTATTTCTTGGGCCAGATTTGCTATCCACACACCCCAAATTACTCACAACCAGACCCAGTTTCTATTTTCTTTTCTTTTTTATATTTCCATTATTTAATTTATTTATTTATTTTACTAACATAAAAATTATTTCTTTTTTTATCAAAAAATCACAAAAATAATATTTTTCACCCAATTAGATTTAGGATATTTATTTTTTATACAAAAATTAATTGAATTAGGTTATTTAATTTTAGGTAACTTAAATTATTTTGTAAATAAATTAAAATTAATTAGAACAATTAGGGTTTTTGTTTCTAACTAAATTCTATTTTCTTATTTTTCTTAAAAATAACCAAAATATAAAAATAGGTCATGTAAATTATTTTTCTTTAATTAATTTAATTACTAATTAATTTTGTATTTTAATTTAAAAACCTCATTCTTTTTCTTAAAAACAATTAAAAATAACAAAAAAATAATTGTTTCTTTCGATTAAGTTAGACGGGGTCAAAACCCTATTTCTTTTATTGTTCTCGATTCGTCGCGCTTTATTTTATTTTTTACCATATTGATGTAATTGCTCACAAGTTGTAATAGATTAATTAGGACTTTTACTTTCATTTATCTCTTTTGTTTTACAGGTTGTTTTTGGCTATGTAATTAATACCCGAAGCCTTGTAATAGCGTAGCTTTACTTTCCGCACTTTAAATTCCGCAACTATTAACTGTTAGATGTATGAATAATAGGGATGCATGACAAGAATGTATGTAAACTTTAAAACGGTTAGCAAACCCTAAATATGCAAAGATAAATAACTTGAAATTGAATCACTCGCACATGCGCACTTCTAGGGTATACTCCCACTTCGGTTGCCTTCGGTAAACGATCATTGAGTATAGAATATTTTAGTGGTCGCCCTTTTGTCTCAAAGATCAAAGTTGCCTCGGAAAGGTTGCCTCGGAATAGTTGCCTCGAATATTGATCTTAATACATTAGGGTTATTACTAAGACGTCCTAACATTGCTTTAGTGATCGTACGTCCCTTCTCGAATTGACCCTCAAAACTCCAACGATGGTGCTACCTACTAACTAATAGTGGGATAGCGCTGTCTAAAGGAAATGAATATATAACAATTCTTTTTTTCGAGTAGGTAGATTAGTTCTTAAGTACTTGCTCAAAACAAACAAACTTTTCACACTTACACTCCTTTTCAAACAAAGTTTTCAAAACAACTTCGTAACACTCTTGAAGACAGAAGCAAGGGTTAAATCGAAGTCAAACAAAAACTTTTCAAATCACACAAACACACAAAGAAGCAATTTTCAAAATGATGAGCAAGTACCTAAGAGCCCGTAGAAAACTACGGATAGAAAGGGTGCTAATACCTTCCCTTTCTATAATCTACCCCTCGTACTCAAAATCTCGAAAAAGGAATTTTTCTGTGCTTTTTTCCTTTCCTTGTTGGATAAAATAAAAGTCGGTGGTGACTCTTGCTTACCACGAAATTTTGCGAACACAAATGTAAAACGCAAACCAGCATTTTCCTAAACAGTCGGTTCTGCCACCGTATCACAGAACTGGCGACTCTGCTGGGGACTTAATAAGTGGGGTATACCTTAGGGTTAGTTCATCATAGTTGCTTCTATTGTTTGATTTGATTGCTTTATTTTTGTGGGTTTTGTATCTGAGTTACTATAGATCCTAACCCAGATCTGGGGGACACCTTGTAGGTAAGTAGCAATAAACTGTGAGGGAACTGTATGGTGTAGACCGATACGGTTAAAGCAGTAGATACGTTGATGTGGCATATTAGTTGGTACCAGTATCCCTTATGGAGAAACAAGAAGAATACAAGGTTGTTATATGGGTCGTTAAGCATCAACTGACCTTAGAACCTATAATTGACCAACTTGGCCATAGGAAGTAATGAGATAGTCGGCCTCGGTATAGTGATGAGAACTGGTTGATACTCGATACTACACTCATTGAGACCATACTCTCGAGATAGTTCCGGCTGCAAGAAAAGATTGCGTGAGCTGAAACCATGACCGATGGAAGATGGTCAGTGATATTGAGAACCTCTAGAACCCGGTTACTATTATTAGGACAGGTTGAACCAACTGAACTTCAAGATGGTAGAACCTAGGCCCCATGCAAGCCTGAAACTTAAGGGCTCTTATGTGTGACTTGTTTTCCTTTACCATGTCTGTTACCTGCCATACTTGTTATGTGCTTTATCATGACATCATGAATCATAACATAGCATGCATACTTCATTACACTAACCATTTCAAAGACCGAGGGGATTTATCTTTGTTCTATTTTGCAGATTATGGCTTCCATGCGCAAAAACACCATCCGAGTTAACTTTGTGCAAATACCTGCTCAACTCAAAGATTTAGCCTCGAAGATTTCTGATACTTCATCATTAATTAGGAGACATGGTCAGCTTCTTGGCTTGGTTACCTCAAAGTTGATGAGCAGATGATGAGTGTGATTTTCCAGTTCTTCGACCCGGTGCATCATTGCTTTTTCCTGGATTATCATCTAGTTCCCACTTTGGAAGAGTTTTCTGATTTACTGGGCATATCCATTCTCGAGCAGACACCCTTCACAGGTTTGGAAGAGACTCCTAGACCTGAGGACATTGCTTCAGCCTTACATCTAAAAAGGGCTGATATAGTATCCAACTAGGAGACACGGAGCGGGGTTAAAGGTTTCTTGGCTAAGTTTTTGATGGATCAAGCTCAATAATTCTGGGATAACTTAGACTTTCAGGCTTTTGAAGACATCTTGGCTCTCCTTATCTACGACTTGGTTCTTTTCCCGAATCCAGATTCCTTCATAGATGTGAATGCGGTTAAGATTTTCCTGTCCCGCAATCCTGTGCCTACTCTTCTTGGTGATATTTTACATGCTCTTTATACTCGTACTGTGCGAAGAAGGGGGACCCTCATGTGTTGTATGTCGCTGCTGGCGAGGTGGTTTATTTCGCACCTCCCCAAGTCTGTATTGAAGAATGAGGAAGGGTTAGGTTGGTCCTACAGGATAATATCCCTTGCCCATACAAACATTCTTTGGAGTTCTAAAGATATGGAAAAGGTTGTTGTCATTGATCGATGTGGAGGATACCCTAATGTCCCGTTTCTCGGAATCAGAGGAGGTATAACCTACAGTCCTTGTTTGGCTTTACGATAGTTTGGCCGTGCTCGGAGAGACGGTCCCCATGAATTACTTCTTGAGGACATTGCCTTTGACTACAAGGAAGACCCTAATGAGGATTGCCGAAGGTTCATACGAGCTTGGGGCATGGTGAACAGGTCCGACCCTCACGAGCTAGGACCAAAGACTTATCTCCCTATGCAACCTTATCTCCAGTGGGTCCGAGCTCGAGCCCAGAAGCTTGGGATGCCCTATGAAGCTGTGCTGCCAGTAATTATAGAGCATACCAATGAAGAAGGTGTTCCTTATACAATCCTTTATCCATACATGCCTACTGATCTTAGAGCATTGAAGAGATCTTGGATCCAGTTGAGGGAAGAAAGGGATACCTATCGAGAGAAGTATCATGAGAAAGATAGGAAGATCTTAAAGCTCACGAGGCAACTTGAGAATCAAAGAACAATCAATGATTATGTCAGCACGAAGGGGAAGCGACCATGGGAGCTCTGATGTCTTTTATTATTTCTAGTTTAGATTTGCTTTTCAGTTATTTCTTTTGTAACGCCTTAAAGGCATTGTTAAACATTTTTTACCAGTTAATCTAATAAAGTGTGTTTTATTTTTGTCTTTCAAATTTAAATCTCTCAAAGTCTTTTAAATCATTTCATACGCATTCCATTATCATGCACCTCATCACAGGTACCATTACAGGCTTCTCATCTTCTTCGCTGTTTATTTCAGCACAAGATGTCTTCTGAAATGCCTACCGATCAAGCTATTAAAGCTCTTCAGGCTCAGAATGCTCAATTCCAAGAGATGTTTTTGAACCTGGCTAAGGGCAAGCAGATTTGAAGACTCTCATCCTGAAGAAGGAAAATAATAATAAGAAGAAGGTGGTTCTTTTGAATATGGGTCACCGGTTTGGGAATAGGTTGCGAGAGGAAGCTGATCTGTCTCATTCATCCAAAGGAGGAGAGAATCAAGAGGAAGAAAAGGGGCCTAGTCCTGCGGTCTCTGATAATGACACTGACTTTGATGAGGAACAATACCCTCCTGCCGAGGATAGGTACAAACAACTGGAGGACCGTCTAAGTGCTATGGAGATTCAGAAGGTTCCTGGGTTGGACTTCGGGGATTTGGGACTAGCATCGGGGGTGGTGATCCCTCACAATTTCAAAACTCCGGTTTTTTCTAAGTACGATGGAGTATCCTGTCCAAAAATCCATCTCCGCTCATACGTCAGAAAAATTCAACCTTACACTGCTGATAGGAATCTATGGTTACACTTCTTTCAAGACAGTCTGTCAGGGACTCAGCTTGAATGTTTTTATCAATTGGAAGGAGCTAATGTCCGCACCTGGGAGGACCTTGCTGCTACTTTCTATAATTAGTACCAGTATAATGCCGACCTTGCTCCCACCCGTACTCAACTTCAGGGTATGTCTATGGGTGCAAGCGAAGGTTTTAAGGATTATGCTCAGAAGTGGAGAGATCTGGCCGAAAGAGTCCAACCCCCTATGTCCGACAGGGAGTTGGTTGATATGTTTCTTGGGACGTTGTCTAGTCCGTTTTTCAATCATCTGATCGGTAGTTTGTCATCTGGTGTGGTCGGTGGGAATGAGAACTGACTGTTTTGGAATGCTGGTTCGCGTTTGCGTTTGTTTTTGCAAAATGTCGCGGTAAGCAAGAGTCGCCATCGTCTTTTATTTTATCCAACAAGGAAAGGACAAAAACATAGAAAAATTCCTTTTCGAGATGTTTCTCGGGTTCGGGAGGTAGATTATAGAAAGGGAAGGTGTTAGCACCCTTTCTATCCGTGGTTATCCACGGGCTCTTAGGTACCTGCTCACTATGTTTTCAAAAGTTTGCTTTTCTTTGTGATTGTGGGTTTTGAAAAGAGTTTGTTGTTCTGAAGAGAGTGTAAGTGCGAAAAGTTTTGTTTTGTTTAAAAGAGAGCAAGCACTTAAGAACATCTACCTACTCAAAAAGGAATTAAACTGTGCAACTGTCCTTTAGACAGTGCTATCCCACTATTGAGGAGTAGGTAGCACCATCGTTGGAGTTTTTCGGGTCAATTTGATTTTAGGGACGTGTGGTCACTAAAGCAACGTTAGGATGCTTTAGCGGTAACCCTAATGTCTTAGATCATTTTTATCGAGGCAACCGTTTCGAGGCAACTTTGATCTTTAGACAGGAGGGCGACCTCTAAGACTTCCTATACTCAATGACCACGTTTAAGGCAACCAAGTGAGGCGTACCCTAGGAGTGGCATATGCAAGTGTGTTATTTTTCAGTTATATTATCTTTTGCATGTCATGGTGAGCTACTGTTGATTTTAAGTTAGGAGTTTAATCTTGTCATGCATAGCCTAGTTAGCATACATCTAAACAGTTAATACATGTACAGGAATTTAAAGTACGGGAATTGTAAATCCTACGCTATTACAAAGCTTCGGGGAGGGGGATTATTTACATGTCCAAAAATTGGGGAAATAAAAGCAGTAAAGAAAAAGGTCTTAGTTTAAGCTATTACATCTCAGTAAGCAGTTACAATAAAATAAACGCGCGTGAATCTAAAAAAAACCTAAGAATACGAACTTTTGTTGTTTTATTTTTTTGGGAAAATGCTAAATGTTCAATTAAGTTAAATTCAATTAATTAAAAAAACTGATTAAAATTAAATCTAAAACATTCCTAACATTTTTTGCATTTTTTGTTAATGACAAGGATTGAATTCAAATAAATCCTAAGTCTACTGATTTTAAAATTGAAGAAAATAAGTTAAAATAATTAACTAAATTAAATCCTAATTCTAAGTTATTTATTTTTATGATTTTTTTTATGTTGATTAGAAAAAAAACAAACTAAAAGAAATAAACAAAAACAAAGTAAACAAGGTACAAATGGGCCAGGCAGCAAAACAAGAAAAAATATAATTCTAGAGGTCTGGGTCGAAAGAGGTGCAGGCTGTCTTTCGACCCAGTGAAGAGGCTGGATCGAAGGTGCGTGAGGGGCTGCACTCTGAGAATGTTCGATCTGGACATGTCACCCTTCGATCTGGGAATCCTGGGTCCAGTTCGAAGCTGAACTACTGAGCTTCGAAACTATGAACAGGAATCTGAGAATGTAATTCCTACAAAACGAAACAGATGTTAAAGGTCCAGGGGGGACTTTACCCCCCTGATTCGAATCTCCCTCTTATTCGCACCTGCTGAATCTGGGTCTGAGCTTGTTTTATCCTGGGATTCGAAGGAGAAACTCAAATTGTGTCCAAGCAATGGCACAATCTCATCTATGTGCTGTAGCTTATATGTAGTACATTAAATCATTCACAAACAGTGGTAATAATATGAATATGCAATCAAAATGAATTTAAAAATGAGTTTTGATATTAGATCCTTTTTTACCAAACATAGGTGCTTCGATCTGTAGTTCTGAGGGTGGAGGTGTTCGCTGGGTGGCAGCTCTGGCTGGTGCAAGGATTGGGTATGGCTTCCTGGAAGTGCTGATGACTTTTGGCAGCGTATCTCCAAGCTCTCCTTGCTTCTTTTCTCTATTTTTTCTGTATATTTTTGTGTGTCCTGGATATGTATGCTGGCCTCTGTATTTATAGGGGTGTGAGGATGCAGTAATGGCAAGAGACAACCATTAAACAGGCCATTAAAGCCATGAGACAAGAATCAGACACATTAAATAATTTCCTTTTTTGAAACATTTGTGTCCCTTGAATGAACCTAGACGCTTCTGACTTTCGAATGCCTTCAGGCCTTGTCCTTCAATTGGTCCTAAGTTGCCTCTTTCGAATGGACTTCCTCTGCTTCGACTGCTTTATTTGAAAAGAGTCACTCTGGTCGAATCAGCTCTGGACATGTTTGAGTGCCCTCTTGAGGGCTTTGTTAACAAGCCAATCGAAAGGTGTTGTTCATACTAATCGAAGGACATGGTTCACATGCCTGTCGAAGCTGCCTGGACACAATGCTGGATCGAAGGTTCCCTTGGCATGCCAATCGAAGTGCTCGTCCATAATGCCAATCAAAATGTTCCTTCAGAATGCCAATCGAAGGGTCTTTCAGAATGACAATCGAAAGGTCTTTCAGAATGCCAATCGAAGTACTTGTCCACAATGCCAATCAAAGAGCTTGACAGAATGCCAATCGAAAGGCTCCTTCAGAACACCAATCGAAGGGTATTTCAAAATGCCAATCGAAATGTACGTAAAGCACCACTCAAAAATTTTCTTTTTCCTTAGGCAAGAGTTTGTGATCAACCATGCAGGGGGAAGACTTTGGGAAACATGAGAGGGTAAATTTTGGGGTACCACGTCTGGGTTTACCGAATTGATTATGACTGGGGAAAGAGTAGAAGCTGGTATCATAAGTGGTAAGATACAGAAGGATGCGTCATCCAGTGCAGTAAAGAAGCCTTTTGTTGGTAAGAAAGAAGCCAGTGGAGTCTACAGCTCGAGGAGCCAAAACCAACCTGAACGCCGTCAAGCAGTGAATGCGATAGTAATATCAAGACCCACTGTTGCCCCATAATGCAACAATCATCAGAGAATGGATAGGCCGCAGAGACAGTACACTCGCCTTAATATGACTTTGTCTCAAATTCTACTACAACTGTTGAAGACCAATTTGGTAACTCTGAGGGAAGCCCCAAAGAATCCCAACACCACATCTCCGCTATATAATCCAAACGCCCGTTGTGCCTATCACTCTGATAGCCCGGGCCATGATACAAATAACTGCTGGGCTTTGAAGAATAGGGTGCAAGATTTGATTGAAGCTAAAGAGATCGAGTTTGACGCTCCAGAGAAACCCAATGTCATGACTGCTCTGATGCCCAAGCATGGTCATGGAGTAAATGCTGTGGACGATGATTTGTTTGTGACCTCTGTGGAAGACTTTTCTCTCCTGAGATTTCTCCTCCGACTGTTCAAAAACATGTTGCCATTTCATCTGCCAATACATCGGCTACTGCTCTAATTCTTACTCCAGTTATCACTCCTGCCGCTGAGTCATCTGACACTCGGGGCAAAGAAGTTACAGGTGAGCCTGCCCGGACGAAGGCACCTAAGAAGATTGTTGTAGAAGCCTCTAAGCAAGAGATAGAGGAAATTCTGAAGATTATCAAGAAGAGCGACTACAATGTAATCGAGCAGCTGGGGCAGACCCCGTCAAAAATCTCCATGTTATCCTTATTATTGTGCTCGGAAGCCCATGCAAAGGATTTAATTGCTTTCCTCAAAACTGCGCATGTGCCGTAGGAAACCTTGGATGATCAATTCAAAGACTGTGTAGCTAGTCTGACTGCCGACAACGGGTTGGGTTTCTCAGATGCAGATCTGACTGCTAAAGGAAGAAATCACAATGATGCTCTGCACGTCTCGATCGAGTGCAGGGGCACTACTTTGGCCCATGTACTGGTGGATACTGGGTCCTCATTGAATGTCTTACCAAAGAAGGCATTAGACCATCTGGACTGTGAATGTCTGACTCTATAACCAAGTAACATTGTGGTTAGGGCTTTCGATGGGTCGAAAAGGATGGTGCACGGAGAGGTGGACGTCCCTGTTAAGGTTATCTCACAAACTTTTGCATCTACTTTCTATGTGATGGATATCCGACCATCTTATTCTTGCTTGTTGGGTCACCCTTGGATTCATAAGGCTGGGGCAGTGACTTCTATGCTCCATCAGAAGCTGAAATATCCAGTAAAAGGGAAAATTGTTACAATGCAAGGTGAAGAGGAGTACATGGTGAGTCACATTAACTCCTTCCGGTATATGGAGATGGATGGAGAGTTCATCGAAACCCCGTGTCATAATTTTGAAGAGGTTCCTCAGACTTTGGCGTCGACTGAAGTTGTTGCTGATAAACCTTCGTTGAAGATGGCTTCCCTCAAGGATGCTAGGGCTGTTATTGATCAAGGTGGGTGTGCAAATTGGGGACAACTCCCTTACTTTACACACAAGACTGACAAGTTTGGTTTGGGCTTTACTGCAGAGGCTCAAAGGGTTGTTCGGCGCGCGCAGATTGGAAGACCTCCTCTATGCATCCGTAATCCAGGAGTGAATGCAATTGAAGATGATGAAGAAGAGTCAGATATAGACAGTTGGATTTACCTGACTACCAATGGTGGCTTGAACAATTGGACGGCAAGGGACTTCGTGCCCGTTTCTTTTATTACACAGTAATAGACTTTTGTTTTGGGACTTTACGGCCTGGTGCCTTGCCCGAGGCACCTTGGCTTTGTTTATGAGGGCTTATTATTTGTCATTTTCATATATCATCAATAAAGCATTAGAAATTTCTTGCATTACAAATTTTGTGCTCCTTGTTTTTCTTTTCTGTCTCTCACTTTATCAAAACGGCTATGCTCTTACACACACTCACATATCATAATGCAGATCCACATCCACTCTGGATCCCATTGATAATGACTCTGCTTCTACCAGTTATGACTTCGAGAATCCGATCAACCAAGATGAAGATGAAGGTGAGGATGATTGTGAGGTTCCTGGAGAGCTTGCTAGATTGCTGCTACAGGAAGAGAGGGTCATACAGTCTCATGAAGAGCCAGTGGAATCAGTAAATTTGGGTACAGAGGAAGACCAGAAAGAAGTCAGGATAGGTGCAAATCTGGAACCTAGTGTCAAGCAACGGTTGATACAGATGCTACGCGACTATGTTGAGATCTTCGCCTGGTCTTATGAAGATATGCCTGGTTTGGATACCAATATTATGGTTCACCGCTGCCAACTAAAGAAAACTGTCCTCCGGTAAAGCAGAAGGTTCGCCGTATGCGCCCCGAAATGTCTGAGAAAATCAAAGTTGAGGTCATGAAACAGTTTGATGCCGGATTTCTAGCTGTTACTTCTTACTCGCAGTGGGTTTCCAACGTTGTTCCTATGCCGAAGAAGTATGGTAAGGTACGTATGTGTGTAGACTATAGAGATCTGAACAGGGCGAGTCCTAAGGATGATTTCCCTCTGCCTCATATCGATGTTCTGGTTGACAACACCGCACAACATAAGGTCTTTTCCTTTATGGATGGCTTTTCCGGTTACAATCAGATTAAGATGGCTCCCAAGGATATAGAAAAGATAACTTTCGTTACGCAGTGGGGTACTTTCTGTTACAAGGTGATGCCTTTCGGGTTGAAGAATGCTGGGGCAACTTATCAGCGTGCCATGGTCGCTTTGTTCCATGACATGATTCACCATGAGATTGAGGTTTACGTTGATGACATGATTGCAAGGTCCCAGACTAAAGAAGAACACCTGGACCATCTTCAGAAGCTATTTGACAGGTTGAAGATGTACAAGCTGAGGTTAAACCCGAACAAGTGCACCTTCGAGGTAAGGTCTGGTAAGCTGCTGGGTTTCGTCGTTAGTGATAAAGGTATTCAAGTGGATCCCGCGAAGGTGAAGGCTATACAGGAGATGCCATCTCCCCGAACAGAAAAGGAAGTTAGAGGCTTTTTGGGACGTCTGAATTACATTGCCCGATTCATTTCACATCTGACTGCTACTTGTGAGCCAATCTTCAAGCTGCTAAAGAAAGATCAAGTGGTAAAGTGGAATGATGAATGTCAGGCCGCTTTCGAAAGGATCAAAGAATATCTCCAAGAGCCACCAATTCTGATGCCTCCAATCGAAGGAAGACCTTTGATCTTATACTTGACAGTGTTGGAAAACTCAATGGGGTGCGTGCTGGGGAAGCATGACGAGTCTGGCCGAAAAGAGCATGCTATTTACTACCTTAGCAAAAAGTTTACCGACTGCGAGACCTGATACTCGTTTCTTGAGAAAACTTGTTGTGCTTTGGCATGGACTGCTCGCCGGCTGAGGAAGTATATGCTGACTCACACTACCCTGTTGATATCAAATATGGATCCAATTCAAGTATATCTTCGAAAAGCCCGCCTTGTCCGGAAGAATAACAAGATGGCAGATGATCTTAACTGAGTATGACATCCAATACACAACCCAAAAAGCAATCAAGGGAAGTGTGTTGGTAGATCATTTGGCGCATCAGGCCGTGGATGATTACCAGTCCATGAACTTCAAATTCCCGGATGAGAACATCATGTTGGTGACTGACTGTGAAGAACCTGGACCGGATGAAGGACCCGAGGAAGGATCCCGATGGTCTATGTATTTTGACGGACCCTCAAACGTGTTGGGTAATGGCATTGGCGCCGTGATCATATCTCCTAAAGGCTGTCATACTTCGTCCACCACCCGATTATGTTTTAGCTGCACCAACAATATGGCGGAGTATGAAGCATACATCATGGGTCTTCGAGCAGCTATTGACTTACGGATTAAATTCTTGAGTGTGATCGGAGATTCCGCTCTAGTGATCAGTCAGATTAAAGGCGAGTGGGATACGAAACACCCAAATCTTATTCCTTACAAAGAGTATGTATTAACATTGCTTCCGCACTTCGAGGAGATAACCTTTGAACATTTCCCCAGAGAAGAGAACCAGTTGGCGGATGCGCTAGCTACTATGTCTTCTATGCTCAAGGTAAGGTGGGAAAATGAAGCTCCCCAGATTATCATTGAAAGGTTGGACGAACCCGCACATTGCTATGATATTGAGATTGAAGAGGTAGCAGGTAAACCCTAGTTTCACGAGGTAAAGAGGTATCTTGAGGCTCAGGAATACCCCGAGGGTTCCTCTGTTAATGATAAGAAGTTTCTGAGGAGGTTCACGGTGAAGTTCTTCATCAGTAATGGTATCCTTTACAAGCGTAACCATGACTCAACCTTATTGCGATGTGTGGACAAGAATGAAGTAGAAAGGATTATGGCAGAGTTACATGAAGGTACCTTCGGGACTCACTCCTGTGGACATACCATGACGAAGAAAATCCTGCGGGCTGGATATTATTGGTCTACTATGGAAGCCAATTGTTATCAGCATTCACTGACCTGTCATAAGTGTCAAGTCTATGCTGATAAGGTGCATGTACCTCCAGTTCCTCTGAATGTTTTGACAGCTCCTTGGCCTTTCGCAATGTGGGGCATCGATATGATTGGCGAGATTAGACCTATTGCGTCCAACGGGCATCGTTTCATTCGGGTAGCAATTGATTATTTTACGAAATGGGTTGAAGCAGCTTCTTTTGCTACAGTGACCAAGAACGTCGTGGCGCAGTTCATCTGACACAATATGATTTGTCGATACGGCATACTAGAGAGGATCATTACAGACAATGGTACAAATCTCAACAATACAATGATCACCGAGCTCTGCAAACAATTTAAGATACAACATCACAACTCTTCTCCTTACCGGCCGAAGATGAATGGGGTTGTTGAAGCGGCTAATAAGAACATCAAGAAAATTGTGCAGAAGATGACGGTGACATACAAAGACTGGCATGAGATGTTACCATTCGCTCTTCATGGGTACAGTACCTCAGCGCGGACGTCAACGGGGGAAACACCTTACTCTTTGGTGTATGGCATGGAGGCAGTCTTACCCATCGAGGTCCAGATACCCTCTCTTCGGATTATGAAGGATGCAGGTTTGAGCGAAGATGACTGGATCCAGACCCGACTTGATCAACTGAATTTAATCGATGAAAAGAGACTTACTGCTATTTGTCATGGTCAAACGTATCAAAAGCGGATGATCAAGGCTTTTAACAATAAAGTTAGACGACAAGAGTATCAAGTCGGGAATCTGGTGATCAAACGCATTATACTGCCGCAAGGTGATCCCAGGGGCAAATGGACTCCCACATACGAAGGGCCATTTGTGGTTAAGAACATCTTCTCAGGAGGAGCTATGATTCTAACCACCATGGATGGTGACGACCTTCCTCACCCCGTCAATGCGGACATAGTGAAAAAATACCACGCATAATCAAAGACCCGCTAGGTCGACTGGCCTAGGCAAAAATAAGGGCTTTCCGACGAACCAAAAGGGTTCGGGCAAAAGTAAGGGATGAAAATGAAAAAAAAATTGTACACCCGACAAGTCGAAAACCTGAAAAGGCAGCTTGGGCAAAAAAGGGTATCCCGGTGGATTGAAAGCCCGAAAGGGCAATCCAGGCAAAAATTAGGGATTAAAGCGTAACACTATGTCTCATTGGATCACCTTGTAACCAAACTTCAGTATCAACTATCAAGCTCAGACGGCGCCAATCAATCTGATTCACCTTCAATCAAGTAGCAAAGTGATGAGACGCTCGAGGACATAAAGGCAATAACAGAGTTGGAACCCAGTGGGATCATTCACATAGCTGTTTTTCTTTGTTTTTCACAAATTGTATAAATTCTATCATTTCGGCGGTGTTCTCTTACTAGGACGTCAGCCTATTGTACAAAAACGCCTATTACAGGCCAACTTCGAAATCAATACAATTCATTTTACAATAAATTCCAAAATTGTTTTTCTTTTCCTATTTTGTTTTGCAAGAACGTCCAATGATTCATTTTTGATATATGCATTTGACAATAATTGCTACTCATCAATATGTACATGCGAAACAAAAGACGATTACCGGTAATTTCAGGAACAGGGGCAAACAAAAAAGGTCCAAACCTTACAGTTGCTCTATCCACCAGGTATAGGGATAGACCCAGCTGAAGAATAAGACTGAAAGATACATACACTCCCCGCAGAATTAAAAGGTATCTAAAAACAATATTATCAACTCTCCCCAGCTGAGGTTCGCAATCGCAAGTGAGTCGGCAGAATTCTCCCCAAGTAGAGTTCATCTATCACCAGTACTGGAAGACCACCCCCAGCGGAGTTTATTTCTTCCACAAACAGAAATTTTATCCCCGACAGAGTTCATCATTACCAGTAATGGTAATTCATCTACGGCCGAGATTATTTCTCCATATCAGTGGACCTTATGACAGAGTCTTTCTCCCCCACAGAGTCATTCTCTCACCAGTTTATTCTCCAGCAGAATTATTCTCATGCCAATATATTCTCAAATCATCTTCGATCGTTATCCTCAGTGAGCGAAACTTCTTTTGTTCTCCAGCAGAAGTCTGGGATTTATTTTCCCCAGCTAGAAACATCACTATACATTGCATACATCATGACATGCACATACACATCATACAACATAGTCTCATTTATTTTAAGAACATCATTGCGCAATACATGTCATGCATCATGACATTACATACGACTAACCCTTTGCCTTTTAAGGAAAAGATACAATCAAATTCTCACAAAGTTCAAGTTATGAAGCCCGGGTATGACCGGATAGTATCTTGATTCCTCCATCATATTGTAAAGCCCGGAGAACGACCGGATAGCAATATCAGAATACCGCGAAGCCTGGATTACGACCAGATAGTGGTTTATCTCAGATTCAAGCTATGAAACCCGGATTCGACCGGATAGTAGTTTAATCCCCAGCAAGTTATTATGAAGCCTGGATTACAACCAGATAGAAATACAAAGACACCATGAAGCCTGGATTACGACAAGATAGTGGTATATCATAAACACAAGCCGTGAAGCCCGAAATCGACCAGATAGCCGCTTAACAAAGTTATTGTGAAATCTGGATTACGACCAGATATCAATACAAGACGCTGTGAATTCTGGATTACGACCAGATAGCAGCCAAGAATACTACGAAGCCTGGATTACGACCAGATAGTGATATATCTTTAATTCAAGTTATGAAGCCCGGATTCGATCGAATAATACCTTGTTTTCCCCGAACACCATGAAGCCTAGATTCGACCAGATAATGGTATATTGCACCGTGAACCCTGGATTACGACCAGATAGCGGTATAAAAAACTATGAAGCTTGGATTTTGACTAAATAGCAGTTTTACTTGGACAATTACTAAGAAGCCCGAAGTCGACCGGATATTAGTATGCCCTAAAATCAAGTTAAAGCCCGGATGTGACCGGATAACAACTTAATTCATTCTGAAGCCTGGATTACGACCAGATAAGAATTGAGAAATTGCGAAGCCCGAATAGCAAAGTTTAATCTTATCCCCCCAGTAGATCACTGTAAAGCCTGGATTACGACCAGATAGCAGTCGATCTTATCACTATGAAGCCTGGATCACGACTAGATAATAGTTCATCTTCACCTCTTCGACCAAGAGACCATCCCCAGTAGAATAACGAACGACTGAAGCTCCTAAAATTCAACTTTCTCTCAAGACAGAGACCAGCATCCCCCAACGGAATCCTCCTTAACAACAGGTATACAAGCTCTCGCTAAGGAATCTCTTAGGCGATCGACACTCCTTCTGATGGCATCTTTAAGACCATCTTCCCTCATCAATCTCCAAATGGCATCTATAAGCCCATTCCTGATGTCGCAAGATAAGTGCCACTTCATGCGAGTGCAAATTTCTGGGCACTCTAGTGTTCAATCATCTTTCACCTTCAGATCACGAAAGGCAGACAAGCCAATATACATCCTCAGGTTTAACAAGATTGAACAGGGGCAGCTATTGTACCCCAAAATTTTCCCTCCCATATTTCTCAATACATTTCAAGTGAGGTCCTCAAATTGCTCAAGGAAGTCCAAGGGGTGGCCAGACAAGCTCTCTCCTAAGGCAGTCTACCTCAAATTAGGGTTTCATGTTGCATCAAGATACTTGAGTCCAAAGGGTCTCAAATGCTCATCAATGCCCTAATATGTCCTCAAGATCATCCATGTCAAGTTTCAAGCCTTGCAGAGAAATTTTGCTCAGTCAACTACTCAAAAGCCTGAAAATCGACTATGTTAGGGCAAAAGTCAACTATGGCCACATACAATCAAACTTCAAGATTTTTTGTCAACATTATCATTTTGAAGTATTATTCATCATTTGATCAAGGTTTTATCATGATTCATCAAGTATTGGTCACAATTCACCAAAACCCAAAAGTTGTTAAATTAGGGTTTTGTAGGAAAAGTCAACCCAACTTTGACCAAGCATAACTTTCTCATACTTTATGAGAAATGACCCATTCAAAGCTCATTTTTAATAGGATGAAATTCCCTACAATTCATCTTAATCTCCAAAGTTCAAAATATGCACTCACAAGAAGTTATGAATTTTGACATTATAGGTCATTTTGAAAAGTTAACAAAAACACCTTTTTTGTCAAAGCTTCATACATGAACATGGAATACCAAATTGAGATGAGACAAAAAGGGTTGCTTATAGGACATCTCAATATTTCTAAAAAGTCTATGAACACCTTCAAAGAGTCAAAATTGAGGAAGTTATGCATTGGTGAAGTTGACCTTTTTTGTAAAATTGCCAAAAGTCAATTATGCCTCAAATTGCAATTTTTGCTAAATGGGCCTAACTTTTTTCACTTATTTTGAGTTGGTAGCACGGTCCACGAGTCCTAACTCTTCCCACTTGTCTTTATATTATTTTTATTATTTATTTTGATTTTTATTTGAATTATTTCAATTTAAATCAAAACAAATCAGAGAAAATCCAAATCATTGAAAACTCAAGATATTGTGCATGTTTCAGGTCTTATATCCAGTCGGCAAGTGATTGAATTCGTGCAAGGCTTTTGTGAGCATAAAAATATTGGTTTTAGCCTATTTTTGGAATGATTTTCAAGTGAATCAAATCAATATCAAAATCAATAATTGGCAAAGATTGAGATCATGTTTGCAAACCTAATTCAATCCTTGGTATATAGTATACAATTGCAGACCTAAAACAAGGCTAGAGAGAGGCGCACAAAGTCAGAGCAAACTTGAAAAAGTCAAAGAAAAGTGGTGATTCGATTTTGTACTTCCAGGCACTTTCAAGGTCCTCTAGCCATCTCATTCGATTCCTGGGATCATAAGCAAGCTATACCAATCAAGAACAAGTCTTTTCCAGCGCCAAAACGCACTGTAAGTCAGCCACGACTTTGGTTTGTTCTTGAATTCAAATTGAATAGTTTTGGCATCTATAGCATGAAATAATTATATATTCTTGCTTCTTGAAACATTTCCAAACTATCTGCAACATTTAATTTCGTTTTTGTGGACTGTATCCAGATTTGCCATTGTTAGGGTTCTTGGTCTTGTTTTAGGGTTTTTGTGTGCAGGCAAAATTGGCCCCCATGAAGGGCATCATGATGTTCATCATGTCAAGATGGTTCGATTCATGGCATTAGATGTCATTTATCATTCCCATGGAGGATTTTGAGATAAGCCAGGGATGTAGCTACGGATGTTGTCCGTAGGTAAAAGTTTTTGACTTTTACCAACAGAGCGAGGTTGGGGATGACCTGCGTGGCACTGTCTTACTGGGCCATTTTAATTCTGGCGCCTTTTTCCACTAACTGGCATATATTGTATATTATCATTATTTTTTATTCTATGTACAAATTGAACATGCAGCGCAGTTGGTAGCCAGGTGGTTGGAAAATGCTTTGGGCCCTGGGTTCGAATCCCAGGTGTGATAAGGTGGCAGAACCATAACTGTTTTAGAAATACTGGTTTGCATTTTGCGTTTGTGTTTGCAAAATGTCGCGGTAAGCAAGAGTCGCCACAGACTTTTATTTTATCCAACAAGGAAAGGAAAAAAGCACAGAAAAATTCCTTTTTCGAGATTATCCTGAGTACGGGGGGTAGATTATAGAAAGGGAAGGTATTAGCACCCTTTCTATCCGTGGTTTTCCACGGGCTCTTAGGTACTTGCTCATAATTTTCAAAATTTCTTCTTTGTGTATGTGTGATTTGAAAAGTTTTTATTTTGACTTCGATTTAACTCTTGCTTTTGTCTTCAAGAGTGTAATGAAGTGTTTTTGAAAACTTTGTTTGTAAAGGACTGTAAGTGCGAAAAAGTTTGTTTGGATTGAGCAAGTACTTAAGAACTAATCTACCTACTCGAAAAAAGAATTGTTCTATATTCGTTTCCTTTAGACAACACTATCCCACTATTTAGTGAGTAGGTAGGACCGTCGTTGGAGTTTGAGGGTTAATTCAAAAAGGGACGTACGATCACTAAAGCAATGTTAGGATGTCTTAGTAATAACCCTAATGTCTTAAGATCAATTATTCGAGGCAACAATTCCGAGGCAATCATTCCGAGGCAACTTTGATCTTTTGGACAAGAGGACGACCACTAAAGCATCCTATACCTAATGACCATTTATCGAAGGCAACCGAAGTGGAGTATACCGTAGGAGTGCGCATGTGCGAATGATTCAATTTCAAATTATTTATCTTTGCACATTTAGGGTTTGCTAACCGTTTTAAAGTTTACATACTGTTGTACCCCAAAATTTGCCCTCTCATTCTTCAAGACCTTTCTCACAAGGATTCTCAAAGTTCAAGCTTGAACAAGTGCGTTGGGACTTTCCAGTACCAAAATTAAAAGGAAACTGTCAAAAAGGGAGAAAACAGATAAAAATATTATTTTGACAAAAATTGGAGAAATACAAGTTGTGATACGGTGGGAGAACTGACTCGGGTTTTGCGTTTGTTTTTGCAAATGTTTCGGTTTAGCAAGAGTCGCCACCGACTTTTTATTTTATCCTAGGGAAAGGTTAAAAAGCACAGCAAAAACCTTTGAGATGTTTTCTTGGGTTCGGGGAGTAGATTATAGAAAGGGAAGGTATTAGCACCCTTTCTATCCATGGTTATCCATGGGCTCTTAGTTACTTGCTTAGATCACTTGCCTTGCATTTTCAATTGTTTGAAATGGTGCTTTGTGTGTGGGTTTGAAAATGTTTTGAAAAAGATGCCTTGTCTAGGCAACCCTTGTAACAATTCTTTACTCGAATGTTTTACAAAAGGTGTTTGTCTTTTTGAAAAGATGTTTCAAGGTTTTGAAAGTGGTTTTGAAAGTTGTGTTTGTGAAGTGTGTTTTGAAAAATGGCAAGAATTTGTTTTGCAAGTTGGTCAAGTAACCAAGAGCTATCTACCCTAAATTTCTCAAAGATCTTTCCTATGTTTTAACCCTTTTAACAGTATTGTTCCACCATTGTATTTGGTGGACAATCTTGTGTTAGGATGTTAACGGGACGGGCGCGGGTCATCGTTTAGACCATGAATGCAATAGTGCCAAGTGTCTTTGGAAATTTTTCCTTCAAGGGACTTGATCATTTTTAGGCAACTTGAGAAAGCGTCGTCGAGGGACTATGATCATTTTGATTTGATTTGTTTTGTTTTGCCAAAGACACTCAACATGCAAGCATGGCCCATTTTGGAAGGCAACAAGCGGGATTACCCTAGGAGGTGCAAGTGTGAATGGTGTATTGATTTTCATGCATTTGTTTTTGTATTAGGTTATCTAGCGGTTGATTTTGTTTACATACAAACCCTAGGTCTAAACATGGTATAATTGAAAGCGATAAATTGCGGGAATTTAAAGTCTACGCTATTACAAATAAGTATCCGGGAATGGGGGTACAAATATTTACAAATGGGGATGAGACTTATTAGGAGACTAGTGTCCAAATATATTTACAACCAAATTGAATCGCCATCTCAATATAACATGTATCAATGTACAAGAATAAAAGCAAGCAAATGTATTGGTGTAAGTGTATGTGATTTATTTACAAGTGAGAAAGATGTTTAACTTAATGCAAAATTAAGTAATCATTAAGTATTATTATCTTTTTTGGATCTTTTGTTAATTAGGTACAAAACAAAAGATTTAATAAAAGAAAAGAAAATGTTTAAGAAATTCTATTTTTATGTATTAATGTTTTTATGTATTTTAGTTAGTATTTTTATGTACAAGGTTTAAATTAAAAAAAGGTTTTAATAAAAAAATGAAAATGTTTAATCTTAATAAAATCTAATATTTATGTTTTTAATTATAATGAAAAGTATTAACAACATTTTTTATATGAGAAATTAGTATATTATTTATTTAAAAAAAGAGTTAAGTTATATAAAAAGAAAAATAAATAAAAGTGTTAGTTGGAATAAATAGAAAATAATAAAAAAGAAAGAGTTAGATGGGCCTTGTATGGCCCAAACAATAAAAAAAGGAAACTGATTTGAAAAAAGACAAAAGGGGTGCGCTTCAGATTGTATATGGGCTTAGGCATGTGTAGCGATAAAAAATGTAGTGGGGTAAATCGGAGATCGAATTATTAATTAATTCGTCTCACAAAAGCAAGAGTCGCCACCGCGCTTTATTATTTCCAAGGGAAAAGGGAAAAGAGCGAAATAAAACCCTAAAGTATGCAATGTAAAATAATACTTTTAAAAGTAATGAAAATACAAGGCGTTTTGAAAAGAGGTCTAGAGTTCGGGGGTTGATTATACAAGGGGAAGGTATTAGCACCCAATGTATCTATAGTATCCTATAGGAACCTTTTGAAATATCTGTTTTTTTTTAATTGTTTGTTTGATTAAAATAGTTTGTTTGGCTAAAGATGGGTGCGGATGAGATTTTGAAGAGACAGCGACCTAATGTCGAAGTTTTGACTTAAAAGGTGTGAGTTTAAAAATTGAATCTTTTGGGAAAATTATCTTAGGTTTAACAAAATAGTAAACAAACAAAAGATGAATGAGGGTATTCGCACGATTGGATGAGATGTGTTTGATAACATGAAGTCAACAAAGTTAAAACATTTCCCTTGGATTAAATCGAGCGAGCAAAATAAAATAGACATCAAAATATAAGCAATCAAAATTCACAAGAAAATAAATATAACGAAACAGATTAATGACCTAAAGGCATCGAGAAATTAAAATGACAAAGATATTTAAATAAAATAAAAGAGAATGTAACTAATTATCTAAAGAAGTTATTTAAACTAAATTAAAAATTTAAGATTACTTACTAAAAAAATTCTAAACTAACTACAAATTCTAAGGTTGCAAAAATAGTTCTAAAATTACTAAATTAGATCTAAGCTAAATTAAAAATTTTAAAATTAATAAATTAAATATAAACTAAATAAAAATTCCAAGGTTGCTAATCTAAAACAAAAAAAAACTCCAAAGTTACTAAACTAAATCTAAATCAAATAAAATTCTAAAAGAATATTAAACTAATTCTAAACAACTAAAATTCTAAACTTATTAAACTAATTCTAAATCAAATAAAAATTATAAACTCATTAAACTAATTCTAAATCAAATAAAGTTCTAAAGTTTACTAAATTAAAACTAAAACAAATAAAATTCTAAAATTTACTAAGTCAAATCTAAATGAAATAAAATCCTAAAGTTACTAAAATAAAACTAAAACAAAATAAAATTCTAAAGTTTAGTAAGTCAAATCTAAATGAAATAAAATCCTAAAGTTACTAAAATAAAACTAAAACAAAATAAAATTCTAAAGTTTACTAAGTCAAATCTAAATAAAATAAAATCCTAAAGTTACTAAAATAAAACTAAAACAAAATAAAATTCTAAAGTTTACTAAGTCAAATCTAAATGAAATAAAATCCTAAAGTTATTAAAATAAAACTAAAACAAAATAAAATTCTAAAGTTTACTAAGTCAAATCTAAATGAAATAAAATCCTAAAGTTACTAAAATAAAACTAAAACAAAATAAAATTCTAAAGTTTACTAAATTAAAACTAAAACAAATAAAATTCTAAAATTTACTAAGTCAAATCTAAATGAAATAAAATCCTAAAGTTACTAAAATAATACTACAACACATAAAATTCTAAAGTTTACTAAATTTAAACTAAAACAAATAAAATTCTAAAATTTACTAAGTCAAATCTAAATGAAATAAAATCCTAAAGTTACTAAAATAATACTACAACACATGAAATTCTAAAGTTTACTAAACTAAAGCGAAAACAAAAAGTTATAAAATAAATCTAAATTAATACTAAACTAAATTAGTTATAAGATTTACTAATATATATATATATATATATATATATATATATATATATATATATATATATATATATATATATATATATATATATATATATATATATATATATATATATATATATATATTTATAAATAAGGTTAAAGAGTTAACAAAAACAAAATAAAAAAAAAACCTCACAAGGACTTGAACTCAGGACCTTTAGATTGCTGATAATATGCCTTGCCAATTAAACTGTTAACACTTTCTGTTATATCTACAACTCAGTTAAATTAAAAGGAAAGGAACTAGAAAAAGCTAAGCCAAACGGGCCCAATGGGCCAACCGGGTTATGGATTAGGAGGGAAAAAAAGAAACCCTAGTACACCTTAAGACAAGCCGCCGCTGCTGTTGGAATTGCAAAGGGAAAAATCAGATTTATTATTATTATTATTATATCATTTCAATGAAATAGATTAAATAGAAAAATGAAACAAATATTAAGAAGCTGTAGCGATCCTCTCTCTCTCTCATCAGTATCGACACCATCACCTTCCTCTTCTCTATGCTATTGTTCCTTGTGTAGCTTTTCCTCTGCCCTTCCCTTCTTTATTTGTTTAAGCTCAGCCAGCAAAGCTTCAGTGTCATCTTCATCGTCATCAACACTGTTGACTTCAACATCGGAATCATCTGCATCAACACTGCGCGAAACAATGTGATCTTCAAAATCTCTGTCATCATTATGAAATTTATTTTTGATGAGAAGTGCCTCCGTTCACGTTCATCCAGTTTATCACGTAAGTTTCTTCTCTTTAATTCATCCTGGGTATCCTGGCCATCTTTTCTGGGTTTGAGAGTGGTGTGGGAGGCTATGTCTCTTGAGGAGTACTTCTGGGAAGGACCGAAAATTCGAGTACCGCCATGTTCATTTCCATCTTTAGCAGGAGCCCATGTGGGTCTGGCCGCGGTGGTCATCGGATCGAGGTGAGAACGGAGGTTTGACGGAAAGGAAGAAAGAGATTCGAGCTTGGGAACAAGGGTTTCAGGAAGAAAGAGAAAATGAATGGGTTAAGTGTGGACTACTTTGTTTCGATTTATTTTCTTGATATGGTTGATGTAATACTGGATTATAGGAAGTAATTCTGTTTTCAATACGGTTCAAACAACAAGAATGATTCATAACAACAAAGAAATCTTTGAAAAGCAGACAAGTACCACAGCACATATAATCCTTACGATACTATAAAAATTCTTAAGACCAAAACAACAATGTAATAATAACAGTGTTACCTGTCCGAAAGTTATCGGAGTGACGACTCCTCGAGGTAAGTCTCTTCTCTTTTTCCTCAGTGTTGTTACCACGGATTTCTTTTCTCTTCACGCTTCTAAGAGTATGCTGCAACTTTTATGCTTTTTGTTGCTGAATGACGTCTTGTTGTGTTCTTGTTGTGTTGTATCGACTGGAGCTATGAGTTTTTGACGTTGATATGCTACAGATGAGATGAGGCGGATGTTGTTGTAGGTGATTATGAGTTGGTGTTAATGCTTCTGCTTTTTGTGTTGATTATTGGAGTTTTGTGTTGAATCCGTTTCTTTTGGTTTAGAATAAGGTGGTTGTTTTATGCAGGTGTTGATGAATGAAGATTGTTGGAGTTTTTTACAATTAATTTTTTTTAATGTCTTATAGCCAAACATAAGTGAAATTGGAGGGAGATTTTAATAAGCTTGAATAATTTTGGTGAGTTGCTTTATTGCTTTTTTTGATACAGGTTTTGGTCTTGCTAAATTAGTGTAATATTTGGTTGGTTTGGAGTGATATGAGGCAGCTTTTTGCAGGTTGTGATATAGCATTTGGACCGTTTGAATTGTTAGTAACAGCAAGACAACAATAGGGTGCAAATCAGTTTTGGACATCAACATTTTTAGCTTTGTTTTGGACTGATTTTGGCATGTTATGGGCAGCAACAAAAATTGGTTTTGGGACCACTACTTTATTGGACATAAAACAAATAAACAAAGATAATAGTAATAATAAAGATAAAAGGCAATTTGTTAGTAATATAAAACAGAATAATAATAATAATAATAAAAATGAGATGCAAACAAAATTAATTTTATTTTAATTTTAATATTAATTCAGTTTTAAAATTGAATTAAAATTAGAATCAAATCAAAATCAATATTGGATTAAAAGAAACTAAAACTATAATGACTAAAAATAATCAAAAAATGTAAAATAAAGGAAAAAAGATATTAACTACATTTTTGAGATTTTCTTTGGATTAAAATTTATACTAAAACATGAATCTAAATGGAACCAATAAAACTATATTAATTTTTTTATATTTTTTTGTATTAAGAATTGCGAATTTAAAATACTATAATGCTAATTATAAATATTTTTGTGATTTTTCTAATAATGCGTTTGTAAAAAATGACATGAACTAAAATACATATTTTTTTTTATTTTTTTTAAATAATACAAAAATGATAAATACAAGACAAAAAAATGTGCGATATGTACGATTTGGTAAAGGTTGGACAAGACATGATCAAATTTCATTAAATTCATAAAGCGACTTCTAACGTTTTCATTCTTTCGTGGCATTTCAAAAAATAATCATCTCTTGACTTCTAAAGGAAAGTTGTAGTTGTTGTCAAGGAGAATCATGTGTAAAAGAACCACTAAAAAATGTCGAAATTCGAAGAAGTTATGAATTTCTGAAATCTGACCCGAGAAAATGGCAAAAATAGGTCGAATCGCTCGTGAACGCTTGCTATGTAATAATGCAGATGGGAGGTGGTATCTTAGGTCAAAATTTGGGGTATGACAGCATGTAGATGGGGTTGAGGCCCAACGCATTTCACAACATTTCGTTTAGGGTTTTAGTGTTTTGTCTCATTTGGAATTAGGGCTACAGGCTTAGCGCGGCGCCGTTCATCTTTCTTCACTCTTCGTCTTCGTCTTTCTTCGCTCGTGAGACATGGATTCTGAGCTCCCTCCCTGCCTGGCCACCGGACGCAACCTCCAGCTTATCCTCTCCTCACGGCTTGCTCAAGGTGGTACTTCAAAGAGGGTAACAATTCTTTTCCATTTTTTACGTTTGAGGTTTTGAATATTATGCATGTTTTTAGCTCTTATGTCTTGATCTTTATTGTGTTATTATCTGTGTCTTGTGAGGTATAAAAAGAAAAGGGAAAAGGAAAAATTATACCGTTGCTGGCCTTTGGAGATGGAGGAGGGAAGGTGGATAGGAGGCGTCCTAGGGCGGCCAAGGCGAGGGAGCGTGATGTTGAGCTTGCTCTGTGAACAACTGGTACTTTGTATTTGTTTTTTATGGTTTGATGATGAAGGTCTGAAAACCTAACTCCCTTGCTTCTGTCTTCTCTTTTGCTTGCTTCTGTATGCTTGTATGCTCGCCCCTGAAATACTTGCTTAATGATGTTGATTGCTGAGTTGCCTTTTTTTTGTTCAATGATTATTTGATTCTGAGATGCTTGGCTTATTGTTTCACTTCTTTTCCTCTTCCACTGTTTGCTTGCTGAGATGCTTGTTGAAATGTCAATGTTGATTTTGAGTATTGCTTTTGTTGATGTTTATAACCCTATGATGAGGTTGCTCTGAGGGTGTGGTTGGTTTGAATGCTTCAAGGCTTGTATGCTTAACACAGTTTTGAAAAGTTGGTGAAGCAGGTTTGTATAGCTTGTTTGGAGCTTTAGGCTTTGAAAAGCTTGTGGGATGCTGTAGTTTTTGACATACTTTGTATTAGAAACAAGCTTTGGCTTATGGTTTGAAAGGCCTATGTTATGTTACAGTTGGAGGGCTTTTTCTGGTGTAGGCTTGTGTTACAGGTTTATGCAGATGAAGGATTCTGGTTTTAGGCTTGATATGTTTGTATGGCTGTTTGCTCGTGTTTGAGGCAGGTGAAGGCTTTAGTTTGTGTTTGCCAGTTTGTTTTGAGAGGGCTTGTATGATTCTGACTTTGGACGAATTTTTATGGTTTGTAAGCTTGTTTGGAGCTTAGGCTTCAGGCTTGCTGGTTTGTATGGGGTTTATCAGTTTGTGTGGCCCTTTCTGGTGTAGGCTTCAAGGTTTAGAGTTGAAACAGGTTAGGCTTGTGTTTTTGATTACAGGTTGAGAGCTTACAAGCTTTTGTGTTGTTTTTTGTTATATGGTTCTCCCCCTCCTTTTGTGTTCTGATATGTTTTTTGTTTTATATATCTTCCTAAGCCTAAATCCTGTAAGCCTCTTCTCTCTCTCTTCTCTCTCTCTACAAATTTAAAAAGCATTTTTTATTGCTTTCAACTGTACCTTTCTGAAAAAGTATACTGGCTGGAAAATGATGATTTTTTTGAATATGCTTGCATTGTTAGTTTTCCTCTGCACACTTTCCTGATTTCCTGCATATTGTGTGTACTTCTTGATATCTTTTGGACATCCTTTTGATAGCTTTTGGACAGTTTGTGGACAGTTTGTTTGACATTCGGTTTGCTTAGTTTGAAATTGTAACTTTGGCTTAGTTTCTTTGACAGTGTGACTTGGGCAACTTGTTTTGTTTATTCACTTGGTTGTTCAATTCAGTTTGCTTTTGGACTTGGTTATTCAGTTTGAAAACTTTGGTTGACAATTTGGAATAATGAACTATGCAGCTTTATGCATTTTTTAGATTTGCAAAACATATTTCTATCCCTCTTTGTGAACCAAGAGTATTTCTTGTGATTTGCAGAGAGGGTGAATAATTGATTCCGGCCAGTTACTTTTAATGATGAGCCTTAAAATATCTGTCTGCTTTTAATTTATTTCATCTGCATTTGACTTTTTCCTTTTCTTTGTTTTTGCAGATGAAAATCAATTGAGCATAGGAGCATCAGATAGAGGATGAAGATTTAGGATAATTAGGATAGCTTTATTTCAATTTTAATCATTTGTAATAATATTAATGTAAATAACTGTAAATAAATTTACAGTATTCAAATAATATCTGTAACAAACAATTCAAAATGAATAAACATCCTTCTTTGTCAGTTAATTATTCTTTCAAATTACTGTCCATTTAATTATTTGAGTTTCTTAAATTAAAATAACTGGAAGTAAATCCAGTTATTCTGACTTAGAACAAATAAATAACTAATAAACACAGTGGTCTTGCCATTTAGCATGAATCAATAATAAACCCGACGTTCCAATTAACCATAGCAATGCACAGTCAATCACAACAAATGCCCAAATGTCCTTTCCTTTTACTAATTAAATCAAACACAGCAAACTCTCAATTAGAAGCCTCAATCCATATCTCAGAGTAAATTGAAAAGAACTGTAGAACTAATTCTTTCTGAGAATGCGCGCACAAAACCCTGATTCTTGATTTAATGTCGAAGAAGCGCCTGCCTGATCAGAACCTGAGCCAACTCAACCAAACCCTAACAATCTGCTTGAACTGTTCCAGAGCCATGAAAACCCTAATTTGGATAGACTGATAAGAAAAAGTCTGTTTGACTGATTCTTACGCTAATTTAAAAAAGTCAGGGAAAACCTGAAGCTATGATTTCTTGTGGAAAAAGAGGAGGGCAAATTTTGGGGTACAACAGTTGCCCCTGTTCAATCTTCTTGAACCTGAAGAGTTAGATTGGCAAGCTTGCCTTTCGCGACTCGAGGGTAAAAGGAGATTGGACACTAGAGTGCCCAAAAAATTTGCACTCGGTGATGTGATGGTAGAAGGAATGAGCTTAAAGATGCCATTTGGTGATGGGCTTAGAGATGCCATCTAGGGATGTGACAGAATCTTGTCGGGGGATGGGCTTAGAGATGCCATCTGGAAGTTGCTGGTAGGAGGATGGGCTTAAAGATGCCATCTGGAAATGTTTGTTGAACTGTATGTCGTTGGTGAGTGGACGAGTATCAGAAAGGTATCCATGTTTTGGAACATCTCTGAACTGGGGGTCTGAACAAGCAATAGATTGACATCCATATCTGGAAGCATCCGTAAACTGTTTTCAAAAGTTGCATCTGAACAAGCGATAGATTAACATCCGTGACTGGAGAACCCGTGAAATGTTTTCAGAAGTCTTGAAGTTGAATAAGCAATAGAGCAGCATCCGTTGTTGGGAAGCGTCCGTAAACTGTTTCCAAAAGTTGAGAAGAATCTGAACAAGCGATAGGTTAACATTCGTTACTGGAGAACCCGTGAACTGTTTTCAGAAGTCTTGAAGTTGAAAAGGAACCGGTGTAGGGTTTCCTGACGATGAGTCAGTGTAAAACTGCATCTGAATGAATCTGGAATAAGTATTAGAATGTCGCTATGTCTGGGTCACATCTGAACTATTTCTAGAAAGAATCTCGGAAGATGATGATCTTTGTCTGTCGACTGATCTTTCCTGAAAAGGTAAAGAGTTAGTTGTATGCAATGTCATGATGCATGATGCAATGTATGTTATATCAATGTTTATGATATGAATGTGATGAATGTGCATGTAAGCTGATGAGTTGTCTTGCTGAGGTAGATGAATCCTGGATGGCAGGAGATAAAAGAATCTTGACTGCTGCCGGGGATTGAAAATCCTTTGATCGTTGAAAATGAGAAGTCCTGGGACCGCTGTTGGAGAATCAGGAGCTTGGGTTGTATGCCAATCTACTGGGGATTCCTGTCTTGAGGGGATCTTCACTGGAGAATATTCGAATATTCTGTGAGGAACTAAGAATGAGAGTCTTCACTCTGCTTGGGGATTGATAGTTGGAAGTTTTAGCTCCGCTGTGGATTGACAGTTTTGGCTCCACCGGGGATTTACAGTTTTGGCTCCACTGGGGATTGACAGTTTTGGCTCCACTGGGGATTTTGAAACTTGACCCTGAGGGGAATTAGGTTCTGTAAGGCTCTCTGGCTGGGGAAATTAGCTTTGAGAAAGCTCTTGTTCTGCTGAGGATCCTGAAGTTAAACTCTGTTTGGGGAATTAGGAACTCAGGTTATATGCCACTTTGAGAATGAGAATCTTCATTCTGTTGGGGGTCAGAAATTGGGAGTGTACCAATCTTCTGAGGTGATGAGAATCTTCATGTTGTTAACGGTCAGAAACTGGGAGTATACCAATCTTCTGAGGTTTTAGGGATGAGAGTCTTCATTCTTGAGAGAAACAGATTTTTCAGTTGTCTGTTATCTTGTTGGTGGTTGTAATTTCCAGCAGGTGATGATGGAATTTTGACGATTACTACTCCAAAAGATGAAGGAACCTTTGATTACTACTTCAAAAGATGAAGAAACCTTGATGATTACTACTTCAAAAGATGAAGGAACCTTGATGATTACTACTTCAAAAGATGAAGGAACCTTGATGATTACTACTTCAAAAGATGAAGGAACCTTGATGATTACTACTTCAAAAGATGAAGGAACCTTGATGATTACTACTTCAAAAGATGAAGGAACCTTGATGATTACTACTTCAAAAGATGAAGGAACCTTGATGATTACTACTTCAAAAGATGAAGGAACCTTGATGATTACTACTTCAAAAGATGAAGGAACCTTGATGATTACTACTTCAACAGATGAAGGAATCTTGATGACTACTACTCCAACAGATGAAGGAATCTGTCGATCAGACTGCATATGTTTAGAATGCTGTTGAAATGTAATTTGTTTTGGAGAATAAATCCTTGACAAATGTTGGGGAAATAAACCCATGACTGCTGGTATGCTAGAGAGGTTTCATCACTGCCCCCAGTATCAGATGCGTGTGATATTACCAGGAAACTTGGACTGTTCGTAACCCTTGAGATTGACATTCGAATGCCCCAAGTGATGATGATGGAGACTTGCCCCAGGTTATTCTGTAATTGAGAGATTTGTTGAAATCTTGACTGGACTGCCCCAGGTTAACTGAACTTTTGAAAGATCTGTTGAAACCTTGACTGGACTGCCCCAGGTTAACTGAACTTTTGAAAGATCTGTTGAAACCTTGACTGGACTGCCCCAGGTTAATTGGATGGTGACATGTCATGCCCCCTTGTCGATAGGAGATTTGTCAATGGAGGTGTCATCCTTTTTTGAAGTGATTTTGTTCACTGAGAGAGCTTTCGTTCATCAGATATTCGTTGTGTGAATTTCTCCGCTGTCAAACAAATAGCCATATGCAAACAGTGATATTTAAGCAATGCAAAGTTTATGTTTGTCTCGAAGTTTTGAAAAATGCGTTTTTTAGCAGAAAACTTTTCATAAGACAAAATCAACACAAGATTTAGAGCAAAGCCTTACAGGAGTCAGGATACCTTTTTGTAACAGTATGCTTTCGAACTAACCCATGCTTCAATTAGGACTTTTGAAGGGTTATAACATGGCTTGGTTCACGGTTTAAGAAACAAAGGATAAAGGTTCAAAGTATATTTGTACCCACCCGCTCTTCGTGATGTTCTTCCATCCTAAGCTCAGTTAATTGTGCGTCGAACTCCATTCGAATTTGGAACGACTTTTGGGTGATGGTTCACCAGTTGAATTTTGGAAGACAGTCATCATCTCCTTTTTTTGCAACATTTTTGATGTTGTTTGAGGATTTGTAGTGACCTCGTTCTTTCGATTTTGATTTGTTATCCCTAACTTTTGCCTGACTGTTCCTGTTTTCAAGATTACAGTCAGCGGGATGCCCCAGCTTTCTTAAGCCTCTCTTATAGGTTTTGGCTCAGTGGGCTTTTATCTTTTTTGAGAGGTAATGACTGCCTATGTGATAGGGAACCACCCTTGTCTTTTGATTCCAAAGGAATGTTTTTGATGTCATTCGTTGTATTACGAACTGAGATTTTGTGACTTCAATTGCGCATTTTTTGAATTAACTGAGATACTACCCTGCCCCAGGTTTATATCAAAGGTTTCAAATTGTTTAGAACAGAAAACTCCTACTTCTTTGGCTCGAAGGGGTTGACTAGGGATTATCTTCCTTATAACTCCAGTGTTTGGGAATTGAAAGAAATGCCTGTACATCATCAGCAAGGTCTGTCCAAAAGCATACTGTATGATATTATGGTATTGTTTCGTCATCCTCCCTCTAAAGGCTTGCAGCTTTTTATCAAGAGTTAAATGTCATAAAGAAAGTAGAAAGCATAGTTCAAGTGTAATGAAAATGAGTGGATCAAATCAAGACAAACATATGCAATGCATTAATGAAACAAAGTTTGACATTAACAGATAATTGTTTGGATAACAAAGAGATTACAACTTGAAAATTCAAATGAAACAAAAGTTTCTCAGTTTGAGCTTTGTCACTTCAGGTGGAGAACTCCTTAACGGAAGATTTTCATCTCGCCGTCTGGCATGAACCTCAGCACTCCATTGTCAATCAGATCCTGAGTTTTGTTCTTCAAGGCCCAGCAGTCCTCGGTGTCATGTCCAGGACCATAGGAGTGGTATGTACACCTCCTATTGGGATGATAGGTAGGAGCAGAAGTATTAGGGTTCGGATGAGGGACCCTTAATGTAATCAGCCCTGCCTGCAACAGGCGTTGTAGCGCCTGAGCCAGCGACATGTTGATCTTGGTGAATTGTCTTTTAGGCGCGAATTTCTTACGCTGATGCCCCTGTCTTTGTTGAACATGCGTAAGATGTTGTTGGGCTTGTGACCCTGCAACAAGTTGAGGAGCTTTTCCCTTGTATTCTTGGCTCAGAAAAGGTGGAATGATGATTTGATCTTCAGCCCCAGTTGTTTGTCCCACTTGGTTGTCCCAAAGCAGTTTGTTGACGAGAACCCCGAGCTCTTCTTGTCTTTGAGCCAAGCTCTGGATGAGAGCCATCTGGCCCACCAGTTCCCCTTTCAATATGGCTATCTCAATTTGTAGCCCCAACAGGTCATCTCTGTCGTCCCCAGGATTTCCCACGATCATGCCCCTGGTGAGGAGCGCCCTGACCTCTTCTTGTCCCTTGGATAGGTTCAAAAATATCTCTTGAAGTCGAGCGTTTTGAGCCTGGATGTCCTTGAGAGTCTGCTCTAGAGCCATCTCTACTGAAATAAACAGTAAGAGAATGAGGAAACCTGAAAAGGAAAAGCTGTCATGATGCAATGCATGATATGTGGATGCATGCTTTCAAGGATCTCTTGGGGTAAACACAAGAGAATGTTAGAGGTTGAACTTCGATCTTTGATTGGAGAACTTTGCACCTGTGAATGTCTTTCCACGAGAATCAAGCTCACCATGTCAAGTGGGTCATAGCCCCTGATTCAAGTTGTTGCACTTGATCTTTGATGGCATTTGTTTAGAGGAGAAACCTCTTGCCCTTTGGTAGACGTCTGGTTCAACGTGACCCTGCATCAAAAGACCCTCAAGATCCTTGAAGTGGTTAGTGGAAAAATGCTATGGTATGATGTCATGATGTTATGTACATGTATGCAAAAGCAAGTAAGTGTATATACAGGTAATCATATTCACACAAAGCAAACAAGTCCTTAGGTTTATGCTTGCACGGGGTTTGTAGGTAAGTACCCTCTTGAAGTTAGTTGGCTCATCCTGTCCTAAAAATAGAAATTGGGTTCTAAGGAGCTCAATATCACTGGATTGTTTTCTGTGTTCATTGTTTTGGTTTAGCCACTTAATTGGCGACCAAAATATTCCAAGAAAACAACCCTCAATGAGTGTAGCATCGAGTATCTACCAACTTCGGACTGCACCAAAGTCGATCATCTCACTACCCCTAAAAAGGCTAAGATGGTCAATTAAGGTTCTAAGAGTTCGTTAGTGCTTCATGATATCACTCAGCGGCCCCGTACTCTCCTTGATTGAACTCAAGGGTTACCGGTACTCACAAATATGTCACACTAACATAGCTTATTGCTTCAACCATGTCGGTATACCCCACACAGTTCCCTCACAGTTTTATTGCTATTTACCTAAAAAGGTGCCCCAAATTCGGGTGTAGGATTTACAACAAACCCAAATAAGGACCCAAAAAGTAAAGCAATCAACGCAATCAAAGCAAGAATGTAAAGGTGATCTAAACCCTAAGGTAACCCCACTTTTAAATTAATCCCCAACAGAGTCGCCAGTTCTGTGATACGGTGGGAGAACTGACTCGGGTTTTGCGTTTGTTTTCGCAAATGTTTCGGTTTAGCAAGAGTCGCCACCGACTTTTTATTTTATCCTAGGGAAAGGTTAAAAAGCATAGCAAAAACCTTTGAGATGTTTTCTTGGGTTCGGGGAGTAGATTATATAAAGGGAAGGTATTAGCACCCTTTCTATCCATGGTTATCCATGGGCTCTTAGTTACTTGCTTAGATCACTTGCCTTGCATTTTCAATTGTTTGAAATGGTGCTTTGTGTGTGGGTTTGAAAATGTTTTGAAAAAGATGCCTTGTCTAGGCAACCCTTGTAACAATTCTTTACTCGAATGTTTTACAAAAGGTGTTTGTATTTTTGAAAAGATGTTTCAAGGTTTTGAAAGTGGTTTTGAAAGTTGTGTTTATGAAGTGTGTTTTGAAAAATGGCAAGGATTTGTTTTGCAAGTTGGTCAAGTAACCAAGAGCTATCTACCCTAAATTTCTCAAAGATCTTTCCTATGTTTTAACCCTTTTAACAGTATTGTTCCACCATTGTATTTGGTGGACAATCTTGTGTTAGGATGTTAACGGGACAGGCGCGGGTCATTGTTTAGACCATGAATGCAATAGTGCCAAGTGTCTTTGGAAATTTTTCCTTCAAGGGACTTGATTATTTTTAGGCAACTTGAGAAAGCGTCGTCGAGGGACTATGATCATTTTGATTTGTTTTGTTTTGCCAAAGACACTCAACATGCAAGCATGGCCCATTTTGGAAGGCAACAAGCGGGATTACCCTAGGAGGTGAAAGTGTGAATGGTGTATTGATTTTCATGCATTTGTTTTTGTATTAGGTTATCTAGCGGTTGATTTTGTTTACATACAAACCCTAGGTCTAAACATGGTATAATTGAAAGCGATAAATTGCGGGAATTTAAAGTCTACGCTATTACAAATAAGTATCCGGGAATGGGGGTACAAATATTTACAAATGGGGATGAGACTTATTAGGAGAGTAGTGTCCAAATATATTTACAACCAAATTGAATCGCCATCTCAATATAACATGTATCAATGTACAAGAATAAAAGCAAGCAAATGTATTGGTGTAAGTGTATGTGATTTATTTACAAGTGAGAAAGATGTTTAACTTAATGCAAAATTAAGTAATCATTAAGTATTATTATCTTTTTTGGATCTTTTGTTAATTAGGTACAAAACAAAAGATTTAATAAAAGAAAAGAAAATGTTTAAGAAATTCTATTTTTATGTATTAATGTTTTTATGTATTTTAGTTAGTATTTTTAGGTACAAGGTTTAAATTAAAAAAAGGTTTTAATAAAAAAATGAAAATGTTTAATCTTAATAAAATCTAATATTTATGTTTTTAATTATAATGAAAAGTATTAACAACATTTTTTATATGAGAAATTAGTATATTATTTATTTAAAAAAAGAGTTAAGTTATATAAAAAGAAAAATAAATAAAAGTGTTAGTTGGAATAAATAGAAAATAATAAAAAAGAAAGAGTTAGATGGGCCTTGTATGGCCCAAACAACAAAAAAAGGAATCTGATTTGAAAAAAGACAAAAGGGGGTGCGCTCCAGATTGTATATGGGCTTAGGCATGTAGATGGGGTTGAGGCCCAACGCATTTCACAACATTTCGTTTAGGGTTTCAGTGTTTTGTCTCATTTGGAATTAGGGCTACAGGCTTAGCGCGGCACCGTTCATCTTTCTTCACTCTTCGTCTTCGTCTTTCTTCACTCGTGAGCCATGGATTCTGAGCTCCCTCCCTGCCTGGCCACCGGACGCAACCTCCAGCTTATCCTCTCCTCACGGCTTGCTCAAGGTGGTACTTCAAAGAGGGTAACAATTCTTTTCCCTTTTTTACGTTTGAGGTTTTGAATATTATGCATGTTTTTAGCTCCTATGTCTTGATCTTTATTGTGTTATTATCTGTGTCTTGTGATGTATAAAAAGAAAAGGGAAAAGGAAAAATTATACCGTTGCTGGCCTTTGGAGATGGAGGAGGGAAGGTGGATAGGAGGCGTCCTAGGGCGGCCAAGGCGAGGGAGCGTGATGTTGAGCTTGCTCTGTGGACAACTGGTACTTTGTATTTTTTTTATGGTTTGATGATGAAGGTCTGAAAACCTAACTCCCTTGCTTCTGTCTTCTCTTTTGCTTGCTTCTGTATGCTTGTATGCTCACCCCTGAAATACTTGCTTAATGATGTTGATTGTTGAGTTGCCTTTTTTTTGTTCAATGATGATTTGATTCTGAGATGCTTGGCTTATTGTTTCACTTCTTTTCCTCTTCCACTGTTTGCTTGCTGAGATGCTTGTTGAAATGTCAATGTTGATTTTGAGTATTGCTTTTGTTGATGTTTATAACCCTATGATGAGGTTGCTCTGAGGGTGTGGTTGGTTTGAATGCTTCAAGGCTTGTATGCTTAACACAGTTTTGAAAGTTTGGTGAAGCAGGTTTGTATAGCTTGTTTGGAGCTTTAGGCTTTGAAAAGCTTGTGGGATGCTGTAGTTTTTGGCAGGCTTTGTATTAGAAACAAGCTTTGGCTTATGGTTTGAAAGGCCTATGTTATGTTACAGTTGGAGGGCTTTTTCTGGTGTAGGCTTGTGTTACAGGTTTATGCAGATGAAGGATTCTGGTTTTAGGCTTGATATGTTTGTATGGCTGTTTGCTCGTGTTTGAGGCAGGTGAAGGCTTTAGTTTGTGTTTGCCAGTTTGTTTTGAGGGGGCTTGTATGATTCTGACTTTGGACGAATTTTTATGGTTTGTAAGCTTGTTTGGAGCTTAGGCTTCAGGCTTGCTAGTTTGTATGGGGTTTATCAGTTTGTGTGGCCCTTTCTGGTGTAGGCTTCAAGGTTTAGAGTTGAAACAGGTTAGGCTTGTGTTTTTGATTACAGGTTGAGAGCTTACAAGCTTTTGTGTTGTTTTTTGTTATGTGGTTCTCCCCCTCCTTTTGTGTTCTAATATGTTTTTTGTTTTATATATCTTCCTAAGCCTAAAGCCTATAAGCCTCTTCTCTCTCTCTTCTCTCTCTCTACAGATTTAAAAAGCATTTTTTATTGCTTTCAACTATACCTTTCTGAAAAAGTATATTGGCTGGAAAATGATGATTTTTTTGAATATGCTTGCATTGTTAGTTTTCCTCTGCACACTTTCCAGATTTCCTACATATTGTGTGTACTTCTTGATATCTTTTGGACAACCTTTTGATAGCTTTTGGACAGTTTGTGGACAGTTTGTTTGACATTCGGTTTGCTTAGTTTGAAACTGTAACTTTGGCTTAGTTTCTTTGACAGTGTGACTTGGGAAACTTGTTTTGTTTATTCACTTGGTTGTTCAATTCAATTTGCTTTTGGACTTGGTTATTCAGTTTGAAAACTTTGGTTGACAATTTGGAATTATGAACTATGCAGCTTTATGCATTTTTTAGATTTGCAAAACATATTTTTATCCCTCTTTGTGAACCAAGAGTATTTCTTGTGATTTGCTGAGAGGGTGAATAACTGATTCCGGCCAGTTACTTTTAATGACGAGCCTTAAAATATATGTCTGCTTTTAATTTATTTCATCTGCATTTGACTTTTTCCTTTTCTTTGTTTTTGCAGATGAAAATCAATTGAGCAAAGGAGCATCAGATAGAGGATGAAGATTTAGGATAATTAGGATAGCTTTATTTCAATTTTAATCATTTGTAATAATATTAATGTAAATAACTGTAAATAAATTTACAATATTCAAATAATATCTGTAACAAACAATTCAAAATGAATAAACATCCTTCTTTGTCAGTTAATTCTTCTTTCAAATTACTGTCCACTTAATTATTTGAGTTTCTTAAATTAAAATAACTGGAAGTAAATCCAATTATTCTGACTTAGAACAAATAAATAACTAATAAACACTGTGGTCTTGCCATTTAGCATGAATCAATAATAAACCCGGCGTTCCAATTAACCATAGCAATGCACAGTCAATCACAACAAATGCCCAAATGTCCTTTCCTTTTACTGATTAAATCAAACACAACAAACTCTCAATCAGAAGCCTCAATCCATATCTCAGAGTAAATTGAAAAGAACTGTAGAACTAATTCTTTCTGAGAATGCGTGCACAAAACCCTGATTCTTGATTTAATGTCGAAGAAGCGTCTGCCTGATCAGAACCTGAGCCAACTCAACCAAACCCTAGCAATCTGCTTGAACTGTTCCAGAGCCATGAAAACCCTAATTTGGATAGACTGATAAGAAAAAGTCTGTTTGATTGATTCCTACGCCAATCTGAAAAAGTCAGGGAAAACCTGAAGCTGTGATTTCTTGTGGAAAAAGAGGAGGGCAAATTTTGGGGTACAACAGTTGCCCCTGTTCAATCTTCTTGAACCTGAAGAGTTAGATTGGCAAGCTTGCCTTTCGCGACTCGAGGGTAAAAGGAGATTGGACACTAGAGTGCCCAAAAAATTTGCACTCGGTGATGTGATGGTAGAAGGAATGGGCTTAAAGATGCCATTTGGTGATGGGCTTAGAGATGCCATCTAGGGATGTGACAGAATCTTGTCGGGGGATGGGCTTAGAGATGCCATCTGGAAGTTGCTGGTAGGAGGATGGGCTTAAAGATGCCATCTGGAAATGTTTGTTGAACTGTATGTCGTTGGTGAGTGGACGAGTATCAGAAAGGTATCCATGTTTTGGAACATCTCTGAACTGGGGGTCTGAACAAGCAATAGATTGACATCCATATCTGGAAGCATCCATAAACTGTTTTCAAAAGTTGCATCTGAACAAGCGATAGATTAACATCCGTGACTGGAGAACCCGTGAACTGTTTTCAGAAGTCTTGAAGTTGAATAAGCAATAGAGCAGCATCCGTTGTTGGGAAGCGTCTGTAAACTGTTTCCAAAAGTTGAGAAGAATCTGAACAAGCGATAGGTTAACATTCGTTACTGGAGAACCCGTGAACTGTTTTCAGAAGTCTTGAAGTTGAAAAGGAACCGGTGTAGGGTTTCCCGACGATGAGTACGTGTAAAACTGCATATGAATGAATCTGGAATAAGTATTAGAATGTCTCCATGTCTGGGTCACATCTGAACTATTTCTAGAAAGAATCTCGGAAGATGATGATCTTTGTCTGTCGACTGATCTTTCCTGAAAAGGTAAAGAGTTAGTTGTATGCAATGTCATGATGCATGATGCAATGTATGTTATATCAATGTTTATGATATGAATGTGATGAATGTGCATGTAAGCTGATGAGTTGTCTTGCTGAGGTAGATGAATCCTGGATGGCAGGAGATAAAAGAATCTTGACTGCTGCCGGGGATTGAAAATCCTTTAATCGTTGAAAATGAGAAGTCCTGGGACCGCTGTTGGGGAATCAGGAGCTTGGGTTGTATGCCAATCTACTGGGGATTCCTGTCTTGAGGGGATCTTCACTGGAGAATATTCGAATATTCTGTGAGGAACTAAGAATGAGAGTCTTCACTCTGCTTGGGGATTGATAGTTGGAAGTTTTAGCTCCGCTGGGGATTGACAGTTTTGGCTCCACCGGGGATTGACAATTTTGGCTCCACTGGGGATTGACAGTTTTGGCTCCACTGGGGATTTTGAAACTTGACCCTGAGGGGAATTAGGTTCTTTAAGGCTCTCTGGCTGGGGAAATCAGCTTTGAGAAAGCTCTTGTTCTGCTGAGGATCCTGAAGTTAAACTCTGTTTGGGGAATTAGGAACTCAGGTTATATGCCACTTTGAGAATGAGAATCTTCATTCTGTTGGGGGTCAGAAATTGGGAGTGTACCAATCTTCTGAGGTGATGAGAATCTTCATGTTGTTAACGGTCAGAAACTGGGAGTATACCAATCTTCTGAGGTTTTAGGGATGAGAGTCTTCATTCTTGAGAGAAACAGATTTTTCAGTTGTCTGTTATCTTGTTGGTGGTTGTAATTTCAAGCAGGTGATGATGGAATTTTGACGATTACTACTCCAAAAGATGAAGGAACCTTTGATTACTACTTCAAAAGATGAAGGAACCTTGATGATTACTACTTCAAAAGATGAAGGAACCTTGATGATTACTACTTCAAAAGATGAAGGAACCTTGATGATTACTACTTCAAAAGATGAAGGAACCTTGATGATTACTACTTCAAAAGATGAAGGAACCTTGATGATTACTACTTCAAAAGATGAAGGAACCTTGATGATTACTACTTCAAAAGATGAAGGAACCTTGATGATTACTACTTCAAAAGATGAAGGAACCTTGATGATTACTACTTCAACAGATGAAGGAATCTTGATGACTACTACTCCAACAGATGAAGGAATCTGTCGATCAGACTGCATATGTTTAGAATGCTGTTGAAATGTAATTTGTTTTGGAGAATAAATCCTTGACAAATGTTGGGGAAATAAACCCATGACTGCTGGTCTGCTAGAGAGGTTTCATCACTGCCCCCAGTATCAGATGCGTGTGATATTACCAGGAAACTTGGACTGTTCGTAACCCTTGAGATTGACATTCGAATGCCCCAAGTGATGATGACGGAGACTTGCCCCAGGTTATTCTGTAATTGAGAGATTTGTTGAAATCTTGACTGGACTGCCCCAGGTTAACAGAACTTTTGAAAGATCTGTTGAAACCTTGACTGGACTGCCCCAGGTTAACTGAACTTTTGAAAGATCTGTTGAAACCTTGACTGGACTGCCCCAGGTTAATTGGATGGTGACATGTCATGCCCCGTTGTCGATAGGAGATTTGTCAATGGAGGTGTCATCCTTTTTTGAAGTGATTTTGTTCACTGAGAGAGCTTTCGTTCATCGGATATTCGTTGTGTGAATTTCTCCGCTGTCAAACAAATAGCCATATGCAAACAGTGATATTCAAGCAATGCAAAGTTTATGTTTGTCTCGAAGTTTTGAAAAATGCGTTCTTTAGCAGAAAACTTTTCATAAGACAAAATCAACATAAGATTTAGAGCAAAGCCTTACAGGAGTCAGGATACCTTTTTGTAACAGTATGCTTTCGAACTAACCCATGCTTCAATTAGGACTTTTGAAGGGTTGTAACATGGCTTGGTTCACGGTTTAAGAAACAAAGGATAAAGGTTCAAAGTATATTTTTACCCACCCGCTCTTCGTGATGTTCTTCCATCCTAAGCTCAGTTAATTGTGCGTCGAACTCCATTCGAATTTGGAACGACTTTTGGGTGATGGTTCACCAGTTGAATTTTGGAAGACAGTCATCATCTCCTTTTTTTTGCAACATTTTTCATGTTGTTTGAGGATTTGTAGTGACCTCGTTCTTTCGATTTTAATTTGTTATCCCTAACTTTTGCCTGACTGTTCCTGTTTTCAAGATTACAGTTGTGATCGGTGGAAATAGAACTGACTGTTTTTAGCTGGTTTTGCGAAATGTCGCGGAAGCAAGAGTCTCCACCGTCTTTTATTTTCTCCAACATGGACAGGACAAAAGCACAGCAAAATTCCTTATGAGATAGTTTCTCGGTTCGGGAGGTAGATTTATAGAAAGGGAAGGTATTAGCACCCTTTCTATCCATGGTTATCCATGGGCTCTTAGATACTTGCTCATTTGTGTTTTCAAAATGTTTGCTTTTCAATTGTGAGTGGGTTTGAAAAAGTTTCGTCAAAGTTTTCTGAATAACTCTTGTATCAGTCCTCAAGAGTGTTTGAAAAATTATTTTGAAAGCTTTTTGAAAGTGTCGGTGTGAAAAGGTTTTTGTTTTGTTTTTTAGAGAGAGCAAGTATCCATGAGTCATCTACCTACCCTAAGGAATTAGGCTGTGTAAATGTCCTTAAGGTAGTGCCATCCCACCATTGAGAGGTAGGTAGCACCACCGTTGGAGGTGTTCGGGTCAATTCGTGTTTTAGGGACAGTGCGGTTACCGAGCAACAGTAAGACACCTTAGAAGCTACCCTTATGCCATTGATCTTTTTATTCCGAGGCAACTATTCCGAGGCAACCGTTCCGAGGCAACCGTTCCGAGGCAACTTGTTCGAGGCAACTAAATCAATGGACATAAGGACTCACTAAGACGTCCTATACTCGACGACCACGTTTCGAGGGGCAAGGCAACAGTGTGGTCACTAGAGCAACAGTAGGACACCTTAGAAGCTACCCCCATGCCATGTTCATGGACATGAGGACTTACTAAAACGTCCTATACTCGACGACCACGTTTCGAGGGGCAAGGCAACAGTGAGGCGTACCCTAAGAGTGGTGTGTGAATTGTGTGTCATTTTCAATTATAGTTTATCTTGATCATGCATTGGGTGAGCTACGCTTTGATTTTATTTTTGGCCATTCATTCTTTCATGTGATTAGCAGTTTAAAGGTGCGGAAATTAAAATGCGGAAAATAAAAGTCCTACGCTATTACAAGGCGCGGGTCTATACATCGCCAAATTAACAAAGACCCGATTTTGAATAAAAGTGCGGAAAGTAAATGTCCTAATTACTATTACAAAGCTTTGGGGCAAATACATTATATTTAAAAAGGAAAAAATAAACGTGCGAAAAGAAATTAGAATTGAGTGCGAGGGCGTTGGACCCTTTAAAGAAATTAAATTGAAATTACAAATTAATTAATTATTTAACGAAGAAAGGAAATTATTTTTTTATGTTTTTTGTATTTAATGGAAATAAAGAGAATTAATTAAAATTAGAAATTAAATAAAACCCTAATTCTAAATTGTTTTTAATTATTAAAGAAAAAGATTAAAGTTTTAACCTAATTTATACTAATTATTTAATAACATGAGTATTTACAAAAATAATTAATAGTCAATAATAATAATAATAATAAGAAAAATTTATTTATTGAGAAAAAAGAATAAAAATGCTAAAAACCTAATTTTTATGTATTTTAGTTATTAAGAAAACATTAAAATTAAACCTAAAATTAAACCAAATTGATTACTAGAAATTTATTTACAAAAATATAATAATGAATTAAATATTAATAAACATATTTTTATTTTTGACTTTTTCTGGATTTTATATTTATGAAAATTATTTTGGTGAATTAATTAAAACAATAAAACAAATTAAAAATAATAAAAGGGAAAAAATAATAAAAGAAAAAGAATAAAGAGATTGAGCCAACCCTGGGGGTGTTCTGACCCTTTTGGAGGTGTTTGGGAAGCATTTTGGCCCAACAGATTCCAGGCCTCTTTGACTTTCAACGATCACATGGGACTCAGTTGACTAACGCGCATGGTGAGCCACTTTTGTGGCCTTCAGATCAGAGCCTATGTACACTTGGCAGGCCAGGAGATGAGGTTGTACAATGGTCCCTTATGAGCATACTGCACAGAAACGCGTTAAAGAAAAAATTATAGAGGAAGTGGGGGACCTGGGAATCAAACCCAGGTCCCAAGGCTTGCCAATCACGTTCCCAACCACTATGCCATTCAACGCGTTTGTAATAATTTTGGACATTAAATATTATAATAAGAAACAAAGGTTAATGATATGAAAACAAGAAAACGCACCAGCTTTTTGAATCAACCAACCACGTGATGACACCCGGTCTTCTTCTTCGCTTGTCCTGAAAAATAAGACACAAATAGCGGGGGTTTTAAACCCCCACTAAGCTTCAACCTGCAAAATAGCGATTAGCATATAGTCAAAAAGAAAAAGGGCGCGATGGTTGGTTTCTATTCGTTGAAAGGTCCTGGTTTCAATGGTACTGGTCTTATTGTCCAATTTTTCCAGATATGTAAACCCCTCTTTTGGAGCTTCAGGAACCCTAGAAAGTTTTAATGGCAACTTTGCATACAAGCGGTATTAATCCAATTGGAGAATATCAATAGCTTCAGAATCATCATGTTAGTGTAAATCAACATTAAAAGCAGATGGCAAATGCATGTAAATTGAAATACAAATATGGAAAATTCTATGAACAGGGCGATGTCATTCTACCAATTCTGGATGTATGGAGACTTGATTTCAATTGGAAACGCTTCCTAGGTAGTCCAGCAACGTATTGGAACTCTTTTTAGGCCTTGAAACACCTTGTATCTATGAAAACAGTTTTCAAACTTTTGGTCAAAAATGCAAGTTTTGTTTCTTTGTTCTGAGCGCAGCTTGCTTGTTCTTGGCATTAGGTTTTCAATGTGCATATATGTGTGAATGAATTAGGTTAGAAAAACTGGCCCAAAATCCATGTATTCAATGATTCAATATTTGATTTTCCATGATCTTTTTCAATCCTTTTTGCCATCAAACCATTGCTAATCAGGGGAGGTTCTTTCCCTTTTGGATGATACACGAATATTGAGTACATAAAGAGTGCATATGCTGCATAAAAAGATTTGAAATGTGGCATTTGATATTTTTGTCATATTTAATTTTAATTAAGTGAATTAATAATAATAATAATTCAAATAATTAATCAAAAATGATAAAATAACTCCCTTGGATGTCAATGGTTCGTGCATAGCCTTTGGGTGATGATTCATGGAAGAAATTGAGGCCCATTAGCAATTTTGAGGCTTTTGAAGCAAAGTTGACTTTTCAAAATTCCCAAACATTTCCCAACTTCCACAAGGCATATCTTGCTCAATTTTTAAGATTTGATCATGTTCTTGGACATTTTGGAAAGGTCTTGAAGTCCTCTAACCAATTCCTTTGGTCCCATGTCATTTTGATTTACCAATCTCAAGTTATGGTCTTTTACTTAAAGTGCCTTTTTGTTGACTTTTGAAAATGACCTATAATGTTGAGATTGATAACTTTTTGTGAGAGCATTTCTTGGACTTGAAGTGTGAATATGAGTTGTAGGAAATGTCATTCTCTTCTAAATGAGCTTTGGATGGAATTTTTCTGATAAACCATGTGGAAGTTATGCCTTGGTCAATTTGCAGTTGACTTTTTCAGCTGTCCAAAAATAGAAACTTTTGCATCTTGAGACTTTTTGAGCCATGCCTTGAGAATCATGATCAAGAATTGATCAAATTATGTTTGTGGCTTCAAAATAAGATGTTGTCCAAAATTTTGACTTTTGACTGTCAAATGACCATTTTACCCCTGCAGTTGACTGTAGGGCAATTAAGGTTTTTGACTGTGCAATCTGGTGCTGTGAGTCTTGAAACTTGGCATGAGGATTCTTGACAATGTTTGTAGGCATGTGGGACTTGATTGGACCCTTGGAAACTTCAATTTCTTTGCCAGAACCAAAACCCTAATTTTTGGCTGTTAGGAGGCAATTGGATTGTGCAACTCTTAAGAGATTTTGAACCTTGACCTTGGCAAATTTTGAAGAATATGGGAGGGCAAATTTTGGGGTGCAACAGTTGCCCCTGTTCAATCTTCTTAGACCTGAGGATGTAGATTGGCTGGTGTGCCTTTCGTAATCCGAAGGTGGAAGATGATTGAACACTAGAGTGCCTAGAAATTTGCACTCACATAGTCGAGTATCAGCAACGTGATGGCGGGAATAGGCTTACAGATGCCATTTGGAGAGATGACGGATAGGAGGATGGGCTTATAGATGCCATCTGGTGTGGTGACGGGGTCTTTTCGGGAATGGGCTTACAGATGCCATTTGGAGATTGATGGATAGGAAGATGGGCTTACAGATGCCATGTTGAGAGGTGATGGATAGGAAGATGGGCTTACAGATGCCATGTTGAGAGGTGATGGATAGGTGGATGGGCTTATAGATGCCATCTGGGTGTCGACCGCGTAAGAGTTTCCTTAGCGAGAACTTGCGTACCTGAAAAAGAAAGATAATTACCTGGCCTGTTACAGGAGTTGATCTTCAAGCTCTTTATGTAGATGCGCCCTGGCTGGATACAAGTATCGAATCTTTAAACTCTTCAGACGTGCCCTGGCGAGATACAGGAATCGAGTCTGGAGCTTCAAAAGGTTTTTGTTGATAATGATGTGATGAATGAATCTGAGACGATTGCTACCTCCGCAGGATGATGAATGGATCAGGGACGATTACTACCTCAACGGGACGGTGAGAGAACCTTGGACGATTACTACCTCAACAGTAACGATGAGAGAACCTTGGTTGATTACTACCTCAACAGTAACGATGAGAGAATATGGGGCGATTACTACCTCAACAGTAACGATGAGAGAACCTGGGGTGATTACTACCTCAACAATAACGATGAGAGAGCCTGGGGCGATTACTACCTCAACAGTAACGATGAGAGAACCTGGGGCGATTACTACCTCAATAGTAACGATGAGAGAATCTTGGGCGATTACTACCTCAACAGTAACGATGAGAGAATCTGGGGCGATTACTACCTCAACAGTAATGATGAGGGAATCTTGGACGTCTTCTACTGAGTCTTTATCAGGAAAATCTTTAGGAATCGATTTAACTGGACTAGAGAAGGCCTTTGACTGGATCGGTATCAGAAAAATCTTTAGGAATCGATTTAACTGAACCAGGCAAGGTCTTGGAATCTTCAACTGAGTCTTCATTAGGAAAATCTTTAGGAATCGATTTAACTGGACCAGAGAAGGCCTTTGACTGGATCGAAATCAGAAAAATCTTTAGGAGTCGATTTAACTGAACCAGGCAAGGTCTTGGAATCTTCAACTGAGTTTTCATCAGGAAAATCTTTAGGAATCGATTTAACTGGACCAGAGAAGGCCTTTGACTGGATCGGCATCAGAAAAATCTTTAGGAGTCGATTTAACTGAACCAGGCAAGGTCTTGGAATAGCTGAGAACTTAACTGGATCTTTCCTGAAATGTAAAAGTAAGTCGCATGTAATGCATGCCATGGATCAAGCAATGATGTTCTCAACATAAATGAGATTGTAAGATATGATGCGTTTATGCATGTATCATGATGTATGTGATGTTTTTGAATGTATTTTCGTCTAGGAAAATATATCCTTGACGAATGCCGGGAGTTAAATCCTGGGCTGATGGTTGAAGAGACTTCTTCGTTTCCGCTGGGGATGAAGATTGCAAGAATGAACCGGTAGGAGAAGATGACTCCGTTGGGGAATAAACTTGATGAAGAGATTACTCTGCGGGGAATAACTACTCTAGCGATCTTGCTGGGGAACAATACTCTGTGGGAAGAGAGGTGCTTCGCTGAGATGTTGATGATAACTCCGCTGGGGATACCGTTGTTATGTTGGAAGTTTTAATAGACTCCGCTGGAGATAATAAGACTTCGCTGAGGACGATCTTTCCATGGCTTTTGGCTGAGGATAACCCAGTTATATCCTGGTAGGGAAATAACCTTTGAATAAAACCGGGAGACGCGTTCGTGCTCTGCAGGGGATAAGCTTCCAGAATCTACTGGGGATAAGCTTACTGCTGGGGAGATGATTCAGCTTTCCTGGGGAAACCTTTCAGACTGGACTTTCCTGGGGAAATCTTGAACTGTATTAGGGAAGTGACTCCATTAAATGTATGGTATACCGCCGGGGAACAATCTTAGATCGAGATTGCCGGGGATGCTCGTTAAGAATATCTGTATGATGTGCTGGGGAATGTTAAGATCTGCTAGAGGATACCCAACTTCCTTAAGGCTGATAGTATAGCTTTGCTTGGGGATATTGCATTGACTTGCTGACTCACTCTCTGGGGAGTTAAGATATCTTGGTTATGTTCTTCAGCTGATCATGCCTCGGTACCTTGGTGGACAGAGCAACCAGATTGCTTAGACAATTCTTATTGCCCCAGTTTCTGCGGGAGAAGATACCTGTGGAGATCTTGATAACTGCCGATTGACAAATCTTCTTCTGGTGGGTAGGTGACAAGATGACGGGACATAGTCGTACGCTTTGATCCCTAACTTTTGCTTGGACCGCCCTTTCGGGTTTTCAGTCCACCGGGATACCCATTTTTGCCCGAGCCGCCTTTTCAGGTTTTCGACTTGCCAGGTGTACAGATTTTTCATTTCATCCCTTATTTTTGCCCGAACCCTTTTGGTTCGCCGGGAAGCCCTTATTTTTGCCTAGGTGTGTCAACCTAGCGGGTCTTTGATTACGCGTAGTATTTTTTCGACTATGTCCATGTTCTCCGGATGTAGGGAGGTGCCCCTATCAGAAGTGTTCTGCCATGCCACCAGAAGATGTTTGATCAGGCAAGATTCGTTGCTGGGATGCCCCAAGTGACTTAGGCGGAGATTTGCCCCAGGTTGTTTGGCCTTTGAGAGATTCTCCGAATCTTGATTGGACTGCCCCAGATAATAGACCATGGTCATGTCTGCCCCTGATTGGAAGTGCTTCTTCCATTTGAGCTTTTATTGAGAAGATTTTGTTCACTGGATATTCGTCGCGCGAATTTCTCTTCCGTTCAAACAAAAAGTCATATGCAAACAAGGTTATGTTAAAAATGCAACGCTCATGTCTGTCTTGAAATTTTTTGAAAATGAATTTTTAGTAAAACAAGCAAGTTTTGTAAACTGTGATGTCAACTCGTTATTTTACTGTAAACCTTAAGGAGTCAGGATACCTTTGTAATAGTATGCTTTCGAACTAACCCATGCTTCAGCTAGGACTTTTAAGGGTTATAACGTGGCCTGGTTCATGGTTTAAGAAACAAAGGATAAAGGCTCAAATTATTTGTACCCACCCGCTCTTCATGATGTTCTTCAATCCTAAACTCAGCTAATCGTGCGTTAGACCTTGTTTGAGTCTTTGCTTTGATATTCCAGTGATGGTTCGGATGTTGACAATTTATTTTGAATAGGCAGTCATTTTTTGTCGAGGGTTTGTAAGACCTCTTTATTTTTTTTTATTTTGTTATCCCTGTTTTTTGCCTGAACTGTTTCTTTTGTGATTACAGTCAGTGGGATGCCCGAGTTTTGTAAGTCTCCTTCATAGGTTTTGACTTATTGGGTTTTTATTTTTGAGATATAATGACTGCTGTTGTACCCCAAAATTTGCCCTCCCATATTCTTCAAGAAATTGCCAAGCCAAGTCATAAAACTCCCCCAAGGGTTGCACAGTCCAACTGTCTCCTACACAGTCAAAACTAGGGTTTGTGTTCTGATCAAGAAAAGGAAGTGTTCAAAGGTCCAATCAAGTCTCATATGCTTACAAACATGGTCAAGCATCCTCATATCAAGTTTCAAGGCATTCAGCTCAAGATTGCACAGTCAAAACCCTAAATTGCACTACAGTCAACTGTAGGGGCAAAATGGTCATTTGGCAGTCAAAAGTTCAAATTTTTGGTCAACATATCATTTTGAAGCCACAAACATCATTTGATCAATGCTTGATCATGATTCTCAAAGTTTGGTTCAGAAAATCATCAAGATGCAAAAGTTTCCTTATTTGGACAGCTGAAAAAGTCAACTGAAATTGACCAGGGCATAACTTTCACATGGATTATCAGAAAAATTCCATCCAAAGCTCATTTTGAAGAGAAAGACATTTCCTACAACTCATCTTCATACTTCAAGTCCAAGAAATGCTCTCACAAAAATTTATCAATTTCAACATTATAGGTCATTTTCAAAAGTCAACAAAAAGGGACTTTAAGTCAAAGACCATAACTTGAGATTGGTAAATCAAAATGACATGGGACCAAAGGCATTGGTTAGAGGACTCAAAGACCTTTCCAAAATGTCCAAGAACATGTGAAAAGCTTAAAAATTGAGCAAGTTATGCCTTGTAGAAGTTGGGAAATTTTTGTGAAATGGCAAAAGTCAACTATCCTTGAAACTTCAATTTTTGACAAAAGGGCCCACTTTCTTCCACTTGATTCAGCCTTGTCATGCCACACACGTGTCCCATGATTAATTTCAAGACCAAATATTGATTTTTCTATTTTATTTAATTTTTGATAATTTAATTCATTTTAAATCTTTAAAAATTCAAATAAAATTCAAAAATCAATGAAATAGTGTCATTTGAATTGGGATAGCTTCCATGTATCATGGGCCAGCTCACAAACTCATGCTAGGGTTAAATTGCACACCAAGTCTTAGTTTGCTTAAAAAAAGGGAAATTTGGTTAATAGTGAAAACCCTAGGACTAGTTCTCTCATGGGCATGAATCAAGGCCAACTAACAAGCTAATTCTCTTCTCTCATAAGTGCTAAGTCAAACCCTAACCAGAACACACCAAATGCTGCGCTAAAAAGCTTATTGAAAACTTGAAAAATTGGCCATATAACTCAATTCTGAAATCAAGGTTCTAGGTGGTTTGAAGCCCTAAGACTGATTCCAATAGCTTCCTCAAACTCTCCTGATCACATTCCAATCACAAACAACAACCCAAACGCAAAGAACTGGTATATTGGATTCAAACTGTACAGGAAAAATTTCATAATCGAATATCATGTTATAAGCATTCTTTGTGAAATTTATGCATAGATTCTTACTCCTCATGATGTTCTGAAGCTAACCCATGCCATTAATTTGATTATTATGCTGTGTATGCAATTTCGCCATTGTTGTTTTTCTAGGGTTACGAAGCTCAAAATTGGGGCTTTTAAAAATAGGCAAAATTAAGCCTCAAAACCATGGCCATTGAATTCAGTGCATTGAGACGGACATAAACCAACCTTCGCGAACAATTTATGAAGCTTATAGCGCTAATCGCTATTTTTCCATAGCCCACTTTCTGCAACGCCATGAAAACCGTGGCCATACGCTTTTGTTTACAGGGGACGTGAAGACGAAGATATCGTGGCAAGTTCTGATTCGTTGGTTCAAACTTTCGCGCGTTGGATCCACTAATTCTCCATTTTCTTTTCAAAATCTTTATTTGTTCTTAATATATCAAACAGGTTAAGTGGCACAGATGGCGAGCGCTTATTGTTTCAACCTCCAAGACCTGGGTTCGAGTCCCAGGTCTGAGTAATTTCCATATTATTTTTCCATTAGTAATTACATGCAGGCATAACGTTAAGACTCACCATGCACGTTCAAGGATCAACCAGCCACGCGTCCTGGAGATCAATCAGAGGGCTCAAATTCAAGGCATATGGTAAACGTTGGTCAGCCTTGCTACATGCTACGCAAAAAGTCAATGGACCAAAGTGTTGATGGGCCAGAATGCTAGGCCTATACCTCCAATTTTGGGGCTACCCCCCCTGGTTTGCCTTCCCTAATCTTTTTATTTATTTTTATTCTTGTTTTAATTACTTTTATTTAATTATTGTTTATTTAATTAATTATTTTTTTAACAAAATACAAAAACATCATAAAATCAGAAAAGGCCAAAAAATATAATATTTAATTATTTTTATGAATAAATTGCATGTAAATAAATTTAGTATAATTAGGTTTTTTTTTTTTTTTGCAATTTTAATTCTTTTCATAAAAAATATAAAAAATGTAGAATTTAGGTTTAATTGTTAATTCTTTTTTTGATTTCCTTTTTTATCATAATATTATTATTTTATTTATTTTCATAAATTGATTTTTGCATGTAAATTAACTTAGATTTAAATTAGGTTAAAACTTAATATTTTCGCAATAAATTTAAAAAACATTAGAACTAGGGTTTAGCATTTTATTTTTAATTTCAATAAATTGTTTTTTCTTTTAAATCTTAAAAAACACAAAATACCAAAAAAACATTCTTTCTTATTTTAATTTTTAATTCCTTATTAACTTTAATTTGTTGTAAAAGGGTCCAACGCCCATGTCCATAATTTGCTTAATTTGCACATTTATTTTATATCGTTTAAATAATTATGTATATGTCCCAAAGCCTTGTAACAATTTTTACTTTCTCGCACTTTTATTTGCTTTATTTACTTTCTGTCAAATCGGGTCCGGTTTAATTTTGGCGATGTGGACCCGCGCCATTTGTAATAGTCGTAGATTTATTTTTCTCGCAAATATATAACTGTTAACAAAAAGCATGAAAGAATGAATGCCCTAATTAAAATCAAGCGTAGAACACAAATAAACATGACAAGACAAATATCAATGAAACTGACACACAATTCGCACACACCACCCCTAGGGTACGCCTCACTGTTGCCTTGCCTCGAAAGGTGGTCGTCGAGTAGAGGACGTCTTAGTAAGTCCTCATGATCCGGGAACCTGGCATGAGGGTAGCTTCTAAGGTGTCTTCCCATTGCTCCGGTGATCACCATGTCCCTAAAACTCGAATTGACCCGAACACCTCCAACGGTGGTGCTACCTACCTCTCAATGGTGGGATGGCACTACTTTTAAGGACATTTACACAGACGAATTCCTTAGGGTAGGTAGGTTCTCGTAGATACTTGCTCTCTTCAAAACAAACAAAAAAACCTTTTCACACTGACACATTTTCAAAAGCTTTCAAAGCAAATTTTTCAAACACTCTGACGTACGAGTCGATCTGAAATTTTTCAAAGAAACTTTTTTAAAACCCACATTGAAAAGCAAGCAAACATTTTGAAAACACATTGAGCAAGTATCTAAGAGCCCATGGATAACCATGGATAGAAAGGGTGCTAACACCTTCCCTTTCTATAATCTACCTCCCGAACCGAGAGCAATCTCTATAAGGAATTTTTCTGTGCTTTTGTCCTTTCCATTTGGAGAAAATAAAAGACGGTGGCGACTCTTGCTTCCGCGACATTTCGCGAACCAGCGTTAAACAGTCAGTTCCAGATCCACCGATCACAACTGCCTATCCTTATGATTAGTCGGAAACATCATTGTCTTCTTTTTTTTTAAGGACCTCTTCGGTGCCATTTGTTGTGCACTTGGATCAACTGAGAGAACTACCCTGCCCCAGGTTATGATAAAGGGTTTTAATTTTCGAAAAGAAAAACTCCTACTTCTTTGGCTCAGAGGGGTTGATGAGGGATTAACTTCCTTATAACTCCAGTGTTTAGGGATTGAAACAACGCCTGTACCTCATCAGCGGGGTCTGTTCAAAAGCATATTGTAGATTGCGGTATCGTTTTTGTCATCCTCCCTCAAGAGGCTTAGGACCTTTCAATCAAGAGTTGATCATCACAAAAATATGAAAACAGTTTGCATATAGCGAATGCAAATATATTGATTCAAAACAGACATATGCGATGCATTGATAAAGTAATAAAGTTTTCTATGACAATAATTGTTTGAACAATCAAAGAAAAATACAACTTGAACATTCGAATGAAAAAAAGTTTTTCTAGTCTCAGGACTTGTTATTTCAACTTGTGAATCCTGTAGGGATGGTAGAAGTGCTCAGCCTGGCCATCTTGGGTGAATTCCACAGCTCCTTCATCAATTAGGTCCTGGATCTTGTTCTTCAAGGTCCAACAATCCTCTGTAGCATGCCCCGGGCTGTCAGAGTGATAAGCGCAGCGGGCGTTGGGGTTATACCTTGAGGGTGTCCTGTTGGGATTCTTAGGAGGATCCCTGAGAGTTACCAACTTCAACTTCAACAGTTGTTGTAGAGCTTGAGGCAACGACACGTTGAGCTTGGTGAATTGCCTTTTGGGCTTGTCTGGCTGAAGCTGGTGAGGTTGATGCTGAATTTGTGGCACTGAAGCCATTTGAGGAGCTCTCCCCTTATCTTCTTGTCTCAAAGGTGGTTGAATGATGACTGGCTCTCCACTCTTAGATGTTTTCCCCAGTTGGTTACCCCGAAGCAGTTGGTTGACAAGAACCCCGAGCTCTTCTTGTCTCTGAGCTAAGCCTTGAATGATAGTCACCTGCCCCAACATTTGGGCTTTCATTGCATCCACCTCCGCTTGCAGACGTTTCAGCCGTTCATCCTCAGCACTGTTCCTGACCAAAGTCCCCATGAGAAGTGTTCTCAGCTCTTCCTGCCCCTTGGATAGATTCAGGAGGATTTTCCCGAACCGAGTCTCTTGAGCATGAAAGTCCTGGTTGTATTGTCGGGAAGCCATTGCTGAAATAAACAGCGCAGATGGTAAGTGACCTGTAACAAGGGTACCTGTAATGCAATGATATGTATGATATAAATGCAATGTTTTCAAGGACCTTGTGGGGTAAACAAGAAAATTGTTAGAGTTGGGATCCGATAGCTCGATTGAAGGAACTGCATATTGTTGAGAGTCATTCTTCAAGGGTCAAAGGCTCACCATATCCAGTGGGTCATAGCCCCTGACTTTAGTCATCATGTCTGGTTTTGATTTCCAAACAACCTTGGTTAGGGGAACCTTCTTCAAGAGTCAAGGCTCACCATGTCAAGTGGGTCATAGCCTCTGACTCAGATCATCAACCTGGCTAGAGGAAAATAAATCCCCTTTGCCCCTTGCTAGACATTATGATTCATCATGACCTGCATCACAAGCCCTTGAGATCCTTGAAACGGATTAGTCCTTATGCGAGATGTATGCAATGGTATGATGTTATGCTATGCATGGGGTAATGTAGGTAAACCCTGTTATGAGTCCCAATTAAGGACTATAAATAAAACCTGCAAGAAACTCAAGTGTCAGATAACAAGCATGCAAGTAGTCAAGTATGAAAGCACACAAGTCACACAACAGCCCTTAGAGTTTAGGCCAGCATGGGGTCTAGGTATTACCCTCTTGAAGTTGGTAAGCTCAACCTGTCCTATCAGAAGTAACCGGGTTCTAAGGGTCCCAATATCATTGGATTGCTTTCATTGTTCATCGTTTCGATTTAGCCACTGAACTGGCGACCGAAATATTCCAAGAAAACAACCCTCAATTGAGTGTAGTATCGAGTATCAACCAACCTCGGACTGCACCAAAGTCAGTTATCTCACTACCCTAAAGAGGCCAAGATGGTTCAATTAAGGTTCCTAAGGTCAGTTGATGTTTCACGACACCACACGGCGGCCCCGTACTCTCCTTGACTGGACTCAAGGGTTACCGGTACACACCAAAGTGCCACATCAACGTAGCAGACTGCTTCAACCATGTCGGTATACCCCGCACAGTTCCCTCACAGCCTTGTTGCTACTTTCTAAGAAGGTATCCCCAGATCCGGGTTAGGATCTATAGAGCTCCCAAGACAGGCCCACAACTTAAAGCAAACAATTCAGACAATTGAAAACACAAGTGATCTTAGTCCTAAGGTACACCTCACTTTAAAATAATTCCCCAGCAGAGTCGCCAGTTCTGTGATCGGTGGAAATAGAACTAACTGTTTTTAGCTGGTTTTGCGAAATGTCGCGGAAGCAAGAGTCGCCACCGTCTTTTACTTTCTCCAACATGGACAGGACAAAAGCACAACAAAATTCCTTATGAGATAGTTTCTCGGTTCGGGAGGTAGATTTATAGAAAGGGAAGGTATTAGCACCCTTTCTATCCATGGTTATCCATGGGCTCTTAGATACTTGCTCATTTGTGTTTTCAAAATGTTTGCTTTTCAATTGTGAGTGGGTTTGAAAAAGTTTCGTCAAAGTTTTCTGAATAACTCTTGTATCAGTCCTCAAGAGTGTTTGAAAAATTATTTTGAAAGCTTTTTGAAAGTGTCGGTGTGAAAAGGTTTTTGTTTTGTTTTTTAGAGAAAGCAAGTATCCATGAGTCATCTACCTACCCTAAGGAATTAGGCTGTATAAATGTCCTTAAGGTAGTGCCATCCCACCATTGAGAGGTAGGTAGCACCACCGTTGGAGGTGTTCGGGTCAATTCGTGTTTTAGGGACAGTGCGGTTACCGAGCAACAGTAAGACACCTTAGAAGCTACCCTTATGCCATTGATCTTTTTATTCCGAGGCAACTATTCCGAGGCAACCGTTCCGAGGCAACCGTTCCGAGGCAACTTGTTCGAGGCAACTAAATCAATGGACATAAGGACTCACTAAGACGTCCTATACTCGACGACCACGTTTCGAGGGGCAAGGCAACAGTGTGGTCACCAGAGCAACAGTAGGACACCTTAGAAGCTACCCCCATGCCATGTTCATGGACATGAGGACTTACTAAAACGTCCTATACTCGACGACCACATTTCGAGGGGCAAGGCAACAGTGAGGCGTACCCTAAGAGTGGTGTGTGAATTGTGTGTCATTTTCAATTATAGTTTATCTTGATCATGCATTGGGTGAGCTACGCTTTGATTTTATTTTTGCCCATTCATTCTTTCATGTGATTAGCAGTTTAAAGGTGCGGAAATTAAAATGCAGAAAATAAAAGTCCTACGCTATTACAAGGCGCGGGTCTATACATCGCCAAATTAACAAAGACCCGATTTTGAATAAAAGTGCGGAAAGTAAATGTCCTAATTACTATTACAAAGCTTTGGGGCAAATACATTATATTTAAAAAGGAAAAAATAAACGTGCGAAAAGAAATTAGAATTGAGTGCGAGGGGGTTCGACCCTTTAAAGAAATTAAATTGAAATTACAAATTAATTAATTATTTAACGAAGAAAGGAAATTATTTTTTTATGTTTTTTGTATTTAATGGAATTAAAGAGAATTAATTAAAATTAGAAATTAAATAAAACCCTAATTCTAAATTGTTTTTAATTATTAAAGAAAAAGATTAAAGTTTTAACCTAATTTATACTAATTATTTAATAACATGAGTATTTACAAAAATAATTAATAGTCAATAATAATAATAATAAGAAAAATTTATTTATTGAGAAAAAAGAATAAAAATGCTAAAAACCTAATTTTTATGTATTTTAGTTATTAAGAAAACATTAAAATTAAACCTAAAATTAAACCAAATTGATTATTAGAAATTTATTTACAAAAATATAATAATGAATTAAATATTAATAAACATATTTTTATTTTTGAGTTTTTCTGGATTTTATATTTATGAAAATTATTTTGGTGAATTAATTAAAACAATAAAACAAATTAAAAAGAATAAAAGGGAAAAAATAATAAAAGAAAAAGAATAAATAGATTGAGCCAACCCTGGGGGTGTTCTGACCCTTTTGGAGGTGTTTGGGAAGCATTTTGGCCCAACAGATTCCAGGCCTCTTTGACTTTCAACGATCACATGGGACTCAGTTGACTAACGCGCATGGTGAGCCACTTTTGTGGCCTTCACATCAGAGCCTATGTACACTTGGCAGGCCAGGAGATGAGGTTGTACAATGGTCCCTTATGAGCATACTGCACAGAAGCGCGTTAAAGAAAAAATTATAGAGGAAGTGGGGGACCTGGGAATCAAACCCAGGTCCCAAGGCTTGCCAATCACGTTCCCAACCACTATGCCATTCAACGCGTTTGTAATAATTTTGGACATTAAATATTATAATAAGAAACAAAGGTTAATGATATGAAAACAAGAAAACGCGCCAGCTTTTTGAATCAACCAACCACGCGATGACACCCGGTCTTCTTCTTCGCTTGTCCTGAAAAATAAGACACAAATAGCGAGGGTTTTAAACCCCCACTAAGCTTCAACCTGCAAAATAGCGATTAGCATATAGTCAAAAAGAAAAAGGGCGCGATGGTTGGTTTCTATTCGTTGGAAGGTCCTGGTTTCAATGGTACTGGTCTTATTGTCCAATTTTTCCAGATATGTAAACCCCTCTTTTGGAGCTTCAGGAACCCTAGAAAGTTTTAATGGCAACTTTGCATACAAGCGGTATTAATCCAATTGGAGAATATCAATAGCTTCAGAATCATCATGTTAGTGTAAATCAACATTAAAAGCAGATGGCAAATGCATGTAAATTGAAATACAAATATGGAAAATTCTATGAACAGGGCGATGTCATTCTACCAATTCTGGATGTATGGAGACTTGATTTCAATTGGAAACGCTTCCTAGGTAGTCCAGCAACGTATTGGAACTCTTTTTAGGCCTTGAAACACCTTGTATCTATGAAAACAGTTTTCAAACTTTTGGTCAAAAATGCAAGTTTTGTTTCTTTGTTCTGAGCGCAGCTTGCTTGTTCTTGGCATTAGGTTTTCAATGTGCATATATGTGTGAATGAATTAGGTTAGAAAAACTGGCCCAAAATCCATGTATTCAATGATTCAATATTTGATTTTCCATGATCTTTTTCAATCCTTTTTGCCATCAAACCATTGCTAATCAGGGGAGATTCTTTCCCTTTTGGATGATACACGAATATTGAGTACATAAAGAGTGCATATGCTGCATAAAAATATTTGAAAGGTGGCATTTGATATTTTTGTCATATTTAATTTTAATTAAGTGAATTAATAATAATAATAATTCAAATAATTAATCAAAAATGATAAAATAACTCCCTTGGATGTCAATGGGTCGTGCATAGCCTTTGGGTGATGATTCATGGAAGAAATTGAGGCCCATTAGCAATTTTGAGGCTTTTGAAGCAAAGTTGACTTTTCAAAATTCCCAAAAATTTCCCAACTTCCACAAGGCATATCTTGCTCAATTTTTAAGATTTGATCATGTTCTTGGACATTTTGGAAAGGTCTTGAAGTCCTCTAACCAATTCCTTTGGTCCCGTGTCATTTTGATTTACCAATCTAAAGTTATGGTCTTTGACTTAAAGTGCCTTTTTGTTGACTTTTGAAAATGACCTATAATGTTGAGATTGATAACTTTTTGTGAGAGCATTTCTTGGACTTGAAGTGTGAATATGAGTTGTAGGAAATGTCATTATCTTATAAATGAGTTTTGGATGGAATTTTTCTGATAAACCATGTGGAAGTTATGCCTTGGTCAATTTGCAGTTGACTTTTTCAGCTGTCCAAAAATAGAAACTTTTGCATCTTGAGACTTTTTGAGCCATGCCTTGAGAATCATGATCAAGAATTGATCAAATTATGTTTGTGGCTTCAAAATAAGATGTTGACCAAAATTTTGACTTTTGACTGTCAAATGACCATTTTACCCCTGCAGTTGACTGTAGGGCAATTAAGGTTTTTGACTGTGCAATCTGGTGCTGTGAGTCTTGAAACTTGGCATGAGGATGCTTGACAATGTTTGTAGGCATGTGGGACTTGATTGGACCCTTGGAAACTTCAATTTCTTTGCCAGAACCAAAACCCTAATTTTTGGCTGTTAGGAGGCAATTGGATTGTGCAACTCTTAAGAGATTTTGAACCTTGACCTTGGCAAATTTTGAAGAATATGGGAGGGAAAATTTTGGGGTGCAACAGTTGCCCCTGTTCAATCTTCTTAGACCTGAGGATGTAGATTGGCTGGTGTGCCTTTCGTAATCCGAAGGTGGAAGATGATTGAACACTAGAGTGCCTAGAAATTTGCACTCACATAGTCGAGTATCAGCAACGTGATGGCGGGAATAGGCTTACAGATGCCATTTGGAGAGATGACAGATAGGAGGATGGGCTTATAGATGCCATCTGGTGTGGTGACGGGGTCTTTTCGGGAATGGGCTTACAGATGCCATTTGGAGATTGATGGATAGGAAGATGGGCTTACAGATGCCATGTTGAGAGGTGATGGATAGGAAGATGGGCTTACAGATGCCATGTTGAGAGGTGATGGATAGGTGGATGGGCTTATAGATGCCATCTGGGTGTCGATCGCGTAAGAGTTTCCTTAGCAAGAACTTGCGTACCTGAAAAAGAAAGATAATTACCCGGCCTGTTACAGGAGTTGATCTTCAAGCTCTTTATGTAGATGCGCCCTGGCTGGATACAAGTATCGAATCTTTAAACTCTTCAGACGTGCCCTGGAGAGATACAGGAATCGAGTCTGGAGCTTCAAAAGGTTTTTGTTGATAATGATGTGATGAATGAATCTGAGACGATTGCTACCTCCGCAGGATGATGAATGGATCAGGGACGATTACTACCTCAACGGGACGGTGAGAGAACCTTGAACGATTACTACCTCAACAGTAACGATGAGAGAACCTTGGTTGATTACTACCTCAACAGTAACGATGAGAGAATATGGGGCGATTACTACCTCAACAGTAACGATGAGAGAACCTGGGGCGATTACTACCTCAACAATAACGATGAGAGAGCCTGGGGCGATTACTACCTCAACAGTAACGATGAGAGAACCTGGGGCGATTACTACCTCAATAGTAACGATGAGAGAATCTTGGGCGATTACTACCTCAACAGTAACGATGAGAGAATCTGGGGCGATTACTACCTCAACAGTAACGATGAGGGAATCTTGGACGTCTTCTACTGAGTCTTTATCAGGAAAATCTTTAGGAATCGATTTAACTGGACTAGAGAAGGCCTTTGACTGGATCGGTATCAGAAAAATCTTTAGGAATCGATTTAACTGAACCAGGCAAGGTCTTGGAATCTTCAACTGAGTCTTCATTAGGAAAATCTTTAGGAATCGATTTAACTGGACCAGAGAAGGCCTTTGATTGGATCGAAATCAGAAAAATCTTTAGGAGTCGATTTAACTGAACCAGGCAAGGTCTTGGAATCTTCAACTGAGTTTTCATCAGGAAAATCTTTAGGAATCGATTTAACTGGACCAGAGAAGGCCTTTGACTGGATCGGCATCAGAAAAATCTTTAGGAGTCGATTTAACTGAACCAGGCAAGGTCTTGGAATAGCTGAGAACTTAACTGGATCTTTCCTGAAATGTAAAAGTCAGTCGCATGTAATGCATGCCATGGATCAAGCAATGATGTTCTCAACATAAATGAGATTGTAAGATATGATGCGTTTATGCATGTATCATGATGTATGTGATGTTTTTGAATGTATTTTCGTCTAGGAAAATATATCCTTGACGAATGCCGGGAGTTAAATCCTGGGCTGATGGTTGAAGAGACTTCTTCGTTTCCGCTGGGGATGAAGATTGCAAGAATGAACCGGTAGGAGAAGATGACTCCGTTGGGGAATAAACTTGATGAAGAGATTACTCTGCGGGGAATAACTACTCTAGCGATCTTGCTGGGGAACAATACTCTGTGGGAAGAGAGGTGCTTCGCTGAGATGTTGATGATAACTCCGCTGGGGATACCGTTGTTATGTTGGAAGTTTTAATAGACTCCGCTGGAGATAATAAGACTTCGCTGAGGACGATCTTTCCATGGCTTTTGGTTGAGGATAACCCAGTTATATCCTGGTAGGGAAATAACCTTTGAATAAAACCGGGAGACGCGTTCGTGCTCTGCAGGGGATAAGCTTCCAGAATCTACTGGGGATAAGCTTACTGCTGGGGAGATGATTCAGCTTTCCTGGGGAAACCTTTCAGACTGGACTTTCCTGGGGAAATCTTGAACTGTATTAGGGAAGTGACTCCATTGAATGTATGGTATACCGCCGGGGAACAATCTTAGATCGAGATTGCCGGGGATGCTCGTTAAGAATATCTGTATGATGTGCTGGGGAATGTTAAGATCTGCTAGAGGATACCCAACTTCCTTAAGGCCTTGAAGTCCTCTAACCAATTCCTTTGGTCCCATGTCATTTTGATTTACCAATCTCAAGTTATGGTCTTTGACTTAAAGTGCCTTTTTGTTGACTTTTGAAAATGACCTATAATGTTGAGATTGATAACTTTTTGTGAGAGCATTTATTGGACTTGAAGTGTGAAGATGAGTTGTAGGAAATGTCATTCTCTTAAAAATGAGCTTTGGATGGAATTTTTCTGATAAATCATGTGGAAGTTATGCCTTGGTCAATTTGCAGTTGACTTTTTCAACTGTCCAAAAATAGAAACTTTTGCATCTTGAGACTTTTTGAGCCATGCCTTGAGAATCATGATCAAGAATTGATCAAATGATGTTTGTGGCTTCAAAATAAGATGTTGACCAAAATTTTGACTTTTGACTGTCAAATGACCATTTTACCCCTGCAGTTGACTGTAGGGCAATTAAGGTTTTTGACTGTGCAATCTGGTGTTGTGAGTCTTGAAACTTGGCATGAGGATGCTTGACAATGTTTGTAGGCATGTGGGACTTGATTGGACCCTTGGAAACTTCAATTTCTTTGCCAGAACCAAAACCCTAATTTTTGGCTGTTAGGCGGCAATTGGACTGTGCAACTCTTGAGAGATTTTGAACCTTGACCTTGACAAATTTTGAAGAATATGGGAGGGCAAATTTTGGGGTGCAACAACAGTCAGCGAGATGCCCCAGCTTTCTTAAGCCTCCCTTATAGGTTTTGGCTCAGTGGGCTTTTCTCTTTTTTGAGAGGTAATGCACTGTCGCCCAATTCCTTGCACCAAAATAGCAATAAAGCACTGTCCCCCAAAGGCTACAAAGAGCAGTTTACTCAAATTGTTCAAATTATTTTGTTTTCCCTCCAAAAGCTTCAGCCAACTTTGCCTATAAATAAGAGGCTCCAACACATGTTTAGGAGGATCTTTGGACCAGAGGAACGAATCCCCCAAATTTTCTCAAACACAACAAAACTCTCAAGTTCATCAACACTTGAGAAATCAAAACCCAGAATCCCAAACACTCATCTCTTTCGATTCTGAAGAACACCCCACACATAGAAGTTTGTTCAAACTCAAAGACAACCTTCTGTGACAACCCTTCGAACCAAAATCAAACCCCCTGTGACTATTCTTCGAATTCCAGAAACGTCCATGTAGCAGTGCAAGTTCGAATCCCACATCCATTCAAGGCCTGAAGCAAGGTAAGTTATTATTACTTTTGAACTTTTCGTTTCATGACATAACATGTAAATAATATTTTCGTTCGTTTCAAACATGTACATACCATTGTTCCTTTCGTTTCCACCCTTTTAACATGTTATTTTTCAGAGCTAACCCTTTCGTTTTTTTGCTTTCTGTTTACCTGAACTTGCTTTAACTGTTAAACTGTTTACCAAACAAATACTAGCATGGCCTCAGGCCATGTTGCCATTTAATGCTTTAAATGAAAGAAACAGGAAACAGGAAATAGGAAACGAAGCTTCTGGCTTCTATCCTCTTTCTCCAGGTCGAACGAAAGAGATAACCAGGAGTATGAAACGAAGCCTTTGGTTTCCACACTGACTTCCAGGCCCAGCCAGAGACACGCTCGCACTGATTTCACTGGCCCAATCAAAGAAGGCAACAAGGCAGAAAGGCCCAACCAGAGGCACACTTGCACTAAGTCCAGGCTCAGACGAAAGGCACTCCCATGCTGGTGCCAGCCTCCAATCGAAGTACATGACCTGACTGGTGCCAAAGCCTAATCGAAAGACGTGACTTTGCTGTTGCAAGCCCCAATCGAAGGAGGCCAACAGAATGCAAATCGAAGGGTGCTCCTGCCTGAATCCAAAGACACTCATTTTTCTTACTTTTATCTTATTTTTTCATATTTTTTATGCCTTTCGATATGGTTGTAATAGCGTAGGATTTTATCTTTCTGCATTTTATTTACTTTGTACAAATGCTAGTAATTAGGCGTGTATGGCAAGATAAAATCAACAAGTAGACAACCTAAAAAATCAAAGACAAATGCATGCAATAAAACACATTTTGCACACATGCACCCTTAGGGTAACCTCGCTTGTTGCCTCAAAAAATAGTCATGTCCCTCGAGCATGGGCATTTTAGCAAAGACCCTCGATAAAAGATCGTAGTCGCTCGATGACCCTCGATGTTGCCTTCGGTAAACAATCTAGTCCCTAAAACGACATTTCTAAAACGTCCCATATGTTGCCTTCTATGACTATACAAACGTCCCGTGCCCGTCCCGTTCAACATCCTAACACAAGGTTGTTCACCAAATGCAATGGTGAAACAACACTGTTAAAAGGGTTAAAAACATAAGAAAGATCTTTTGAGTAAAATAGGGTAGATAGCTCTTAGTTACTTGATCAAACTTGCAAAACATCCTTGCCATTTTTTAAAAACACACCACACAACTTCAAAAACAATTTCAAAACAAACTTTCAAAAAACATTGAAACATCTTTTCAAAAAGACAAACACCTTTGTAAAACATTCAAACAAGAATTGTTACAAAGGTTGCCTAGACAAGGTATCTTTTTCAAAACATTTTCAAAACCACACACACAAAGCACCATTTCAAACAATTGAAAAGCAAAGGCAAGTGATCTAAAAACAAGTAACTAAGAGCCCATGGATAACCATGGATGAAAAGGGTGCTAGCACCTTCCCTTTTCATAATCTACCCCCCGAACTCAAAAACATCTCAAAGGTCTTTCCTGTGCTTTTTGACCTTTCCTTAGGATAAAATAAAAAGTCGGTGGCGACTCTTGCTAAACCGCAACATTTGCGAACACAAACGCAAATCCCAAGTCAGTTCTCCCACCGTATCACATAACCGACGACTCTACTGGGGAAGAGATTTCTAGAAGTGGGGTTACCTTAGGGTTTTAGATCACCTTTACATGCTTACTTTGATTGCTTTGATTGCTTTACTTTTTGGGTTCCTTGTTTGGGTTTTTTGTAAATCCTACACCTGGATTTGGGGACACCTTTTTAGGTAAGTAGCAATAAACTGTGAGGGAAATGTGCGGGGTATACCGACATGGTTGAAGCAGTATCTACGTTAGTGTGACATATTTGTGGGTACCGGTAGCCTTTGAGTTAATCAAAGAGAATATGGGGCCGCTGAGTGATGTCATGAAGCACTAACGAACTCTTAGAACCTTACTTGACCATCTTGGCCTTTTTTAGGGGTAGTGAGATGACCGACTTTGGTGCAGTCCGAAGTTGGTAGATACTCGATACTACACTCATTGAGGATTGTTTTCTTGGGATATTTTGGTCGCCAGTTAAGTGGCTAAACCAAAACAATGAACATAGAAAATAATCTAATGATATTGAGCTCCTTAGAACCCGGTTACTATTTATAGGACAGGTTTTGAGCCAACTAAACTCAAGAGGGTACTTACCTACAAACCCCATGCAAGCCTAAACCTAAGGACTTGTTTGCTCTGTGTGAATATGACTGTCTGTATATACACTTGCTTACTTTTGCATACATGTACATAACATCATAACATCATACCATAGCATTTTCAATAACCATTTCAAGGATCTCGAGGGTCTTTTGGTGCAGGGTCACGTTGAACCAGACGTCTACCAAAGGGAAAGAGGGTTCCCCTCTAAACGAACGCCGTTGGAGATCAAGTACAACAACTTGAATCGGGGGCTATGACCCACTTGTCATGGTGAGCTTGATTCTCGTGGAAAGACATCCACCGATACAAAGTTCTCCAATCAAAGATGTTGATCAAAATTCGACCTCTAACATTTTCTTGTGTTTACCCCACGAGATCCTTGAAAACATTGCATACATATATCATACATATCATTGCATAACAGGTCTTCCAGTACAGGTCTCTCATGTTCTCGCTGTTTATTTCAGCAATGGCTCTCCAACAAGACAACCAAGATCTTCATACTTAAGAGACTCAGTTCAGGGAAATCTTCCTAAACCTATCCAAGGGGCAGGAAGAGTTGAGAACACTCCTCATGGGGAATTTGGTCAAGAAAAGTCCTGAAGACAATAAGGACAAACGGCTGGAACAACTGCAAACTGAGTTCAGTGCCATGAAAACTCAGATGCTGGGGCAGATGGCTCTTATCCAAGGCTTAGCTCGGGAACAAGAAGAGCTGAGAACCATTATCAACCAGCTTCATCAAGACAGATACAACCACATGAAGCAAACAGTCAAGGTCGGGGACCGAATCATTAATCAGCCTCCAAGAAGACAAGGGTTTAGTTTGGTGAAGAATGGACCTCTCCAAGTTGCTACCACCTCACGGGTCCAACAACAACCTTGCCATAAACAATGGGTTGATCGGAGTAAGCCGGATACACCCAAGAGGCAGTTTACCAAGCTTAACATGTTGTTGTCTCAAGCTTTACAGCACCTGTTGAGATTGAATCTGGTGACGTTAAGGGACCCTCCTCAGAATCCCCACGTAGCCTCCCCAAGGTACAATCATGATGCCAGGTGTGCATACCATTCCAATAGCCCGGGGCATGATACTAACATCTGTTGGGCGTTGAGCAACAAAATTCAAGACCTGATTGATGAAGGAGCATTGGAACTCACACAAGACAGTCAGATTGAATTCTTTTTCCATCCCCCCAAGGCTCTCCATTTGAAGTGACAAGTATTGAGACGAGAAGACTTTTTGTTCATTAGAATTTTCAATTTGTAATTTTCTTTTGATTGTTCAAACATTTATTCATGTCAAACTTTGTTACTTTATCAATGCATTGCATATGTCTGTTTTGAATCAATCCATTCGTATTCACTATATTCAAATTGCTTTCATTTTTATGATGATCAACTCTCGATTAAAAAAATTCTAAGCCTTTAGAGGGAGGATGACAAAAATGATACCAAAATCTCTACAATATGCTTTTGAACAGACCCCGCTGATGATGTACAGGCATTGTTTCAAATCCTAAACAGCGGAGTTATAAGGAAGATAATCCCTAGTCAACCCCTTTGAGCCAAAGAAGTTGGAGTTTTTCTTTTCACAAATTAAAACCCTTAATTATAACCTGGGGCAGGGTAGTTTTCTCAGTTGATCCAGGTGCACAATGAATGGCATCAAAGAATTCCTTCTGAAACAAAAGACGGTGTTGGTTCCGTATAATCGTAAGGACAGACAGTCATTATCTCTCAAAATAAAAGCCTAATAAAGTCAAAACCTGTGAAGGAGACTTAAGAAAAACTGGCGCATCCCGCTGACTGTAATCACAAAAAGAAACAGTTCAGGCAAAAGACAGGGATAATAAAAATCAAAAGGGAAGAGATCCTGCAAACTCTCAACAAAATGACTGCGTGTTCAAAATAAACTGTCAGTATCCGAACCATCACGGGTATATTAGAGCAAAGACTCAAACAAGATCAAACGCACGATTAGCTGAGTTTAGGATCGAAGAACATCACGAAGAGCGGGTGGGTACGAATAAATTTTGAGCCTTTATCCTTTGTTTCTTAAACCGCGAACCAGGCCACGTTATAACCCTTAAAAGTCCTAGCTGAAGCATGTGTTAGTTCGAAAGATACTGTTACAAAGGTATCCTGACTCCTGTAGGGCTTGCTATAAATCCTGAGTTGACGTCATAATTTACAAAATTTTCCTATCTTATTGAAAAAATGCATTTTCAAAAACTTCAAGACAGACATAAGCTTTGCATTCTTAAAATAATATTGTTTGCATATGACTATTTGTTCAACAGTAGAGAAATTCGTACAACGAATATCTAGTGAACAAAAAACCTTATCAATAAAAAGGATCACCTCAAGTGAAAAAACACTTCCAATCAAGGGGCACGGCATGATCATTGTCCATCATCTGGGGCAGTCAAGTCAAGATTCAAGGAATTTCTCAAAATGCCAAATAGCCAGGGGAAAATCGCCATCTGAACCAATTGGGGCATTGGACATGAATTCCAGCAACGAATCTTGCATGATCAAACATCTTCTGGTAGTATAGCAACACGGCACTACAAACAGTGACAACTCCCTACACCCTGAGAGCATGGGTATAGTCAGAAAATACTACGCATAATCAAAGACCCGCTAGGTTGACTGGCCTAGGCAAAAATAAGGGCTTCCTGGCGAACCAAAAGGGTTCGGGTAAAAATAAGGGATGAAAATAAAAAAATCTGTACACCCGGCAAGTCGAAAACCTGAAAAGGCGGCTTGGGCAAGAAAGGGTATCCCGGTGGACTGAAAACCCGAAAGGGCGGTCCAGGCAAAAGTTAGGGATCAAAGCGTACGACTATGTCTTGTCATCTCGTCACTGGCCTACCAAAAGAAGACTTGTCATTTTAACCGAAAGATACTAAGCGCCTCATAGGTGGGGATAATACTCGGTCCATAGGGCCTCCGCATGCACCTTCTCCCGAAGAAACAGGGGCAATAAGAATTGTCCGAATTATGCAGTTGCTCTGTCCACCAGGTACGACGGTAAGTTCAGCTGAAGAATATGGCTAAGATACCTTCACTCCCCGCAGAGTAAGATAGTAATGGTAGCTCTCCCCACTGAGACTCGCAACCATGAACGAATCAGCCATACTCCCCCCCCAATCAGAGTTAGTCTACCATCAGCCCCGAAAAGGTTTGGTATCCCCAGAAGATCTTAAATATTCCCCAGCGGAGTATAAAGATATTCCCCAGCAAGTATAAGAGCATCTCCGGCAGTCTTAATATTCTTCAACAGAGTATAAGAATGTTCCCCGGCGGAATACAAGATACCCCCAGTGGAGCCATTTCCCCAGCGCAATCTAAAAAAGCTTCCCCGCCAGGGTTGAGTTGTCTTACCCAGTAGACTCTGGAAGCTTATCCCATGCGAAGCACAAATAAGTCTCCTCAGCCAAATTCAGAGGTTATCCTCACAAGAGTCTAACTGGGTTATCCTCAGCAAATTGCAACTGAAAGGTCATCCTCAGCGAAGTTCTTTCTATCCCCAGCAGAGTCCATCATTAAAATCCCCAACAGAGCTTATCAACGGAATCCCCAGCGGAGTTTATCATTAAAATCCTCAGCAGAACATCTCTTCCCCACAGATTAATTCCCCGCAGAGTAATCTCTTCATCAGCTTATTCCCCAACGGAGTTCTCTTCTCTTGCAGGTTTATTCTCACAATCATCTTCGTTCATCATCCCCAACGGAAACGAAGAACTCAACTCTATTCTCCAGCGGTTCTGGGATTTATTTTCCCCAGCTGAAACATCATGTTTCCATACATCATGATACATGCATGTACACATCATACCATACAATCTCATTTATGTTGAGAACATCATTGCTTGATTCATCTCATGCATTGCATGTGACTGACCTTTACCTTTCAGGAAAAATGCAGTTAAGTTCTCAGCTTAGTCGAATATCTGACCAGTTCTTAAACCTCAATTGAATTATCCTCAGTTGAATTTCAGATAAGGTTCCCAATCTCGACAGTTTCCCTATGTCATAGTGTTGACGAGTACTATAACCTCAACGGAATACTCCATTGAGCACGAGTCAGTTCCTAGATCTTGATGTTCTCCTCCGTCATGGTGTGGACAAGTTCTATAACCTCAACGGTATACTCCATTGAGCACGAGATAGTTCCTAGATCTTGATGAAGATGTTTCCCTATGTCATAGTATAGACGAGTACTATAACCTCAACGGTATACTCCATTGAGCACGAGTCAGTTCCTAGATCTTGATGTTCTCCTCCGTCATAGTGTGGATAAGTTCTATAACCTCAACGGTATACTCCATTGAGCACGAGACAGTTCCTAGATCTTGATGAAGATGTTTCTCTACGTCATAGTGTGGATGAGTACTATAACCTCAACGGTATACTCCATTGAGCACGAGTCAGTTCCTAGATCTTGATGTTCTCCTTCGTCATAGTGTGGACAAGTTCTATAACCTCAACGATATACTCCATTGAGCACGAGTCAATTCCTAGATCTTGATGTTTTCCTCCATCATAGTGTGGACGAGTTCTATAACCTTAACGGTATACTCCCGGTGAGCACGAGACAGTTCCTAGATCTTGATGAAGATGTTTCCCTACGTCATAGTGTGGACAAGTTCTATAACCTCAGCGGTATACTCCATTGAGCACGAGACAGTTCCTAGATCTTGATGAAGATTTCCCCCCAGTTGAATTATGGACAGGTTCTTAATACTCAGCCGAGGCATTCTCTCAGTTGAAGTACAGGCAAGTTCCTAAATCTCAACAAAAGTTAGACTTCCCCGGCGGAATCTTCTACAAACAACAAGTATGCAAGTTCTCGCTAAGGAATCTCTTATGCGATCGACACTCCTGCAGGTGGCATCTATAAGCCCATCCTCCTACCAACAATCTCCAAATGGCATCTGTAAGCCCATTCCCGATATCACAATGCTGATACTACACCATGCGAGTGCAAATTTTTGGGCACTCTAGTGTTCAATTATCTTCCACCTTCGGATCACGAAAGGCTCGAAAGTCAATCTATATCCTCAGGTTTAAGAAAATTGAACAGGGGTAACTGTTGTACCCCAAAATTTGCCCTCTCATTCTTCATGGCCTTTCTCACAAGGATTCTCAAAGTTCAAGCTTGAACAAGTGCGTTGGGATTTTCCAGTACCAAAATTAAAAGGAAACTGTCAAAAAGGGAGAAAACAGATAAAAATATTATTTTGACAAAAATTGGAGAAATACAAGTGTTCTTCGTTTCAGCTCTTTCGATTGGCCTTTTGGCCTCTTTCGACACAAGCTTGACTTGCATCCTTCGATTGGCCTTTTGGCCTCTTTCGACACAAGCTTGACTTGCATCCTTCGATTGGCCTTTTGGCTTCTTTTGACACAAGCTTGGCTTACGTCCTTAGACTGGGCATGGGCCGCTGGCACATTTTGGTTTAGATTCACAAAGGAAAAAGCCTCTTGTAATCTATTTCATTTCCAAGGCAAAAGGTTCTCTTTTAACATCCTTCGATTGGGAACTTTGGCTCCTTCGATGTAGGCTTGGTTGCATCCTTCGATTGGGCGCTGGACTCCTTTTGGGCAAGTTCATTTCTTGTTTCATTGAGACGTTGGACTTTGTTTGAATGTTGTATTCTCTTAAGTACAAATATTTCACTTGGCCATATAGCCTCTTTCCTGCGTGTTAGCCAAGATTTACAAGGCAAAAACCCTCTTGATGATGTCCTTCGATCCAGGAGGAAAAAGCCTCTCTTTTGCCCTCTTTCGATCACACATCCTGCCCTTGCACGCATTTTTTGTTTGGGGGAGTGACTTCTCCAATGTTGCAATCTTCGATTGAGCCTTCCATCCCTGGCACACATCCTTCGCTTGGGGGTGTGAATCCTTGGGCACAAGTGTTTTGTCATTCTTTCGTTTGGCCATATGGCCCCTTTGTAGGTAAATTTGAGTGGGAAGGATTTCCTGTTAGAAATGGCATGTTCCAAGCATACAAACTCTTCGCTATGTCATTGCCTCAGGCGAAGAAAGCATCTTGGTGGTGCATTCGAAGAGTTTTGTCAGGCATGTTTGGATGTCCCCATTCGAAGGACATATATTACTGATCCATCCCAAGAGCATTAATTTGGCCCATTCGAAGGATTGTCTAGGGAAGTCATTCGAACGTCACTTCGATTGAAAAAAGGAGATGGTTACTGAAAGTCTGGTCGAAAGGTGAGTCTAGGGAGTCAAGACAAAAGGACGAGAGGCCAAAGGCATTTGTCGACCAAGTCACATGCGCTGCCAGGCTCGGGCCTAATTCACTGGCCATAAAACTCCAAAATTGCTGCACAGTAGTCCTGCACTGCCGCCCAATTCCTTGCACCAAAGTGGCAATAAAGCACTGTCCCTCAAAGGCTACAAAGAGCAGTTTACTCAAATTGTTCAAATTATTTTGTTTTCCCTCCAAAAGCTTCAACCAACTTTGCCTATAAATAAGAGGCTCCAACACATGTTTAGGAGGATCTTTGGACCAGAGGAACGAATCCCCCAAATTTTCTCAAACACAACAAAACTCTCAAGTTCATCAACACTTGAGAAATCAAAACCTAGAATCCCAAACACTCATCTCTTTCGATTCTGAAGAACACCCCACACATAGAAGTTTGTTCAAACTCAAAGACAACCTTCTGTGACAACCCTTCGAACCAAAAGCAAACCCCCTGTGACTATTCTTCGAATTCCAGAAATGTCCAGGTAACAGTTCAAGTTCGAATCCCACATCCATTCAAGGCCTGAAGCAAGGTAAGTTATTCTTACCTTTGAACTTTTCGTTTCATGACATAACATGTAAATAATCTTTTCGTTCGTTTCAAACATGTACATACCATTGTTCCTTTCGTTTCCACCCTTTTAACATGTTATTTTTCAGAGCAAACCCTTTCGTTTTTTTGCTTTCTGTTTACCTGAACTTGCTTTAACTGTTAAACTGTTTACCAAACAAATACTAGCATGGCCTCAGGCCATGTTGCCATTTAATGCTTTAAATGAAAGAAACAGGAAACAGGAAATAGGAAACGAAGCTTCTGGCTTCTATCCTCTTTCTCCAGGTCGAACGAAAGAGACAACCAGGAGTATGAAACGAAGCCTTTGGTTTCCACACTGACTTCCAGGCCCAGCCAGAGACACGCTCACACTGATTTCACTGGCCCAATCGAAGAAGGCAACAAGGCAGAAAGGCCCAGCCAGAGGCACACTTGCACTAAGTCCAGGCTTATACGAAAGGCACTCCCATGCTGGTGCCAGCCTCCAATCGAAGTACATGACCTGATTGGTGCCAAAGCCTAATCGAAAGACGTGATTTTGCTGTTGCAATCCCCAATCGAAGGAGGCCAACAGAATGCAAATCGAAGGGTGCTCCTGCCTGAATCGAAAGACACTCATTTTTCTTACTTTTATCTTATTTTTTCATATTTTTTATGCCTTTTGATATGGTTGTAATAGCGTAGGATTTTATCTTTCTGCATTTTATTTACTTTGTACAAATGCTAGTAATTAGGCGTGTATGGAAAGATAAAATCAACAAGTAGACAACCTAAAAAATCAAAGACAAATGCATGCAATAAAACACATTTTGCACACATGCACCCTTAGGGTAACCTCGCTTGTTGCCTCGGAAAATAGTCATGTCCCTCGAGCATGGGCGTTTTAGCAAAGACCCTCGATAAAAGATCGTAGTCCCTCGATGACCCTTGATGTTGCCTTCGGTAAACGATCTAGTCCCTAAAATGACATTGCTAAAACGTCCCATATGTTGCCTTCTATGACTATACAAACGTCATGTGCCCGTCCCGTTCAACATCCTAACACAAGGTTGTTCACCAAATACAATGGTGAAACAACACTGTTAAAAGGGTTAAAAACATAAGAAAGATCTTTTAAGTAAAATAGGGTAGATAGCTCTTAGTTACTTGATCAAACTTGCAAAACATCCTTTCCATTTTTTAAAAATACACCACACAACTTCAAAAACAATTTCAAAACAAACTTTCAAAAAACATTGAAACATCTTTTCAAAAAGACAAACACCTTTGTAAAACATTCAAACAAGAATTGTTACAAAGGTTGCCTAGACAAGGTATCTTTTTCAAAACATTTTCAAAACCACACACACAAAGCACCATTTCAAACAATTGAAAAGCAAAGGCAAGTGATCTAAAAACAAGTAACTAAGAGCCCATGGATAAACATGGATGAAAAGGGTGCTAGCACCTTCCCTTTTCATAATCTACCCCCCTAACTCAAAAACATCTCAAAGGTCTTTCCTGTGCTTTTTGACCTTTCCTTAGGATAAAATAAAAAGTCGGTGGCGACTCTTGCTAAACCGCAACATTTGCGAACACAAACGCAAATCCCAAGTCAGTTCTCCCACCGTATCACACATACATTCTTGTCATACATCCATAATATCATACATCTAACAGTTAATATTTTGCGGAATTTAAAGTGCGGAAAGTAAACTACGCTATTACAAGGCTTCAGGTATTTACATAGCCAAAAACAAACCCTTAAAAAATAAAGCGATAAATGAAAGATAAAAGATCCTAATTAAGCTATTACAACTTGTGAGCAATTACATTAATAGGGTAAAAATAAAATAAAGCGCGCGCGATGATAATTAGATCGGGAGAGAACTAGGGTTTTGACCCTTTCTAACCTAATTGATAGAAAAATGTTTTTGTTGTTTTTAATTATTTTTAAGAAAAAAGAATTAGGTTTTTTAAAAATAAATACAAAATTAACTACTAATTAAATTAATTAATGAAAATAAATAAATGGCCTATTTTTGTGTTTTTGGTTATTTTTAAAAAAAGAAAATATAATTAAGTTAGAAATAGAACCCTAATTATTCTAATTAATTTTAATTTATTTATAAAACAATTAAAGTTACCTAAAATTAACAACCTAATTAAATTAATTAAATTTTTGTATAAAAAATAAACCTAAGTCCAATTGGGTGAAAAATATTTTTATGATTTTTTTATAAAAGAAAATAATTAATTTGTTAGTAAAATAAATAAGTTAAATTAAATAAAGCAAATATAAAAAAGAATAGAGAAAGAGATAATGGGCCTGAGAGGATTTTTGGGGGTGCAAACAGCAGCTACTGGGCCCAAAACAAAGTTGTCCACGTTGACTGGCCAGATTCTCCACTATGCATTGACTAACGCCTTTGGTGGATCCTCGCCTGATGGCCATCAGATCTAGTCTCCCGACACTTGGCTGGTTGGATTGTAAGGACGCATGATGGTCCTTTGGCTTACGTACGCACTGGATCCTGAAAAGGAAAATAATATGAAGAATGGGGGGACCTGGGATTCGAACCCAGGTCCTTAAGCACTTTCCACACACTCCACTACCACTGCGCCACTTGTTTTTGTTGTATGCATAATAAATAATAATCATAATATAAGAAAAGCAAAAACACTAAGTCCAAAATGCACGAAATTCAAACACGCGAATGGTTGTCCGCCACGTCTTCGTCTTCTCCAAGGATCTATTGTTTTAGACAACAGACCTATACCAACGGACACTCTCCGTAGCTAAAACCCTGGGCATATCAAAAATCATGTACAAGCACAATAAATCAATGGTGATGGTACCAATCCATTCATCTCAGTCTCACGAACTTCATGGTACCCTAATCGTGGCCCAATTTCACTTGTACACCAAGACCCCAAATCGGAGCTACAAACCCTAACAATGGCAAACTCTCGTACAGGCCATGAAAACGCAATTAAAAATTACAGAAATCTTGCAAATGTCTTAAGGATCAAGAATATATCATTAATTGATGCTATCAATGTCTAAATCATGAAATTCGAATCCAAGAAAAGCCCAAGGTCGTGACTGACTTACAACGAGTTTCAAGGCTTGTGAATGCTTGCTCTTGATTGGTTTTGCTTGCTGAGGATCCCAGGAAGCGATTGGGACGGTCAGGAAGGCCTGTAATTGCTTGCAACTAGGAATTCGATTCAACACTTTTTCTTGTTTTTTCAAGTTTGTTTCTGGTTCACACGCCTCCTTCTAGCCTTGTTTTGGGTCTGCACACACTCCTTATGTACTGAGGAATTAATTAGGGTTGTCAATGTGATCACAATCTTCCTCCATCAATGTTTTTGATTTGGCTTTGATTCACTTTGAATATCTTTCTAAAATTAGGAAAATTCAATCTTTTTGCCCACACCAATGCTTTGCACGATTTCAAATACTTGCCAACTAGATTTGAGACCCGAAACAAGTACAAAATCTTGAGTTTTCAATGCTTTAGATTTTTTCATGATTTGTTTTGATTTAAATTGATTAAATTCAAATAAAAATCAAAATAAATAATAAAAACAATATAATGACAAGTGGAAAAGGCTAGGGTTCGTGGACCATGTTGCCAACTCAAAACAAGTGCAAAAGATTGGGCCCATTTGGCAAAAATTGCAATTTGAGGCATAGTTGACTTTTGGCAATTTTGCAAAAAAGGTCAACTTCACCAATGCATAACTTCCTCAATTTTGACTCTTTGAAGGTGTTCTTGAACTTTTTAGAAAGCTTGAGATATCCCCTAAGCAACCCTTTTGTTCTCATCTCAATTTGATATTCTATGTTCATGTATGAAGCTTTAACAAAAAAGGTGTTTTTGTTGACTTTTCAAAATGACCTGTAATGTCCAAATTCATAATTTCTTGTGAGTGCATATTTTGAACTTGGGAGATGAAGATGAATTGTAGGGAATTGCATCATATTAAATATTATCTTTGGATGGGTCATTTCTCATAAAGTATGAGAAAGTTATGCTTGGTCAAAGTTGAGTTGACTTTTCCTACAAAACCCTAATTTAGCAACTTTTGGGTTTTGATGAATTGTGATCATTCCTTGATGAATCATGATCAACCCTTGATCAAATGATGAATAATACTTCAAAATGAGAATGTTGACAAAAAATCTTGAAGTTTGACTGTATGTGGGCCACAGTTGACTTTTGCCCTAGCACAGTCGATTTTCAGGCTTTTGAGTAGTTGACTGAGCAAACTTTCTCTGCAAGGCTCGAAACTTGACATGGATGATCTTGAGAACATATTAGGACATTGATGAGCATTTGAGACCCTTGGGGCTCAAGTATCTTGATGCAACATGAAACCCTAATTTTGAGGTAGACTGCCTTAGGAGAGAGTTTGTCTGGTCAACTCTTGGACTTCCTTGAGCAACTTGAGGATCTTTCTTGAAATGTTTTTTGAGAAATATGGGAGGGCAAATTTTGGGGTACAACACCAGGTCCCCCCAATTCTTTCATATTATTTTCTTTCATGTGATCAGGCGCGCATATAGGGATAAAGGACCACCATGTGCCCTCATTATCCAGCCAGTTGTTTACAGTGATTTTTGGTAAACAATCGCTAGTCCTCCAAACTATCAAATAATCTTAATGACTGTTATTTAATCTCTCTGGTAACTTGCAGGATCGACTAGATTGATCCTATGGTGTATTGGTCGTTTGGATAATTCTCATTGTAGAACTGATATTCATGGTTAGTATTTAGAATGTTGTGTAGGCGTTCAACTTACTTCAATTACCATATTAAAAAGATCTAATGACATGATCAAGTAAAGACGTGTGAAACTAAATTGCATGAATAAAGATTCGATTGTAAAGAAATGTAAAACTGCAAGAAACAAGTAAATAACTTTGAAGTATAAAAGCATGTAATGTAAAAGAGTTTCTGAAAGGTAAACGATTCGAAATAAAAAGAAAGCGTTTAAATGCAAGAAATCAATAAATGACTTTGAATGAAAAGGTATTCGAATGACAAAAGCATGAAGATAAAAGCATGAAATGTACAAAAGTTTCTGAAATGTAAAGGATTCGAAATAAAAAGAAAGCGTTTAAATGCAAGAAATCAGTAAATGACTTTGAATGAAAATACTTTAATGTAAAGGCCTTTGAATGATATTGACATGAAGATAGAAGATAAACTGGAAATGATAAAGAGTTTTGCTGAATCATAAATATTTGGTGTTATCATACGTACATTGTTCGAGCATTCGTTTCCCTAGCCATGTGGTATTTTGAATGTTTACTGAATTTTGTACAATAGATATGACACACGAAATCCTAACGCTAAGACTTCTATTTATACTACTTCGACCATAACGGTCTTGCCTATAAGATTCTGCCACGTTCAGAACATGCAGAGCACTGCCCCTCTCTAGCTTCTACGCGTCTTCGAATGCTCCAGCGCATATATTTTAAATTTCGAACATCCCGCTTGCGTTTGAATTTCAAATGTTTTGGCACTCTTCGCTTTGAACTCATTTCTTGGACATAGTCTCATTACCACTTCAAGACTTGAATATATCTCCACAACTGTCACTCGAAGCTCCGAGCTTTAACATGTTCATTCGAAGAACTGCTCCTACCATTCCGAACCATAACATCTTGCTTTATTCCAACGAAACATCCAACTTGCTTCGTTTCGAACTGTATCATCAAAAACTTCAGCCAACAAAATGCCCCTTTAAAATATGTATTTCGATCCTTTGAGAAACACTTATTTTAAATATACATGCAAGATTTTGATGTGACCTTTGAGTAATCATAACATTTATTGAGTATGACTCCAGTCACGTCAATCACGACGCCTCTTAGATTCCTTAACCGTCTTGAATCAGTACTTCACAGCATGGTGCAGTTATAAAACAATGATTATTATTAATCACGCCTATTACCAATATCAGCTTTTACGCCACCTCCTTCTCAATCCAACCCACGACTCCCACGTATCCTAGTCTCACTTAGTGGATGTTTAAACTTCCACACTATAAAAACCAATCAATGTAGTCTTTTACTCTCTTCCACTTTCTGAAACTTTTTCTTCCTTTCTTCTCACCGAAACCCTAAAACTTCCAACAATCTCCAACAATGTCTTCTACAACATCATCCCAACTGAAGAAAACTTCAAAAAAGAAAGGAAAGAACACAGGAACAATAATGGAAAGCAAGGTTGGTACTTATCAAGGTCAATCTGTGCTTATCCCCCAAATGATCTCCAAAGAGAAGGAAATGCTTTACGCCTCTCATGTACTAATTCCAACTAACGTTGCTGGAAAGAGGTTTGCTCTGATGGGTCCTCTTACAGTCTTTGAAATCTTAAAAGATACTAGAAAAATCTTCCCTGTTTGTTATAACTTTAAGCCTTTGTTTAATAAAATGGATATCCCTAAGACAAGCGAGTCTTCTGATTCGACAACCGTGGAAACTCCAATCGTTCCCCCAAAAGACCCCTTTGTGCTAGACTATGTGAAGAGCAACTTTAAACCATTCCGATCCTGCCCTACCTCTGACACAGCTTACCAAAACTGGTTTACCAAAGTAGAAGCCAAGAAATCCCAGCAATGGGAGGAATTAGGAATTTACAATTTGATTAAGTTATCGAAACCAGGCTTCACCTATAGTCATCCATTATTATTTGCGTCCTTATATTTCTAGGACAGCACCTCCAACACCTTTCATCTCCCTGGGGGAATGATTACACCCACGTTTTTCGATATAGCAGCCATTACTGGTTTGTCACCAGTAGGAGAAACCTACATGCCTGACAATGAAGAGCACTCCAGTATTATTGACTTCGAAGTCAAATTAGCCAGCTTTTCAAAGTTCATTAGCCACTACCACACTGAAGGAGATAGTGTGTCTGATGTGGAACACATTGCTTTCCTCACCTTATGGTTATCAAGGTACGTATTCTGCAGCAGGTCCTTACAGGTAGCAAGCAGGTTCATCCCTCTAGCTAGAGACTTGCATGAGAATAGGAGGGTGTGTTTAAGCGAGTTGTTACTTGTTGATCTTCACGAAAGTTTAAGATCAGCCGTTTCGAGTTTGAAATCCCACACTCCCAAAAACATCCTTCTAGCTGGCCCCTTCTGGTTACTCCAGTTATGGCTTAATGCCATGTTTGAACCCTCACTATCAACTGCTAACACTATTTTTGAACAAGATCCGGAGATAGCGGATAGAATCATTGAAGGTACGAGGCTGCGAAAACTTACCCCAAACGATGATAAAGATGACTTCAAGGTCCTTTTTTCAAACTATATCATGATTTTCTCCAAGAGACACAAATTTGAAGAGACCATGGCGCCCTTTGCTTCAAGGACTCATGGACCATCATGGTTCACCATGGCCCTCTCAGAAGCAGTTAAAAGCAAAGAAATTCAAGATATTTGGAAAGCCTTTTTGCTTCCCAGATTAATCTCCTCACGAATCACTCCTTCCAAGAATCAAATCTTCCTTTTTGCTTATCAACCCAACTTTGTTTCTAGACAATTTGGCCTGTGCCAACTAATCCCTGAACCTCTGTTCCAAACAGAAAGTGCCATCACTTCTGGTCGAACTTTTAAAGCCAGAGAAGCCAAACTGCAACAGGAACAATATCAAGGCTTTGCCCACTTTGAACTAATACCTTTTGAACCCACACACTTCACAGCAAAGGGTTTTATGGAATGGTGGACAGAGTTCTACCAATCTTATATGTTCGATACCCTCTCTATTCAACAGAAACTAACTAATGCGTTCGATGTGCAGGTACACTCCAAGAAAGGTATGTTCACTCACGCCAAAGAGATTAGGGCTTTTCAAAATTCTTTCGAAACCACTTATGATCCCACACACTTGGAATCCACTGTGCATCAAGCGGCTGAGACCTTGAAGGAAAAATTTAAAGAAAAAATTTCTAAGTTAAAACTTCCTTTAGGGTTGTCACCTGAGGATAGGTATAGGTTGGCACTCGAAATGCATCCACCTAAATTCCCTAGATTGCCTACCTCAGAACTGGCTCTGGCTTGGTTTCCTCCATACCCTTGGTGGTTCACTTGCAAAGAAATGTTCAAATATCTTCAAAAGAAACCAAATCCATCTGAGACTGACATGGGCTCGTCATTGGCTCCATGATTTCCCATGACATCTTCGCTATGACCTTTCTGCCATGTCAATTATATCTAATCAAGGCGCAGGTGCGAATGCTTGGGAAAATCCCAAATGTTTCTTACTTTCTACATTTTTAACTTTTACCTTAATTGTTTCGATTTTCAGCCATCAGGATAAAGACTGCTGCTTCGAAGTCTAAGGAAGGAAGTGCCTCCCAAACATCTGTCGAAACCACTGATGATGTGACCTTATCCAAACCAACAACAACTACTGTAACAACAACACCAGTAATAACAACTATTCCAACTCCACAGGTAATCAATTAGCCCTGATGTTTCGAATAAACTGAGTTTCATGATTTGGATCTAACTCATGTTTAAATCTTTTCAGACTAACAAACTCCCACCAACCACTCCGAAGAAAAGAAAAACCAACACTACTGGGAAGAATCCCAATGCTGGAGGGAATTCACCAACTGCTTTGAAGAAGAAGAAGAAGAAAGAAATTTCCAAAGGCGCTGCACCAACTGGAATTTCTGGACTTAATTCCAGAGATGCTGCTCCCTCAACTAAATCCAAAAATCCACCTTCGACCTCCAACGTAATGTTGGAACATATAGATAGCAACCTATCTTCTGAGAATCCACAGGTAAGTTGAACTCTAATTTTTAACAAAATAATTATTCATTACCTTGGTACGTGCTCTTAATATTCTTTGCCTCTGTAGGATATTTTGAACCCAACTCTTACCACTTCGACTTCTCCATCAAAGACTGATGCTCCCATCAACTCTTCTCCTCATGGGGACTCTAGTAACCTGGTGCAAAACAAAGGATCCTCCAACATGGCGGTTCTTACTGGGGCTTCAGAGCAGCAAGATGACCAAAGTACTTCTCCTCCTTTGAAAGAAACGAATGAAGCAACACTTCATGCATCTGCAGAGATTTTACCAGAAAATTCTCTTCAAAAGTCCCCTCTCGAAACCCTTCAAGAGAACCCAAAGGACATTCATGCTGAAGAAGAGAAGGCTGATTCTGATCAAGAAAATGAAGAATCTGCAGAGGAAGGATCTGAGGAAGAAGATGCCCATAATGGTTCGACTGCTGGAACAGAGTCAGATGCCAATAGCAGTGAGAGCGATGACGTCGAAGTGGTGGATCTGGTTGATAATGAAGAAGGCAATGAGCAGGAAACGAGTGAAGGTGACGGTGACCGGACCAATGAGCCCATGGAAGTCGAAATGGATGTGACTCCCTTGCGCATGGAACTTCCTCAGTCGTCTCAATCTCAAATGACTGAAGAGGAGCTAGCTCTCCTAAAACGAAATGACCCAATTGGGTATATGAAGGCGAAACTAGCTCAAAGGGATATTCCTCTTACTAGGGCTGGTACTAGTTCGACTAGCAATCCGTTGCCCTCAGATGATAGAGTTGTACTCCTTAACAGAATTAGGAGAACAATCCTTGATGTGGACTTGTTCGAAGTGCTCAAACAGGATAGTACAGCTTGCTATACCATGAAGGAGCTACTTATGCAAGTTAACCTCGCCACCTGCTCTTTTCCAGTCAGCACCATCTTATTCGATCTTCAATCTCTGTTAGACAACGTGACTGGGTGTCTTCTCCAAGATGAATTTGCTACCAGAAAGGTCCAAGAGAAACGAACTGCCATGGACGCTGCTTATGAGCATGCTTCGAAGCTCTCTAAAGATGCTGAAGATCAAGCCATGCACATAAAGCAAGCCAAAACTGACTATGAAGCTCGAGCTGAGTCTATTCTTCTCTGGGAAAAGCAAATTCAAGAACTTCAACAAAAAGTTAAGGAGGCTCAATAACAACAATTGGCCTACGAAACCAATACTGCTGGTGATCAGTTCAAAGAGCTCCTCAACAAAGGACTTGCAGAAATGGAGGCAGCATAGCAACTTAAAGGAGAAGTAGCTACCCTAGAAGGAGCAAGGCGTTTTACTCAACAAAGGCTTGAGTCCTTTCGGAGTACCTTTAATAGATTGAGGAACAATGCCTATTTTTAAATCTTAGTTTTAATTAGTTTTGAAATTTGGTTTTGGTCTGTAATATCCGAACAACGCCATTTTGGCAATCCTATATTACCATTTTGGTACCATTTTGGCATTCCTTTATGATATTTCGATTACGTTGTTATTATTCGAATCTCCTGTAGGCGTGGCTTATATTTCTTTAAATATTTCCCATTAACCTTTAGGATTCGCTTATCATCAGCCAACTCTTCGATTTCATATGCATTGTTTGAAAATATCTTTATTATTCGAAAAGGTCCTTCCCAATGAGGTGACCATTTACCTAATGTTTTATTTTTCTTGTACATGGGCAATATGACTTTCCAGACTAAGTCATTAACAGTGAATGCTTTTCCTTTCACCCTTTTGTTATATGCCCTGGCTACCCTTTCCTTTTGTCTTATTAGGATTTGCAATGCATGCAATCTAACTTCGTCTAACTCAACTAATTCATTCATCATCATCTCCCAATATAATGCAGATGGGATTTCGTTTTGTCTTTGAATTCGAACTGATTGTAGATGAATTTCTACTGGCATAACTGCATCATGACCAAATGTTAGTTGGAAAGGCGTGGTGTTAGTAGCTTCTTTAGGAGATGTTCTACAGGCCCATAGTATTTGGTCCAAAGTTTTGTGCCAGTTCCTTGGCTTTTTACCAATATGTTTCTTAATTAATCCTATTATCACTTTATTGGCTGCTTCGACCTGACCATTTGCTTGAGCATAATATGGTGTTGATGTCAGTAATCTAAACCCCATCTCTTGAGCAAATTCTTGCATCTTCCTACCAGTAAACACAGAACCTTGGTCTGTGGTTATGCTCTCTGGCAATCCGAACCTATAGATAATTTGTTTCTGTATGAACTCGATAATAGCCTCTTGATCAGCAGCTACCAATGGTATCGCTTCGATCCACTTGGTAAAATAATTTATTCCTACCAAGATATACTTATGTCCTTTAGACGAAGCAGGATTTATTTCTCCTATTAAATCCAATGCCCATCCTCTAAAGGGCCATGGTTTAATAATCGAATGCAACTCACTTGCAGGAGCATGTTGAATCCCTGCATGCTTCTGGCATTCTTCACACCCTTTAGCAAAGTCTATATAATCTTTGAGCATGTTGGGCCAATACATGCCATATCAAAATAACAACCATTTCATTTTATGACCTGCTTGATGTGCCCCACATGCCCCATTATGGACTTCTGACAATGCTAAGTATGCCTCACTTTCTCCTAGGCATTTCAGTAATACGCCTTCTTGGGTCTTTTTGAACAATTCATTTCCCATGACGACATATGATAATGCACTATATTTTATCTTCCTATCAACATTCAAAGTTGGATTTGTTAAATAACTCACAAGTGGACTTCGCCAATCTACATCTGATAAGGTGTCTATGGCTAGTACTTCGAATCCTTGTTTCTCAGCATGACCTAATTTTATACTCTCTAGATCTGATGGTATGAATCTAGTAGCCATAACTCTACCTCTTAATTCAACCAAATCCTCAAAGTTTTTGGCCGAAACTTTATAACCTGAAGCCAACTGTGCTAAGTCATTTGCTTCTTGGTTTTCTATTCTTGGTATATGTTGAATATCCATGTATTTGAATTTTCTAAGTAGCCTGTTAACTATGACGAAGTATGTCATCAGATTTTCCTTTATGCATTTATACTCCTTTGTTATTTGCTTGACCACTAACTCTGAGTCTCCTTTAATTTCGACTCTAGTTGCCCCCAATTCTAACAAAGCTTCAAGTCCAACAATAAGCGCTTCGTACTCAGCTTCGTTGTTCGAGCAATGATGACCATCTAACTTATACTTGAATTTTGTTGGAATTCCTTCAGGAGAAATTATGAGAACTCCAACACCACTACCATCCCTATGGGTCGAACCATCAAAGTATAATTTCCAAGGTTGCATTTCAACGTAAGCCATGACAGTCCTTTCAACCAGTGAATGGTCCATGATAAAATCAGAAATTACTTGGCCTTTCACAGCTCTTAAAGGCATGAAAGTCAAAGAATATTCTGTTAAGGCTAAAGCCCATTTACCAACTCTGCTATGCATTATTGGTTTCGAAAGCATGTGTTTAATAACATCGAAGTGAGATGAAACATAAACATCAACAGGCTTTATATAATACTTAAGTTTCATACAAGAAAAGTACAAACAGAGACATAGCTTTTCTATATTGCTATATCTAGTCTCTGCATCATTCAATACCCTACTTAAATAGTATATGGCTCTTTCGATGCCATTGCTATCTTCTTGTGCTAACATACTACCTATACTAACTTCAGAGGCAGATATGTACAATCTCATGGGCTTTCCCCATGAAGGTGGAGACAAGATGGGAGGCTGAGAGAGATATCTTTTTATCTTGTCAAATGCCTCCTGATGGGCTTCGTTCCACTCGAAGACTTGGCCTTGCTTCAAACGAAGCAACGGAGAGAAAGCTTGGGTTCTTCCACTTAGATTCAAAATGAACCTTCTGAGAAAGTTTATCTTCCCTAGCAAAGATTGCAGCTCCCTTTTTGACGTAGGCGCTTTCGTCTCCATAATGGCTTTGGTTTTATTTTGGTTGATCTCTATTCCTTTTTTATGAACCATAAAGCCAAGGAAATCTCCAGCCTGCATAAAAAATGCACATTTAAGGGGGTTCATCTTTAAGCCATGTTTTCTCATTTGTTCGAATGATTGGCTCAAATGATGCAAATGGGTTTCTGCAGATATAGATTTGATGACTATATCATCAATATACACCTGCATAAAGGTTTCAATGAAATCATGGAAAATCGAATTCATTGCCCTTTGATAAGTTGCCCCAGCATTCTTTAAACCAAAAGGCATCACCACCCATTCGTAGGTGCCTAAGGCTCCTGGGCAACAAAATGTTGTCTTGGCAACATCTTCTTCAGCAATAAAAATCTGATTGTACCCAGAGTATCCATCTAACATACTTAAATATTCGAATCCCGCAGCATAGTCTACTAACATTTCTGCCACAGGCATGGAGTACTCATCTTTAGGGATTGCAGTATTTAAATCCCTAAAATCTATGCAAATTCTCAGAGAGCCATTTTTCTTAATAACAGACACTATATTTGCTAACCATTCGACATACCTTGTGGTTCTGATAAATCTGCAGCGCAGCAACCTTTCGATCTCAGCTTTGATCTTTGTGAAAACCGCTGGTGCGAATCTTCTAGGAGTTTGCTTGATGGGCTTCTTGCCATCCTTGATTGGAAGTCTATGCTCCACTAACTCCCTCTTCAAACCAGTAATTTCATCATAATCCCACGCAAAGCAATCTTTGTTTCTCTTGAGGACTTCGATCACTTCCTGCTTGAGGCCTGGATTAAGTTTTGCGCTTATATAAGTTATTCTTTTCGTGTTCTCATCCCCTAAATTCACCTCTTCGAGTGGATCCTGCGCCAACATTTTGGCACCCGAGTCTATGGGGTCCTTCTCGAAGCCTAAGGGTTCTTTATCATAGATGGAATCCAGCCTTTGATCTATTTCGTGTTCTTCAAAGGGTGAGTCTTTCGAGCCATCCCCATTTATATCGTTCACCTTTACAGTCAATTTATTTATTTCAGCCTCTAAGGCCGCTTTCAATTCGTTCCCAGCCATATAGGCCGAAATCCTTTCGAAGAAGGAGGACTCAATCATGAGCAAGGTTGTCGAATTCCCAGCCTATTGGCCGTCTTTGCATAGCACCTTCGACTCCTTCATCTTCACTGACTATTCTTTTATCCCAATATATGCCATCATGGCGGAGGGTCATATAATAGTGTGCGTTCCTGGTTTCGTTGATTTCATCATTAGGGACACAAGGAGCAATCTTGGCCAAATGTTTGTCATAATTCCTCTTGTCAACTAAGTTGACTGCTGTCATGAAGTAACTCTGGTCCGCTTCAATGTTCTCCACGATCCCATCTTCTCTCCATAAAACCAACCTCTGGTGCATTGACGAAGGAACTGCTCCTACGCCATGGATCCACTCTCTTCCCAACAACAAGTTGTAGTTGGCCTTGGCTTCGATCACCATGAACATGGTGGGCCTACAGCTTGATCCTATCGTCAAGTCCAGTTGAATTACTCCCAATGTTTGGCCTACTTTCCCTTCATAATTGGACAGAACCATGTTGTGTGGTTTGATGTCACTTTCGCGTATTTCTAACTTTTTCAGCATGAAATAGGGTATTAAGTTAACTGCAACATCCCCATCCACTAAAACCTTGTTTACGCCATGGGCACCAACCTTTGCCCGAATGAATAATGGCTTCAGATGATTTTTCATAGCTGGCTCTGGGCGTTCGAAGAAAGCATTCTGCTCCTCGACAGCTCCGTTATCCATCACGTAGTAACACACAGGCCTATGCTTCATCAGATCTATTGTATCATCCTCCCCATACTCTTCGATTTCAGTTTCCTGTCCAAACTCACAAGGTAGTACAGATACCACGTCGCAATTGATATTGAGTGAAGACTCCCCCTCTGATTCGAAGTTTTCCGTTAGCATGTCTTCGTCTTCTTCTGGACCTGGAGTGTATTCCTTCGATTCATTTGGTTGTGCTTCAGAGAAGAGTCTCCTACTAACTGGGGGTTTGTCCTCAGTTTGATTATTTGGTGTGGGTTTATTGGTGCTTGATTCCCCTTGGTTTTTTATCGAAGTTGCTCCTTTATTTGTCATAGCTTCCCTTTCAGCCTTTCGAATTCTTTGTTGCCTTCGCCATTGAGATATTGACATGGGGTTTCTTCCTTTGTAGTTATCTAACCTCACTTCTTCCCTCTTTGCTATGTTGAACTACCTTCTATATGTCATAGTGTGGCGTGCGTTTCGTTCATTGTTTCTCCATTTGTCTTTGCCCTTGTCAGTTCTGACTTGCAGCCATTTGTCTGTTGGTATTTCAGCAGGAATTTTGAACGTCACTCTTCGAGCGCCTTTGGGATGAGGACTATCAGGCCTTCGTTGATTGTATTTGCTATCGAAACGTTGGCCCATCTGACCAGTCTCTTGGTGGTTCCAGCATGGGGCGAAAGGGATTGTTTCGAAGGCCCTGGCCATACTTTGATCGTACACTGCAGAACACCTTGGGCATACCAAGCATTTGGTTGCCCCTTTGTAACAGCGAACCAAAAACTCCAACAAACTTTCTCCAGCTTTAGGGTAACACCTGAATAACTGGTTATCCTGGCTCCAGTTGATGCCAGTTCGTGCCCTTTGTACCCTCTCGAAATTTGCAGCAATTCTCTGGTTGCAGATGATGCTGCACCTAGGGCATAGTATCATTTCCGCATCTCCTTTATGGCACAACATGAGGTAATCTTTAAGACTGGCATCCCCAGCATAATTATCCTCCGTTTTATATTTTTATTTTTCTAAGTATCTCTCCACCTCCTCCATTTCAGAACGAGGTCTCTCCATATTCACCATGTTTAAATCTACATCCTCCCCCTTTATGTCATCATCTCCCCATCCTGTAGGTTTTATATCTTCAATTTGTATTTCTAAACTTTCTGGGGCAGAATACTTTACCAGGTAGTCAAACTTTCCACTGGGTTCTCCTAAAGTATCCCATATTTCTTTCTGAGGGGAGGGTGGCTTTGTGATCTGAACTTTCTCCAATTTTAGCCTCAGGCCTTCAGTAACCTGTGTCAACTCTTGCTTTTGGTTTTTCTGGCCTTCAGTAGCCTGGATTTCTTTTGCAACAGCTAAAGGTGCTGCTTCGATCGAAGCCTCTGGTTGCTTGTGGACGTCCTCAGTGACCCCCTTGTTGACTTTGATTAACACCCAGTTTCCATCCTCAGTGCCTTTCTCTCCTAATGGAGTGTCATCTTGATCTGCTTCCACCATATTGATTTCTCCAATGCATACAGGCTCAGAGTAATTGGTGTCTGCGACATCCAAAGGATCTTCATCTACTTTCATTTTTGGTTTGTCAGCGAATTTCAATCTGCCATCCTCAATTGCATTTTGAATTAGATCCCTGAAAAGAAAACACTGTGAGGTTTTGTGGCCTAGGAAACTATGATACTTGTAAAATCCTCTTTTCTTCCTTTGATCTAAAGGAGGTATTTTGAAATTTGATGGCACAATGAGTTGGCCATCTTTGACAAGTAAATCAAAAATCTCGTCACACTTAGTTACATCGAAGGTATAAACCTTCTTTGGGAATTTGTCACTTTTCTCATTTTCAACAATTTCTTTCCCTTTTATGGGAACTAATAACTTACAAGAGTAAGGTGGAGCCTGTTTTAATTCAGCGAGATCAATTTCGACCTCTTTGAATTCAGGGTAATCTTCTGCTTCCTCAGCTCTAACATAGGAGACCCTTTCTTTCTTGTTATTTTTAAAAACTCTGGCCTTTTCGGCCTTTAGCCTTTCGACTTGTCAAACCCTATCGGCTAATTGAGCCATATCCCTCAAGTATTGTGTATCTAATTTCTTTCGAATAGAGTAATCCAGGCCGCCAGCAGCCATTTCGACTAACTCATGTTCAGGAACTACTGTAAAGCATCTAGATTTCAAGAGTCTGAACCTATTCAGATAATCATCTATGGGTTCAGTGAACTTCCTCTTGACACTGGCTAGTTCCTTCAGACTTATTTTAGATTGTCCCATGTAGAACTGTTCATGGAATAATCTTTCCAACAGAGCCCAAGTATCTATGGACCCAGGAGGCAAAGTGGTGAACCATGTGAAAGCGTTCTTAGTTAGGGAACTTAGGAAATATTTGATCCTAAGGTCTTCATTATTTGCTATATCTCCTGCTTCGGTTAGATACCTGGCTATATGTTCAACTGTTGATTCATTGGTATCTCCAGCAAACTTTGTAAACTTAGGGACTTTATATCCCCTTGGTAAATCAGTATGCATTATGTAATCTAATATAGGAGAGGCGTAATTTGGCCTTCTAATTCCTGTATTGAGGCCATTTTGGGCCATGATTCTCTCTATCATGGTGGTTAAATTATTTTCTGCCAAGATGTTATCGTTTCGAATTCTGTGAACGACTGCATCAGCATCTTGATTTCGACCCACCATGTCAACTCCTCTAGGTGGTTCTTCTCGAAACTCTAGGACTTCTAACCTTTCGATCCTTGCCCCTGGTTCCATAATTTCCATTTGTGGGCCTTGAATCATTGGGGCTTCTAACCCTTGTGCCCTTTCCCCCAAATTAAACCCCTCTCTGGCTGGTCTATAGGGTGGGTCATCAGCAACTTGTTCTATGATAGGTACGTTTGTTCGAACTCCCTCCTGATTTTGCCTACGCCTTTCTGGGGGAGCGAAAAAATCTGCTATTCGACTCATGTTATCCGCGTTTTCTCTGTTTGTCACAGTTACATTTTGTACTATTGGGGCAAAGATCTCCTGCATAGTTTGTGCTAATACTCCTATCATATTATGGTTACTGTCATCCATTAATTGCCTAAAGGCCAACTGATTTTCTGTGGTTAAGATAGGCATTGCACTATAACCCACTGGCCTTTGGTTATTTGTCATAAATTGATTTGCCCCAGACCCAGACCCTAATTGTGGTGATGTATTCGATGTCGAAGTGTGCAGACCCGCCATAAAAGATGTTGGCATCCCATAAGAGGAATTTCTGTGTCTGTTAGCATCGAACCCGGGTGGTCTAGTTAGTGGGGTGGCGAAATGGGTTTGTGTCCCTGATGGTGGGACGAATCCCCCAAGATAACCAATGGTTCATGTATTTCCTAGGATCGAACTATTATTTGACATGCCACTTGTCCCATTCGTGGCTATACTACTGGTAGAAGATGCAACAGACTGTGCGTTCGAAGGGATCGTATTAGATGTTCCCGTCGAAGCGAACATATTAGCGCCTGTTGCATGTGGGATATTTTGTTCCCCTTGTTGATTGTCTGGATTAGACATCTTGTTTAAACGTTTTCTTCTGGGTAAGGGTTGGTTGCTATTGGTTATTCTACCACTTCTAAGGTTCATATAACAACGAACTTATCACTCAGAAAGTACTTTTACAATGGTTATGTCTCAAAAAAATTTTACTTTGTTCTGAATTTCGTAACGACCAATGATGGTCCCACTGGACGTGCCAATTTGTTTACAGTGATTTCTGGTAAACAACCGCTAGTCCTCCAAACTATCAAATAATCTTAATGACTGTTATTTAATCTCTCTGGTAACTTGCAGGATCTACTAGATTGATCCTATGGTGTATTGGTCGTTTGGATAATTCTCATTGTAGAACTGATATTCATGGTTAGTATTTAGAATGTTGTGTAGGCGTTCAACTTACTTCGATTACCATATTAAAAAGATCTAATGACATGATCAAGTAAAGACGTGCGAAACTAAATTGCATGAATAAAGATTTGATTGTAAAGAAATGTAAAACTGCAAGAAACAAGTAAATAACTTTGAAGTATAAAAGCATGTAATGTAAAAGAGTTTCTGAAAGGTAAACGATTCGAAATAAAAAGAAAGCGTTTAAATGCAAGAAATCAGTAAATGACTTTGAATGAAAAGGTATTCGAATGACAAAAGCATGAAGATAAAAGCATGAAATGTACAAAAGTTTCTGAAATGTAAAGGATTCGAAATAAAAAGAAAGCGTTTAAATGCAAGAAATCAGTAAATGACTTTGAATGATATTGACATGAAGATAGAAGATAAACTGGAAATGATAAAGAGTTTTGTTGAATCATAAATATTTGGTGTTATCATACGTACATTGTTCGAGCATTCGTTTCCCTAGCCATGTGGTATTTTGAATGTTTACTGAATTTTGTACAATAGATATGACACACGAAATCCTAACGCTAAGACTTCTATTTATACTACTTCGACCATAACGGTCTTGCCTATAAGATTCTGCCACGTTCAGAACATGCAGAGCACTGCCCCTCTCTAGCTTCCACGCGTCTTCGAATGCTCCAGCGCATATATTTTAAATTTCGAACATCCCGCTTGCGTTTGAATTTCAAATGTTTTGGCACTCTTCGCTTCGAACTCATTTCTTGGACATAGTCTCGTTACCACTTCAAGACTTGAATATATCTCCACAACTGTCACTCGAAGCTCTGAGCTTTAACATGTTCATTCGAAGAACTGCTCCTACCATTCCGAACCATAACATCTTGCTTTATTCCAACGAAACGTCCAACTTGCTTCGTTTCGAACTGTATCATCAAAATCTTCAGCCAACACCAGCCAAGTGTCCAGATGGCCATATCTGAAGGCCATCAGATGAAGGAGCACCAAAGGCCTTGGTCAAAGCAAAGCATGGGATTCAAAAGGTCAACGTGGACCTTTATTTCTTGGGCCTGATTTGCTATCCACACACCCCAAATTACTCACAACCAGGCCCAGTTTCTATTTTCTTTTCTTTTTTATATTTCCATTATTTAATTTATTTATTTATTTTACTAACATAAAAATTATTTCTTTTTTTTATCAAAAAATCACAAAAATAATATTTTCACCCAATTAGATTTAGGATATTTATTTTTTATACAAAAATTAATTGAATTAGGTTATTTAATTTTAGGTAACTTAAATTATTTTGTAAATAAATTAAAATTAATTAGAACAATTAGGGTTTTTGTTTCTAACTAAATTCTATTTTCTTTTTTTTTCGTCTTAAAAATAACCAAAATATACAAATAGGTCATGTAAATTATTTTTCTTTAATTAATTTAATTACTAATTAATTTTGTATTTTAATTTAAAAACCTCATTCTTTTTCTTAAAAACAATTAAAAATAACAAAAAAATAATTGTTTCTTTCGATTAGGTTAGACGAGGTCAAAACCCTATTTATTTTATCGTTCTCGATTCATCGTGCTTTATTTTATTTTTTACCATATTGATGTAATTGCTCACAAGTTGTAATAGATTAATTAGGACTTTTACTTTCATTTATCGCTTTTGTTTTACGGGTTGTTTTTGGCTATGTAATTAATACCCGAAGCCTTGTAATAGCGTAGCTTTACTTTCCGCACTTTAAATTCCGCAACTATTAACTGTTAGATGTATGAATAATAGAGATGCATGACAAGAATGTATGTAAACTTTAAAACGGTTAGCAAACCCTAAATATGCAAAGATAAATAACTTGAAATTGAATCACTCGCACATGCGCACTCCTAGGGTATACTCCCACTTCGGTTGCCTTCGATAAACGATCATTGAGTATAGGATATTTTAGTGGTCGCCCTTTTGTCTCAAAGATCAAAGTTGCCTCGAAAAGGTTGCCTCAGAATAGTTGCCTCAAATATTGATCTTAAGACATTAGGGTTATTACTAAGATGTCCTAACATTACTTTAGTGATCGTACATCCCTTCTCGAATTGACCCTCAAAACTCCAACGACGGTGCTACCTACTCACTAATAGTGGGATAGCGCTGTCTAAAGGAAATGAATATAGAACAATTCTTTTTTTGGAGTAGGTAGATTAGTTCTTAAGTACTTGCTCAAAACAAACAAACTTTTCACACTTACACTCCTTTTCAAACAAAGTTTTCAACACAAATTCGTAACACTCTTGAAGACAGAAACAAGGGTTAAATCGAAGTTAAACAAAAACTTTTCAAATCAGACAAACACACAAAGAAGCAATTTTCAAAATGATGAGCAAGTACCTAAGAGCCCGTAGAAAACTACGGATAGAAAGGGTGTTAATACCTTCCCTTTCTATAATCTACCCCCCCCCCCCCCCCCCCCCCCCCCGTACTCAGAAAATCTCGAAAAAGGAATTTTTCTGTGCTTTTTTCCTTTCCTTGTTGGATAAAATAAAAGTCGGTGGCGACTCTTGCTTACCGCGACATTTTGCAAACACAAACGCAAACCAGCATTTTCCTAAACAGTTGGTTCTGCCACCGTATCAGAGTAGTATATTGCATGCTCTTTTCGACCAGACTCGTCATGCTGCCCCAGCACACACCCCATTGAATTGTCTAATTATGTTAAGTACATTATTAAAGATCTTCCTTCAATCGGAGGCATCAGAATTGGTGGTTCTTGAAGGTATTCCTTGATTCTTTCGAAAGTAGTCTGGCATTCGTCATTCCATTTTACTACTTGATCTTTCTTCAGGAGCTTAAAGATTGGTTCACAAGTAGCAGTCAGATGTGAAATGAACCTGGCGATATAATTTAGGCGCCCCAAGAAACCTCTAACTTCCTTCTCAGTACGGGGAGCTGGCATCTCTTGTATAGCCTTCACCTTTGCAGGGTCTACCTGAATACCTGTGTCACTAACGATGAAACCTAGCAGCTTACCAGACCTTACCTTGAAGGTGCACTTGTTCGGATTCAACCTCAGCTTGTATGTCTTCAACTTGTCAAACAGCTTTTATAGATGATCAAGGTGTTCTTCCTTAGTTTGAGACCTGGATATCATGTCATCAACATAAACCTCTATCTCATAGTGAATCATATAGTGGAACAAAGCTACCATGGCTTACTGATAAGTTTCCCCCGCATTATTCAATCCAAAAGGCATCACCTTGTAACAGAAAGTGCCCCACTGCGTGACAAAGGTTGTCTTCTCCATGTCCTCAGAAGCCATCTTGATCTGATTGTACCCATAGAAACCATCCATAAAGGAAAAGATTTTGTGTTGTGCGGTGTTGTCAACCAGAACATCAATGTGGGGATGCGAGAAGTCATCCTTGGGGCTTACCATGTTCAGGTCTCTGTAGTCCACACACATTCGTACCTTACCGTCCTTCTTAGGTACCTGGACCATGTTAGCAACCCGCTGCGGATAAGAGGTGACAGCTAGGAATCCAATGTTGAACTGTTTCATAACCTCTGGGGGCCTTCTAGAAGGAGATTGGACTTGTGCTTCTGGCACTGCTTTTCGTTCAGACATAAATCAGATTGAGAGCTGAATTTGTGATCAAAGTACTCTTTATGAAAAAAGGGTACGTAGCCTTTTGCTATTTTAACCAAGAATGGTATTATCTAGTAGACAAAGCTTCAAACCTTTATGTAAGTCTCTGATCCTGTAAAGATTTGGAAGCAACATAGTCTGCCAATTAGGGTAAGGCTATGAGATTTTCTCAAAGTTCTTTAAACAAACTTGCTTCGAAGGGTTCAGAGTTGGGTTCGAAAGATGCTGATTTGAAGGGAATCAAAGTTCCAATTGAAGCCTTGTCTGAAGGTGGTTTTTGTCCAGTCGAAGGCTTGCCTGTCAAAGGTCACATGGCCAAATGAAAGAGCGCGTGTAGGAGGTCCTTGCTTTGGGGCGCTAGCATAAAGGGGAAATTCTGCCTTGAGAGTTTGGAAAACATGTAAAACCAAAGGCTTCCGAGTTGAAGGAGAATTACAGGAGGCCCTTGTTTTGTGACTTCAAACGAAACATGCAAGAGGCTTTTGCTCAAACAAATGCTTGTCTGCCAAAGGTCCATATGGCCAAACGAACTTGCATTTGAAGGAAACCACAAGCCCAAACAAAGAATGTAAACCCAAGCTTGTATTGAAGAAAGTCACACGCCCAAATGAAGAAAGCATGCAGGAGGTAAAGGGCACAAATGAAGCTTGCGACAAAGGAGGGCCACATGGCCCAAACGAGAGAGGCATGCAGGAAGCAAAAATGCCCAGATTCAAAAGAGGCATGTAGGAGGCAAAGATGTGAAATCAAAGGACGCCAAAAGGAGGCTTTTTGCCTTGGAATCGAAGGAGGCTACAATAGGCTCTTGCCTTGTGCCTGTTGGTCTGGTGGGCGCCTCTTACGTGCAAGAAGGAAGCTATGGCTCAATCGAAAGTTGTATGCAGCTAGCCACCAACCTTATGAACCAACGCAAGCATGGAGGGAAATATTTGTCTAATCAACATAGGCATGTAGGCATCAAACGTCCAATCGAAGCAAACATATAGGCAGCCATTGTATTGTGAACCATGCGAGGCTAAATGATGCAATCGAAGGTTGGATGCAGGAAGCGCATGCCTTGCAAGTCAAATCCAGCGTGTCAGAGGCCAACGCCCAGTTGAAGGATGCAAGCCAAGCTTGCATCAAAAAAGGCCAAAAGGCCAATAGAAGGAGGTGAATCGAAGAAGACTTGTTTTTTCTCCAATTTTGTCAAAAATATTATTTTTATCTATTTTCCCCCTTTTTAACAGCTTCCTCTCTAATTTGATACTGGAAAATCCAATTGTACTTGTGCAAGCTTAAATTTTGAGAATCCTTGTGAGAAATTCCTTGAGAAATGAGAGGGAAATTTTTGGGGTACAACAGCTGCCCCTGTTTAATCTTCTTAAACCTGAAGAGTTAGATCGGCGAGTCTGCCATTCGTGACTTGAAGGTGAAAGATGATTGAACACTAGAGTGCCCAAAAATTTGCACTTGATGATGTGACGGTTGATTGTGTATGGAATGGGCTTAAAGATGCCATTTGGATAGATGATGGAGAGTTGTCGGAGATGGGCTTATAGATGTCATCCAGAGGTGATTGTTGACAGAAATTAGACTAAGTCTAAACTTGACTTTAACTAGAAAAGAATCAGAATAAATCTTGAGAGTGATTTATCTGAACCAGAGGAAGTGTCTACCAGAAAGGAATCAGGATAAACCATTGACCGATTTAAACTGAACCGGCAGAGGTCTTGAATTTTCTTTCATTTATGATGGGCCTGTGTAGGGCTGCTTTAGGAGACATATGAGAAGGAAGCCTGGGTAGGGCTGCTTCAGGATGAATCCATGTGAAACTTCATCTAGAATTTAAGAGAAGGAACCTGGGTATGGTTGCTTCAGGATGAGTCCGTGTAAAACTGCATTTGGAGATAAGAAGGAACCTGGGTAGGGTTGCTTCAGGATGATTCAGTGTAAAACTACATTTAGAAATAAGAAGGAACCGGGGTAGGGTTGCTTCAGGATGAGTTCGTGTAAAACTGTATCTCGAAATGAGAAGGAACCTGGTTAGGGTTGCTTCAGAATGAGTCCGTGTAAAGCTGCATCTGGAAATGAGAAGGAACCAGGGTAGGGTTGCTTCAGGATGAGTTTGTGTTTAGACTTTATCTGGGAATGAGAAGGAACCTGGGTAGGGTTACTTCATGATGAATCTGTGTAAAACTGCATCTGGAAATGTCTGAGAAGGAACCTGGGTAGGGTTACTTCATGATGAGTGCGTGTAAAACTGCATCTGGAAATTATGAGAAGGAACCTGGGTAGGGTTGCTTCATGATAAGTCTGTGTAAAACTGTATCTGGAAATGTCTGAGAAGGAACCTGGGTAGGGTTAGTTCATGATGGTCGTGTAGATAGTTGCCTTGGCTTGTTTCAGGTATTAATCTTCAACCTTAGAAAGAAAGATAGTTTTTCTGGCTTGTTACATGTATTAATCTACAATCAGTCGTCCACAGATAGTTGTCCTATCTTGTTACAAGTATTAATCTGGAACTGTTGAAAATTGTTGACGATAGTCATCTATTGTTTGATCTTTCCTGAAAAGGTAAAAAGTTAGATGTATGTAATATCATGATGTATGGAATGCATGGCGTAATGATATTCTCAAAATAAATGAGATTATGCTGTATGCATTTATCGTGTATGTGAATCTGATGCATGGAATTTTGTTGGAATGTATTTTTGTCTTGGAAAATAAATCCTTGACAAATGTTGGGGAGTTTTGGGGAGTTGATTCCTAGACTGCTGTTGGGGATAAAGAGTATGCCCATCTTCAAACCTTGCTTAGAATGTTTCCACTGAGGATTCCTGTTTTTGTTGTTTGAGGAGAACTCTGCTGGGGAATGTTAATTTTGCTTGAGAAGAAAACTTTGTGGAGAGTGTTGGTTCCTACTTGGGGAAAAGAGTTCAAGATTTTTAGTGTTCGGTTACTATACTGGGGAGTTATCTCTTGATATAAGTGACGGGAAGTTAACAATTTGTTGGAGACAGAGAAATTAATTATTATCTAGTTGTCTCTTAAGCTTTGCAGCAACTTACTGGGGATTGTAAGAAAGTCTACTGGGGAAGAGGAGTTGTGGTCCCTTGATTTGTGATAGTCTCGGAGGAAAATTCAAGATGGGGAATATTGACGTTTGTTGGGGAAATAAACCTTGTTGCCAATCTGTTGGAGAGGTGCTTTCTTTTGGCAGAACTCCTCGAAGATTCTTGAGATCAACTCAGTTGGGGAGAAGTTTTCAGAGATTGAAACTCTGGCTGGGGATCACCCTATGAAAAGGAATTTGTGGGAGATTTATCACTGTCCCTAGTAGAAAATGTTTGTATTATTACCAGTGTTGTACCCCAAAATTTGCCCTCTCATATTTGTCAAAACATTGCAAGAGAAATCTCCAAGTTGCTCAAGATTGCTCAAGAGTTGGACAGTCAAGTCATCTCCTAAGGCAGTCAACCTCAAAATTAGGGTTTTGTGTTGCATCAAGGTCCTTACATCCAAATGACCTCAAGTTCTCCCCAATGTCTTAATATGTTCTCAAGTTCATCCATGTCAAATTTCAAGCCTTGCAGAGAAACTTTGGTCAGTCAATTGCTCAAGAGGTCCAAAAATCGACTATGCTAGGGAGAAAGTCAACTGTGCCCCAAATACAGTCAAACCTCAAGCTTTTTTGTCAACATTCTCATTTTTAAGGATATTTCATCATTTGATCAAGGTTTTATCATGATTCATCAAGGATTGCTCAAGATTCATCAAGATTCAAAAGTTGCTAAATTAGGGTTTTGTAGGAAAAGTCAACTCAACTTTGACCAAGCATAACTTTCTCATACTTTATGAGAAATGACCCATACAAAGCTCATTTTTAAGAGGATGCAATTTCCAACAATCCATATTCACACCCCAAGATCAAGAAATGCACTCACAAAAAGTTACAAATTTGGACATTATAGGTCATTTTTGAAAGTCAACAAAAGCACCTTTTTTGCCAAAGCTTATAACTTGATCATGGAATATAAAAATGCGATGATACCAAAAGGGTTGGTTAGAGGACATCTCAAGGTTTCTAAAAAGTCCAATAACACCTACAAAAGTTCAAAATTGAAGAAGTTATGCATTGTTGAAGTTGGGAAATTTTCCAAAATTGCCAAAAGTCAACTATCCCCAAAACTTCAAATTTTGTCAAATGGGCCCACTCTTTTCCACTTGATTTGATCTTGTCACACCACACACGTGTCCTATCTTCAGTCTTGTGTCCATTTATTAATTTTTCTATTTTATTTGATTTTTATTGAATTAATTCATTTTAAATCAATTTAAATCCAAATAAAATCTAAATATTGATAACTTGGTATCTTTTTGATTGATACAGGTTTTAATTATTATCATGGACATGATCAAACTCGTATCAAGCCATATCGTGTACAAAATATTGGAATTTGGACAATTTTGGAAGGTTTTTCATGGAGGATCAAATCAAATCCTAAAACATCAATGCATAAAGATTCAAAGTCCAAAACTTGACCTAATTCATTCCTTATCACTTATACAAGCTAGAGGCACACGCATCAAAACTTAGAAGCTGAAGAATCACCAAAACCAAATTTGAGAAAAACTTGAAAAAGCTTGAAACTGAAATCCTTTCTAGAGGCCGATTCAAAGCAAAAACTCAACGTAGACCTCTTGCTGGACATCCACTGAGTCTATAGCAATCAAAAGCAAGGCCATTCACATCCTCAATTGCGCTGTAAGTGACATACGACCTCCCTCTGAACTTGATTTCGTGTTTCAAGATTTACGCATCATTACAAGAAACTAATGGCATATTTGCAATCACCAAACAATTTCCATGCTTTCCATATTATTTGATTGCATTTATCTGTGTTATAATCATAAACACCATTGTAGGGTTTCCTAGGGTTGTTTTTAGGGGTTTTTGATGCATGTGAAATTAGGCTTATTCATGGACATGGTTGAGACCGGGATGAAGAGACGAGTTCATCCATGGCATCATCTTTCATTTATATGACCTGAGGATGATTATTGAATCAACCTGCGCCTTTTGCTGCGGATTTAAATCTGCGTGTAATCCCTGTATAATTCTGAGGACAGGGACAGCAACGTGTCCCCATCCCATTGAGCCATTCAAATATTCGCGCTTCTTTTTATTTTTTCTGGCATATTGTTATTGTTTCACTTATAATATTCTTTACTTATTCCACTAATAATTAAGCACGCTGGTTGAGTTGGTAAGGGCGCTAGTACAAAATCCAATGGGACTTGGGTTCGAATCCCAGGTCCCCCAATATTTGTTGTATTTTGTCTCCAAGTTATCCAATACCTTCCCAAAGGCACAGTTCACCATACACCACCATTTCAATGCTTGCCAGATGGCCCCAGGCCAGATATGGTGGTCCATATTGGAGGTCCATCATGAGACCAAGTCAAAGACGCACACTGAATCAGAAGGTCAACCAGGCTTGCAGCGAATTTGGGCCTTGGAAATTGCTATCTCACCTCCAAATTGGGCCTGAACCCCCCCCCCCCCCCGAGTTTTTTTCTATCTCATCTTTTTATTATTTTATTTAATTGTTTTGTTTTACTATTTTTATATTAACTAACCAATAGCATTTTTAATAAAATCAAAAAAACCAAAAAAAATATATTTTATTTATTAGAATTAAATTCAGCATTTTATTTTTGTAAATAAATTAATTTAATTAATTTAGTTTTAATTAGGTATAACTTTTAATATTTTTGCAATAATTAAAATTAATTTAGATAATTAGGTTTTTACTAACATTAATCAAATTTATTTTATTTCTTAAAATATCCAAAAATCCAAAAATATCTTTTTTAATTTATTTATTTATTTATTTATTTATTTAGTTAACTTATTTAATTTCTTTCTAATTCAAAAATAACAAAAAAATTCTTTCTTTAATAAACAAAAGGGTCAAAACCCTAAAACTCGCCCGATTTAATTTCTCGCCCGCGTTTCATTTTTATTCAATATTGTAATTGCTTCTGGAATGTAATAGCTTTAAATAGGACTTTGATTATTTTATCGCTTTCTTTTATTTTTCGCATTTTAATTTCAAGGGTTGTTTTTGGCGATGTAAATACCCGACGCCTTGTAATAGTTTAGATTTAATTTCCGCAATTTAATTCCCGAAACTTATAAACTGTTAGATGTTTGATAATAGGGAATGCATGACAAGATCAAAACTTTAACCTAAAATCAACATAGCTCACCCATGACATGTACAAAGATAAAATTAACCGAAACAATACACTCGCACATGCGCACTCTTAGGGTACACCTCGCTTGGTTGCCTTCGAACGTGGTCATTGAGTATAGGAAGTTTTAGAGGTCGCCCTCTTGTCCAAAGATCATAGTTGCCTTGAAACGGTTGCCTCGGAAAAATGATCTAAGACATTAGGGTTACCGCTAAGGCGTCCTAACATTGCTTTAGTGACCACACGTCCCTTAATCGAATTGACCCTTAAAACTCCAACGACGAAGCTACCTACTCATCAATAGTGGGATAGCATTGTCTAAAGGAAGATAGCATAGAACGATTCCTTTTTTCGAGTAGGTAGATGGTTCTTAAGTACTTGCTCTTTCAAAACAAAACTTTTCGCACTTACACCTTTCAAACAAAAAAACTCTTTTCAAACCCACAAACACAAAGAAAAGCAAATTTTGAAAACACTTTGAGCAAGTACCTAAGAGCCCGTGGATAACCACGGATAGAAAGGGTGCTAACACCTTCCCTTTCTATAATCTACCCCCCGGACCCGAGAAAAATCTCGAAAAAGGAATTTTTCTGTGTTTTTTTCCTTTCCTTGTTGGATAAAATAAAAGACGGTGGCGACTCTTGCTTACCGCGACATTTTGCAAAAACAAACGCAAAACGCGAACTAGCATTCCAAAAAACAGTCAGTGCTCTTCCCACCGTATCACAGAACTGGCGACTCTGCTGGGGAATACTCATAAGTGGGGTGTACCTTAGGATTAGATCATTGTGTTTTCAATTGTTTGCTTTGTATGCTTTAATTTTGTGGGCTTGTATCGGAGTTACTATAGATCCTAACCCGGATCTGGGGGATACCCTTAAGGTAAGTAGCAATAAATTATGAGGGAACTGTACGGCGTAGACCGATACGGTTGAAGCAGTAGCTACGTTGGTGTGGCACTTTAGATTGTACTGATATCCCTTGTGTTGGAACTAGGAGAATATGGGTCATCTAAGGGGTCATTAAGCACCAACTGACCTTAGAACCTTTAAATTGATCAACTTGGCCATAGAACAGTAGCAGTATGCTACACTCATTGAGACTAAACTCTCGCGATGATTCTGTCCGCAAGAAAAGGTTGCTAAACTGGAATTATGACCGACTGAGGGTAGTCAATGATATTGAGATCCTATAGAACTCGGTTACTATTTTTAGGACAGGTTTAAACCAACTGAACTGAAAGAGGGTAGTACCTAAGCTCCTTGCCAGCCTGAAATTTAAGGGCTCTCTGTGTGACTTGTATGCCTTTAACATGTTTGTTGTTTGTGGATACTTGTGGTGTGCCTACTATCATGACATCATGACATCATAACATTGCATACATCTTGCATTGGACTAACCTATTTCAAAGACAGGAGGGATTCATCTTTGTTCTATTTTATAGGTCATCATGATGCCCATGCGTAAGAATACCATCCGGATCAACTTTGTCCAGGTTCCCACCCTGCTTAAGGATTTGGTTACAAAGATGCCTGATACTACTTCCTTCATCAGGAGGCATGGTTATCTTCTTAGTTTGGTCACCTCCAAATTGGACGAGAAGATGATGAGTGTCCTAGTCCAATTCTATGATCCGCTTTACCATTGCTTTACTTTTCAGGACTACCAGTTGGTTCCCACCCTAGAAGAGTTCTTTGAGCTGCTCGGTATCTCTGTTCTGGAGCAGACCCCGTTTACTGATTGGGAGAAGATTCTGAGATCGAAAGAGATTGTTGCAGCCCTTCATTTGACCAAAGAGGAGGTAATGGCTAATTGGGAGACTAGAAGTGGAGCAAAGGGCTTTCTGACTAAGTTCTTGGTTGGTAAGGCTAACTATTTCTGGGATAGTCTAGACTTCAGGGCATTCGAGGATATTCTGGCTCTTTTGATATATGGCTTGGTATTGTTTCCGAATCCTAGCACTTTTGTTGATGTGAATGCGGTGAAAATCTCCATCTCTCGTAATCCTGTACCCACTCTCTTGGGTGACATCCTTCATCAGCTCTATGCTCGTACTGCCCGAAAGAGGGGAACCTTGATGTGTTGCGCTCCATTATTGTCGAGGTGGTTTATTTTGCACCTCCCCAAGTCAGTGCTAAAGAACAAAGAAGGAATGGGCTGGGCCTATAGGGTTATGTCTCTCTCTCATAATGACATTATCTGGACTCTCAAGGGGATGGACGAGGTAGCCATTATTGATCGCTATGGGGAGTACCCCAATGTTCCACTGATAGGAACCTATGGGGGAATTTCTTATAATCCATGCTTAGCCTTACGTCAGTTTGGGCGAGCCAGAAGAGAAGGACCTCATGAGCTGCTAATGCCTAATATCATCTTTGATTTTCAAGGGGATAGCGACGAGCAACACCGCAGATTCATAAGGGCTTGGGATAGAGTTCACCAATCTGATCCACATGAGATGGGCCCAAAGACTTCACTTCCGATGGAGCCATATCTTAGATGGGTCCGTATCTGTGCCCAAAAGATGGGTATGCCCTATGAAGTCGTCCGACCTATCATAGTTGAAGTTGCTAATGAAGAAGGGGTTCCTCCAACCATCATCCATCCTCATATGCCCACTGACATTGGGGCACTGAAAAGATCTTAGATGCAGCTGAGAGAGGAACGGGATTCTTACCGAGAAAGGTTCAACGAGCAAGAGCAGAAGATCCAGAAATTGACTAGGAAGTTGGAGAACGAGCGAATTCTTAACGACTATGTCTGCACCGACAAGAAGAGACCATGGGAGCATTGATTGGCCTTTGATGATTTCCTTTCCAGTTTTTATTTACTTTTCAGTATTTCCTTCCTTGTAATGCCTTAAGGGCAATTTGTTGAACAATTTGAATTTTAAAGTTTATCTAATAAAGTGTGTTTCCTTTCTGGTTTACAAATTTGAATCTCCCGATTGTCTTTGAAATCATGTCATACGTATTTCATCCCATGCACTTCATAACAGGTACCCATTACAAGTCTCTTATCTTCTTCGCTGTTTATTTCAGCACTCATCATGTCTGTTGAACCTTTAACTGAGCAAGCCATCAAGGCCCTCCAGGCCCAGAATGCCCAATTCCAAGAGTTGTTCATGAATCTAGCTAAGGGTCAGCAAGATCTGAAGACCCTGATTCTGAAAGAGAAGAAGAAGAAGAAGAAGAAGAAGAAGAGGACAATCCTGTTTAACATAGGACACAGGTTTGGAAACAGGCTTCATAATGAAGTTGATTTGACTACCTCATCTGGAGGGAAAGATAGTCAGGAAGAAAGGAGGGCCCCTAGCCCTGTGGTCTCCGACAACGAGACGGATTTCGACGAATACCAGTATCCTCCGGCCGAGGACAAATACAAACAACTAGAAGATCGGTTGAATGCTATGGAAGTTCAGAAAGTGCCTGGTCTGGACTTTGGTGATCTAGGTCTATCATCTGGGGTGGTGATTCCCCATAAATTCAAGGCACCAACCTTTGTTAAGTATGACGGAGTTTCTTGTCCGAAGCTGCACCTCCGGTCATATGTAAGGAAGATTCAGCCATACACCGCTGATAAGAACTTATGGATCCACTTCTTTCAAGACAGTCTCTCAGGGACCCAGCTTGAGTGGTTTTATCAGTTAGACGGAGCCAGTATCCACAATTGGGAATATTTGGCTACTGCTTTCTACAGGCAGTACCAATACAACTCCGACCTCGCTCCCACGCGTACCCAACTCCAGGGTATGTCAATGGGAATGGGAGAAGGTTTCAAAGATTATGCTCAGAAGTGGAGGGACCTCTCTGGAAGAGTACAACCACCATTGGCTGATCGGGAGCTTGTGGATATGTTTCTGGGGACCTTGTCTGGTCCATTTTTCAACCATCTGATTGGAAGCTCTTCGTCTGGGTTTACAGAGATAATTTTAACCGGTGAGAGGATTGAGGCTGGTATTAAGGCTGGTAAGATACAGGAGGGTGTTTCATCAAGCACCGAGAAGAAGCCCTTTAAGAAAGAGTCCAATGCTGTCTACAGTTCGAAAAGACAAAATAGACCTGAACACCGCCAAGCTGTTAATGCAGTTATTATTTCAAAACCTGCTGGTGCTCCTCAGTACAACAATCAACAAAAGGACGAGAGACCTTGAAGGCAATTCACCCGTATCAACATGACCTTATCTCAGATTCTGCCACAGTTGCTGAAAACCAATCTGGTGATTCCAAGGGAAGCCCCGAAGAATCCAAATACAACATCACCGAAGTATAACCCTAATGCCCGCTGTGCTTATCACTCTGATAGCCCGGGGCATAATACATATGATTGTTGGACTTTGAAGAATAAGATACAGGACTTAATTGATGCGAAGGAGATTGAGTTCGAGGCGCCCGAAAGACCTAATGTTGTGACCGCTCCTATGCCCAAGCATGGAGTGAATGCTATAGATGAAGACTTGTTTGTGGTTTCTGTGAATGATATTACTACCCCTTTAATGACTATGAAGAAGAACCTTTTGCTAGACGGTTTATTTCCGGTTTGTGACGAAGGTTGCCGTATGTGTTTTTCCCGACCAACTGGTTGCCATCTTTTAAAGTCAGGTGTCCAATGCCTGATGGATAGTAAAGATATTCTATTTGAGAAGACTATTGTTCCTTTAATCCCTACTGAAGAAGTTGCCATCATTACCATTTTCGACAATTCTTCCAAGGCTCCCTCGAGGAAGCCTGTTAGAATTACATCTGTTCCAAGAATCGCACCTGTGATCATCATTGTTCCTGGGCCTATCCCCTACACATCTGATAAAGCTGTCCCTTTGCACTATGGGGCTGATGTTTATTTTCATGGAGTTAAACAAGAGTTGGATGCTGATACTGACGTCAACAATATTGTTGGACCTGTTAAAGTCACCCGCAGCGGAAGACTTTTCTCACCTGATATCTCTCCACCCACTGTCCAAAAACCTATTGTTATTACACCTGCCTGTGTACCTGCTACTATTCCTTCCTATTCTTACCCTTGTCGCCGAGTCATCTGACGCTCGGGGCAAAGGGACCACCAGTGAGCCTGCCCAGACGGAGGTACCGAAGATAATTACTGTTGCAGCCTCTAAACAAGAGATGGAAGAGATTCTGAAGATCATCAAAAAGAGTGACTACAATGTAGTTGAACAGTTGGGGCAAACCCCGTCCAAGATTTCTATGTTGTCACTGTTGTTGTGCTTAGAAGCCCATGCCAAGGCTCTGATTACCTTCTTGAAGACTGCCCACGTGCCACAAGAGACATCAGCTAATCAGTTTACAGATTGCGTGGCCAATTTGACTGCTGATAATGGGTTGGGTTTCTCTGACGCCGACTTGACTGCTAAGGGGAAGAATCACAATGATGCCCTGCGTGTCTCCATTGAATGCAGGGGCACTACTCTTGCTCACGTATTGGTGGATATTGGTTCCTCGTTGAATGTTTTGCCTAAGAAAGCCCTAGACTGGTTGGACTGTGAAGGTTTGGGGTTGAAACCAAGTAACATTATTGTTAGGGCCTTTGATGGGTCTAAGAGGATGGTGCACGGAGAAGTTGATATCCCGATTAAGGTTGGTTCTCAGGTTTTCAATTCTACATTCTATGTGATGGATATTCAGCCATCTTATTCTTGTTTGCTGGGTCGTCCATGGATCCATAAAGCTGGGGCCGTAACCTCAACGCTCCATCAGAAGCTGAAGTACCCGGTCAAAGGGAAGATTTTGACAGTATAAGGAGAGGAAGAGTACATGGTTAGCCACCTCAACTCTTTCCGATATGTAGAGATGGATGGGGAGTTCATTGAGACCTCATTTCAGCATTTTGAAGAGGTTCCCCAGACACTGGCGTCAACTGAGACTGTTGTTGAAGATTCTCCTATGAAGATGGCTTCCCTCAAGGATGCCCGGGCTGTTGTTGAGAAAGAAGCTCAAAGGGCTGTTCGGAGTGCATGAATCGGAATACCTCCCGTGTTCATCAGCAACTCGGGAGTGAATGCCATTGAAGATGATGTGGAAGAGTCTGAGTTCGACAGCTGGATCTATCCTACGACCGACGGTGGAGCAAGCAACTGGACAGCAAAGGACTTCATCCCCATTTCTTTTGTTACTCAGTAATGAAACTTTTTGTTTTGAATTTGTAACAGACAATGTTTAAACTTTACGGCCCGGTGTCTCACCCGGGGCACCGTGGCTTCATTTGTGAGGGCTTTATGTGTGTCATTTTCATATATCATTAATAAAAAGCATTGGACGTTCTTGCATTTCAAATTTTACGCTCTGTTGTACCCCAAAATTTGCCCTCTCATATTTCTCAAGATTTGTCAAGAATGGTCCTCAAATTGCTCAAAATTGTTCAAGGGTTATACAGTCAAACCACCTCCAAAGCCAGTTCAAAACTAGGGTTTTGGTTCTTTCAAGGAATTTGGGGTTTTCAATGGTTCAATCAAGTCTCATATGCCTATATACATTCTCAAGCACCTACATGCCAAGTTTCAAGACTCACAGTGCCAATTTGCACAGTCAAAAGCCTCATTTGACCCACAGTCAACTGCAAGGGCAAAATGGTCATTTCACAGTCAAAAGTTAGAATTTTTGGTCAACATCTTATTTTGAGTCCACAATCATCATTTGATCAAGTCTTGATCATGATTCCACAAGGATAGCTCAAAAATTATCAAGGTGCAAAAAGTTACTATTTTTGGACAGCAGAAAAGTCAACTGTACCTTGACCAGGGCATAACTTCTTCATGGTTTATCAGAAAAATTCCATCCAATGCTCATTTTGAAGGGAATGTAATTTCCAACAATCCATCTTCACACTCCAAGCTCAAGAAATACTCTCACAAAAAGTTATGAATTTTGACATTATAGGTTAATTTCAAAAGTCAACAAAAGTACACTTTGAGTCAAAGGCCATAACTTGAGATTGGTAAATCCAAATGACATGGGACCAAAGGCATTGGTTAGAGGACTTCAAGAGCTTTCCAAAATGTCCAAGAACATGGTAATATGATTTAAATTGAGCAAGTTGTGCATTGGAGAAGTTGGGAAATTTTCATGAATTTGCAAAAGTCAACTTTGCTCAAAACACCTTATTTTTGCTAATGGGCCTCAAATTTCTTCTTGAAACTTCATCCATGACCTATGCACGACCCATCAAGCTTAATGGAATTTATTTTCTTATTTTTATTAATTAATTGGATTTTTATTTAATATTAATTCATTTAATCAATTTAAATTGTAGGAAAATACAAGATTTGGTTTTTAAATCTTTTTGTGAAGCAAATATGACCTAAACATGCTGTCAAATTCGTGCACAAGTCAAAGATGCAAAAAAATCCAGATTTGGCAACATTATTCAATCATGAAAAATCAAAAAGATTTGATTTCCAATCAAAGATTTGAACATCAATGCAATGGATGTTGGCCCAAGTTTTTGACCTAATTTCATTCTCTTATACATAAGCAAGCTAACCCTGATCAAGAGGACGTGAGAAAACTGCAGAAATAGCCATAGCATATTGAAAAAATTCCAAGAAAATTGAAAACTGATTTTTGCATTCTAGGGCGATTCAAGTTTTTTTGTTAATTCTAATACACTGCAGGAAGTGTCAGGAGTGTTTTGCAATCCAATTCAAGCGTTAAAGCTCAAAGAACCAAAGAACACAGTGTCACGGTTTGCCTTCTTTATTCAAAATCGTATTTCGTAATTCATGCATATTTAACATGTTCTTGTGATTGATTTGTGTTGCTAGGGACCATACAAAGCTAATGGCATGGTTTAATTAGACTATAACGCCCTGAATCAAAAGATGCCATGAACGATTTTTTAGGGTTCTTGAGTTTTCAATTGGGGCTTTCTGAACCAGGTAAAATTAGGACTCATGAGATATATGAGTGAAATCGTGAGAACAAGACGATCAAGAATCATACCTCGCGAAATATTTATATTCATCATGCTTCTATTCGCTATTTTTGATTGCAGGAATTAGTGGGGGTTAAAAACACCCGCTATCTAATTCTAGTTATACAGGAAAACGAAGAAGACGAGGACGTGTTAGCATCTCATTGGCGGGTTTGAAAACGCGCGCGTATTTTTTTGTGTTTTACAGCATAATATTAGTTTTTGTATATAATATTCATTATCTATTCCTTTAACAAAAGCGCGTTCTGGTAAAAGTTTTCAAACAACACTTCATACACTCTTGAGGACAGATACAAGAGTTAAATCGAAGTTTTCAAACGAACTTTTTTTCAAAACCCACAAACACAAGAAAAGCAAAACATTTTTGAAAACATAGTGAGCAAGTACCTAAGAGCCCGTGGATAACCACGGATAGAAAGGGTGCTAACACCTTCCCTTTCTATAATCTACCTCCCGAACCCGAGAAACATCTCGAAAAGGAATTTTGCTGTGCTTTTGTCCTTTCCTTATTGGAGAAAATAAAAGACGGTGGCGACTCTTGCTTACCGCGACATTTTGCGAAACGCAAACGCGAACCAGCATTCCAAAACAGTCAGTTCTATTTCCACCGATCACAGAACTGGCGACTCTGCTGGGGACTCTAAATAAGTGAGGTGTACCTTAGGATTAGATCACTATGTTTTCAATTGTATGCCTTGAATGCTTTAATATTATGGGCTTGTATCGGAGTTTTATAGATCCTAACCCGGATCTGGGGATACCCTTTAGAAGTAGCAACAAACTGTGAGGGAACTGTGCGGGGTATACCGACATGGTTGAAGTAGTAGCTACGTTGATGTGGCACTTTGGTGAGTACCGGTAACCCTTGAGTCAAGTCAAGGAGAGTACGGGGCCGCCGCGTGGTGTCGTGAAGCATCAACTGACCTTAGAACCTTACTTGACCATCCTGGCCTTTTTAGGAGTAGTGAGATGACCGACTTTGGTGCAGTCCGAAGTTGGTAGATACTCGATACTACACTCATTGAGGGTTGTTTTCTTGGAATATTTTGGTCGTCAGTTAAGTGGATAAATCAAAACAATGAACATAGAAAACAATCCAATGATATTGAGCTCCTTAGAACCCGGTTACTATTTGTAGGACAGGTTTTGAGCCAACTAACTTCAAGAGGGTACTTACCTACGAACCTCATGCAAGCCTAAACCTAAGGACTTGTTTGCTTTGTGTGAATATGAATGTCTGTATATACACTTGCTTACTTTTGCATCTATGTACATAACATCATAAAGCATCATGTGCATCTGCTAACCATTTCAAGGGTTCAGATCTTCATCTTTGTTCTTGTTTTGTAGGACATGGAGTCTCTCCGCAGGAAAACAATTCAAGTCAACCTTGTAAGGATCCCTCCTCAACTCAAGGAGCTTACATCCAGGATTCCTGAGAACTCTCTCTTCAGTGAAAAACATGGTAGACTCCTCAGCCTGGTCAACACCAACATTGAAGAAGACATGATAAAAGTTCTCTTCCAGTTCTTTGACCCCTTACACCACTGTTTTACATTCCCTGATTATCAATTGATGCCTACTTTTGAGGAATTTTCTCAACTTCTGAGAATTCCTATTCTTAGTCAACTACCCTACAACGGTACGGAAAAGGAACCAAAACTTGAAGATGTTGCTCAAGCATTACATCTGCAACCATCTGACATCAAGGGGCATTGGGAAATCAGAAGTGGTATCAAGGGATTCTTGGCAAAGTTCCTGTTTGAGAAGGCACGAGAATGTTAGAATTCTCTCGACCTATAAGCCTTCGAAGAGATTGTGGCACTCCTTGTCTATGGGTTGGTGTTGTTCCCAAATCCTGATCAACTTATAGATGTGAATGCTGTCAAGATCTTTATGTCCAGGAATCCCATACCTACATTGCTTGGAGACATCCTCCACTCATTTTACACACGAACAATGAGAAAAAGAGGTGTTCTCATGTGTTGTACTCCTCTCCTGGAAAGGTGGTTTATTTCGCACCTTCCACAATCAGTTTTGAAGAACGAGCAGGGTTTAAGGTGGTCACAACGATTGATGACCCTCACACATTCTGATGTACATTGGTGTTCTCGGTCCAGAGAAAATGTCACTATCATTGATCGTTGCGGAGAATTCCCTAATGTTCCTTTACTTGGAATTAGAGGAGACATTACCTACAACCCATGTCTGGCTTTGAGACAATTTGGATATGCTCGGAGGGATGGCCCTCATGACATGCTGATTCCTGACATAGTCTTTGACTTCGACAACGATGCGCAAGGACTTCGACAAAGGTTCATCAGAGCTTGGAGGATGCCTAACAAGGTAGATAGTAAGACACTGGGGCACAAGAATTCCATCCCCCTTGAGCCTTACCTCAAGTGGGTACGAACCCGCTCCCAGAAGCTTATGATGCCATATCCTTACATTCTCCCCTTGATCAAAGAGCCTGTTATGGAAGGAGAGGTCCCATACACCATTCTACATCCTGACATGCCAACATCATGGGAAGAAATGCAAAAGAGCTGGATCCAACTCAAGGAAGAGCGGAATGCTTTTGAAGCCAGCTTACATGCCAGTGAGAAGAAGGTCTTGGAGCTCACCCGCCGACTTCACGAGGAAGAGACCCTCAACACTTACATCGCTCCAAAAAGGATGCGCAATGTCTTTTTACATTAAGTATTTTGTAATATTTCGCCCATGAGGCATTGATATACTAAACAAATTACTTCTTAATATGACGTGTGTTCCTTTTTGTTTGCAACGAATTTGAATTTTCGAACCCTTGAATGCATTACATAAATAGCATACCATTCATCATATGCATAACAGGTACCCTTTTTACAGGTCACTTATCTTCTTCGCTGTTTATTTCAGCAATCATCATGCCTACTGAACCTTCCACTGAACAAGCTATCAAGGCCCTCCAGGCCCAGAACGCCCAGTTCCAAGAGTTGGTTATGAGCCTAGCCAAGGGTCAACAGGAGTTGAAGACTCTGATTCTGAAGAAGAAGAAGAAGAGGACTGTCTTGTTCAACACTGGACGCAGATTTGGGAATGGATTGTAGAATAAGGTTGAGCTGACTACCTCATCAGTTGGGAAAGACAGTCCACAAGAGAGAAGGGTTCCTAGTCCAGTGGTCTCCGACAACGAGACAGATTATGATGAAGAACAGTATCCTCCTGCTGAGGATAGGTATAAACAGTTGGAGGACCGTTTGAGCGCCATGGAGATACAGAATGTGCCCGGTTTGGACTTTGGAGACCTAGGCTTATCCTCTGGGGTGGTGATTCCCCATAAGTTCAAGGCACCTGCTTTTGCCAAATACGACGGAGCCTCCTGCCCAAAGCTGCACCTCCGGTCGTATGTAAGGAAGATCCAGCCTTACACCGCTGACAAGAATTTGTGGATCCATTTCTTCCAGGATAGTCTTTCAGGGACTCAACTCGAATGGTTCTATCAGCTGGATGGAGCCAGTATTCGTAACTAGGAGGATTTGGCTACTGCATTCTATAAGCAGTATCAGTATAATTCTGACCTCGCTCCTACGCGTACCCAACTCCAGGGTATGTCACTAGGGACGGGTGAAGGATTTAAAGAGTACGCCCAAAAATGGAGGGACCTGGCCGGAAGGGTGCGGCCACCTTTGACTGATCGTGAGCTGGTTGATATGTTTCTTAGGACCCTGTCTGGTCCGTTCTTCAACCATTTGATTGGAAATTCTTCAGTCGAGTTTACAAACCTTATCTTGACTGGTGAGAGAATTGAAGCTGGTATCAAGTCTGGGAAGATACAGAAAGGTGCCTCCTCGAGCACTGAAAAGAAACCGTTCAAGAAGGAATCCAGTGTTGTCTACGGTTCAAGGAGACAGAATAGACCGGAACGCCGCCAAGCTGTCAACGCGGTGGTTATTTCAAAACATGTTGCTGCTCCTCAGCATCATAACCAACAAAGGAGTGAGAGACCCCGAAGGTAGTTCACTCGCCTCAGCATGACCTTGTCCCAGATATTGCCGCAGTTACTGACAACCAATCTGGTGACTATAAAAGAAGCTCCGAAGGTTGTAAACACAACGTCCCCAAAGTATAATCCTAACGCCCGCTGCGCTTATCACTCTGACAGCCGGGGGCATACTGCGGATGATTGTTGGGCTCTGAAGAATAAGGTTCAGGACCTAATTGATGCTAAAGAGATAGAGTTCGAGGCACCCGAAAGGCCCAATGTTGTGACTGCTCCCATGCCCAAGCATGGAGTGAATGCTGTAGAGGAATACATGTTTATAGCCTCTGTGGATGACATTGTTACTCCGCTGTTGACTGTCAAGAGGAACCTGTTGCTAGCCGGTTTATTTCCGGGATGTAGTGAAGGTTTCCATTTGTGTTCCGTTTCACCTACTGGTTGCCCATCTTTGAAGTCAGGTATCCAAAACCTGATGGATAATAAAGAAATCCTGTTTGAAAAGATTGATGTTCCTGCTACCCCTACTGAAGAAGTTTTCATTGTCACCATTTTCAACAATTCTCCCAAGGCTCCCCCGAGGAAGCCTGTCAAAATTATGCCTGTTCAGAAGATTGCACCCATAATCATCACTGTTCCGGGGCCCATCCCCTATACATCTGACAAAGCTGTCCCGTGGCACTATGGGGCAGATGTTTATGTTCTTGGGGTTAAACAAGAGTTTGATACTAGTACCAGCGTCAGCAACATCACCGGGCCTACCAAAGTCACCCGCAGCGGTAGGCTTTTCTCACTTGATATTGCTCCACCAACAATCCAGAGACCTATTGTCATCACACCTGCAAGTGTGCCTACTTCCCTTCCTGATCAACTTCCTATTTCTACCCCTGCTGCCGAGTCATCTGACGCTCGGGGCAAAGGGATTGCCACTGATATGCCTGCCCAGACGGAGGCACCGAAGACAATCAATGTTAAAGCTTCCAAGCAGGAGATGGAAGAGATTCTTAAGATCATCAAGAAGAGTGATTATAATGTAGTTGAGCAGCTGGGGCAAACCCCCTCCAAGATTTCTATGTTATCACTGTTGTTGTGTTCAGAGGCCCATGCCAAGGCTTTGATTACCTTCCTGAAGACGGCCCACGTGCCACAAGAGACGTCAGCTGATCAGTTCACCGATTGTGTGGCCAATTTAACTGCTGATAATGGTTTGGGTTTCTCCGACCTGATCTGACTGCTAAAGGGAAGAACCATAACGATGCCCTGTATGTCTCCATTGAATGCAGGGGCACTACTCTTGCACATGTGTTGGTTGACACTGGGTCCTCATTGAACATCTTACCCAAGAAAGCTCTAGACAGGTTGGATTGCAAAGGGTTGGAGCTAAAGCCAAGTAACATTGTTGTCCGGGCCTTTGACGGGTCTAAAAGGATGGTACATGGTAAAGTCGATATTCCAATCAGGGTTGGGTCTCAGGTTTTTGATTCTACATTCTATGTGATGGACATTCGGCCATCCTATTCTTGTTTGCTGGGTCGTCCATGGATCCACAAGGCTGGAGCTGTGACCTCCACACTCCATCAGAAGCTGAAGTACCCGGTCAGAGGGAAGATTGTGACAGTTCAAGGGGAGGAGGAATACATGGTCAGCCACCTCAACTCATTCCGGTACATAAAGATGGATGGGGAGTTCATTGAGACCCCATTCCAACACTTTGAAGAGGTTCCTCAAACACTGGCATCAGTTGAGACTGTGATTGAAGATTCTCCTTTGAAGATGGCGTCCTTAAAGGATGCCCGGGCTGTTATTGAGAAGGGTGAGTGCGCAAACTGGGGCCGACTTTCTGATTTCACTCAGTAGACTAACAAGTTTGGTTTGGGTTTCACTGTAGAAGCTCAGAGGGTTGTTCGTAGTGCAAAGATTGGAAGACCTCCTGTGTTCATCAGCAACTCGGGAGTAAATGCCATTGAAGATGACGTAGAGGAATCTGAATTCAACAGCTGGATCTACCCTACGATCGACGGTGGACCAAACAACTGGACAGCAAAGGACTTCGTCCCTATTACTTTTATTCCTCAGTAATGAACTCATTTGAATTTGTAACAAAAAAAATTATGAAACTTTATGGCCTGGTGTCTTACCCGGGGCACCGTGGCTTCATTTGTGAGGGCTTTTATGTGTCATTTTCATATATCATTAATAAAAGCATTGGACGTTTTTTGCATTTCAAATCTTGCGCTCCTTGTCTTTCTTTATTATATATTGCAAAACAGCTATTTACACACACTCACATATACAGGTCCCAATCCACTCTGGATCTCACTAGTAACAACTCTGCTACTGCCAGTTATGACTTCGAAAATCCGATCAACTTAGCCGAAGACGAAGGTGAAGATGATTGCGAAGTGCCTGGTGAGCTTGCAAGACTGCTACTCCCGGAAGAGAGGGCCATTCAACCACATGAAGAGCCAGTGGAAACAGTGAATCTGGGTACTGAGACAGACATGAAGGAAGTAAAGATCGATGCAAATCTGGAGCTTAGTGTGAAACAATGGTTGATTCAGATGCTGCATGACTACGTGGAAATCTTCGCCTGGTCTTACGAAGATATGCCTGGGTTGGATACTGACATTGTGGTTCATCAGCTGCCTACCAAGGAAGAATGCCCTCCGGTAAAACAGAAGGTCTGCCGTATGCGTCCAGAGATGTCCGAGAAAATCAAAGCTGAGGTTATGAAACAATTCGACGCCGGGTTTCTAGAAGTAACTTCTTACCCTCAGTGGGTTGCCAATGTGGTTCCAGTGCCAAAGAAAGATGGTAAAGTCCGAATGTGTGTTGACTACAGGGATTTTAACAGGGCGAGCCCTAAAGATGACTTCCCTCTGCCTCACATCGACGTTCTGGTTGACAATACTGCTCAGCATAAGGTATTCTCCTTCATGGATGGTTTCTCTGGTTATAATCAGATAAAGATGGCTCCCGAAGACATGGAGAAGACCACTTTTGTTACCCAGTGGGGCACCTTTTGCTACAAGGTCATGCCGTTTGGGTTGAAAAATGCTGGGGAAACGTATCAGCGTGCCATGGTTGCTCTGTTTCATGATATGATCCATCACGAGATTGAAGTATATATCGATAATATGATTGCAAGGTCCCAAACTGAGGAGGAACACCTTGACCACCTACAGAAGCTATTTGACCGGTTGAAGTTGTACAAGCTGAGGTTAAACCCGAACAAATGCACCTTTGGGGTGAGATCTGGAAAACTACTGGGTTTCGTCGTGAGCGACAAAGGTATTCAAGTGGACCCTGCCAAAGTGAAAGCCATACAAGAGATGCCAGTTCCCAAGACAGAGGAAGAAGTCAGAGGCTTTCTAGGACGGTTGAACTACATTGCCTGATTCATCTCACACCTAACTGCTACCTGTGAACCAATCTTCAAGCTACTGAAGAAAGATCAAGTAGTACGTTGGAACGATGAATGTCAGGCCGCTTTCGAAAGAATCAAAGAGTATATCCAAGAGCCACCTATTCTTATGCCACCGGTTGAAGGGAGACCTCTAATCTTATACTTGACAGTACTTGACAACTCAATGGGATGTGTGTTGGGTCAGCATGACGAGTCTGGCCGAAAAGAGCATGCTATTTATTACCTTAGCAAAAAGTTTACCGACTGTGAGACCCGATACTCACTGCTTGAGAAAACTTGTTGCGCTTTGGTATGGGTTGCTCGCCGGCTAAGGCAGTATATGTTGACTCACACTACTCTGTTGATTTCAAAGATGGATCCAATCAAGTACATCTTCGAAAAGCCTGCCTTGTCTGGAAGAATAGAAAGATGGCAAATGATCTTGACTGAATATGACATCCAGTACACGACTCAAAAAGCAATCAAGGGAAGTGTGTTGGCAGACCATTTGGCACATCAGGCAGTGGATGATTACCAGTCGATGAACTTTGAGTTTCCAGACGAGAATATCATGGTAGTAACCGATTGTGAAATACATGGACCGGATGAAGGACCCGAGGAAGGATCCCGATGGTCTATGCACTTTGACGGAGCTTCAAACGCTTTGGGTAATGGCATTGGCGCTGTGATTATATCTCCTAAAGGCTCACATACCCCACTTACCGCCCGGGTGTGTTTTAATTGCACCAACAACATGGCGGAGTATGAAGCATGCATCATGGGTCTTCGAGCTGCAATTGACCTAAGGATCATGTTTCTGAGTGTCTTCGGAGATTCCGCTCTCGTGATCAGTCAGATCAAAGGAGAGTAGGATACGAAACACCCAAATCTTATTCCTTACAAGGAGTATGTATTAACGTTGCTTCCCCATTTCGAGGAAATAACCTTTGAACACTTTCCAAGAGAAGAGAATCAGTTGGCGGACGCGCTAGCTACGATGGCTTCTATGTTCAAAGTCAAATGGGACAACGAGGCTCCCCGGATCATCATTTGGAAATTGGATGAACCTGCACATTGCTGTGATCTTGAGACCGAAGAGGTAACAGAAAAACCTTGGTATCATGAAGTGAAGAGGTACCTCGAAGCTCAAGAATACCCCGAGGGTGCATCTGTTAATGACAAGAAGTTTCTGAGAAGGTTCGCGGCAAAGTTCTTCCTCAGCAATAACATCCTTTACAAATGAAACCATGATTCAACCTTACTGCTTTGTGTGGATAAGATCGAAGCAGAAAGGATCATGGCAGAGCTGCATGAAGGTACCTTCGGAACTCATTCCAGTGGACATACCATGGCAAAGAAAATCCTTCGGGCAGGATATTACCGGTCCACAATGGAAGCTGACTGTTATCAGCATTCTCGGACATGTCACAAATGTCAGATCTATGCTGATAAGGTGCACATTCCTCCAGTTCCTTTGAACGTCTTGACAGCACCTTGGCCTTTTGCAATGTGGGGCATTGATATGATCAGCGAGATCAGACCTACGGCATCCAACGGGCATCGCTTCATCCTGGTAGCAATTGATTACTTTACGAAGTGGGTTGAAGCAGCTTCCTTTGCCACCGTAACCAAGAATGTCGTGGCACGGTTCATTTGGCATAACCTGATCTGTCGATACGGTGCACCTGAGAGGATCATTACGGATAATGGTACCAATCTTAACAACAAGATGATCACTGAGCTCTGCGAGCAATTCAAGATACAACACCACAACTCTTCTCCCTACCGGCCGAAGATGAATGGGGCTGTAGAAGCGGCTAATAAGAATATCAAGAAGATCGTGTAGAAAATGACAGTGACCTACAAAGATTGGCACGAGATGTTACCATTTGCTCTTCATGGGTACCGTACCTCAGCACGGACATCAACAGGGGCAACACCCTATTCCTTGGTATACGGCATGGAGGCAGTCCTGCCCATTGAGGTTCAAATACCCTCTCTCTGGATCATGAAGGATGCAGGTTTGAGCGAAGACGACTGGATCCAGACCCGGCTTGATCAACTAAACCTAATCGACGAAAAGAGACTCACCGCTATTTGCCATGGTCAGACGTACCAAAAACAGATGATCATGGCATTTAACAAGAAAGTCAGACGACAAGAGTATCAAGTCGGGGACCTGGTAATCAAGCGCATCATTCTACCTCAAGGTGATCCCAGGGGCAAATGGACCCCTACGTACGAAGGGCCGTTTGTGGTTAAGAACATCTTCTCAGGAGGTGCGATGATTCTAACCACCATGGATGGTGACGACCTTCCTCACCCCGCCAATGCAGACATAGTAAAAAGATACTACGCATGATTAAAGACCCGCCAGGTCGACTGGCCTAGGCAAAAATAAGGGCTTCCCGGCGAACCAAAAGGGTTCGAGCAAAAATAAGGGATGAAAATATAAAAAAATCTGTACACCCGGCAAGTCGAAAACCTGAAAAGGCGGCTTGGGAAAAAATGGGTATCCCGGTGGACTAAAAACCCGAAAGGGCAGTCCAGGAAAAAGTTAGGGATTAAAGCGTAATACTATGTCTCATTAGATCACCCTGCATCCAGACTTCAGTATCGACTATCAGGCTCATACGGCACCAATCAATCAGATTCATCTCCAACTGAGCAGCAAAGTGATGAGACGCTTGAAGACATAAAGGCGATAGCAGAGTTGGAACCCAGTGGGATTTTTCACATAGCTGTTTTGTTTTCCTTTTCACAAATTGTATAAACTCTATTTTGTTCGGCGGCATTCTCTTACTAGGACGTCAGCCTCTTGTACAAAAAACGCCTATTTACAGGCAAACTTCAAAATCAATATAAGCTCATTTTTCAGACAAATTTCAAATTGTTTTTCCTTTATCTGTTTTGTTTTGCAAAGAACGTCCAATGTTCATTTTTGATATATGCATTTGACATTAATTGCTGATCACAAATATTTGCATGCGAAACAAAGGACTAATTACGGGTGACATCGGAAGTAGAGGCAATAAGAATTGTCTAAGCGATCTGGTTGCTCTGTCCACCGAGGTACCAAGGTAAGTTCAGCTGAAGAATATGACCAAGATACCTTCACTCCCCAAGAGTAAGACAATAAGGGTAGCTCTCTCACTGAGACTTACAACCATGAACGAATCAACAATACTCTCCCCAAGCAGAGTTGGTCTACTGTCAGCCCCAAAAGGTCGGGTACCCCCAGTAGATCTTAATATTCTCCAGCGGAGTATAAAGACATTCCCCAGCAAGCATCCCCAGCGTTCTTAATATTCCTCAACAGAGTATAAGAATGTTCCCCGGCGGAATACAAGATACCCCCAGTGGAGCCATTTCCTCAGCGCAGTCTAAAAGAAAGCTTCCCCAGCGGAGTCATCTTCTCCTACCGGTTATTCTTGTAATCATCTCCGTTCATCATCCCCAGCAGAAACGAAGAACTATACTCTTCAACATCAGCCCAGGATTTAACAAACTCCCCGGCATTTGTCAAGGATTTATTTTCCCATACGAAAATACATTCATAAACATTTCACATTTCATACCTCCTATTTACATACATGACAAAGTGCATACGACACGATCTCATTTATTTTTGAGAACATCATGACATCATGCATTTCATACATCATGACATTGCATACAACTAATGTTTTGCCTTTTCAGGAAAAGGTCAATCCAAGGATGATTACCATCAACCTTTCTTAAGTCCCAGATCAACACCTGTAACTAGCCAGGAAATATCTGTGGACGACTGATTGTAGATCTATACCTGTAACTAGCCAGGAAAGTTATCTACATGAAGAGATTGAAGATCAATACCTGTAACAAGCCAGGAAGACTATCTTTCTTTCTTAGGTCATAGATTAATACCTGAAACCAGACAGGAAAACTATCTCATCGGCCAACCTTTCTTAAGTTCCAGATTAACACCTGTAACTAGCCAGGAAATATCGGTGGACGACTGATTGTAGATCTATACCTGTAACTAGCCAGGAAAGTTATCTACATGAAGAGATTGAAGATCAATACCTGTAACAAGCCAGGAAGACTATCTTTCTTTCTCAGGTCAGAGATTAATACCTGAAACCAGACAGGAAAACTATCTCATCGGCCAGCCTTCTTAAAGTTCCGGATTAATACCTGTAGCAAGCCAGGAAATATCTATGGACGACTGATTGTAGACCTATACCTGAAACCAGACAGGAAAGTTACCTACATTGAAGAGATTGAAGATTAATACCTGTAGCGAGCCAGGAAAGCTATCTTTCTTTCTCAGGTCAGAGATTAATACCTGAAACCAGACAGGACAACTATCCACTTGACCAGCATGAAGAAACCCTACACCGGTTCCTTCTCTTCCAAGATGCAGTTTTACACGGACTCATCATCAGGCAACCCTACACAGGTTCCTTCTTTCAACCTACCAAGTTATAATTCAACAAACATTTCCAGATGGCATCTTTAAGCCCATCTCCACAACTATCCATTACATTTCCAAATGGCATCTATAAGCCCATCCTCCTATCCATCATCTCTCCAAATGGCATCTATAAGCCCATTCCCGACATCATATTGCTGATACTACACCACGCGAGTGCAAATTTCTGGGCACTTTAGTGTTCAATCATCTTCCACCTTCGAATCACGAAAGGCACGCAAGCCAATCTACATCCTCAGGTTTAAGAAGATTGAACTGGGGAAACTGTTGTACCCCAAAATTTGCCCTCCCATATTTCTCAAGATTTGTCAAGAATGGTCCTCAAATTGCTCAAAATTGTTCAAGGGTTGTACAGTCAAACCACCTCCTAAGCCAGTTCAAAACTAGAGTTTTGGTTCTTTCAAGGAATTTTGGGTTTTCAATGGTTCAATAAAGTCTCATATGCCTATATACATTCTCAAGCACCTACATGCCAAGTTTCAAGACTCACAATGCCAATTTGCACAGTCAAAAGCCTCATTTGACCCACAGTCAACTACAAGGGCAAAATGGTCATTTCATAGTCAAAAGTCATAATTTTTGGTCAACATCTTATTTTGAGTCTACAATCATCATTTGATCAAGTCTTGATCATGATTCCACAAGGATAGCTCAAAAATCATCAAGGTGCAAAAAGTTACTATTTTTGGACAGTAGAAAAGTCAACTGTACCTTGACCAGGACATAACTTCTTCATGGTTTATCAGAAAAATTCCATCCAATGCTCATTTTGAAGGGGATGTAATTTCCTACAATCCATATTCACACTCCAAGCTCAAGAAATGCTCTCACAAAAAGTTATGAATTTTGACATTATAGGTCAATTTCAAAAGTCAACAAAAGTACACTTTGAGTCAAAGGCCATAACTTGAGATTGGTAAATCCAAATGACATGGGACCAAAGGCATTGGTTAGAGGACTTCAAGAGATTTCCAAAATGTCCAAGAACATGGTCATATGATTTAAATTGAGCAAGTTGTGCATTGGAGAAGTTGGGAAATTTTCATGAATTTGCAAAAGTCAACTTTGCTCAAAACACCTTATTTTTGCTAATGGGCCTCAAATTTCTTCTTGAAACTTCATCCATGACCTATGCACGACCCGTCAAGCTTAATGGAATTTATTTTCTTATTTTTATTAATTAATTGGATTTTTAATTAATATTAATTCATTTAATCAATTTAAATTGTAGGAAAATACAAGATTTGGTTTTTAAATCTTTTTGTGAAGCAAATATGACCTAAACATGCTGTCAAATTCGTTCACAAGTCAAAGATGCAAAAAAGTCCAGATTTGGCAACATTATTCAATCATGAAAAATCAAAAAGATTTGATTTCCAATCAAAGATTTGAACATCAATGCAATGGATGTTGGCCCAAGTTTTTGACCTAATTTCATTCTCTTATACATAAGCAAGCTAACCCTGATCAAGAGGACGTGAGAAAACTGCAGAAACAACCATAGCATATTGAAAAAATTCCAAGAAAATTGAAAACTGATTTTTGCATTCTAGGGCGATTCAAGTTTTTTTGTTGATTCTAATACACTGCAGGAAGTGTCAGGAGTGTTTTGAAATCCAATTCAAGCATTAAAGCTCAAAGAATCAAAGAACACAGTGTCACGGTTTGCCTTCTTTATTCAAAATTGTATTTCGTAATTCATGCATATTTAACATGTTCTTGTGATTGATTTGTGTTGCTAGGGACCATACAAAGCTAATGACATAGTTTAATTAGACTATAACGCCCTGAATCAAAAGATGCCATGAACAATTTTTTAGGGTTCTTGAGTTTTCAATTGGGGCTTTCTGAACCAGGCAAAATTATGACTCATGAGATATATGAGTGAAATCGTGAGAACAAGACGATCAAGAATCATACCTCGCGAAATATTTATATTCATCATGCTTCTATTCGCTATTTTTGATTGCAGGAATTAGTGGGGGTTAAAAACCCCCGCTATCTAATTCTAGTTATACAAGAAAACGAAGAAGACGAGGACGTGTTAGCATCTCATTGGCGTGTTCGAAAATGCACGCGTATTTTTTTGTGTTTTACAGCATAATATTAGTTTTTGTATATAATATTCATTATTTATTCCTTTAACAAAAGCGCGTTCTGGTTCAGTTGGCAAAGGCATTGGAGTATTGTCCCTTGGGACCTGGGTTCAAATCCCAGGTCCCCCAAAAACACTTATTCTATTTTGTTTCATATATTCACATGTAGCTTTCACAAGGAAGTCCATCATACACCTCCAGTTCCCAGGTGCCAGGTGTCTCCAAGCATGGATCCAATGGCCTAGATGGAAGGATCACCATATTCCCCAGTCAACAGGCGTGTAGCTAATCCAGAAAGTCAAACGGGCTGGAAGCATAATGAGCCAAAAATTTCCAAACACACCTCCTAATTGGGCCAACACCCCCTGGGTTATTTTCTTTTATTTTCCTCTTTTATATTTTTCACTTAATTATTATTATTATTATTATTATTATTATTATTATTATTATTATTATTATTATTATTATTATTATTATTATTATTACTTAAATTAACCAAATTAATTTTTTATAATAAATTCAGAAAAACACAAAAATATGATATTTTTATTTTATTAATTTTAATTAGTTATTTTGTAAATAAATATAATTAACTAATTTAGTTTAATTAGGATAATTCTAACTTTTTTGCAATAATTTAAAATCAACATAGAATTAGGGTTCTTGACAACTTTTAATCATTTTTTTATTTCCTTGAGACATTAAAAAACCAAATATATTTCTTTTAATTAATTAATTAGTTTTAGGTTTAATTTAATTAAATGCAAAATAACAAAAATTTCTTTCTTTCTCAAAAAGGGTCAAAACCCTAAAAACTCTCTGATTCGATTATTTTCGCGCGCGTGATTATTTTTTATTCATTATTTTCCAATTATGTATTTGCTCCGAGGATGTAATAGCTTTAATTAGGACATTATTTATCGCTTTTATTTAATTTCCCGCAATTTACTTTTCAAGGGTTTGTTTTTGGCCATGTAAATACCCGACGCCTTGTAATAGCTTAGCTTTATTTTCCGCAACAATTAACTGCTAGATGTATGTTAACTAGGCTATGCATGAAAAGACTTATCTTAAATTAAAATCAATCGTAGCTCACCATAACATGTACAAAGATAACTTAACATGAAACCTGACACACTCGCACATGCCACTCTTAGGGTACGCCTCACTTGGTTGCCTTGACGTGGTCATTGAGTATAGGGTGTTTTAGAGGTCACCCTCCTGTCCAAAGATCAAAGTTGCCTCGAAACGGTTGCCTCGGATAAAACGATCTAAGACATTAGGGTTACCGCTAAGGCGTCCTACCATTGCTTTAGTGACCACATGTCCCTATAGTCGAATTGACCCGAAAAACTCCAACAACGGTGCTACCTACTTCTCAATAGTGGGATAGTACTGTCTAAAGGACATTTACACAACTTAATTTCTTTTGAGTAGGTAGAGGTTCTCAGGTACTTGCTCTTTCAAAACAAAACAACTTTTCGCACCTACACTTTTCTGACAAAAGTTTTCAAACAACACTTCATACACTCTTGAGGACAGATACAAGAGTTAAATCGAAGTTTTCAAACGAACTTTTTTTCAAAACCCACAAACACAAGAAAAGCAAAACATTTTTGAAAACATAGTGAGAAAGTACCTAAGAGCCCGTGGATAACCACGGATAGAAAGGGTGCTAACACCTTCCCTTTCTATAATCTACCTCCCGAACCCGAGAAACATCTCGAAAAGGAATTTTGTTGTGCTTTTGTCCTTTCATTGTTGGAGAAAATAAAAGACGGTGGCTACTCTTGCTTACCGCGATATTTTGTGAAACGCAAACATGAACCAGCATTCCAAAACAGTCTATTCTATTTCCACCGATCACACGCTCCTTATTTTTCTTTATTATATATTGAAAAATAGTTATTTTACACACACTCACATATACAGGTCTACATCCACTCTGGATCCTACTGGTAACGACTCTGCTATTGCCAGTTATGACTTCAAAAATCCGATCAACTTAGCCGAAGACGAAGGTGAAGATGATTGCGAAGTGCCTGTTGAACTTGCAAGACTGTTACTTCAGGAAGAGAGGGTTATTCAGCCACACGAAGAGCCAGTGGAAACAGTGAATCTGGGAACAGAGACAGACAAGAAGGAAGTTAAGATCGATGCAAATCTGGAGCTTAGTGTGAAGCAACAGTTGATTCAGATGCTGCATGACTACGTTGAGATCTTTGCCTGGTCTTATGAAGATATGCCTGGGTTGGATACCGATATTGTGGTTCATCGCCTACCTACCAAGGAACACTGTCCTCCAGTGAAACAGAAGGTCCGCCGAATGTGCCCAGAGATGTCTGAGAAAATCAAGGCTGAAGTTATGAAACAGTTCGACACCGGTTTTCTAGCAGTTACTTCTTACCCACAGTGGGTGGCCAATGTGGTTCCTGTGCCGAAGAAGGATGGTAAGGTCCGGATGTGTGTTGACTATAGGGATCTGAATAGGGCAAGCCCCAAGGATGACTTCCCTCTACCTCATATCGATGTTCCGGTTGACAACACTGCTCAGCACAAGGTATTCTCCTTTATGGATGGTTTCTCCGGTTATAATCAGATTAAAATGGCCCTCGAAGACATGGAGAAGACAACCTTTTTTACTTTATGGGGTACTTTTTGCTACAAGGTCATGCCTTTTGGACTGAAGAATGTTGGGGCAACGTATCAGCGTGCCATGGTTGCTTTGTTTCATGACATGATCCATCATGAAATTGAGGTATACGTCGACGATATGATCGAAAGATCCCAAACTGAGAAGGAACACCTTGACCATCTGCAAAAGCTGTTTGACAGGCTGAAGTTGTACAAGCTGAGGTTAAACCCAAATAAGTGCACCTTCGGGGTGAGATCTGGTAAGCTACTGGGTTTCATTGTGAGCAACAAAGGTATTCAAGTGGATCCTGCAAAGGTGAAAGCCATACAGGAGATGCCATCTCCCAGAGCAGAGAAAGAAGTCAGAGGCTTCCTGGGACGACTGAATTACATTGCCCGATTCATCTCACACCTGACTGCTACTTGTGAGCCAATCTTCAAGCTACTGAAGAAAGATCAAGTAGTACGTTGGAACGATGAATACCAGGCCGCTTTCGAAAGGATCAAAGAGTATCTCCAAGAGCCACCCATTCTAATGCCACCAGTTGAAGGGAGACCTTTAATCTTATACTTGACAGTACTCGACAACTCAATGGGGTGTGTGTTGGGTCAGCATAACGAGTCTGGCCGAAAAGAGCATGCTATTTATTACCTTAGCAAAAAGTTTACCGACTGTGAGACCCGATACTCACTGCTTGAGAAAACTTGTTGCACTTTGGCATGGGCTGCTCGCCGGCTGAGACAGTATATGCTGACTCACACTACTCTGTTGATATCAAATATGGATCCAATCAAGTATATCTTTGAGAAGCCTGCTTTGTCCTGAAGAATAGCAAGATGGCAGATGATCCTGACTGAGTATGACATCCAATATATGACCCAAAAAGTAATTAAGGGAAGTGTGTTGGCAGACCATTTGGCACATCAGGTAGTGGATGATTACCAGTCTATGAACTTTGCATTTCCGGACGAGAATATCATGTTGGTAACTGATTATGAGACACCTGGACCGGATGAAGGACCTGAGGAAGGATCCCGATGGTCTATGTACTTTGATGGAGCTTCGAACGCTTTGGGTAATGGCATTGGTTCCGTGATCATATCTCCTAAAGGCTCCCATACTCCGTTTACTGCCCGACTATGTTTCAACTGCACCAACAATATGGCGGAGTATGAAGCGTGCATCATGGGCCTTCGAGCAGCAATTGACCTAAGGATTAAGTTTCTAACTGTCTTCGTAGATTCCGCTCTCGTGATCAGTCAGATCAAAGGCGAGCGGGATATGAAACACCCAAATCTTATTCCTTACAAGGAGTATGTGTTGACTTTGCTTCCCCATTTCGAGGAGATAACCTTTGAACACTTCCCTAGAGAGGAGAATCATTTGGCGTACGTGCTGGCTACGATGTCTTCTATGTTCAAGGTCAATTGGGACAACGAAGCTCCCCGAATCATCATTGAAAGATTGGACGAACCTGCACATTGTTGTGATATTGAGACTGAAGAGGTAACAGAAAAGCCCTGGTTTCATGAGGTGAAGAGGTATCTTGAAGCTCAGGAATACCCCGAGGGTGCATCTGTTAATGACAAGAAGTTTCTGAGGAGGTTCGCGGCGAAATTCTTCATCATCAATGGCATCCTTTACAAGCGTAACCATGATTAGAACTTACTGTGTTGTGTGGATAAGAATGAAGCAGAAAAGATCATGGCGGAGTTGCATGAAGGTACTTTCGGAACTCATTCCAGTGGGCATACCATGGCAAAGAAAATACTTCGGGCAGGATATCATTGGTCCACAATGGAAGCTGACTGTTATCAACATTCTCAGATGTGTCACAAGTGCCAGGTCTATGCTGATAAGGTACACATACCTCCAGTACCTCTGAACATCTTGACGGAACCTTAGCCTTTTGCAATGTGGGGCATTGATATGATCGGCGAGATCAGACCTACAGCATCCAACGGGCATCGTTTCATCCTGGTAGCAATTGATTATTTTATGAAGTGGGTTGAAGCAGCTTCCTTTGCTACCATAACCAAGAACATCATGGCACAGTTCATTCGGCATAATCTGATCTGTCGATATGGTGTACTGGAGAGGATCATTACGGACAATGGTACCAATCTCAACAACAAGACGATCACCGAGCTCTACGAGCAATTCAAGATACAGCATCATAACTCTTCTCCTTACCGGCCAAAGATGAATGGGGCTGTCGAAGCGGATAATAAGAACATTAAGAATATTGTGCAGAAGATGACAGTGACATACAAAGACTGGCACGAGATGTTACCATTTGCTCTTCATGGGTACCGTACCTCAGCGCGGACGTCAACATGGGAAACACCCTATTCCTTGGTATACGGAATGGAGGTAGTCTTGCCCATTGAGGTTCAGATACCCTCTCTTCGGATCATGAAGGATGCAGGTTTGAGTGAAAATGACTGGATTCAGACCCGACTTGATCAACTAAACCTAATCGACTAAAAGAGACTTACTGCTATTTGTCATGGTCAGACGTACCAAAAACAGATGATCAAGGCATTTAACAAGAAAGTTAGACGACAAGAGTATCAAGTTGGGGATCTGGTAATCAAGCATATTATCCTTCCTCAAGGTGATCCCAGGGGAAAATGGACCCCTACTTACGAAGGGCCATTTGTGGTTAAGAACATTTTCTCAGGAGGAGCTATGATTCTAACCGCCATGGATGGTGACGACCTTCCTCACCCCGTCAATGCAGACATAGTGAAAAGATACTATGCATAATCAAAGACCCGCTAGGTTGACTGGCCTAGGCAAAAATAAGGGCTTCCCGGCGAACCAAAAGGGTTCGGGCAAAAATAAGGGATGAAAATGAAAAAGTCTGTACACCCGGCAAGTCGAAAACTTGAAAAGGCGGCTTGGGCAAAAATGGGTATCCCGGTGGACTGAAAACCCGAAAGGGCGGTCCAGGCAAAAATTAGGGATCAAAGTGTAACACTATGTCTCATTGGATCACCTTGCATCCAGACTTCGGTATCGACTATCAAGCTCGGACGGCACTAATTAATCAGATTCATCTTCAACCAGTAGCAAAGTGATGAGATGCTCAAGGACATAAAGGCAATAGCAGAGTTGGAACCCAGTGGGATCATTCACATAGCTGTTTTGTTTTCTTTCCATAAATTGTATAAATGTTATTTGTTCGGCAGAGTTCTCTTACTAGGACGTCAGCCTCTTGTACAAAAACGCCTATTTACAGGCCAAACTTCAAATCAATACAAATTCATTTCCAGAAAAATTTCAAACTGTTTTTCCTTTATCTGTTTTGTTTTTCAAAGAACATCCAATGTTCATTTTTGATATATGCATTTCACATTAATTGCTGCTCATAAACATTTACATGCGAAACAAAGGACGAATTACGGGTAACATCAGAAACAGGGGCAATAAGAATTGTCCAAGCTGTGTAGTTGCTTTGTCCACCAGGTACACGGTAAATTCAGCTGAAGAATATGGCTAAGATACTTTCACTCCCCGCAGAGCAAGACAGTAATGGTAGCTCTCCCCAGCTGAGACTTGCAACCGAGAACAAATCAGCAATACTCTCCCCAAGTAGAGTTGATTTACCATCAGCACTAAAAAGGTCTTAATATTCCCCAGCGGAGTATAAGAATATTCCCCAGCAAGTATAAGGGTATCCCCGACAATCTTAATATTCCCTAACAGAGTATAAAAATGTTCCCCAACAGAATACAAGATACCCCCAGTGGAGTCAATATTTCCCCAGCACGGTCTAAAAAAGCTTCCCCAACAGAGTTGAGGCATCATCCCCAGTAGACTCTGGAAGTTTACCCCCATCGGAGTACAAAAATAAATCTCCCCAGCCAAGTTCAAAGGATCATTCCCAGCAGAACTCAGAGATTTATCCCCATAAGAGCCTAACAGGGTTATCCCCAGCAAGTTGCAACTGAAAGATCATCCCCAGCGAAGTTCTTTCCTTTCACAAACAGGAGTTCAATCCTCAACAGATTCAGTATCACCAGCAACGGTAATCCATTCCCAGCGGAGTTTATCAGTGGAATTTTCAGCAGAGCATCTCTTCCCCACAGAGTAATCTCCTTATCAGTTTACTCCCCAACGGAGTTATCTTCTCCTGCAGGTCTATTCTTGCAATCACCTTCATTCACCATCCCCAGCGGAAACGAAGAATTCAACTCTATTCTCCAACAGCTCTAGGATTTATTTTCCCCAGCTAAAACATCACATTTCCATACATCATGATACATGCATATATGCATCATACCACACAATATCATTTATTTCGAGAACATCATTGCTTGATCCATATCATGCATTGCATATGACTGACCTTTACCTTTCAGGAAAGATGCAGTTAAATTCTCAACTATTTGGAAGACCTTGTTTGGTCCAGTAAAATCAATTCCTAAAGATTTTTCTGATGCCGATCCAGCCAAAGGCACCAAGACCTCCTCTGGTCCAGTTAAATCGATTCCTAAAGATTTTTATGATGCCGATCCAGTTGAAGTTATTCAAAGACCTTGTCTGGTCCAGTTAAATCGATTCCTAAAGATTTTTTTGATGCCGATCCAGCCAAAGGCGCCAAGATCTCCTCTGGTCCAGTTAAATTGATTCCTAAAGATTTTTCTGATGCCGATCCAGTTGAAGTTATTCAAATACCTCGTCTGGTCCAGTTAAATTGATTCCTAAAGATTTTTCTGATGCCGATCCAGCCAAAGGCGCCAAGACCTCCTCTGGTCCAGTTAAATCGATTCCTAAAGATTTTTCTGATGCCGATCTAGTTGAAGTTATTCCAAGACCTTGCCTGGTCCAGTTAAATCGATTCCTAAAGATTTTTCTGATGCCGATCCAGCCAAAGGCACCAAGACCTTCTTTGGTCCAGTTAAATCGATTCCTAAAGATTTTTCTGATGCTGATCCAGTTGAAGTTATTCCAAGACCTTTCCTGGTCCAGTTAAATCGATTCCTAAAGATTTTTCTGATGCCAATCCATCCAAAGGCACCAAGACCTCCTCTGGTCCAGTTAAATCGATTCCTAAAGATTTTTCTGATGCCGATCCAGTTGAAGTTATTCCAAGACCTTGTCTGGTCCAGTTAAATCGATTCCTAAAGATTTTTCTGATGCCGATCTAGTCAAAGGCCTTCTCTGGTCCAATCAAATCGATTCCTAAAGATTTTTCTGATGTCGATCCAGTTGAAGTTATTTCAAGACCTTGCCTGGTCCAGTTAAATCGATTGCTAAAGATTTTTTCTGATGCCGATCCAGCCAAAGGCGCCAAGACCTCCTCTAGTCCAGTTAAATCGATTCCTAAAGATTTTTCAGATGCCGATCCAGTTGAAGTTATTCAAGACCTTATCTGGCCCAGTTAAATCGATTCCTAAAGATTTTTCTGATACCGATCTAGTCAAAGTTTAGACCACCTATCAACCATCTCCAAATGGCATCTGTAAGCCCATTCCCAACATCACAAGGCTGATACTACATCATGCGAGTGCAAATTTCTGGGCACTCTAGTGTTCAATCATCTTCCACCTTCGGATCACGAAAGGCCCGAAAGCCAATATATATCCTCAGGTTTAAGAAAATTAAACAGGGGCAACTGTTGTACCCCAAAATTTGCCCTCTCATATTTCTCAAAACATTTCAAGAGAAATCTCCAAGTTGCTCAAGATTGCTCAAGAGTTGGACAGTCAAGTCATCTCCTAAGACAGTCAACCTCAAAATTAGGGTTTTGTGTTGCATCAAGGTCCTTACATCCAAATGACCTCAAGTTCTCCCCAATTTCTTAATATGTTCTCAAGTTCATCCATGTCAAATTTTAAGCCTTGCAGAGAAAGTTTGGTCAGTCAATTGCTCAAGAGGTCTAAAAATCGACTATGTTAGAGCGAAAGTCAATTGTGCCCCAAATACACTCAAACCTTAAGATTTTTTGTCAACATTCTCATTTTTAAGGATATTTCATAATTTTATCAAGGTTTGATCATGATTCATCAAGGATTGCTCAAGATTCATCAAGATTCAAAAGTTGTTAAATTAGGGTTTTGTAGGAAAAGTCAACTCAACTTTGACCAAGCATAACTTTCTCATACTTTATGAGAAATGACCCATCCAAATCTCATTTTGAATAGGATGCAATTTCCTACAATCCAACTTCACACCCCAAGATCAATAAATGCACTCACAAAAAGTTAAAAATTTGGACATTATAAGTCATTTTTGAAAGTCAACAAAAGCACCTTTTTTGCCAAAGCTTATAACTTGAGCATGGAATATCAAAATGAGATGAGACCAAAAGGGTTGGTTATAGGACATCTCAAGGTTTCTAAAAAGTCCAAGAACACCTACAAAAGTTCAAAATTGAAGAAGTTAAGAATTGTCGAAGTTGGGCATTTTTCCAAAATTGCCAAAAGTCAACTATCCCCAAAACTTCAAATTTTGTCAAATGGGCCCACTCTTTTCCACTTGATTTGATCTTGTCACACCACACACGTGTCCTATCTTCAGTCTTGTGTCCATTTATTAATTTTTCTATTTTATTTGATTTTTATTGAATTAATTCATTTTAAATCAATTTAAATCCAAATAAAATCTAAATATTGATAACTTGGTATCTTTTTGATTGATACAGGTTTTAATTATCATCATGGACATGATCAAACTCGTATCAAGCCATATCATGCACAAAATATTGGAATTTGGACAATTTTGGAAGGTTTTTCATGGAGGATCAAATCAAATCCTAAAACATCAATGCATAAAGATTCAAAGTCCAAAACTTGACCTAATTCATTCCTTATTACTTATACAAGCTAGAGGCACACGCATCAAAACCTAGAAGCTGCAGAATCACCAAAACCAAATTTGATAAAAACTTGAAAAAGCTTGAAACTGAAATCCTTTCTAGAGGCCGATTCAAAGCAAAAACTCAACGTAGACCTCTTGCTGGACATCCACTGAGTCTATAGCAATCAAAAGCAAGGCCATTCACATCCTCAATCGCGCTGTAAGTGACATACGACCTCCCTCTGAACTTGCTTTCGTGTTTCAAGATTTACGCATCATTACAAGAAACTAATGGCATATTTGCAATCACCAAACAATTTCCATGATTTCCATATTATTTGATTGCATTTATCTGTGTTATAATCATAAACGCCATTGTAGGGTTTCCTAGGGTTGTTTTTAGGGGTTTTTGATGCAGGTGAAATTAGGCTTATTCATGGACATGGTTGAGACCGGGATGAAGAGACGAGTTCATCCATGGCATCATCTTTCATTTATATGACTTGAGGAGGATTATTGAATCAACCTGCGCCTTTTGCTGCGGATTTAAATCCGCAGGTAATCCCTATATAATTCTGAGGACAGGGACGGCAACGTGTCCCCATCCCATTGAGCCATTCAAATATTCGCGCTTCTTTTTATTTTTTCTAGCATATTGTTGTTGTTTCACTTATAATATTCTTTACTTATTCCACTAACAATTAAGCACGCTGGTTGAGTTGGTAAGGGCGTTAGTACCAAATCCAATGGGACCTGGGTTCGAATCCCAGGTCCCCCAATATTTGTTGTATTTTGTCTCCAGGTTATCCAATACCTTCCCAAAGGCGCAGTTCACCATACACCACCATTCCAATGCTTGCCAGATGGCCCCAGGCCAGATCTGGTGGTCCATATTGGAGGTCCATCATGAGACCAAGTCAAAGGCGCACACTGAATAAGAAGGTCAACCAGGCTTGCAGCGAATTTGGGCCTTGGAAATTGCTATCTCATCTCCAAATTGGGCCTGAACCCCCCCCCCCCCCCTGAGTTTTTTTCTATCTCATCTTTTTATTATTTTATTTAATTGTTTTGTTTTATTATTTTTATATTAACTAACCAATAGCATTTTTAATTAAAAAAAAACCAAAAAAAATATATTTTATTTATTAGAATTAAATTCAGCATTTTATTTTTGTAAATAAATTAATTTAATTAATTTATTTTTAATTAGGGATAACTTTTAATATTTTTGCAATAATTAAAATTAATTTAGATAATTAGGTTTTTACTAACATTAATCAAATTTATTTTATTTCTAAAAAAATCCAAAAATATCTTTTTTAATTAATTAATTAATTTATTTATTTAGTTAACTTATTTAATTTCTTTCTAATTCAAAAATAACAAAAAAATTATTTCTTTAATAAACAAAAGGGTCAAAACCCTAAAACTCGCCCGATTTAATTTCTCGTCCGCGTTCCATTTTTATTCAATATTGTAATTGCTTCCGGAATGTAATAGCTTTAAATAGGACTTTGATTATTTTATCACTTTCTTTTATTTTCCGCATTTTAATTTCAAGGGTTGTTTTTGGCGATGTAAATACCCGACGCCTTGTAATAGTTTAGATTTAATTTCCGCAATTTAATTCCCACAACTTATAAACTGTTAGATGTTTGATAATAGAGAATGCATGACAAGATCAAAACTTTAACCTAAAATCAACATAGCTCACCCATGACATGTACAAAGATAAAATTAACCGAAACAATACACTCGCACATGCGCACTCTTAGGGTACACCTCGTTTGGTTGCCTTCGAACGTGGTCATTGAGTATAGGAAGTTTTAGAGGTCGCCCTCTTGTCCAAAGATCATAGTTGCCTCGAAACGGTTGCCTCGGAAAAATGATCTAATACATTAGGGTTACCGCTAAGGCGTCCTAACATTGCTTTAGTGACCACACGTCCCTTAATTGAATTGACCCTTAAAACTCCAACAACGACGCTACCTACTCATCAATAGTGGGATAGCATTGTCTAAAGGAAGATAGCATAGAACGATTCCTTTTTTCGAGTAGGTAGATGGTTCTTAAGTACTTGCTCTTTCAAAACAAAACTTTTCGCACTTACACCTTTCAAACAAAAAAACTCTTTTCAAACCCACAAACACAAAGAAAAGCAAATTTTGAAAACACTTTGAGCAAGTACCTAAGAGCCTGTGGATAACCATGGATAGAAAGGGTGCTAACACCTTCCCTTTCTATAATCTACCCCCCGGACCCGAGAAAAATCTCGAAAAAGGAATTTTTCTGTGCTTTTTTCCTTTCCTTGTTGGATAAAATAAAAGAAGGTGACGACTCTTGCTTACAGCGACATTTTGCAAAAACAAAGGCAAAACGCGAACCAGCATTCCAAAAAATAGTCAGTTCCCTTCCCACCGTATCACAGCCAGGAAATGTTTTCCTGACCGTATGTAACCCTTTGTTGGAATTCACGTTCAATGCCCCAAGTGATTTAGATAAATACCTGCCCCTGGTTACTCAGTACTTCTTGAGAGATTTCTTGGAATCTTGACTTGACTTCCCCATATGTGTTATACAATAATCATATTGTGCCCCTTGTTTATAGGAGATTTGTCATTGGAAGTGTCATCCCATTTAAAGTGATTTTGTTTATTGAGAGAGCTTTCTTTCGCTGGATATTCGTCGTGTGAATTTCTCCACTGTCAAACAATTAGCCATATGCAAACAACGATATTCAAATAATGCAAAGTTTATGATTGTCTTGAAGTTTTGAAAATGCGTTTCAGCAGATAAAATAATTTTTGTAAGAAAATTTAACTCAGGATTTAGAGTAAGCCTTGTAGGAGTCAGAATACATTTTGTAACAGTATGCTTTCGAACTAACCCATGCTTCAATTAGGACTTTTGAAGGGCTGTAACGTGGTTTGGTTCAAGTTTTAAGAAACAAAGGATAAGGCTCACAGTGTATTTGTACCCGCCCATTCTTCGTGATGTTCTTCAGTCCTAAACTCAGTTAATTGTGCGTTTGAATTCCACTTGAGTCTGGAATGATGTTTTGGTGATGGTTCAGACAAGTTAAGTTTATTGGAAGGAAGTTATTTTTGTAATATTTTCCATGTTGTTGAGGATTTGTAGTGTCCTCTTTTTTTTTGGTCTACTATCCTTGATTGTTTGCCGGACTGTTCTTGTTTTGAGATTATAGTCGGCGGGATGCCCCGATTTTTCTTAAGTCTCCTTCGTAGGTTTTGACTTAGTGGGCTTTTATTTTAAGAGATAATGTCTGCCTATTTGGTAAGGAACCATCATTGTCTTCTGATTCAGAAGGATGTTTTTGGTGTCATTCGTTGTATATGAATTGAAGGTTTGCGACTGAACGTGCATTTGAATTAACTAAGAAACTAACATGCCTCAGGTTTTGATTAAAGGTTTCAATTTGTGTGGAAAAGGAAACTCCCACTTTGTTGGCTCGAAAGTGGTTGACTAGGGATTATCCTTCTTATAACTTCAGTGTTTAGGAATTGAAAGAACGCCTATACATCGTCAGCAAGGTCCGTCCAAAAGCATATTGTGATACGGTGGGAGAACTGACTTGGGTGTTTTGCGTTTTATCGCAAATGTTGCGGTTAGCAAGAGTCGCCACTGACTTTTATTTTATCCAAAAGGAAAGGCTGAAAAGAACACGAAAGACCTTTGAGATTGTTTCTTGAGTTCGGGGGGTAGATTATGAAAAGGGAAGGTGTTAGCACCCTTTTCATCCATAGTTATCTATGGGCTCTTAGTTGTTTGCTAGATCACTTGATTTTGTTTTAAAAGTGTGCTTTGTGTGGTTTTTGAAAGTATTTTAAAAAGACGCCTTTGTTTAGGAAAACTTTGTAATGGTTCTCGTTCGTGATAACGTATACAAAGTGTTGAGCTTTTGAAAATATTTCATGTTTGAAAAAGTTTTGAAAGTGTTTTTGAAAGTGTTTGTGTTTGTTTTGAAAATAACCAATGATGTTTGATTTGAAAATGAGCAAGTAACTAGGAACAATCTACCTACTCAAAAGTCTTCGTTCATTTCTTCTTTTCCTTTGATATTGCTATCTTACCATTGATTGGTAAGAAGCCTTATCTTTGGATGTAAAAGGGACGAGCGTGTGTCATCTTATAGTCATGATAGCAATGTTGTAAGATGTCTTAAGGTTTCTCTTTGAGGGACTAAGATCATTTTGAAAGGCAACATTGATAGTGTCATCGAAGGATTATGATCTTGTATTTTTGATTGCTTTTTGCTAAGACATCTCACGTGCATAACATGGCCATTTTTGTAAGACAACAAAGTGGCATTACCCTAAGGGATGCAAGTATGCAAGTGTGTTTGATTTACAGGCATTGTTTATCTTGAATTAGGGTTTACTACTTGTTGATTTTAGTCTTGCCATACAAAACCCTAATTACTAACATTTATATAAAGCGGTAAATTGCGGAAAGTAAAATTACTAAGATATTACATCATTATGGGAGGGGGTATACAAATTTACAAATGGGGATTTTCAAGAAAATTAAACCTAATTATCTATTACAACCGTATTGAATAATATACAAGAATTGAATAAATAATGCAAGAATGTAAATGGAAAAAAGAAATGATTTTGTTTGGTTTTTATGAAAGGGTTTAATCTTGACCTAATTAGAGAAAATGATTAACTAAAATTAAATAAGATTAAATTTAAACTAATTAAAAAAGAAATTAAGTTAAAAATGATTTTTAGGGTTTTTATGAAAAAAAGGTTTTAAGTTAATAAAAATAAAATGAAAATTAATTAATTAAAAGAAACCTAAATTCTAAGTTAATTTTAATTTAAAAGAAAATAAAATAATAATTAAACCTAAATCTAAATATTAATTATTTAAAAAAAAGAAATTAATTGTTAAGAAATATTTTTGTTCTTTTTGTCTTTATAAAGATAAATAAAATATAAATATGAAAATAATAAATAAAATATTTTTGGTTTTTTTAATTAATAATAATAATAATAATAATAATAATAATAATAGTAATAATAAAAATATAATAAAAGAAAACTGAAAATAAAAATAAAATAAGAAAAAGAAAATAAATAAAAATGAAAATATAAAAGTTGGACCAGCATGTAAAAGTAAACAGGAGGTTAGAAAAAGCAAAAAAATGGAAGGTCCATTATTGGAGGCCCAGCGCCTACAGCTTGTGACAAAAAAGAGAGAAAAAATATGAAAAATGAGAAAAGTGGCAGTGCTGGGACTTGAACCCACGCCCTAAGCATGAAACGCGTGCTGCCTTACCACTGGGGTGGCTATACATCCATTAACTTGTATCAAACCATAAATATATATTACAAATCAAGTCCATGGCCTGAACTTCATCTTCAACCTCACGCTCAGCCAGACAACCTGTATCTTACTCATTTCTCAATGAAAATTAAAATTGTAAGCATGAAAATTGTTCCATTTTTTCTCTCGAATCCAACCATGTAAATAACTAAAGCTATAAATCAAAGATGAATGAGAATTTTGTTGGCACCAATTTGAACCCTAAATTTTCCAGAATTTTCAATCTTAAAATTCTCTAAGTTCAAGCCATATAAATGAAATCTATGGATATGTACTGTTTCAGGGCAATGATATATACATTTTGTCTTTGAAAATGCAAGCCTAACAATGCCTAAATAATAAGATGAAAAGTCAAAAAATTCACCTTGCAGCTGGAGATCGTGTTTTGAGTTAGAGCTTGATTCAAGTTGTTGTAATGATCAGATTAGCTTCCTCAAGTTCCCAGGAAGCTAATGCAATGATTAACTTGAGCAATGGATGGCTGTAATGGCTTGGAGAAGTTAATGTGTAGACTCTGTTTTTTGGCTATGGAGGTTGATGTAAATGGTGTTACAGTTCTAGAATAAGGATGAGGATGGACTATATTTGATGTGTAGGAGCTTTAGGAAGTGAAAAGCCAAGAAACGCACGAGGGAAATAGAAGATACAAGTTCAAGGTCAGAACCTGCACAAAAATGGAGTTTGTATGCAATTTCTGGCTAGATGGAGTTTGGTAGAATTTTCAGGCTTGCAAAATCGTGTCCTAAGTTGCATCATAGTGTCTCAATTTATATGAAAAGGTTTTGAGAGCTTGGGGTGATCAGAAGTACAAGTTCACATGTTATGGCTCTTTGGCTTGTTTTTGAAGCAAGCTTGATACACGTTGCCTCAATGAATAGTACAAGTCTATCTAGAGTAGTTACAAGCTTTAAACATGTTTATCTAACTTTGTATGTTGAGTGTGTGCTGAACAAACAGGTTAGAAGCTCAAGACAAGTTGACTTTGTGATTAAAGCAACTTTTCAATAATGGAATGGTAACTTTGTGCCATAAATGGAAATACAACTTGGATAATGGCTCAAATTCTTGGACAATGGCTCTATAAGTTATGTAAACATTCAATTATTGAGTGATTAGCAAGTTTGAATCCTGCAAAGCAAGATTTGTACAACATGCTTGAAGATTGGATCAAGTGTTCTTCACAAATTTGCCTTGCAAAACAAGAATGAAACCCTAACTTCTTTCCTTCGATTATCCTTGATCAAAGTATGATCTCAATGGTTTTATGGACATTTTGGAAAGCTTGTAACATCCTCTACAACCTCTATGTTTTACATTTTTGAAGATTCATCTTGGAACTATGTGAAAAATTTCCATGAAGTTAGGTCAAAATCCTGCCTAAACTAGGGCAAAATTTCACTAAGTTTTTCAAGTTTCATGAACATGTCTTCACAAAATAATAACTTTAAATCCATGAATTTCTAGAAAAAGTTATGTTCTACAATGTTTTGTATCTCATTGATATCTATAACTTTTATTTTGGAAGTTTCCTTTGAATCATCTTGCATCATGGTGGAAATTTGGCTCAAAGTTATGAAAAAATGTGAATTTCCAACACTTAGAAAAATTTCTAAGTTTAGAAATTTTGACTTTTCAAAATAAAATCTTGACTTTTTGATTTATTGATGAACAAGTTTCATATTTTGACATGTTTTGATGAATTGTGATCTTTGATACTTGATTTTGACCAAAAAGTCAAAGTTTGACTTTTCAGTGTACAATTGACTTTTCATCAGTTGACTGAAAATCAACTATCAATTGATCTTGAGGAATGTTTTGAGCCATGCCATTAGGTTAAAATAATGCATTTTAATCCTTGAGATCATTCCTTGAACCAATAAGTCATTTGCTAGGTCAAAAATCAGAAAGTGTACCTTCTCAGTCAAAACCCTAATTTTGACCATTTTGCCCTTTTAATGATCTGATCAAATTTCTTGAGGAATTATGGTCCAAACTTGATCAATTTACATATATGAGTTCATAATATTGATATGGATAAAAAATTATGAAGTTTGACTGTAAATTGACCACAATTAACTTTTTCCCCAATATAGTTGATTTTAGGTCAACTGATCAATTAACTGAGCAAAAATGTGATCCAAGACTTGAAACTTGACATGAGAAATCTTGAGGGTCCAAAATGATCCATGAAAGTCATATGGGGCATTAAAAGTCTATTTGTCCTTGTGAAATCTTCTGAAAACATGATGAAATTTGCCATAACTGCTATGTTTGCATTTTCAATTTTGTTGAGAAATGACTAAGTTGCAGATACTCTGGCTGGCGTGGAGAAGGAGATGAAGTTCATCATCAGAACTTACTTTGTAACATATGTTTATGTTTTTGCTTCTAATACTTGATGTATAGCCACCCCAGTGGTAGACAGTGCGCGCATAAGACATTAGTGTTAAGGATCATGGGTTCTAGCCCCAGAAACATCTTTTTATGTTTATTGCTTGACATTTTTACCCCATTATTTATCAAACAATATTCCTATACCAGAACTTCTAGAATCTCTCGACAACCAAAACTTCTAACCTTCCAGTAACACTAGAACTTCTAGGTTCTCAGCAATCATAACTTCTAGACTCTCTCAACAACCAGAACTTCTAACTGTCCAATAACACTAGAACTTCTAGGTTCTCAGCAACCAGAACTTCTAGACTCTCTCAGAAATTAGAACTTCTAGGCTTTCCTTTGTTCCAAAAAACCTCAGGACTTAGTGCGTCTGGATCCATAACTTCTGGCTTTCCCCTTTTTGCTAACATTTGCTTTCTGATTTGCAGCGCACCTGATTCAGAACTTCTGCTCTCTCCTCTTTCAGCAACGCGCTGACTCTAACTCTTATTCCCTTATTATTTTTATCATCACTTTATTTTCATTAATCAAAAACACCAAAAATACTTTATATTCACATGCTTGATTTTATTTATTTTTAAAACAAAAAGACTAAAAATATTTTTCTTAACCAAATTTATTTCTTCTCTTAACAAAAACAAAACAAGTATATTTTACATTTCTTGTACATTATTTAAATATGTTTGTAATAGATCATTAGGACTTTAATTTCTTGCAATCCCCATTTGTAAATTTGTACACCCCATCTCCAAGTGATTGTAATAGCGTAGGATATTTACTTTCTGAAATTATCACTTTCATATAAATGCTAGTAAAGTAGGATTTGTATGGGAAGATAAAAACAACAAGTAGACAACCCCTAATAAAAGACTAAGTGCATGCAAATCAAACACACTATTCACACATGCACCCCTAGGGTTAACTCCATTTGTTTCCTAAAAATGGCCATGACATGCATGTGAGGTGTCTTAGCAAAAACAATAAAAAAGACAAGATCATAGTCCCTCGATGATGCTTCGAATGTTGACTTACAAATGATCTTAGTCCCTCAAGATAAATGCTAAGATATCTCACAACATTGCTATCATGACTATGCGATGACCTACGCCCGTCCCTTCACATCTGATGATGGGGCTTCTTACCAAATCAATGGTAAGATAGCAACATATAAAGGAGGAGGAAAAGAACACTAAAGACCTTTGAGTAGGAAGGTTGCTCCTAGTTTCTCGCTTGCTCACAACAAAAACATCTTATACACCAACACTTTCATTTTGAAACATTTTCAAAAGACAAACACTTTGTATGCATTCTTATAGAGACGAGAACCATTAAAAAAACACCCTTTTCAAAATCACTTCCAAAAACACATTCCACAAACACTTCTTTGAACTATTTTCCAAATAACACTTTGTACGCGTTCTTATAGAGACGAGAACCATTACAAAGACGTTTTAAAAATACTTTCAAAACCCACACCACAAGCACATTTTCAAACAAAGCAAATGATCTAGCAAGAAACTAAGAGCCCATAGATAATTATGGAAGAAAAGGGTGCTAACACCTTCCCTTTTCATAATCTATCCCCCGAACTCAAGAAAATAATCTCAAAGGTATTTCCTGTTTTTTTTCACCCTTTCCTTTATTGGATAAAAGAAAGGTCAGTGGCGACTCTTGCTATCCGCAACAATTGCGATCAAAAGCAAAACATCTCAAGTCATTTCTCCCACCGTATTGCAGAACTGGCGACTCTGCTTGGGAAAAACTTAAAAGTGGGGTTACCTTAAGGCTAGATCACCTTTACTTTCTTTTCTTTGTTTAAATTGTTTGCTTTACATTTTGGTTCCTTGTTTGGGTTTGTTTTGATCCTCTACCCGGATCTGGAGCACCTTCTAGGTAAGTAGCAAGATATTGTGGAAACTGTGCAGGATATACCGACATGGTCTAAGTAATAGCCACGTTAGTGTGATACATTTGTTGGTACCAGTAGCCCTTGAGTAGTCAAGGAGAATACGGGGTTGCTGTGTGGTGTCATGAAGCATTAACTGACCTTAGAACCTTAATTGAACAACTTGGCCATTAAGAAGTAATGAGGTAGTCGAGTTTGGTGCAGTCTGAAGTTGGTTGATACTCGATGCTACGCTCATTGAGATCGGACTTTTGGGATATTTCGGTCGCCATTAAAGAGGCTTGCGCTGAAACAATGCCCGATGAAGAAAGATGAGTGATATTGAGATCCCCTAGAACCCAATTACTTTCTAGGACAGGTTGAGCCAACTAAACTTCAAGAGGGTACTTACCTACCAACTCCATGCAAGCCTAAACCTAAGGAATTGTCTGCTTTGTGTGTATGTGATTATTTGTACATAACAACTTGCTTACTTTGTATAATTGTACATAACATCATACCATAGCATTTTCAATAACCTTTTCAAAGATCTCAAGGGCCTATAATGCTGGGTCACATTGAACCAGACGTCTATCAAGGGGCAAGAGGATTTATTTTTCTCTAACCAAAACGCCGTCAAAGATCAAAGCACGGTAACTTGGGTCAAGGGCTATGACCCACTTGACATGGTGAGCTTAATTCTCGTGGAAGGACATCCACTGATACAAAGTTCTCCAATCGAAGCTTTTGATCAAAATTCAACTTCTAACATTTTCTCGTGTTTACCCTGCGAGATACTTGAAAACATGCATCTACATACCATGCATCATATCATGACAGGTTTCTCCCATACAGGTCTCCTTATCTTCTTACTGTTTATTTCAGTAGAGATGGCTCTAGAACAGACTATCAAGGACATCCAGACTCAAAATGTTCAACTAAAAGAGATGTTCTTGAACCTATTCAAGGGGCGAGAAGAGTTGAAAACACTGTTCATTGAGAGTGTGGCTAATGATGATCCTGAAGGCGACAAGAAAAGTCAGATAAGACAATTGCAAGCGGATGTAGCAACGATGAGAATCCAGATGTTGGGACAAATGACTCTCATCCAAAATTTAGCTCGGGGACAAGAAGAGCTGAGGGACCTCATCAACAAGCTCCGTCAAGACTGATGCAACCGTATGAAACAAATAGTCGAGGTTAAGGATCAAGTTATTGATCAGTACTCGAAGAGACAGGAGGTTGGCTTGGTGGAGAGTAGACCTTTCTAATTTTCTACTACATCACGAGCCCAACAACAACCTCGCCAATAACAATGGGGTAATCAGCATAAGCAGGATACATCCAATAGGCAATATACCAAACTCAACATGCCGATGTCGCAAGTCTTGCAGCATATGTTGAATTTGAATTTGGTCACATTGAAGGATCCTCCTCGGAAACCTAATACTTCTGCTCCTAGCTACCATCCCAATGAAAGGTGTGCATATCACTCCCACAGTCCGGGGCATGATACTAATAGTTGTTGGATGCTGAAATATAAAATTCAAGACCTCATCGATGAGGGAGCGTTGGAGTTTGCACAAGATGGTCAGATTGAATTTTTTTGTCGTCCCTCAAAGTCACACCACCTGAAGTGACAAGTTCAGACAAAGAGGCTCCTGTTCATTTTGAATTTTCAATTGTAATCTCTTTTGTTGTTCAAACACTTATTTATTAATGTCAAACTTTGTTTCATTAATGCATTGCATATGTTTGTCTTGAATTGATCCATTCGTTTTCACTATATTCAAACTATGCTTTTTACTCCCTTTATATTCAACTTTTGTTTTAAAAGTTGCAAGCCTTTAGAGGGAGGATGACGAAAACAATACCATGATCTCATATATTATGCTTTTGAACAGACCTTGTTGATGATGTGCATGCATTCTTTCAAATCCTAAACACTGGAGTTATAAGGAAGATAATCCCTAGTCAACCCCTTCGAGCCAAAGAAGTAAAAGTTTTCTTTTTCACACAAATTGAAACCTTTAATCAAAACCTGGGGCAGGTTAGTCTCCTATTTAATTCAAATGCGCGTTCAGTCACAAACTCCCATTTCGTATACAACGAAGGACATCAAAAACATTCCTCTGGAATCAAAAGATGGTGATGGTTTCCTGCCAAATAGGCAGTCATTATCTCTAAAAAAGAAAGGCCCACTAAGTCAAAACCTACGAAGGAGACTTAAGAAAAATTGGGGCATTCCGCTGACTATAATCTCGAAAACAAGAACATTCAGGCAAAGCCAGGGATAATAAATCAAAAGAGGACACTACATATCCTTAACAAACACGAAAAACATTGCAAAAATGACTGCCTTCTGACAAACTTAACTTGTCTGAACCATCACCTAAATGTCATTCCAGACTCAATTGGAGTTCAAACGCACAATTAACTGAGTTTAGGATTGAAGAGCATCACGAAGAATGGGCGGGTACAAATATACTTTGAGCGTTATCCTTTGTTTCTTAAACCGTGAACCAAGCCACATTACAACCCTTCAAAAGTCCTAATTGAAGCATGGGTTATTTCGAAAGCACACTGTTACAAAAGGTATCCTGACTCCTGTAAGGCTTACTGTAAATCCTGAGTTGAATTCATATTCTTACAAAATTCTTTTTATTTGTTAAAAACGCATTCTCAAAACTTCAAGACAACATAAACTTTGCATATCGCTTACATGTGGATAATTATTTGACAGCGAAGAAATTCACACGATGAATATCCAGTGAACAAAAACCCTCTTAACAAACAAAATCACCTCAAGTGGGAAGACACTTCCGATAACAGATCTCCTATAAGCAAGAAGGAATAACGTGTCACTATCCAATACATCTGGGGCAGTCCAGTCAAGATTCCAAGAAATCTCTCAAGAAATGCTGAATAACCAGGGGCGGGTCTGTATCTGAATCACTTGGGGCACTAAACGTAAATTCCAGCAAAAGTCATGTATGGTCATGCAAATATTTTTATGGCAGTACTACAACACTTGCTACTAGGGGCAGTGACGAATCTCCCACAAAGTCCTTTTCATAGGGTGGTTCCCAGCCAGAGTTTCAATATCTGAAAACTTCACCCCAACTGATTTGAGCTCAAGAACCCTATAGAATTTCTGCCAAAAGAAAACACCTCTCCAGCAGATTGGCAACAGGGTTTATTTCCCCAATAAACGACAAGATTCCCCAGCTCGAATCTGCCTCTCAGACTATCACAAATCAAGGGACCACAACTCCTTTTTCCCTAGTAGGATGCTCTACAATCCCCGTTAAGTTACTGTGAGACCTGGACCCGATCAGATATCAGTTTAACTTCATCCTTTTAAGCAAGTTACTGTGAAACCTGGACCCGACCAGATATCAGTTCAACTTCATCCTTTCAAGCAAGTTAATGTGAAACCTGGACCCGACCAAATATCAGTTTAACTTCATCCTTTCAAGAAAGTTACTATGAAACCTGGACCCGACCAGATATCAATTCAACTTCATCCTTTCAAGCAAGTTAATGTGAAACCTGGACCCGACCAGATATCAGCTCAACTTCATCCTTTCAAGCAAGTTACTGTGAAACCTGGAATCCGACCAGATATCAGTTCAACTTCATCCTTTTAAGAAAGTTAATGCGAAGCCTGGAAACTGACCAAATAACAGTTAACTTCAGTAAGTTGTTGCGAAGCCTGGAATTCGACTAGATAACAATTAACTTCTTTATCTCAGAAATTTGTTGTGAAGCCTGAAATCCGACCAGATAACAATTAAATTCAGTAAGTTATTGCGAAGCCTGGAAACCGACCAGATAACAGTTAACTTCAGTAAGTTATTGTGAATCCTGGAATTAGACCAGATGAAAATTAACTTCTTTCTCTCAGAAATTTGTTGTGAAGCCTGAAATTCGACTAGATAACAATGAACTTCATTCTCTCATAAATTTGTTGTGAAGCCTCGAATTCAACCAGATAACAATTAAATTCAGTAAGTTACTGCGAAGCCTGGAAACCGACCAGATAATAGTTAACTTCAGTAATTTGTTATGAAGCCTGGAATCCGACCAGATAACAATTAAATTCAGTAAGTTACTGCGAAGCCTGGAAATCGTTCAGATAACTGTTAACTTCAGTAAGTTGTTGCGAAGCCTGGAATTCGACCAGATAATAATTAACTTCTTTCTCTCAGAAATTTGTTGTGAAGTTTGGAATCCGACCAGATAACAGTTAAATTCAGTAAGTTACTATGAAGCCTGGAAACTGACCAGATAACAGTTAACTTCAGTAAGTTGTTACAAAGCCTGGAATCTGACCATATAACAATTAACTTCATCCTCTCAGAATTTGTTGTGAATCCTAGAATCCGACCAGATAATAGTTAAATTCAGTAACTTACTATAAAGCCTGGAAACCGACCAGATAACAGTTAACTTCAGTAAGTTTTTGCGAAGCCTGGAATTCAACCAAATAACAATTAACTTCATTCTCTCATAAATTTGTTGTGAAGCCTGTAATCCGACCAGATAACAGTTAAATTTAGTAAGTTAGTGTGAAGCCTAAAAACTGACCAGATAACAGTTAACTTCAGTAAGTTGTTGCGAAGCCTGAAATCTGACCAGATAAAAATTAACTTCATCCACCTCAGAAACTTGCTTTGGAGCATGTAATCTGACCAGATTGCAGTTTAATGTTAGTAAGTTGTTGCGAAGCCTAGAATCTGGCCAAATAACAGTTTAACTTCACTCTCCCAAGTAATTTTCTGCGGAGCCTGGAATGCGACCAGATAACAGTTAATTTAATCTTCCCCATTAAGTCACTGCAAAACCTGGAATACGACCATATAACATCCAACTTCATTATCCTCAACAAATTGCTGCCAAACTTGGATTTCAACCAGATAACAATTAACTTTCCTTTCTCTTCCATCAAGAGATAACTCCCTAGTAGAGCAACAGACAACTGAGACTCCTAAACTCTTTTCCCCAAGCAAGAATCAACACTCCCCACAGAGTTTTCTTCTTAAGCAAAGTCAACTTCCCCAGCGAAATTCTCCTCAAAAAACAAAACAGGAATCCCCAGTGGAAACCTTCTAAGCAAAGTTCGAAGACACACCTACTCTCCAACAATGGTATGGGGTTCAGCTTCCCAAAACTCCCTAACACTTGTCAAGGATTTATTTTCCAAGACCAAATTACATTCCAACAACATTTCATGCATCATATGTTACATGACAAATGCATACATCATAATCTCATTTATTTCGAGAAACATCATTACGACATGCATTTCATCCATCATGACATTGCATACAACTAATTATTTACCTTTTCAGGAAAAGATCAACAAATAAGTGTCATTAATCTGTAAACTTCTCCAAGATAAAATCAAGCTTGGATTTATTCATCCTTTTGGAGTAGCAATCATATCAGATTCCTTCATCCTCCATTGAGGACAGTGTGATTATCTACATGACAAACACTTGCTTCAGATCTCTGCTGGCTCAGACTAAATCGACCAAAGATTTATTCTGATACTTGTCTCAATAGACCTTTTTCTGGCTCAGATTAAATCGACCAAAGATTTGTTCTGATACTTCTCTCAGTTAAAGATTTAAAGTCCTCTTCTGGTTAGATTCATTTCTTCCAGTTAATAATAGGCGAATCAAAGTCCTCTTCTGGTTGGATTCATTTCTTCCAGTTAAAGACAGACGATCAAAGACCTCTGCTGGGTAGATTTATTTTTCCAGTTAATAACAGACGAATCAAAGACCTCTTCTGGTTGGATTCATTTCTTCCAGTTAATAATAGGCGAATCAAAGACCTCTTCTGGTTAGATTTAGTTCTTCCAGATTAACAACAGGAAAATGAAGACCTCTTCTGGTTAGATTTAGTTCTTCCAGATTAACAACAGGCGAATGAAGACCTCTTCTGGTTAGATTTAGTTCTTCCAGATTAAAAACAGGCGAATGAAGACCTCTTCTAGTTAGATTTAGTTCTTCCAGATTAACAACAGGCAAATGAATACCTCTTCTGGTTAGATTTAGTTCTTCCAGATTTAAAACAGGCAAAAGACATATACTATTTCAATATAAATCAACCAAAAGATTTACCCTGATACCTTCCCCAATCACTCTGGATGACATCTATAAGCCCATCTCCAACAAATTTCCATCATTTTTAAAAATGGCATCTTTAAGCCCATTCCTTACACAATCAACCACCACATCATCGAGTGCAAATTTATGGGCACTTTAGTGTTCAATCATCTTCTACCTTCAAGCTACGAACGACAACGTGCCATACTTGCTTTTCAGGTTTAAGAAGATTGAACAGGGGCAGCTGCTGTACCCCAAAATTTTCCCTCTCATTTCTCAAGGATTTTCTCACAAGACCTTCCATGGCTCAAGTTTGCAGTACTGATACATCAATTTAGGCTTGGAATTGACACAAGGGCAAAATGGTCAAAATGCACACTAAAAAGTCAAACTTTGACTTTTAGATCAAAATCAAGTTTCAAGAGTCACATTTCATCAAGACATGTTAGAATATGAAGTTGGTTCACCAAGAAAATCAAAAGTTAAAGTTACTTTGGAAAAGTCAAAGTTCTAAACACTTAGAAATTTTTCTAAGTGTTAAGAAAATATGATAAGTTCAGAACTTTTGGCTAGATTTTCATCATGATACGATTTGATTCAGGAAGAACTTCTTACACAAGAGTTGTAGATCTCAATGAGATCTAAAACATTGTAGAATAAAACTTCTCCTAGAAATGTTGGGATTTCAAATTAAATCCTTGAAAACACGTTCATCAAGCTAAAACACTTGGTAAATTCTGAGCCTTTCCAAGTCAGAATTTGATTAGAACTTCTGGGCCAGTTTTCACGTGGGTACAATCAGAGTTTGCAAAGATAATTAAAGAGGGTTTACAAATCATGTTACAAGCTTTCTGAAAAAATCTGAGAAATCCTTCAGATTATGCTGGAGCAGGGAGAATCAAAGATCAGAAATTGGACATTTGTTCTAAGTTATGTTTATGCTAAACTTTTGATCCAATTTTAAGTTATGCTGCATAATCTCATGTTACAGGCTTTCTTGCTTGTTAAATCTCATCATCATTTAATGCTTACACCAACTTTTAAGTCTTTATCCAAAGGATCTTCCCACGTGTGGCATAAAAGTATTGTTGTTGTCCTTGAAAAGAAAACTTTTGTACAAAGTTTATTTTGAGCACATGCTTCACTTTGCTTATGAGTGTACTTATCCCACAAATCATGCTTACAAACTCATATTACGTATGCTTAAAGATGCTAACCACCCTACCTTGCCTTGAAATATGCTTGGCTAAACTTGCTTCAAAAACAAGTCAACGATCCATAACCCATGATGGTTGTACTCTTGATTTCTCCAAGCTTCTAAATCCTTTGCCTATAAATTAAACTTCATTTTCAAACTGAAGAGGGGGGAAAACATTGGAAAAAAGCCCTGAAACCTTGCTGAAAATCCCCATGAACCTGAAACCGCAGCACAAACACAAAACCTTTTAGTTTTTAGTTTTTGCATTCAAACTCTAATTTTCCTTGTGCGTTTCTTGGCCAAATCATCCACACAGTTTCTAGTATACACGTAGAAGCCTCCCAACTTCTGTTTTCAAACTGTAAAACAGTCTTCACCATTCTCCATTTCAGAAGTCAGAACTTTGCACCTTGACTGCTCCAGAACATTCCAACCTTTCATAGCTCAAGTTAAGGGTTGCTTTAGCTTTCTGAGAACTTGAAGAAGCTGACAAGAACATCACAGCAGTCTGAACCAGGATTTAACTCACAGACAATCTCCAGCAGCAAGGTAAGTTTTTTCTGACTTTCATCTCATTACTTAGGCATTGTCAGGCTTGCATTTTCAAAGATACAATGTAGATATCATGACTCTGAATCTCTACATATTTATAGATTTCATTTATGTGGCCTAATTAGAGAGAATTTCAGATCAGAACTTCTTGAGGAAATTAGGGTTCAGAATTAGGATTAGTAAAATTCATGCTTACTTCTGATTTACAATTTTGATGCTTTGTATTTCTAAAAACATGATGGAATTTTCCATAACTTCTATGTTTGCATTTTCCATTTTGTTGAGAAATGACTAAGTTGCAGATACTCTGGCTGGCATGGAGAAGGAGATGAAGTTCATCATCAGAACTTACTTTATAACATATGTTTATGTTTTTGCTTCTAATACCGGATGTATAGCCACCCTAGTGGTAGAGAGCGCGCGCATAAGACACTAGTGTTAAGGGTCCTGGGTTCTAGCCCCAGAAACATCTTTTTATGTTTATTGCTTGACATTTTTACCCCATTATTTGTCAAACAATATTCCTGGACCAGAACTTCTATACCCTCTCGGCAACCAGAACTTCTAACCTTCCAGTAACACTAGAACTTCTAGGTTCTCAGCAATCAGAACTTCTAGACTCTCTCAACAACCTAAACTTTCAATCTTCCAATAACACTAGAACTTCTAGGTTCTCAGTAATCGTAACTTCTATACTCTCTCAGCAATCAGAACTTCTAGGATTTCCTTTGTTCCCAGCAACCTCAAAACGTTAGTACGTCTGAATCCAGAACTTCTGGCTTTCCCCTTTTTGATAACATTTGCTTTCTGATTTGCAGCGCACCTGAGTTAGAACTTCTGCTCTCTCCTCTTTCAGCAATGCGCTGACTCTAACTCTTATTCCCTTGTTATTTTATCATCACTTTATTTTCATTAATCAAAAACACCAAAAATACTTTATATTCACATGCTTTATTTTATTTCTTTTTAAAACAAAAAGGCTAAAAATATTTTCTTAAGCAAATTTATTTCTTCTCTTAACAAAAACGAAACAAGTCTATTTTACATTTCTTGTATATTATTTCAATATGGTTGTAATAGATAATTAGGACTTTAATTTCTTGCAATCCCCATTTGTAAATTTGTACACCCCATCCCCAAGTGATTGTAATAGCGTATGATATTTACTTTTCGCAATTATCGCTTTCATACAAATGCTAGTAAAGTAGGATTTGTATGGGAAGATAAAAACAAAAAGTAGACAACCCCTAATCAAAGACTAAATGCATGCAAATCAAACACACTATTCACACATGTACCCCTAGGGTCAACTCCACTTGTTGCCTAAAAATGGTCACGACATGCATGTCAGGTGTCTTAGCAAAAACAATCAAAAAATACAAGATCATAGTCCCTCGATGACGCTTCGAATGTTGCCTTACAAATGATCTTAGTCCCTCAAGAAAAATGCTAAGATATCTCACAACATTGCTATCATGACTATACCATGACCCACGTTTGTCCCTTCACATCCAATGATGGGGCTTCTTACCAAATCAATGGTAAGATAGCAACATCTAAAGGAGGAGGAAAAGAACACTAAAGACCTTTGAGTAGGAAGGTTGCTCCTAGTTGCTCGCTTGCTCACAACAAAAACATCTTATACACCAACACTTTCATTTTGAAACATTTTCAAAAGACAAACACTTTGTATGCATTCTTATAGAGACGATAACCATTACAAAAATACCCTTTTCAAAATCACTTTCAAAAACACATTCCACAAACACTTCTTTGAACTATTTTCCAAACAACACTTTGTACGCGTTCTTATAGAGATGAGAACCATTACAAGGACGTTTTCAAAATACTTTCAAAACCCACACCACAAACACATTTTCAAACAAAGTAGGTGATCTAGCAAGAGACTAAGAGCCCATAGATAACTATGGATGAAAATGGTGCTAACACCTTCCCTTTTCATAATCTACCCCCCGAATTCAAGAAAATAATCTCAAAGGTCTTTCCTGTTCTTTTCACCCTTTCTTTTATTGGATAAAAGAAAAGTCGGTGGCGAATCTTGCTATCCGCAATAATTACAATCAAACATAAAACATCCCAAGTCAATTCTCCCACCGTATTACACTATAGATACTCGATTTAATGCAACTGCCATCACTGCTAGTAGATTCATAAAAGAAAATGAAAACAGAAGGAGTTGTCAAAAGTCCTCAAACAACAAAATGTTGTAAGAAGAAGTGACTACCATCTAAAGAATCCCTTAGTTTCAGAACCATCGTCATTGCTACCGTCAGTGTAATTCTAAGATCTCTTGGAACCTGAATGCATATTCTAAGTTAACTGAAGGTAGGACTGAAGAACACCACGAAGATTTGGTTGGGTACAAATAAACTTTGAGCATTTATCATTTATTTCTTAAACCGTAAACCAGACCACGTTACAACCCTCAAAAGATCTAATTGAAGACAAGTTTCTTTTGAAAGCATACTACAACGAGGTTGCGTAAACTGAATCCTAAGATCTTTTGCAAATCATTTGTCTTGGTATCATACCTTTGCTTTTTTCCTCTTTAACTTTAAAAATATAAACCATTGTGTTTTGACCATTGATGCATTTGCTATACACCAATAACATCATTTCAAAAATGATTTTGAATCCAAAACTTTTGCATGAAATTTTTGTATTAAAATTACCATGTTGAATGAACAATCTTTGCTTGAAAACAAGTTTTACTAATCAAGGAATTTCAAACAGTTGAGAAACTTAGTCAGTGATCTTATCAAGGGCAAGTATCTTCTAGATCCAATTGTGAATCAATTCAAGATTTATTGCTTAACACATTTTATTCTCGAAATTGGTTAGTCAAAATATCTCTTTCAAGACTCATACTGGAGCAATCCTTCCCCTCGGTTATTTTAAGAATTGAAACCATGATCAGATTATTCCCAGCAACATTCTATAGAAGCCATGATCAGTTTTATCCTAAACAGTCAGCTAATCTGGGGAAATCCTCATGCAACTCTTCAGTCCTTCCTCAGAAGATCATCAGTTTAATACAATTTACAAGGGTGACCGAAGTGTTATCCAAGACATTTTTTTCTTTCCAAAGCGGAGTTTGCAGAATTCTCCGTGTTGAGGAATCATTATTCCAATCTTACCTCCACAAAAGAGTCAAGCTCCGTTGTCGTAAACATTTACATTACATATTACATGCATATATCATTCACATGAAATGCATAGCGAGAGTGTTTCATCCTCATTTTCATTTCCTGAGGTCCTGTTACTATAAACATCTTACCTTGAGATCAAAGTCCAACTCACTTGGCACCTACCAAAGTAGATGTCGGTCCATCAGTCTCTCTTTCCGTCCAATACTATTCTTTGATATACTACTTCTCACTTTTATTCAACTCCATTCTTAGATGTCACATTCCCCAATGTAGCATTTCTCACCTCGTCCAGTGCCATTTTTGGATGTCTGTCTCTTTTCACTCCAGTGCCATTCCTGGATGTCATATCTTTTCACTCCAGTGCCATTTCTGGATGTCTGTCTCTTCTTCTTCGCCAATGCTATTCCTGGATACCTTGTTTCTCCTTCATCCAAAGCAGGTTATTGGATATTGTATTTCTTTCTCCCTTCATCCAAAGTAGGTTATTGGTGTCGTGGTTCTTTCCTGTCTAACGTCTTTCCTGGATGACTCTAATGTAGCTTCAGATTTGGTCTCACTCCATATCTAATGTTCTTCTAGATGTTTTTGATTGTATTTTCAAGATAATCTTTCCCTTCATCTGAAGCAGGTTATTGGATGTCGTGGTTCTTTTCCATCCAGCGTCTTTCCTGGACGACTCTGACGTAGCTTCAGATTTGGTCTCACTCCACATCTAATGTTCTTCTAGATGCTTCTGATTGTATTTCCCTGAGAGTCTTTCCCTTCGTCTAAAGCAGTTTATTAGATGTTTGTGGTCTTGTCTGTTCAGTGCCATTCCTGGGATGACTTTGATGTATCTTCAAATGTTTTTGATGTATTTTCCAGAGAGTTGCTCGCCTTATTCAATGTCATTCTTAGATGTCGCTGCTTGCCTTTTCAGGGTTTATCTCCCTATTCACAAGTATTTCTGGTAACTCCTTGTCATCCTGACGGATATTTATAATACCTTGTCTTCCCCATCGTGTCTTTCCACGTCATTTATTTCAATCTACCATAAATATTTTGTTTCAAGTTTCTCCAAATAGTCACTTTATTCTTTGCATTCATATCATATCATGTACAAAAAATACATGTCAAAAAAAGAATCCATGCATTCATTCAGAATATATGTTGTCATCTCATTGCATCAGGGACGAAATTCAGATCTGTTTATATTTAATTACTTTCCGCCTATTTGGCTAAAAGATGATTAAATAGGAGCCGTTGTTGCACCCTAAATTTCGCCCCTACATTTTTAGTCACATTTTCATATCATATTTTGTTATTTGGTCACAATCTTCAATAAAAATCTCCATTCATCATATTTGCATTATTTAGTCGTGTTTAGGTTGACCAAAAGTCAGTTTAAATTGACATTTGCATCGTTTTATAGTTAAAAAATACTTGATATTTCACTTCATACATTTTTATCTCTTTATTCGCTTCTTGTATTGCATTAACTTGTTTAAATGTCAATAATATTCATATTTTGATTTTACAAGAAAATCGTTAAAAACGATTCGACATTGTGCGGAAAATTAGAGAGAAAATATTTCAAGTTTTCACCTTTTACTTACTGTTTTATGAATCTACATTTCGCGTAAATCATGACGATATGCTCGCTTTATTTTTTCGATATAGTTTACAGTCTCGTTCTTAATCGTAAGTATTTTACAGTCGAGTATTTATATTCTCATTTTATTTCGATTTTGATCATTTGAGTTCTTTTCTATTAATCTTTGTGACCTATAGTTTATTTTGATGTGTTCATTTCTTTTTTCGGATAGTTTAATGTCTTTTTTTTTATCGTTTTTAGTCATTTTAAATCTCAATTTTTTATTTAAAAAATTAAAAAAAAAATTAAATTGTATTAGTTTTTAATCGTTCAGTTTTTTATGTTGATTTTATCATTAAGGATCCTTTTTGGCATTAAAAGATCTTGGTAAAACCTAATTTGGATGGTTATAAAATGTTGAGATAAGGAGTTATCAGAAGAGGAGGCAGCTTGATAAACTCTCACAAATTGGAACGAAAACGCAGAGATCTCAGAAATTGAAAATGAAATTCCTCTTTTCATCATCCTGCTCCTGCTTTCATACTTCCTCTGTAAAAACCACTTAACACCCATTATCTCCTGCATACTACTACTTCTCACGTTTTACATTCCGTCGCCCTTCACTTCTTCATCCTTACATTCACCCACCATCATCTTCATTATCCAATAACACATCTTCCTCACGGCACAACCTTCAATCGGACCTCCCCAACCGTAAAACACCAACTACCATCTCCGTCGAACCTGCCCTTTTCTCCGCTAGCATCTGGTACCCATTCCACCGCCCGATTCAATTTCTGATACATACCGGTGTTCAACAACAACATATTTCCCCAATTTTGATTTCATTGTTTCTTTTTTTAATTTAATTATTTTATTATTAGTTTACTATATTGGATTTATTTCTAGGTATTGTTGCCGATTCTATATTTAATGTTAGTACCTCTTTTTATTTCACTTTGTACTTTAGTTTTGTGATATTGTAAATAATTTAAGTATCGTTGCCGATTCTATATCATTGCATCTTGATTTTGAATTTTGAGTTTGATTTAATTTTTGAAAACCTTTATTGATTGACTTATTTTGTGAATATCGATCGGACTCATTTTGGTCCTTTGACTCTGATCGTTTGACCTGATTATTTCTTATTTCACCTGACACTGTTGGATTATATCTCTATGCGCATGGTTTTATCTGTTTGTTGGGAATTTTATGTGATGCAAGGGTTTTTATCTGTTATCTCGATGATGCTTTACGCTTTATCTGACATATTGAACTTACCTGGTGCATTGTCCTGGCTTGTGATTTTTTTTCACTCGATGCGCTTTATCTGATGCTTGGAGTATTATCTGACATTTGGGTTTCTTTGATAATGTCGGCTTGTGATTTATTTTCACCTGAAGTTTGGTATACTCTTGGCTTATTCATCCGTATGTGCATTTAAATCTAAAGGATGAGAATACTGTATTGACTTTATCATGTCAAGTACTGATTTCTTATTCAGACAGATTCTATTTACCTTATCTTTTACCCTCATGTACACAAGATAGTCTTCTCATCTCCTCTCTCATTCTTTAATTTTCAAAACCTTCTCATTTTTTCTTCCGAAACCTTCTTTGTTTATAAACTCAAATTGCTTTCATCATAAACCTCGACTTTGTCGAGTGTCTTTTCTATTAAAACTTCTTTTCTTTAAACAAACTCAATTCATTTAATCATACTTTGACATCTTTCAAAAAGACTAAAAAAACATTCAACTCGTTCAAACCTTTTTGTGTGCTCGAACACCTTTTACCTTTTAAAACTTTTTTCTCAGATTAGACATGGTTCATTTATAGTCGAGATATCATCCTCCTATCCCAATAGTTATAAAGGTGTCGACTTTTCTACTTGAGTACTATAGGTGTTCTCAAGCCCTCACTATTGTTGACGTAGCGTCCATCTTTCTCACACCTTGTAGGCATTAGTTAAAATTTCCCTCCTAAAAATAACGATTTGTCTCTTTGTTTAAAATCAATAAATAGACAAGTCTTTTCTAGCCGAATTACGGTGCTCTAACTTTTTCATTGCACGTGGAAGTACGTAGGCACTAAGTCCTACGACTCAAGGCGAGCAAAAACAAAAATAATAAAAAATATTTTATTTTCTTTTGTTTGTTAATACTCTTTCATTCATTCCCTTTAGCAAATAAGCCTTTAGATAACACACCTTTTGAAACAAAATAAGCAAAGTGGATCCTGCAGAATACCGTAGATGCTTAGGATGCTGATACCTTCCCTTTGCATAACCGACCCATGTATCTTGATCTCTGATCTTTTATTTCATTGTGGGTTTTGTTTGCTTTTTTCCCATTTCCCTTTAGAAATAATAAATTGTGGTGGCGACTTTGTTGAGTGAGATAAGTCAATTGATGACTTATTCTCAAATCTTTACCGATACATTCTTTGCATTTTACGCAGTGCGACATCGTGCAAGAAAAATCTTCAAAATTGACAACAGAATATTTTATCCCATCTTTTCAGTCATAAAAGATAAAATTAAAACAAGAGATATTTCTCATCCATTCTTAAGATATTTAATTGCTCCAAGATTGATATTCTTAAATATGAGAATACACATCCTTCTTGATTTAAATATTTCCTGTCAAGATGACTTCTAACTTGTAAAAGTATCTATAAGTACTTTGTTAGAAAATATAAATATTGGCCTAATGTATTTTATGATGAGATCACCTTCATCATCGAACTTGATTCTGATCATCCTTTTTGTTGTAATCACAAACATCAACCTTAGATGTATTCTTTCATAATTATAGTCTTTGCAGGATCCTCCTCAAAGAGGTTTGATCATTAGAAGCTTCTGATTGAACATCTTTTAATCTTCTTGCTTCTTGCACTTCAGTAGCAGCTCCATTACCATCAAATTCTGAACCGGTAATCTCCACACCTGTAAGTTTATCAACAACCTTTGACTTTACAGAGTCAAGCTTATCATCAAATCTAACATGAATTGATTTCTCACAGAGAGTGTTTCAGTGTATATACTCTATAGCCTTTTGAGCGTCCAGGACATCTTAACATGATAAAACTTTGAGTTTTTGAATCAAACGTGTTCATATTTTCTTTAATGATTAGGATAAAACAAGAGCATCCAAATAGATGAAAATATGAAATATTGAGTTTCTTGTTCTTCCACAATTCATAAGGAGTCATTCTAAGAAAAGTTCTTATAGAGACACTCTTTTGGAAATAACACTATATGTTTACAGCCTTTGCCCAGAGGTGCTTTGCCATATTGGTTTCATTGATCATGGTCCTAGCCTTTTCTTACAAAGTCTTATTCTTCCTTTTAACAACTCCATTTTATTGTGGAGTTCTCGGTCATGAGAAATCATGGGAAGTCTCATTCTCATCAAATGGTTTTTTTTAAAAAAATTGTTTTCAAATTCTCCACCATGATCACATCTAACCTTGACAAATTTGAGACTTATCTCATTTTGCACTTGGATACAGAAGGTAGTGAATACAGAAAGTGACTCATCCTTGTGTTAGAGAAACATCACCCATGTTCACTTGCTGTAGTTATTTAGGATAATTAATCCATACTTCTTTCCATTGATTGACTTAACTTTTACTAGTCCAAACAAATAATGTGCATAAGTTCTAACGATCTATTGTTTAGGAGCCTATGATCTTCCCTTTTGGTCATCTCTGAAACCCATGACATTTTCAGGCTTAAGTTCCAGACTTTGGGACACATGCCTTTTTACCATCATGTGTTGTAAGCAGCCAGAGTCCAAGAACTAGGACCGGTGTTTCAATTGCACTGCTAAGAATATCTACAACATAGATTATCTTATCTTTTGGTACCCATAATTTCTTGGGTCCTTTCTTGTTAGTTCTACCAGAGTTGTGAACAACTTTGGTTTCATCATTAGAATAATCATATTTTCAAGTATTAAAACTATTTGGTTTAGCCAATTGATTATCATCGGATTCAGAATCAAATTTCTCTTCATATTTTCCATCTTCTTTTGGCACAAACCCAACAGACAAAAAATGAGAGTGTAAGGTGGTTGGTATATTTTCCTTCTTAGATTTAGATTTTTCATGAGGATCATAACTGTTGTACCCCAAAAATTTTCCTCCCATCTTTGAGACAAATTGATTCAAGATACCTCCTCATGCTTATGAAGGTCTCAAACACTCAAGACTACTCAAGGGTTGACCAGACAAACTCTCCTTCTAAGCAATTGACATACAAATAGGGTTTTGCTTCTCTCAAAGGAAATTGAGTTTCTAATGCCTCAAATGGACTTCATGGTTTCTCATGTCTCAAGATACCCTCATACCAAGTTTCAAGCCTTACATCACAAGTTTGCTCAGTCAATTAGCTAGATGATTGAAAATCAACTGTATTGGACAAAAGTCAACTTTGACCAATCTACAGTCAAACTTCAACATTTTTGGTCAACATCAACATTTTGAAGTCACGTTTATCATTTTATCAAGGGTTTATCATGATTCATCAAGAAAACTCAAGATTCATCAAAAGTCAAAAGTTACTAAATTAGGGTTTTCTTTATGAGAAGTCAACTAAACTTTGACTAAGCATAACTTTCACATACTTCATCAGAAATTCCTAAACCAAAGCCTATCTTGAAGGAAATTCAATTCTATACAACTTTTCTCTTTAAGCTCAAGGAAAAAAATGCTTCATTTGAGAGATATGGGCCAAAACATTACATGTCATTTTAAAAGTCAACAAAAAGACATCTTTTGTCAAAGCAATTTATATCAAGTTAAAGACTTCAAATTAAAAAAGATCAACATGAAAGTTGTAGGAGACATCTTGAGGTTTAAAAAAGTCCAAGATCATCTTCATATGATAAAAATTAAGAGAGTTATGATTGGTGCAAATTGAGCAATTTTGATAAAATGCATGAAACATAAATTGAGCAAAGTTGAATTTTTGGGCTAATGAGCCTAAGTTTTTAGGTTCAAATGTGTTCATGACTTTAATTAGACCTCTAAATCCATTCACATATTTTTTATGATTTTCATTTCTTTTATTTTGATTTTATTCATTTAAATGCAAATTAAATCAAATAAAATATGAAACTAATGGACTTAGGCGTGTATGCTTTTGTTTTAATCATGTTGGAGGCCCAAAAATCTACCTTGAAGCTGAAGAAATCATGTGGGCTTATTTGAAACAAGTCTTCATTAGTTTTGGAAGATTTTAACTTATTTTCAAACAAAATCAAAGATATGATTTCATGATATGTCCAAGCCCACCACTTGACCTAATCTTCTCTCCTATAAATACATAACATCTTTAGAAATAAAAAAAAACACGCAAGGCTGTCTCAAGAACTAACCCTAAAATTCCAAAATTTTCAAGAAATTAGGGCAACTCGAAACCCTTATCTCCAGCCTCAATCAATCCATTCCAAGCATTCTATCACACTCCTGAGGTTCCCGTAAGTTCATCCTAACCATCATTCAAGCTTGAAGCATGCCATAACTCTCTCTCTCTCTCTCTCTCTCTCTCTCTCTCTCTCTCTCTCTCTCTCTCTCTCTCTCTCTCTCTCTCTCTCTCTCTCTCTACTGCATCAGTTTGGTAAACTTCTTGAATTTCAAAATCATAATTCATGCATTTTTGATTGATTCTATTCACATATACATGTTTATAATGATGTTTGGACTTGTTTAGAATCATCGTTTGCAAGCTTTGATGCAGGAATGAAGATTTGCCATTGTTAGGACAGTTTGAAACATTTTCTTCGAAACTCACTCTACAGAAATTTCCAGGTTAAACCAATGTCACCATTGGATTCACAAGGGTCAAATTAAGGGGATAAGGTCCCTGTTATGATCTAAATCACACGTTTTTGTAGGTTAAGCGACTAAACACCTAACCAAGATATCAAAGATTGAGGTAAAAGATAAAAGACAATAATGAGATCACTAAGAAGCATCAAACGTTAACCAACGCGAGCTTGAGACAAAACGTGGGGGTTGATCACAAACCCTCCTCCACTTGACCGACTCGATACAATAGCAACACGGTTCAATAGCATCGATATTACAACGTGATCTACGAACGACCTAGGGACTAGAAATGACAGGGTTAATTACAGATCATTTGCCTCCCATGCCTCCTTTTGAGGACTTATCAATGGGGAATGGGAATGAGATGCCTTCATCGAGGTCTTTGGCACAAATGTAAACAAATCAAATTATAAACAAGAACAAGTAGGAATCGCCTTAAACAAGGTCTTTAAATAAATCAGATTTGCCTCAAAGGGACTCCCAGAACATGCATCTCTATTCCTACTTCTCATGGTATTAGAAAAACGGTAAATGATACGAAATGGAAAATAGGCTAGGAATATACCAAACGGATAACAATCCGTAACAAAGCTCAACAGGTGTAAAAAACTTGGAATACTTCGTGCAAGCTAGCATTAATAACAAAATGAAATCAGAAATCTGGCGTGCGAAATATGCATCAAAGCACCAATGTGAAAATAAATCCAATACGGAATATGTATCGAACACATCCGAATATCAATTAGTATACCCGCACAAGATATTGATCCAAACAAGCAATAACAATATACAATGGTATATAATACAGAATGTGTGTCGAACACATCCGAGTATCAAACGACACACCTGCACAAGATATCAATCCAGACAAGTAACAACCAAATATATCATCTCATGAAATGAGAACAATAGCCAAGTGTATCAGACACAATTTCAAACCACAAATAAATGGCATAAATTGTCTTTCAATCGAATAATCAAGCGATAATTGAATAATTGAAAGCCATCTTAAAGTACCTTACACAAGTTAACATACACATTAGAAATAACAAGGAAACACAACTGAAGTTATACATTTACATCACTATCTAAATTAAGGATAAATGATGAAGAATTGGAATCCAAACATGCATTGGAACCTTAACATCAAAAACCGGGCAGCATTGCCGTATCGTACAACATAGCATAAAAACTCAGTATAAAAACAACCAAATGTGGTACCAACATCACACAATGATGCTAACAAGCTCCAATATGCAACAAGTATGGATTAAATCAACTCGTGCAAATGTTTACCAACATAAGGAAGCCATGACATAACATGCAAAATCTCAATCAAAGTCAAATTAAAATAAATCAAAATCGTTATTGGTATCAACCAATTGATTAATTAAACTCAACAATGTATTATTCAAGAATTGAAGTCAAGTGCACATGCAAAAATGATATTCCAGACAACCACATATCCTTTCATGAAATACAAAAAATATCGATTTAAATCAACCTCAATTGATACTGGTATAACCAAAAGTTAAACAATGACTAATTACGTATCAGACATAAATTAAATAAATGTTTTACATGCTTTTAATTCCGGAACACCACTATGTAACCACACAAAATAAGCCGGAAAATGGTGTCGAAACCACCAAAACTCATCAACAAAGCTCATTAAATAATCAATTAATATACAAGTAATCATCAAATAAAAACAAATCTACATGTACATGAGAAATTAATTTCCGGACAGCACCACGTTAATTTGCAAAATAGCTTGGAAACTTGAATTTTAAACGGTAAAACTCAACACCGGTAGCTTAAAACAATCAAAACCATGTTGTTTGCGCATGGAAAACAATTAAAGCCTCGATTACAAAACATTTAAATATTCCTGGCAGCATTATTTATCAGTCGATGAATATCCAAAAATTAGTTTACAAAACGAGTATCGACTCATGAATCGTAGCCTAAAAGCTTCAAATAATTGTAATGAATTAAATCCGCATTAGTTCCATGCATTTCCTATCACAAATGGTAAAATTCAAGTGTTGGAATAATTACATGAATCGAAAATTTAATGTCAAAAAATTGAATTACCATTCAATTCGACTCAAGAATTATGTGAACTCATGAATTCGATGTTATGCCTCAACAAAATCCAACATCGACGTAATTCTCATCACAAACCGTCAATCCACACAAATTAACATTAATCAACATTATCAAAACGTAACCAGATTAAGTTTCAAGCTTCTCATGAATTTACCGAATTCTCAACCAATTTTGGATTTCAACATAATAAACAATTCAAAAATTAACCAATTCAAGATGCAATTTCAAACAATCTCAACAATTCAATTAAATCATGTAATGCAATTTGAAATTCAATTCATAGTTCAATCAAATCAATATGCAAGAAATAATTAATTCAAGATTTAAGAATTAGAAACTTACTGGATTGAAGAAAATCGAAGGAGATGATTGGAAAATCAAACACGGTGTCGAAGGGAGAATCTGCCGCGAAACACGATGGAGAGAAGGAGGGATTTGCGGCCCGAAATGGCGGAGCGGCGGACGGTGTTACGGCCAATATTCGTTGAGGTCATCAAAGAGTGAGGCGGTAGTCGAAGGAGGGTGGTGGCGCAGTGGATTGGAGGAAGAGAGAGAAAGCTTGACACAGAGGAGAGAGAGATGAAGATTTGCAACTTTTCTTCAATGTTCTTGAGTTTTTTTTTAGAGAGGGAGAGAGAGAGAGTAGAGAGAGTTATGTGATTTTTGATAGTGAAATTTAGCAAATGATTTGTGTGTATGTAAAATAAAGAAGAGAATTGAATATATAGTCTCAACAAACTGGGCTTTGGTTTGGGCCAAGAGAAATCAATTTCTTCACAAAACTGAATTTTTAGTGTCAGCAAATGCATCTGAACGGAAAATCCACGACCTCAATAATAATCGGTGCAAAATCTCGATGTGAGACCAACACAAAAATCGTAGATGACGAAATTTGTGACATTGTGTCAAATAACGGATGCGATACGATAAAAAATAAGCAAGTTATAAAATTTTGAATGGCAAGAAATCAGACCAAAAAAATCTGCAGTACAACTTATTTTACCGGTCAACTTGAAAAACGAAAAATAACAGAAGCCTTCAGAGTACCGTTCGAACTCAGGACCTGAAACAAAGTTGTAGCTAACAAAATTTGTGATCTCATACTTAGAGAACCATCCCGATACAAGAAAAATCGAAAGAGTTGCAATTTTTACGATATCGAGAAACAGTGAACCAGAGCTCTAATTTTGTTGTAAAAAATTCTCTGATAATTCACATTTTCAGAGATCTTTTGGCAAAGAATTGGCCTTCGATCCGAAAATACGAAATGTGAGGGACATTAAGACAGAATATACGCTTAAAGAACCAGTAAAAAATGTCGAACCCGACGAAAATTATGAATTTTTGAACGTCCTAAAAATAATAGTTCAACACGCTTTTTCACTATATTTTCCATCGCGCATCTTCAACGTATTCGCGCATTCAGAGACCTTCTTCAAAGAATTTGGTCTCGGCCTGAACACATGAATTGGAGAAGACATCAAGATAGATTTTATGGCTGAAGAACCATTCAGAAATATTGAGCCAGATAAAAGTTACAAATTTTCGAACATCCGAGCCACAATTGACCAGCAAAACCCAAAACTCTGGTTATTTAAATCTTCAGCGGTCTTCTTCATGAAATTGGCATTCGGTATGAACATACAACAAATAAAATGTCCGAAGAACCACTGAAAAATCTTCTTCTTACCAGAAGTTATAAAATTCTGAAACCCACTGTAACAAACAGACTTTTAATTCAAATTGTTCCGGACTGAGCGAAACACTTGATTTTCTCTATTGTTCAAGACATGTTAAAACACACAGGAAGTTGGCATGATGATGACTTGATTATACATTAATTGAATAGCCTGGAGAAGGCTCTGAATGCGTTGAACGGCGAAATAAATGTCTTTAGGAACCTCACGAAGCTTGAGAGAAATATCTTGATCCCGTAATCACATAACCAATGATATGCATGCATGCATATGGTAATGAAATATAAGCCAAATAGATTAAATTGAAGAGGATAAATTTTGGGGTATAACAGTAAGGAAAAGGCATACGCTTAGTCCATTGTTCTTCCTAGGTCTCTCTTTTATTGGTTCGAATACCCTTTTTTCAGATAGAGTGCCTCTTCTCCGGATACATCCCCTGAGACCTTAGTGCCTTCGTCCATAACACGCGATCATGTGTAAAACATGTATTAGGAATCATGGGATTTAACTGCGCTCCCTAGGTTTCTGAGAAATAATCACCCAATCTCAGAGTGGTTGCGGTATTTTAGAAAGACTGGAACCCATTCCTAAGAGATTATAAATACCTCAATACTGTAATAGAATTACATAAGTAATACACACATATACTAGCTTATCACCTCACATGAACTACCTCTCAATACCATAATAACCATAAAATCTTTAACAACTTTTATTCACTAGGAGTTATCACGCATTTATACTTTTTAACAAGTATAAAATTCATAAGAGATTTTGCCTCAACAAGGTTAAGATAAAGGATTTCAAAATGTTATCTTTTAATCAGATTCCACTAAATTAGTGGATTTTTATTTACATAAATATTCCACTTTTCATCCTTATGCCCCCGCCCCCTCATTAGACATATTCATCGCCAGCAAATGGGGTTTAAAACATATCTTTTCAATACACTCTCAAAAAAGACATGAATATGTAAAATGACGCAAAATATTGAAATATTCGAACTAGTTATTTTCCCCGACTCAATATTGTGTTGCAGGTCGATGTTGTATACATTGAGCCTGCTTTCTTTTCTTTTCCTAAGGTTTTAAACAATAGTTTAGTACAAGAATTTAGGTTGTAATAAAACAATATTCACAATCGTTGTTGTTTTTCCCTATTTTAACGTAGTAGAAAAATTCCAATGAAATGTCTTTACAATTGCGACATGACGTCCTTATGTCGCGGTCATTCAAAAAATAGAGAAATAATATTTGTTTTCAATTGAAATAAATGAAAATCACATTTTTAGTTAGTTGGCTATGCTCACTATAGATTTCATAATACTTTTAACATCGTAGATCGATTGACCATATTGCGCGAGGTGAAAGTAGGAGGTCCATATTTTTTTTATGGGTTGAGTTTCTTTATGGTCAGATAATGATGTTGTACCTTAGGATGGATATATTGTATCACCCATTAGAGTGTAACAAGATAACTCGTTAGGGTATCTATTTTTTACTCTTGTGTTGCATCCTCTTATTCATAAGATAAGAGACAATCACAAGCTTCTTCTCCATGCCTAATATTTTTAATGACGAGGACATCATAAGAGATTCAGAGGAGGTGGCTAAAGTCATTGACATTATTCAGGAAACAAGTCTAAAATTGGGTCATGAATTGATTATTCATAACACATAAATCTTTTAGCCTTTGTGTGATGGAAGTAAACTTCATTAGGGATTATTCCTTTTGAACATTAGGAGGTTGGTGTTGGGGATGAAATTGCTTGGAGGCACTGTTTGTCAAAATTGAGGTTTTATCAAGGGATTGTCCATGAAGAGACCTTATAAGTTTGTTGAGTTAATTCATCTTCTCCCACAGTTAAAGAATCCACAAAGTGAGCTTCTTCTACTGTGATCTTGCATGAATATTGTCAAACTTTCCTTGGGCCCAAAAACATGTAATCTGATTCACATGGAGGAAACAACTATTTAGTTTGATAAAGAGTCGCGAAGAGTGGTTAAAGTCATAGTGGTCGGTGGAGGTCTTTCTTTAGGAACCTTTAATGTATGGTGACTTATTTACCTAACAGAATCGGAGAGTTGAATTTGTACTCGACAATATAGATTACCTTGTATACTTTTATAACATACATGCCACAACCTTATGTGTTATAAGATCATATTGAAAAATATTGGAATATTTGACACCAACTCTAATTTTGAGGGAAATTTCTTACCCCATCCCATATGGAAAATGGACACCCTATGCAATTTCAAAATTGTTCCTCAGAAAATTGGGGTTCGGACCATATTTTGTATAAAACATACCAAATATAGTTTCACCCTTCAAAATGTAAAAAATGGTACCGGAGGTATATTTCCGATTCTAAATCAAAATTTTGTTTTCGATTCTATTAGCAGGAAGAGTGAATTTGTTGTCACCTTAACATTTCATATATAACCGGAAGTATAATTCCGGTTTTATGGACAGAATTGTATTGTGAGATTATGATACAATTCAATAACGTTTTCTAATTTCTATAAAGAATAAAATCGAAAATACACCTCCGATTCTAAGCCAGAATTAAATTTCTAATTTCTATGTATATTTTATCATATCTAGATACGCACTGAAAATATACTTTTAATTTTGAATGACATTTATATGCGTAAGAATGTTATGGAATGGGTTAAAAAATTGAAGAGAATATTGAACAACACGTGTCGTATGATTTTGTTTTCTTCCTTCCCACACAGTCAAAAACTAAAAAACACGAGAACTCAATCGTGCCAATTGCGGTACTTAACTCAGCACTTACCAGCTACCATCTCTTCACCTGAACAACTTCTCTGCTTAAATCTTCAAACCTCTCAACAGCACCAAATTTGTTTCCATTTCCTCCAAATCCCAATCCCAATATCTCACCGATAATTCCCAAGTTACTCTCTGTCCATTCACCTTCTCTTCCTTCATTCCATTATTTCTACCCCATAGCAGAACAAGATGCAACTTGATCTGGAATCATTGTCTGAAGCTACTTCCGGAGCAATTGGATCCCTTGTCAGCACCACCGTCTTGTACCCACTTGATACATGTAAAACCAAATATCAAGCTGAAGTTCAAGCTCGTAATCAGAGAAAATATAGGTTATTATAACTGTTTTTCACCCATGACAATTGACCCCCAATTTTATTATTTGCTAATTATGTTCTGTGATAATTATGATTCCATGATCTGATTTTTTGTCAATGTTTCATGTAAGCTGTTTTGTTCTATATCATACTTGACTTTAGTTTCAAAAGGTTTGCAAAGATATGGGTTTATCTTTGACAATGTTGATCCTGAAAAATACTTATTTGTTCAAATTCTTCACCCGTTATAACAGCGATTTCACAATATTGTTAAGTTATGCTTATTTGATTTTGTTGCTCTAACCCATGTAGGAGAATTTCTGATGTTCTATGGGAAGCAGTTTCTAAACGTCAGGTGCTTTCTTTGTACCAAGGCCTTGGGACGAAAAATGTCCAATCCTTCATTTCGTCGTTTATTTATTTCTATGGATACAGCTACTTTAAGAAACTATATTTGAAACAAACTGGAAACAAGAGCATTGGAACAACAGCAAACTTGATTGCCGCTACTATGTCTGGCGTTTGTACTATACTAATAACACAGGCAAGTCGAAATTTTAATTGTTGTTTCAAAGAAAATTTAACTTCTGTGTAGTTTCTAGGTTCTACTCATAGCACAACATTCTTATCTACCGAAAAAACTGCTAGATCTTCAGTAATATACTATTATTTCCTATTTTGCAGCCCTTAGATACAGCATCCTCGAGGATGCAAACAAGTGAATTTGGAAAATCCAAGGGACTATGGCAGACCTTATCAGAGGGTACCTGGAGTGAGGCATATGATGGCCTGGCCATATCTGTTCTTTTAACAACAAACCCATCTATTCAGGTATCAATCTATCACACTCTGAATATTTATAGCGGAGTGGAGGCCGGCTGTTATGGGAAGAGCCTTAGTGGTGCAGAACACTATAGCAGATGCTATAGGGTAAATAGCGGGTAGCAGGGGCAGAGCGGTTTCTGTCCCACTATCCTTTTCCCCTAAAAAAAAACGAAATTACTCTTTAAATTTAAAACTTTTTAAGAGTAATTTTGGGGTTTTCAATCAAATTTAAGCTGACTCAACCCTAACCTTCCTTCACCGATGTTTTTGCACTTAGTTGTTCCAAAGAAAAATCACAAGTTCCTTCCTCACCTCTCTGTGCACGTCATTCTTGCCTCTGCACTTCATATGTTTATAATTACTATTATTATTCATGTAATTTGTCCAAAAAATGATCAAATAGCGGTCGTCCCGCTATACGCTATCCGGGATTGACTTCTCTGGGCTCAATGTAACCTAAAGAGCATCTGTTATTCTAGATTTTGTCTATAAGATTAAGACTACCCATACTTAGACAGAGATTTTATCCTCCAACAGTATACTGCATTCGATCAGCTGAAAAACAGACTACTAAAGGGAAAAGTGAGCAAGAAGACCGATGCAAAGTCGTCCCCAGAATCGCTGTCTGCATTTAATGCTTTCTTACTGGGTGCAGTTTCAAAATGCGCAGCTACATGCTTGACATACCCGGCTATCAGGTGGATGATAAACTTACATTATTTTCCCCGTGATTTTTCATTTGTGTTAATATACAGATTTTTCTTTTGTCTTTTCCTTTGTTTATGCTATATTATGGACTTGCTGATGAAAGATGTTTTGAATTGGCAATAGGTGTAAAGTTACGATTCAGGCTGCTGATTCATATGATAATAAGAGTACAGAAGCGGAGAAGAAGGCACAGAAGACAATCTCTGGAGCACTCTATACAATTTGGAAAAGAGAAGGCCTCTTGGGATTTTACAATGGATTGCAGGCGCAGATATTGAAAACTGTTCTCAGCTCTGCATTACTTCTGATGGTAAAGGAGAAGATCACAAAGTCGACATGGATTCTGATGCTCATGATTGGAAGATACTTTTCTGCCTATCCCCCCAAATTGAAAGCACCTTGAATTTGTGCTCGACATACTACAAACAATTTCTCATTTAAGATGTGCTAAAGTTAGCTTTGTTTACTATGGAGGTAAGTAGTGACAGGTGCATAGAATGCGAGTATTGCTAGCTATTAGAGTAACACTCATGTAGAATAATTCTGTTTGTAAGCCTTTGTTATAACTGACATTGTCAGCTTACCTAAATGAGAAAATTGTGATCTCTCTTTGTAACTAACTTTTCATAAATCTAAATTTAGTTATAACTGAAAATGAAAGTTCTGTTATTGGTTTCTATCATGGTATCAGATTGTTAAAGTCGATCCACGCCTTCTCCACCAGTAACGCCTTCCGCTTCTGTATCTTCTCCGGCGATGCCAGTCGCGGTTGCGAATGATGAATCGCGCCGCCTTCACTTCTCTCTCAAGATCGCGCACAAGTTTGACGAGAAGAATTTTCACCTCTGGCGTCAGCAATTGGAACCCTACATCAACGAGCACAATCTCACAGATCTTGTTGTCTATCCGCGAATCCCTTCGCAATTTCTAAGCGATGAAGATCGTCGCAAAGGTACGATCAATCCTGCATACTCAGTTTGACTTCAGAAAGATCAGCTTCTTCTGTCGTGGCTTCAATCTACACTCTCGAGCGAAATTCTGTCGCGAGTTCTTGGCTGCTCTCACTTGCATCAACTATGGGATCGTTTGTTCAGCTATTTTCAGAGGCAAACATGCGCTCGTGCTCGTCAACTTCATGTTGAATTACGTGCCCTAACTCTTGACACAAACTTTGTTTTCTGATTATCTGCTGAAAATTCGTACGATTGTGGATTCGTTAGCCTCAATTGGAGATCTTGTACCTAACACTCGTCACATTGATGTGATTCTTGAAGGTCTCCCTGCTGAATATGCTCTTGTGGTCTCAGTTGTTGAAAGTAAGTTTGGGGAAATGGAGCTAGATGAAGTTGAGATTCTCTTAATTGCACATGAATTGCGTTTAAACAAGTTCAAGAAGCAGCCTGTACCAGACCTTGTTTCTCTCAATCTCACACATGTTTCCCCTCAATCTCCTGCACCTGATACTGCTCAATCTAGCAGTACTGATTCCACTCCCACAAATCCCATTGAACCTGATTACTCTAGTTTCAGAGGTGGAAGAACACATAGAGGGGGGCGTGGAGGTAAAGGCAGAGGTGGCAGGAACTCTAATATCCAATGCCAAGTGTGCTCTAAAGTTGTTCACTCAGCACTCAACTGCTGGCATAGGTTTAATCAGCAATTTCAGCCTCACTCCAAGAGCAATCTTCATTCTGCAGCTCCAGTCAGTTTTACTCTTCTTATCACCCTCACACACCTCTCACACTTAAAAATCTCTTACATGTTCCATCCATCACTAAGAATCTAATCAGTGTCAGTCAGTTTTGTCGTGACAATCATGTTTTTTTTTTCTTTTCACAGTTGATTCTTGTCTTGTGAATTCTCAAGTGTCTAATGTTATCCTTCGGTTGGTAAAGTTGGCTCAGATGGCCTCTATGAGTTTGTTTCCAAGTCTACCAAGTCTGCATTTTCAACAAATAAACTTGTACCTAGTGTTAATGCAACTAATATTTCCCCTACTTTGTCTAATGTATGGCACTTAATACTAGGCCATCCCAATATTCACACTCTAAAACTAGTGTTGCAAAGCTTTAATATTCCATTCAATAATGAAGTTCATGAACATTTCTATTCAGCTTATTGTGTTGATAAAGCTAATAGATTGCATTCACCATCTTCACACACCACTTATAATTATCATGTTGAACTTGTCTATTGCGATCTTTAGGGCCATTCCCCTCAACCCTCCACTCAAGGGTTTAATTATTACATATCTTTTGTTGATGTCTTCTCCAAGTTTACTTGAATTTATATACTTAAGTCCAAAGTTGAAGCTCTAAACACATTTAAACAGTTCAAAGCTCTAGTTGAACTGCAACTTGGGCATCAAATTAAGGCTGTGCAATCAGATTGGGGTGGGGAGTTCAGATCATTCAGCAAGTTCCTCACTGACTTGGGAATACTGCACAGAGTCATATGCCCTCACACACATCACCAAAATGGTGTTGTGGAGAGGAAACATAGGCACATTGTGGACCTGAGGCTCACTCTCTTACCTCTATCCTACTGGGACTATGCCTTTTCCACAGTCATCTATCTCATCAATAGACTTCCCTCCACTTCCATCAAATCTCAGGTTCCCTATTTTCTGTTGTTTCACTCGATGCCTGATTATAAGTTCCTGAAAGTTTTTGGTTGTGCTTGTTTTCCATTGTTAAGACCCTATCATGCCCACAAATTAGTGTTCAGGTCTCAAGAGTGCTTGTTCTTGGGTTATTCTACTCCTCACAAGGGTTACAGGTGCCTATCTCCTTGTGGCAAGATGTACATCTCCAAAGATGTACTCTTCAATGAATCCAAATTTCCATACTTGGAATTGCTTTCCAAGCCTGCTAGCCATTCTGTCCCCACTTCTACAAAATCTCATTCACCTTCTGATCTGCAGCCTCTATTGCCTACATTTGACTTGCCAAAACTTGTGCTTATTACAGTTGTTCCCTTCTCTCCTGCACCTAATGTTGTGTCCCCTAGCTCCTCCACACCATATGAGTCTCCTGGTTTGTCAAATCAGCCAGGTGCTTCCAGTAACACTACTACAGAACCTGCTTCACCATCTTCTTCCTCTGAGCACACTTCTATGAGTGCTTCTCCACAACCTCTTGCATCAACTTCTTCATCTGATGTAGCCTCAGAGTCCTCAGATTTTATTCCTCCCAACGTTGTACCTATTTCTCACAAGCCTATTAATCATCACTCTATAAAAGCTAGAGCTAAATCTGACTTTGCTCAACCAAGGTTGCAACCTAAGTTGTTACTTACCCATACTGAACCCAAATTATCAAACAGGCTCTTGCAGATGCCAAGTGGAAAAGAGCTATGTAGACAGAATTTGATGCTCTATGCACAAACCAGACTTGGTCACTTGTTCCTCTCCCCCCAACAGATAACCCATTGGGTGCAAGTGGGTTTTTCGCATCAAAGAGAATCCAGATGGCACTGTTAGCAGGTATAAGGCACGCCTGGTTGCTAAGGGCTTCCATCAGAAGCAGGGCTTTGATTTTAAGGAGACGTTCTCTCCAGTTGTTAAGCCAATTACCATCAGGCTTATTCTCACTATTGCTCTCACTCAAAAGTAGTCATCCAGCAGCTTGATGTTAACAATGCCTTTCTAAATGGCTTGTTAACTGAAGAAGTATATATGGAACAACCTCCTGGATTTATTGCCTCCAATCCCTCTCTTGTTTGCAAATTGCACAAAGCCCTCTATGGCCTAAAGCAGGCTCCTAGGAAGTGGTTTGAAAGGTTGTAGTCTGCTCTTCTCAAACTCCAATTTAAACCCAGCAAGTGTGATCTTTCACTCTTTATATTTGCTTTAAATGGCCATACTATCTACCTCCTGGTTTATGTTGATGATATAATCATCACTGGAAGTAGTTTCTCCCTTCTGATGGACATTATTGCTAAACTTAACTGTGTATTTTCTCTCAAACACCTTGGTAACTTTGATTATTTTCTTGGTATTGAGGTGAAGACCACTGCTCAAGGTTCCATGGTATTAACTCAGACCAAGTATATTCGTGGTCTGCTGCACAAAACCAATATGACTGACTCCAGTCCTGTTAATTCCCCCATGCAATCCACTTGCAAACTCACTAAAACTGACTCCCCATGCCTTGACTGATCCATTCATGTACATGTCCACTGTTGGGGCGCTTCAATATGCCACTATCACTAGATCTGACATAGCCTATGTTGTCAACAAGGTCTGTCAATTCATGTCTCACCCTCTGGAAACTCATTGGATTTGCAGTAAAAAGGATTCTCAAGTACCTTAAAGGTACCATTCAGCATGGACTGCATATATATCCTCACTCACCTGCTTACCTGCCTTCTCTCAGAGTGTTTTGTGATGTTGACTGGGCCTCAGATCCATATGACTTGAGAAGCACTTTTGGTGCTGCCATATATTTTGGGGGTAACTTGATATCTTGGTGGTCCAAGAAACAACAAGTTGTTGCTAGATCCAGCACAGAAGCTGAGTACTGAAGTCTGGCTCAAGCCACAGCATGAACTGTGTATTCCTACTCAGCAGCCTATTGTTCTTTGTGACAATCAGTCTGCGGTTCTGCTGGCTCACAATTCCATAATGCATTCCAGGACTAAGCATATGGAGATTGACCTCTTTTTTGTTAGGGAAAATGTTCTAGCCAAGCAGATTATTGTTGCTCATAATATTTCTGGTGTTGATCAAATAGCAGATGTTCTCACCAAATTAACACTCATTGTGTAGAATAATTCTCTTTGTAAGCCTTTGTTATAACTGACAACTGTCATCTTACCTAATGTAGACCTGCTATTATAGGTCACATAGTTTGCACCTATATAAACAAATTGTGATCTCTCTTTGTAACTAACTTTTCATAAATCCAAATTCAGTTATAATTGAAAATAAAAGTCCTGTTATTGGTTTCTATCACTAGCTGTTAAGAAGGTGTTTCTAAAATAAGAATACAAAATAAAATGAAAATTCAGATAATAATTTCTTTCTTTTCGACTATGATTTTCTCCCATCAAGATTTTTTAGTTTAGTATTGTGTTGTGCACTTGCAAACTCAAGAATTATATTATTGATAACAACGACAACAAATAACAACCCTTTGGGAACAACATTCTCCGATTTTCCTTACTCTCACATTCAACAGACATTTATGTTATTAAACAATAGAAAAACAGTTATCTTCATTGTTTCCATTTTAACACTCAAAGTTAAATCTTTCTGGCGGTAGCACGAGTTTCTGACCGGTAACAAAACTGATAGATGAAGCATTGCCAATAGCCATCCTCTAGGTTTCATAACATGAAAATGTTGGCAGCTAACAAGAGCATTGAGCAATAAATCATTCCAACTTTGGAAATCAGGTTTCCAGCATTAGAACTATAGGGAGCAAAGTTTCCTGTAGGAGTGTCAGTGGTCAAGACAACAACGATCCAGTTATCTTCCGAGCCAATACCGATTCCTGTAAACTGTGTGTCGTTGAGATTCTCCGAGTAGAGAGATTTCGTGAAATTCGCGAGGACAAGGGTTGAAGCCAGGCCAGGAACACAAGCAGGCATTACAGTTCCATCCTTTGTATCAGTAATAGCCAAGTGACACTTAGCTAAAAGGTTTGGATAGTTTGAGAATTGAGGTTCTGTGCCTGGTACTGTATTAGCACCTGTGGTATTTGTACATGGTTGGTTCTTGAATTGATCTGCTATTCTATCAGCAAGGCAATCTGCGTTTTTGTTTTTCGTAAGAGATTTCAAGTTTAACGATGCTCGATACTTGTTGATACCCTGATAAAGATTATCTTTCTCATCTGCAGAAAATTTTTTAACAAGTGCAGGATCAAAAATCAAGATGTCAACTTATCTGTGAATGTTTAAGATGCATTCTGACCTCGTTAAAATACAACGTGCCCGTTGCAGTAACGAGATCAAGGTAAAGATTGTTTGATGAAGATCTAACAATACATAACTTTGATCTCATAACAACGGCGAAGACATCATATTATGACTTGTGAGTGCAGTGAACCTAAATTCTTGATTTTGATCTTGTATTCTTTAGTTTCTAAACCAATTCAAAATATGGTTCAACAACACGCGAACGATTATATCATGGCAAATTTTAAGATCAGTAAGGTACTTACCGTCACCACATTTAACCGGATGATTTATCAAGAGAATGACATATGAAGAAAGGAGAATCCACAAGAGAAGAGAGAATTTAGGCAGCAGCACCATTTTTTGTAGATGGGTTGTGTCTGAAGGAACAAGAATTGTGGTGGCTGGTGCTTAGAGAAAGAGAGTTCTACACCTTTGGATTCTATATGTGGGTGTAACGTTTGTTTACTTGTGTTGGGTGGTTTACTGTTACTTGTAGCAGAAGGTAGATAGATGTAATGGACATCATACTGACATTGAAGAAGACATTGCAACGGTAAGAAATGACAATGGTTTTAAGGGAAGCTGTTACGGAGTCTCTTTCTTGAATGGTTGCATGCATTGATATATGACATATTGGAAGGAAATTTCTTAGACCCTCAAATCATAGCAATTTTGCTATGTTAATGCTGATAAATGTCTTCAAAAGTAAACACTGATTTATTAAAAAAATGAATAACATCACCTTTTAATAAATAAAAATAGGAAATTCATTTTATTAGTCTTATGAGGTTGATATGTTTTAGACGTAAACTATAGTGCACAAAAGTATCCTCATTTCAAATAAACGTTGTAGAGTGATAAAGGAATTTAATTATCCAGTAATCCGTAATAATAAAAGAACCCTGGCTTTTTAATATCTATTCGAATTTGGAAAATTATCATGATATTAGATTTGGATTTCATTAGTTAACTACATCACACAATTTTCAATGTCAAACATTTGGTGCAACGAAAACTGATTTTGTTATTGTGTATTCTAAACTATTTAATTTCAATAATCATTTGTCTTGTGAATTGCGCCTTTTTCAACTCAAGGAATCCATGTAGTAAGCTGAATTTTAGGGACCTTGATTCCTTGCAGTTACATTATCCTACATTCACGCATTTAGTCTAATCTAACCGTCCGTCCAATTTTGATTAGACGGTTCTGATTCAAAACATGTAATTTTAAAAGATTAAATCGGTTTTTTCTTAACTGTGTGATTAAAATCAAACAGCTGTTAAAGGTTTGACAATGTGATTGCGGCAACAACTAACTTGACTGCATAGAAACCAATTTGCTTAGGGCTACTTTTTCTTTGGCAAAAAAAAAAAAGCCAAGAGCCTCCTCAAAAATATATTAATAACATCAAAGAGAGGTTACATAGGAAAAGAATCAAGAATCAAGGGGACCAAATTAAAATCCTTCAATGAAAAAGTTTATAATAAAGGAGCCCTCTATAAAATTTCTAGCAAATTCCATAAGAATATGATCCTATGTACAATATCCCACCAAGTTAAGTGATGTGTACATCTACGGATGTTTAAAATCGAAGCAATCCAATAGAAAATCACAAATCGAATCGAATCAAATTGGAACTGCAAAAAATCACATTTGATTCGAATGTGTTTGAACCATCTTTTAACAAAACCGCATGATTCGATTCGGTTTATATTTTACAAATCGAATCGAACCAAACTGAACCAAACCGCATTATGTTACAATTTAAATTTTACGACTCACATCCAACCCAAACATAAACCTATTATACCTTAGCCTTACAATTACGAAAGATTTTCTCTTTACATCTTGTCACTTCTCTAATATCTACTCTCTTATATTCTTTCTTTTTCACCTTCTCATTTTTATGAGACTTTTCTCTTTCAATTTCGTTTTTATCCCACATCTTCACTAATCTCTCCTCTTATAATATTTCCTTTTCATCTTTACTAATCTCTCTATTATCTTGTCATATATATGTGTATGTATGTCTTAATAAAATATTCATAAAAAACCAAACCAACTGAACCGAATCAAATCACGTTAGTTTGGTTTGATTTAGTTTTTTTCTAATATCCAACCGAACCAAACTAAGCCGCACGTTTTTTTTCTCTTGCGGTTTGAATGACTTTTAACATCAAAACTGCCCAAACTACACCACAAACACCCCTAACTACATCTAATTCAATGATAGTTAATGTATTTGATGTGCCGCACATCGATTATCTTCCCTAAATATATGTGTCCATCTATTTTTAGGACATGAATTTAGTGAGATGCGTGACATTTGTCCATCTATTTCTAAATCTCCAAGACACCATAGGTTCGCTAATAGTCGAAATAACCAACTTAAAATCGGATTCTAGGCAAAGATGAGACCAATTCTTGTTTCCATGACCATATTCATGGAGAAACTTCCCAAATGCTTGGAATTTGGGTGTCATCCGTATTACATTTGATCCAGTTTAGAGCAGGATGGTGCCAGAGAAATTTTTTAACCACCCAATTCTTTGGTTGATGAATGAGAAAATTAAAACTTTTAAGAATGTTGAAATTAAATAAAGAGTTGGATGCAGTTTTTAATTTTGCATTACCAGAGTAAGACACGTCTGAAATGATAGAAGAGACTGCTGATTTCCAGTGTGTTCTTATCCTTGAACTTTGACTTGTTTCTTGCTTGCCAAATGGCACTGATAGTGTTGATGATGGCAGACAACACTACAGCTTAATACTACAACTTTGCACTGAGAAGACCAAGGCCTATTCAATGTAATCCAAAGATCATCCAAAGTCAAAAGTATTTAGAAGAATAATTGAAGATAGGTGACTCCAGATGCGGACTGCAAAAGAACAGTTGAAAAACAAATGTTGAGTGGATTCGGTTTGCATAATGCATAGGCTTGCTTACATGGAAGGAGAGTGAAGATCCCTGAAAGCAAGATTCTCATGTGTGGGAAGCCCCTTGGGGGCAGAGGGTTTCAGAATACAATCTGTAACCTACTGTTGGATTGTTTGCATAACACATTCAGTGAAGGCTACTCAACAAGCGGTCATCTATTTTCATCAAAAACAGTTTCTTATAATGAGAACACCATATCTATTGATTCGTTGTAAAAATACCTTGGTTCAAGAAATTCACAAATATGATTGTTCTATTTAGGGTCAGCACTAGTAGAGTCAACAACTTTAGGCGAGTAAAAACAACTTTAGAACACAGAAGCACGGACCAGGGGCACAATAGAACAACAAACCAAGATTAGACAAAATTCAATTTAGCAAAACACAAAAGTTGAAATCAAAAGCTTACAGTCCTAAGTAAGCCAAATTACCATAACCATGCCAAAAAAAAAAAAACAGCTGAATTGATCCCTAACAGATAAAAAACCTAGTACTCTTTCATAGCAACTTATGAACTTCTCAAAAACAGATAGAGTGCAATCCTCATCCTAGTAGAAAAAACCCAACACTTTACCACCAGCATTCTTTCTCCTAGCTTCTTCGTGATCCATGATACCAGCAGAGGTAGTCAAGACAATATATCCAAACTGCAATTTGAACAATCAAAAGTTAGGGACTAATTGAAAAACCACATGATAAAACATAATATTTTAGTAATTGCTTCGTAAGAATTATTTTGACAACATCAATGGCGGCATAAGAAATAAAATGTTGTGTTCTTTAAATACAAAGTATAAGAATTATTTGTATAACCGTATTCTATAAGTTTAGCAATTGCTTCGTTATTTTTAATGTTATTTATTCCCTTTATGCAACTTCCTTCCTCTGCTCTATTGTTTCATTCCCACTATATGCTATCCTGCTATCCCACTTTTGGAGTTGGCCGCTCCACATTGCTATCCAGGACTGACTACTCTGTTCCCAACCATTGGGGGATTGAGTGTAAACGGTCTGTCATTATGATTCACAATAATAATTTCATTTGATACAAATGGCGAGACTTTAGGGACAATTCATACCACTGTGATTTCTAAAAGTTCTAATCAACCCTCTACAAAACCAACCAAGCGTCCAAAACTACTAAACCTATAACATCCAGACACCAAAAGCAAAAGGGAAGAATATTTATTGATCCTCTCATAACAAGGACAGGGAGAAACAAATATTGAACTAAGCTCATATTTGACAAGATTACAATAGCAATGAGTTGAACCAAAATTGGTCAGAGAATGAACACGCTCGTTATTATGTGGTGAAAACAGTGACCAAATTAAATTATCATACTTATTTTATGGCAGACTTAAAAGTGAAGGCTTTTCAACTGACCTGTCTTGAAGGAAGGAGCCTAGCAGTCCATCCCTCAATCTCTTTAACACCAACATCAAAACGAGGACTAATAACACCACACTTGTTCAATCTTCCATTCAATTCCACAACAATTTTGCCAGACCGGTGATCATCAACGTACTCAAACTCCCCAATATAACCTGCAACAACAAACCACATCAACACATAAACTAAAGAACTACAACGAAAACAATAAACACACTGAGCCAAAAAAAAAGTACCATGCTTTTGCATGACCATAAGGAACTTTATAATCACTTTCGAAGACGGCCTAATCATAACTTGACGCTTCCCACGTTTTTCAGCATTGTACATGCTCTTGAGAGCATCATTCAAGACACTAACCCTCACCATATTTGCTATTACAAATCACAACAAGAAAAATCACAATCAACATATAAACCAATGCTATGATATGAACACCAAATGGAAAATTCTAATCAAATAGTTCACAACTAGTCCATATAATAAAAGATCTTAAACTGTACTAACGAATGAGATCGCCGCTAATGAAGGCTGCATTATGATACAAAAGTGTTGATTTTTAGGAATTCTAATGCAATAGAATTCGAAAAAATCAATTTTTGAAGCTGCTTATACAACGAATGAAAGAAACCCTAAAACCGAAATTCATGAATGGTGGAGAAATAGATCTTACCAGAGAAACTGAGTGGTGCTGCAGCTACACAAACTCTCTCTGCGTTGAGGTGAAATCGGTGGCAGGGTTAGGGTTTCTGTGAGACGATTGCGATTCTTGGGGATTTTATTGGACTCATTCTTTTGAGATTTGGGCCATATGGTTGGGCTATTTTTTCAAATAGATTCGTTAATTTAGTGGTTTTTTTGCTACACCCACTCACCTAGTTCTCTCACATATCTCATTTTATAAAACAAAATCGTTTTACACTATATATGAGTTAATCATATGGTTGATTCTAATCCATATGATCTGACTTGTCATCCCATACCAATCGATAAAATTTGTTTAGTTGACTTCTTCCTTTTCCTAATATATTCCAATTAATCTCATATAACTCCACCCTTAAATATGTGAATTCTTCAAAAGTATTGATTTAAAACATCCCATGTAAATTCTAAGTATTGTATATCGGCCTTACAACCAACAAGACTCTTTTTTAGTATACTTTTTCTTCGCTTGCACACTTTCTAGATAATTTTCCAAAAGATCACTCGTTTCAAGGGTGTTCCGAGTCAAGTACGCTTGACTATAGAATCCTTATGGTATATGGTTACCAAAAAAGGTGAATTCGTTGGTGTATGTAGTATAACCACATTGTCTTATACTTGCACGACCTCTGGATTCTCCTTGTCCTATTATGAATTTGGTTCATCCATGTTTCTATTTTTGCTAAAAAATGTATAGAGTCGCTCGTTGTCCATGCTTTATACATTGATGGTTACTTTTTTCTTTACTCATTCTTGGATACGTAATTTTCCTTTGTTCAGATGATACATCTTAATTTCATAACTTTGATTTATCTTGCCTCGAATTCCATGGATTAGGGTTTTTACACCTTCGCTTCAAAATTGTAGTAAATGGTTCTGAATCATGTGTTATGTAGCTCATTCATGTGACCTCACCTACATCAATGACTATGGTACCACTTAATAGTATGGCTTTCAGTGTACCCTAATTCTCTTTGATCTACCCTTTGTTTAATTCTAGTGATGCTTTGAATTATTTTTCAATGACTCTTATACTTGAGTCTTAATCTCTTCTGGTCCTACTAGATCATCCTGTTAATTCTCTATTTTTATGATTGGCATTATGTTTGATAAAACTAACATAGCATAAACATGTTGAAATAAGATGTTATATCAACTGGAGTAATATGTCGAATGTGATGTCTTATGCCGAATATTTCGACATCATGACTATGTACAATTGGATTGTTGGATGTGGTTAGTCTGTTACAGATGCAGAATATTATGGATATATTGTGTTATCCTATGTGGCACTCAGTTTAAGGATTAAGGGATTCAAGTTGAATTCAAGGATTATTCTTAGGTTCTAATTATGGAAATAATTTAGGAAATTAATGATTGAAGTCCTATTTTTATGCAGAACTTTATGCAGATTTTTATGAATCTCAATCTAGTCCATAAGATTGTTTTAAATGGACTGTCACTAACCTAGTTTTAGTGTGAAACTTACGTGTGTGTTTTTGTTAGGGTTTGGGTGTGTTATTTATGAGCCTCTCTAATATCATCTTGATAAAAGAGTAGGACTATTCTTTTGAGTTGTAAGTTTTGTCAATTATTCTTAAACTTTTAAGCAATGAATGATTGTGTGTCTTCTAAAATTATTTTAAGCTATTTAGAGTTGTTTTGTCACTGTTTGTGACTAAAAGGGAAGTAAGAGGGGTTTCATACCTAGGTGTGTCTTATGTTGAGGTATAGCACGGGTAGTAATTAAGTGAGAAGTTATAAACGGGGGATTTAACTTTGAATTGGTACTATTTAGTGGACTTCCTTCCTGGCTTGGTAGTCCCCATAGTAGGTGTTATTGTACACCTAACTAGGTTAACAATTATGTGTGTTCCTTTATTTTTCTACACTGTTTTATTGTTTGAAATTATTTGTTGTGTTGTTTTTCAGAGATCAGTGTCTCGATATCTCTTAGGACATCTGAGATCTGAATACCATAATTTCAATTGGTATCGGAGCAGACATCATTTTCTGTATCTGGGTGAGATTCAGGGAAGATAATTTGTAGTACAACAAACAAGGAAGGAGAGAAGATATCAGAAGCTAAGTTGGTCAAAAAAAATCCTCAGATCTCTTCCAAAGAGGTTTGATATGAATATGACTGCCATTGAAGAAGCATGTGATATCAACACTATGAAAGTAGAAGAACTTGTGGGATCTCTACAGACTTGTGAATCATGGATAAATGAAAAGTATGAAAAGAAGAAAAATATTAGCCTTTGTTTCAAGTACTGAAGACTCGGGAGATGAATGTGATTTGGATACGGGTGAAGGGATATCCAATGCTATTGTGCTACTCGGAAGAAAGTTCAACACGGTTATGAAGAAGATGAACTTGTAGTCGGGGTCAAATGTCAAGAACAAGTCATTAGACATCAACAAAAACCAAGACTTTGGTAGAAGGGCCAGAACTGATGACAAATCTAGCCAAGGAAGAGAAGTTCAATGTTATGAATGTGAAGGGTTTGGACACATAAGAGTTGAGTGTCCCTCTTATCTCAAGAAGCAGAAGAAAGGTATGGTTGTGTCATAGTCATAGGAAGATTCTGAAAGTGATCATGAAGAGGAATCTGCGAAACGAGTGACTGCCTTAACTAGAATTTGTGACTCTGATGAAGAACCAGATGCTGGAAAACTTACTTTTGAGAAACCTACTCCTTATAAAGAGTTATGTCTCAGAAGTAAAGAAGTGTGTCAACTAAGAGAAGAGAAAAAGAGAGTTATTGCTCAACTACATGCTGAGAAAGTCGAGCATTTATCCATTATATCTAATCTCAAATAGGAGGTTGTATTGCTAAATTCAAAATCTAACAATATGACTAAATTTGTAAGAACATTAAGTAATGGCTCTATTGTTATGGATGAGATTCTTATAACTGGGAAGAATGTTGGAAATATTAAAGGTCATGGTTATGATAATCAATCTGTGAAGAACAAAGGAGAAAGGCTTAAAGTGAAGTTTGTACCTCCAAAGAAGAAACAAAAGCAGAAGATGTTGAATCACATGTCTCAACATCAGTAGAGACATCAGAAGAAGCAAAATGGAGGAAGGAATCAACAATGGAGATGTTGTGATTGTGGAAGGTTTGGTTATTTAAAATCCTTATGATGTAGATTATAGGTTATCGCAAACCTGTTACACATCATAGAAGAAAACAAGTTGATTTGAAGAAGACATATTCTAAGGTGATGACAAGGGATGTCGTGGTAAGACTCATAAAACATGTGACAGATTTAAGGAGTGCATGCGATTATTTAACAGGGCAAGAGGTGGAAAACCACCTGAAGATGATCAAGATTGATTTGTTCCTAATGCTAAAGTGTGTTTCTGTTGCTATTGTTGATGGTGGTATTGTGTGTGTGCATGATGTCTCGCCAAATGTTATGATATCTTTCCTGATGTCTGAACTTAGGAAGTTCATATTGGTTTGATGTTTTGGATTTTCTCGAGTCTTGGTTTTCCTCTTAAGGGGGAGTGATTATATGCGTAGCTAACATATATGTTAACTACTAACCATTAAAAATGGTTGCCTGCTTATATGTTAACTACTGTCTTGGAGCTCTTGAAGTATGTCGTTCTAAGAAAAAGTTTAGGGGAGTATTATGACACAAGAGATCGTGAAGATGTCAGACAAGATTATCAGAACTGAAGAATCCTAGTGCTAAGGAGATAGAAGGGGGGGGGGGGGGTTCAGTTGACTTTCTGTCAGCAGCAATATCATGTTCTATGAAATTGGCAATTCATCCAGAATTGAGGAGAATGGATAATATATCCTAATCAAATGTCCAGAACATCTGTTCTGACGTGCACATCTCAATTGGAAGTCTGGAGATTTAAGATGATGAAATTATTCATAACTTATCTATGGATAAATATCAAATACTTTCAAGTGCATTGGGGGAGAAGAATCTAGAAGATAATCTGGTCTGGAAGATTTTTATATTTATTATATGTAGATGACCACCTTCTGATGAAGTTTATATTGCATTAGGGCAACTTACCAAGTGTTGATTGATGAGAGGTGTTCATAAGTGGAATTGAGTGATAAATATGTTTGTTATGCCTTCTGCTACAACAACTTCTAATGGTTGTTAGTGCCAATTGATATTGTCTCTATTAAAACAACTATTGAAGGTTGTTTATATGCACAATGTCGTATAGTGTTTCCACAACTACTGGTGGGTGGGTGTATGTGCATAATGGCATTTTGATTGTTTTGACATTTTTCTCTATGAGAAGATTTTCCTCTTACTTAGTATTATGATTCACAAGGGAAAGAGTCTATCTACAAGGAGATATACAGGAAGTATCCACTGTCTCACCCTTTAGTTGAAGAAGAAGAATGTGGGTTCATATCTTGTGATCTGCAGAAGAAAGTGCTTTTATTCATCTATAAACTTGTAATTTGTTCAAGTATTTGAGAATGTTGATTAATGGTTCTTTTGATGTTGAAGTTTCTTCAAGATGGGAGATGTTTGAAAAACTTAAATGAACTTTCAAGGTTTTGTTAAGGAGATACTCAAAGTGATGCAAGACTGGTTCCATCATGATTTAAGCCGAGTTATGATGTAAATGCATATATTTCAACATAATTCCAAACGTCAGAAAGGAAGAAAATTGAATTGAACATGTTATCGTTTTGAGTGGCCATCACAAGGGTCTAACTCAAGTAGTAGTTGAGACTTAAGGAAGGAGTTATTTGGAAGTCTTCCACTATGTAAAGTTGTTATTTTTGTGGATGTTGTATCTCATACTATTATTTATGTTCTCTGGTGATAGTGTTAAAGGTTGTGTCAAAAAATGAATTGGAGATAGTGTCACTGTTATAGTCTAAGATCTACTCTAAGTTGATTCCACTATTGTGAAGAAGACAACTGGTATATGTGATTCATCATGAAATGTTTTGGTCATCCATGTGTTTAATAATCAGGATGGTTCTCCAAGATGTAACATGGCATGACAAGGCAAGATGGACTCCATGTGTGTTGGGTGTTTATAGCTAGAATCCTCAAAAGTAAGTCAAGTGGTGTGATTATTGAGAAAGATACTAATGTCCAAGCTAATGTTGGGACTTCATCTCAGCATATTGAGACTCTAGGAGTTAGGAGGAGCTATATCTGAAAACTCTCTAATCATCATTGTTTATTGTCTCTCTGTTCAGAGATGCGAATCTAAGAGGGTTCTTTATTTTGTGACGTGTTAGAGTAACTCATTTTGGCCAAGTTTGATGGAGTCAGTGTCCATGGATAATCATTCTTTGTGGCTCCTCGTCCAGTTGTGTTTATCTATGTACTCTAGTTGTTTTCAAAGACTGCGATTAAGGTTGAGGGAAGTCTGAACTCTCAATGTCATTGGATGTTTAAAGAATTCAATGTTAAAACAGATGTCATGAAACTGTATTATGGAGATCTTGTTGAAGACAAAGTCATAACTCTTGAGCATGTTAGCACTGAAAATTAACTTGCTGATATTTTTACTAAAGCTCTAGATACAGTTTAGTTTGAAAACTTGAGAAGGATACTAAGGATCTATATCTATGAGGACTTATAGCAATTATTGTTATTGTTGTGGGTCAATAAGAAAAGGGAATCTCCTTTATCTTTGCATTATAAATTGTTTGGTGGAACACATGTTCCAGACATTGTTGTGACATCTTCCCAGGTGGATACCCTGCTGACAAGACTAATGATATTGTTGTTGGTGGTGAAATTGTTCCATTTGCTGGTGTTGATGTTGATGGAGAAGGGGGAAGAATGAGGTTGTTGTTGATGCATGATTATTGCCTTTGTAAACCTTTTTGGTTTTGCTTTGTGTACTTGTTTTTATTACTTTATGATTTTGTAAGGGTTAAATGCCTAGGATATGTTTAGCGTTTGTGCTAATGTGTTACTATGGTTGTTGTTGGTTAGATAATCACCTTTGTCATATTATGGCTAAAAAAGGGGAGTAATTTGTGCGTGATCTAACCATTATCTGATTGCTGCTATTGAGGGGGAGAATTTGTTATTCTCTGAAGTGGTACTTAGCAGGTTTTGAGAGGGAGTCCCTGTTCTGAACTTGACTGTTGTGAAGAGTTGTCACACACGATGTCCTGACATGTTGAGAAGTTGATCTTTTTCTATTGGATGTTGTGTTGAGTAGCTTCCACTTGATGTTACTCTGATATCTTTACTACTGTGTTTTCTGCTACCGTGCCTCTGATAATTGTGTGTTTGAACCTGAGTTGTTTCGTTGTTTATGTGTGGAAGGAGTATTAAGTTGTTTTAGCCAAAATAAGTCAAAAGGGGAGATTTTTAATTCTCTATTTTTATGATTGGCATTATATTTGGTAAAACTAACTTAGCATAAACATGTTGAAATAAAATGTTCTATCAACCGGAGCAACATGTCGAATGCAATGTCCTATGCAAAATCTTTCGACATCATGACTATGTACAACTAGACAGTTGGATGCGGTTAGTCTGTTACAAATGCAAAATACTTTAGGAATATTGTGTTATCCTATGTGGTGCTCAATTTAAGGATTAAGAGATTCAATATGAATTCAAGGAGTATTCTTAGGTTCTATTTTTATGCAAAACTTTTTGTAGATTTTGAGCAGCTGATTCATTGTGTTTTTGAAGCTTAATTCAGTCTAAAAGATTGTTTTAAATAGACCGTCACTAACTTAGTTTTAGCGTGGAACTTATGTGTATTTTTTGTTAGGGTTTGTATGTGTTATTTGTGAGCCTCTCTAATATCATCTTGATAAAAGAGTGGGACTGTTCTTCTGAGTTGTAATTTTTGTCAATCATTCTTAAGCTTTTAAGCAGTGAATGATTGTGTGTCTTTGAAGTGTGTCTTCTAAAATTATTCTAAGTTGTTTAGAGTTGTTTTGTCACTGTTTGTGAGTGAAAGGGAAGTGAGAGGGGTCTCATACCTAGGTGTGTATTAGGTAGAAGTATAGCACGAGTAGTGATTAAGTGAGAAGTTGTAAACGAGAAAGTTTTGCTTTGAATTGATATTATTTAGTGGACTTCCTTCCTGACTTGGTATCGCCCATAGTAGGTGTTGTTGTGCACCGAATTGGGTTAACAATTCTGTGTGTTCCTTTATTTTTCTGCACTGTTTTATTGTTTGAAATTGTTCATTATGTTGTTGTTCAGAGATCGGTGTCTCGACATCTATTAGGACATCTGAGATCTTAATACCAGAATTTCACATCCTAAACAAGCTTAAGAAAATTAATAATAGGCTTTGGTTATTTCTATACTAGGTACTACTTTTCATGTAGAAGTTGATACTAATGTTGCATAATACAAAAAAAGCCTTAAAATCCCCATTTTTTTATATCCATCGGCCTCCTCTTTTAATATTGAGTTATGTAGTTATCATGCAATGAAATTCTGATTCTTGTCAAGGGACATTGAATCAATTGAGGATTATCTTTGAAACATAAATCCAACTCCCTTGTGGTTTCTTAACATCTTGGTTATCTTACTTATAGTCTTTACTTATTGCATAAGTGTCTCCATTATTTATATGTCATACACTATCTAAGTTAGCACTTTACACGTTTGTTATAACTCTTCCACTGAGAAGGATTCAAAGTATTCACTTAGTCTCTTGCTAGGGTAATTTTTTATTCCCCTTACCTAGTTTATCTCTCATGGATCCCCATATTTTCACCTCATGACGTGCTCGACTAACCCTTTATTCCATCTATATTATGATTCATTTGTCACATTTCGTCGAGAATTTTCATCACTCAATGTAGATAATAAGTCATCTTTTGGACTTGGTGGCAAAATTCATCGCCACTAGGTATTCTCGTCTCAGTTGTTGATTTCCTACTTACTCACTAGTTATGGGGATCCAGGAAAAGTATTTATCTTATACCATTTATACTTGTCAAAAAGTATAGGAGTGTGTGGTACCCCTATGCTAGTAGGGGTGACCAGAGGCCTTTATAATTTTCTGGTGTTAAGGGATTGCCTGTGGCGACGAAAGGCCCTGTGAGAAGCTATGTGTTCATATGTTTTGCTTAGAATGTTATTGTAACTCGGTGGGAGAACTGACTTTTGTGTTTTATCGTAAATATGCGGATAGCTAGAGTCGCCACCGACTTTTCTTTTATCCAATAAGAAAAGGGTGAAAAGAACAGGAAAGACCTTGAAGATTTTGAGTTCGGGGGTAAGATATGAAAAGGGAAGGTGTTAGCATCCTTTTTATTCGTAGTTATCTACGGGCTCTTAATCACTAGCTCACTTTTGAAAATTTCTTTTTTTGTGTAAGTGTTTTGAAAATATTTTGAAAAGCCAAAGTACGGCTAACTTTGTAATGGTTCTTGTATCAGTCCTCAAGAACGCATACAAAGTGTTTTAGAAAATATTTTTAAAAGGGATGTGTGAAAATGTTTTTTAGAAAGGTTGTGAGCGAGAGATTAACAGTTTTACCCACTTAAAGTCCTTCTTGTTATTTTCCTTCTCCTTTAGAGATAGTATTATACGTACCATTAGTTGGTAGGTGCCCCGTCTATTGGATATGAAGGGACAATTAAGGGTCATCGTATGGTCATCGAAGGCAACATATAAGTATACTTTATCAATTTATCGGAGGGACTAGATCATTTTTTGTAGGCAACGTCGAAGGGTCATCAAGGAAATATGATCTTTTATTTGGAGGGACTTTGCTAAAGTATCCTTATTTTTGAGGGACATGACCATTATTCCGAAAGGCAACAAAGAGAGATTACCCTAAAGGTGTAAGTGTGCAAAATATATTTGATTCAGTCATGTTTACCTTGAAATTAGGGTTTTTCTATCGGTTGTTTTTATCTTTCCATACAAACCCTAGTTACTAGCAATTACATAGGAAATATAGTAGCAGAAGATAAAGGCGGAAATGTAAACCTAAAACTATTACAAAGCTTTGGGGCAGTTACATAAGTATAGAGAGTGCGGGAAATAAAACCTACAACTATTACATACTAGGAGCATATACATAATAGAAAAATGCGAAAAATATAAAGCTACGCTATTACATTCGAGGAGATGTCCTATACACTTGATCTAAGAATAAGAAAAATAAAAATAGGAAAGATTGTGAAAAAGAGTTCTTTGGTGATTTTTTTATGAAGTAAATAGTTTTGGGTGATAATTAATTAAATAAAACCAAAAATCTAATTAATTTTAAAATAAAAATATGGTTAATGAATTAATTTTAAAAAGGGTTAGTTAAAAAACGTAAACCTAAATAATTAGGGTTAAATAAAAGGTTTTATTAATGGTGAATAAAAAAGAATTAGGGTTAGGGGAAGAAAAAACAATGAAATAAGGGTTAGAAACCAAAAATAGGAAAAATGCCAGGGGTGGGTATTGAACCCACACCCTTTGCCTTCTCTACTGCATGGCTTGCCACTGAGCTAAGTTGTTGTTGGTGTCTGTAAGTTGTGCGCTACACAAAATATAATAAAACTGTGAAAATTTGAAAATATGGAGAAAAAAACAACAAAAGGAAAGGATTGAACCCACGCCCTCTTGTATCAATTCCTTAACGCACGCGCTTCTACTACTGGGGTGGCTGTACATTCGTGAGTATAATTAATCAAAATAAATATAACGTAAACCTTGTCAGAGGGACCGGAGAAGTGTCGTAGCCCTAGCTCCAGTCGTCTTCTCCGCTGAGTATGTTTTGGTATCTTGCAAAATAGCATACATTAGTGCTTCAATAAGAACCTATCCTCCTAATTTAAGGGCTACAAATTCTATGGTGACCCTGGTTTTCACTACTTCTCCCTGTATAATGAGATATGAAGCAAAGATGGTAAACTGGTTCAAACATGGCAATGCATGCTTCGATCCTTATGGGAGCCATTCGATGATTGAAACCTGTACTAATACATCTCAGAAACACGTTAGCAATGTTAGTTTGCATCAAAACATGATAAAAACGAAAACATAAATTTCATGCAAGAATTGAAACCGAAGATGCATGTATAAAATTTTCAGGCTCTTTGGATCCTCAAGATCGATCCATACTTACTCTGTAATGTCTCAGGGATTTATTGGAACAAGTATTTGGCCTTGAGGAAGGCTGAAAAGAAGGGTTTTGATTTGCCCTAGTTTTGAATTTTTTTGAAGTTTTTGGAAGGTGATATCTTGCAAGGTTTCGTGTCCTTCTTTGTTGTCTGAATGAGGAATATATATAGAGGAAAATTAGGCCAAGAAGATAGGCTTGGACTTTTGTATGAAAGCCTTTGATTTTATTTAATTTAATTTTGAATTTAAATAAATAAAATTAAAGTAAATGGGATAAAAAACAAAGCGGTGTATGAATAGATTCAGAGGTACACTATGAGGCCTAAAACACTTTTAGACCTTGAAAGATAATCCCACTAGCCCAAAAATTCAAGTTTGATCAATTTGGGTTTCATGCATTTTCTCAAAATTGCCCAACTTGCACCAATCATAACTCTCTCATTTTTTATCATATGAAGGTGATATTGGACTTTTTAGAAATCCTAAGATGTCCCCTACAACTCTCATGTTGATCTTTTTTTCATTTGAAGACTTTGTCTTGATGTAGGATGCCTTGACAAAAAGTGTCTTTTTGTTGACTTTTGAAATGACCTATAATGTTTTGGCCCATATCTCTCAGATGAAGAATTTTTTGTACTTGAGCTTAGAGATACAAAGTTGTAGAGAATTGAATTTCCTTGAAAATGAGATTTGGTTGAGAAAAATCTGATGAATCATGTGAAAGTTGTGCCTGGTCAAAGTTCAGTTGACTTCTCCTAAAGAAAACCCTAATTTAACAACTTTTGAATTTTGATGAATCTTGAGTTTTCTCGATGAATCATGGTCAACACTTGATCAAATGATAAATGTGACCTCCAAATCTTGATGTTGACCAAAAATCTTGAAGTTTAACTGCATGTTGACCATAGTTGACTTTTACCAAATATAGTTGATTTGTAATCATCTAAGCAGTTGATTGAGCAAATTTGTGATGTAAGGCTTGAAATTTGACATGAGGATACCTTGATACATGTGAGAAAACATGAAGTCCACTTGAGGAATTAGAAGTCCAACTTCCTCTGAGAAAACCAAAACCCTAACTATAGGCCACTGCTTGGGAGAAGAGTTTGTTTAATCAATTCTTGAATAGTTTTAAGTACTTGAGCACCTTGAATCAATTTGTCTTTAAAATAGGAGGGAAAATTTTAGGGTATAACAGTTGCTCATGTTCAATATTATTAAACTTGAGGAGCTATATTGGCATGCTTTCCATTCAGGATCTGAAGGTGGAAGAGGATTGAACACTTAAATACCATGAAATTTGCACTCACATGTGAACGAAGTAACACTTGTTGGTTGATTGTGTTGCTTGAATGGGCTTAAAGATGCCATTTGGAGAAATGATTGAGTGTAGTCAGAGATTGGCTTACAGATGCCATCCAAAGTAACCGTTTATAGGAGTATCAGAAGAATGCTTTTCAAGATTCCATTTCTGAAGGGGAATGCTTTTTAGAATGAAGTGCTAAAGGAGATGCTTTTTAGAATAAGAATTATGAAGGGGATGCTTTTCAGAGTGAAGTTCTGAAGGGGAAATGTGTTTCAGAACTCCTCTGAAGGAAATGCTTGCCAAAACTCGGTCCCTGGGAGAAATTCTTTTCAGGATTCCGTATTTGAAGGGGAAATGCTTTCCAGAACAAAGCGCTGAAGGATATGCTTTTCAGAATAATTTTTTTTGAAGGGGATGCTTTTCAGAGTGAGGTGCTGAAGAGGAAATGTGTTTCAGAACTCATCTAAAGGAAATGCTTGCCAAAACTCGGTCTCTGGGGGAAATGCTTTTCAGGATTCCGTATCTGAAGGGAAATGCTTTCCAGAATGAAGCGCTGAAGGAGATGCTTTTCAGAATGAAGTACTGAAGGGGAGATGCATTTCAAAAATCATCTGAAGGAAATGCTCGCCATAACTCGGTCTTTGAGGGAATGCTTTTCAGGTTTCCATTTCTGAAGGGGACATGCTTTTCAGAATGAAGCGCTGAAGGAGATGCTTTTTAGAAAAAACTTCGGAAGGAGATGCTTTTAAGAATGAAGTGATGAAGGGGAAATGTGTTTAAGAACTCTTCTGAAGGAAATCACTTGGTCATGTAGATAGTCGCCTCGTCTTGTTTCGGGAATTGATCCATAACCTGTCTGTAAATTACTGGTAATATCTTTCTGTTTGCAAACTCAACCTGAAAAGACAAAGTTAGTTTTGCGCAATGTCATGATCTATGTAATGCATTGCGTAATGATGCTCTCAAAATAAATAAGAATAATATATGTGTTTTGTATGCATGTGTTATGATTTTTTGTAAATGATGTATGGATGAAATATGTTATTAGAGCGTGTCGGTATCTTCGTGTAACAACTCTGGCTGGGGAAAATAAATTCCTGACTGTTGTTAGGGATGAAGACAATAGTTCTTCAACTGGACTTGACAGGGGATTTCTGTTTGAGGGCTTTCTGCTGGGGATCTTCGACTTCTGCTTGGGGATGGAAGCATTCAAGGAGAGTTGGTCATTTGTATTCTAACTAGAGATAAAAGAAGTGAAATTCTATGATGTGCCGCTTGACCAGGTTTCACATGTGAGTATTGACTCTTCTGGGGAGGAATCTTTGTAACATGGGAGAAATAAACTTCGTTGGGGAAATAAACCCTATAGACTGCGACGACTTCATTGGGGAAATAATATTGTGATCGGTGGAAATAGAACTGACTGTTTTTTAAGTTGGTTCGTGAAATGTCACGGTAAGCAAGAGTCGCCACCGTCTTTTATGTTCTCCAACATGGAAAGGACAAAAGCACAGCAAAATTCCTTTTTTCGAGATGTCTCTCGGTTCGGGAGGTAGATTTATAAAAAGGGAAGGTGTTAGCACCCTTTCTATCAGTGGTTATCCACGGGCTCTTAGGTACTTGCTCACTATGTTTTCAAAAATGTTTGCTTTTCAAGTGTGTGTGGGTTTTGAAAAAGTTTAGTTTGAAAAACTTCTAGGTAACTCTTGTATCAGTCCTCAAGAGTGTATGAAGTGTTTGCTTGAAAACTTTTTGAAAGTGTAGGTGCGAAAAGTATTTTTGTTTGTTTGAAAGAGCAAGTACCCAGGAGAAATCTACCTACTCTAAGGAATTAGGCTGTGTAAGAGTCCTCTAGACAGTACTATCCCACTATTGAGAAGTAGGTAGCACCGACGTTGGAGTTATTCGGGTCAATTCGATTATAGGGACAATGTGGTCACCAAAGCAATAGTAGGACGCCTTAGCGGTAACCCTAATATCCTAGATCCTTTTTATCTGAGGCAACCGTTTCGAGGCAACTGGATCTTTAGACAGGAGGGCGACCTCTAAAACACCCTATACTTGACGACCACCTCGAGGCAACCGAGTGAGGCGTACCCTAGGAGTGACATGTGCACGTGTGTTGTTTCGATTCATATTATCTTTGAACATGCATCTTTGTGAGCTACTGATTGATTTTATTTTTTCAGACAATCTTGTCATGCATAATTAACAGTTAAGAGTGCGGAAAATAAAGTGCGGAAAGTGAATCTACGCTATTATAAGGCGCGGGTCTATACATCGCCAAAAACAAAACCCGTTTGGAAAATAAATGCGAGAAAAGTAAAGAAAGCGGTAAAAGACCTAATTAACTATTACATCCTCGGAAACAGTTACATCAATATAATCAAAAGGAATTAAAGCGCGAAAGAAATTAAACCGGGAACGTCTTAGGGTTTTGACCCTTTTTGAGAAAAGAAAGTAATTTGTCCTTTTTTGCAATTAAATTGAATATTAAACCTAATAACTAATTAATTAATTATTTACAAGAAAAAGTATTTTTGTGGTTTTATGTTTTTAATGAAATAAAATAAAAATTAAATTAAAAGTGTCAAAAGAAAAAAACCTAAGTCTAGATTTGATTTTATTTAATGTGAAAAAGACTACAATTAACCTAATTAAACAACTAAATTAATTAATAAATTTATTTACAAAAAGTAATTGAAATTAATAAAAATATTTTTTGGTTTTCTGAATTTTATTGTGAAAAATAGTTATCTAGTTAATAATTAATTGAGAATTAAATTTAAATGAGTAAAATAAAAAAATATAAAAGAAAAAAATAAAGAGGCAAACTCATGGGGGGTTTGGGCCAGATTTGGGATGTTAGACAGCAATTTCAGGCCCACTAAGCTTTCAGCCACATTTGACTTTTGTAATCAGCTGTACCAACATTGACTGAGGATCATGGTGACTATCATCTCCTGGCCTTTGGATGCATGCCTGTAGCCACTTGGCATATTGAGCGCTGGAGGTATATGGTGGAACCTTATGGGGAATCTGCATAGGATCATGTTAAACAAAATATGAAACAATTATTTGGGGGACCTGGGATTCGAACCCAGGTCCCAAGGGACTATGCCTGCACGCCTTAACCAACCCAACTACCTTGTTCAATTGAAATAATAATAATAAGTGTTTAATATATTAGTAAATCAACAGATATGCTTAAAAAATAAAAAAAGCGCGATTGTTTGAAACGGGCCAATCATGTTGTGACGCATCATCGTCTTCTTCAACAAAATTGCTGGTTATTTACCTGCGGATTTTTATCCGCAGGTAGTTTCGTAGGCTTTTCTTAAAATCGTCTCTAGGCCTCAAAAACTCATTCCAAGACCATGGTTGGTCTCGTCTCTATCTCCTAAGTCCATCCATGCTCATGGTTTGTTCTGATTTCACCTGAAAACAAAATGCCTAAAAACAACACACACAAACCCTAGGCGCGGGTATCATCATATGAGGCTTAAAAACGAAATCAAATATTGCCATCAGGTTAGAAATTAAACAAGAAACATGAATATGCCAATGTTTTTGAGAAAAAAATGCAAGAATGGAGAATCACGATGCCATGTCCAGGGGTGACTTCGTGATGACTTACAGTGTTGTATAGGTGGTCTTAGGATGTGTTTGTGATTGCTTTAGTTTCAGGGGATGGCAAGGAAGAGGGTCATGTGCTCCTTTTTGTCTGAAAATGCTTGCAACACCGTTTTTGATCTCACACTTTTTTCAACAATTTTTCACTTTTGCTTTGGCCGTTTGTGCAATGTCTAGGTCGTGAATTAGGTTTATCCTCCTTGCATATGTATATGGCAATCAGTCTAGGTTTAATTTTGGGCTTGTATCTTGGTGTATTGAAGTATGGAGATTTGGCTGACCACCATTGAAGAACTTTCCAAATTTGAAGCAAATCCAAGATTTTTATGCACAAAAAACCCTAGCACGAATTGGTTAGCTGGCATATGGCATATAAAAGCTATTCAAATCACAAAGATGCTATTCCATTAATTTTTAGATTTTATTTGAATTATTATGGATTTAAAATGAATTAAATCAATAAAAATTAAATAAAATGGAAAAATAAATGTTTGATCTTGAAATTAATCATGGGACACGTGTGTGGCATGACAAGGCTGAATCAAGTGGAAGAAAGTGCGCCCTTTTGTCAAAAATTGAAGTTTTAAGGATAGTTGACTTTTGCAAATTCACAAAAATTTCCTAACTTCTCCAATGCATATCTTGCTCAATTTTGATTATATGAACATGTTCTTGGACATTTTGGAAAGGTCTTGAAGTCCTCTAACCAATGCCTTTGGTCCCATGTCATTTGGATTTACCAATCTCAAGTTATGGTCTTTGACTTAAAATGCCTTTTTGTTGACTTTTGAAATTGACCTATAATGTAGAATTTGATAACTTTTTGTGTGAGCATTTCTTGGATTTGGAGTGTGAAGATGAGTTGTAGGAAATGTAATCCCCTTCAAAATGAGCATTGGATGGGATTTTTCTGATGAACCATGAAAAAGTTATGCCCTGGTCAAGTTACATTTGACTTTTCAGCTGTCCAAAATAGCAACTTTTGCATCTTTGATGATTTTTGAGCCATTCTTGATGAATCATGATCAAGACTTGATCAAATGATGATTGTGTGCTCAAAATAAGATGTTGACCAAATTTTTTGACTTTTGACTGCCAAATGACCATTTTGCCCCTACAGTTGATTGTGAACCAAATAGGGCTTTTGACTGTGCAACTTGCCTCTGTGAGTCTTGAGACTTGGCATGTAGATGCTTGACAATGTATATGGGCCTATGGGACTTGATTGAGCCCTTGAAAACCTCAACTTCCTTGCAAGAACCAAAACCCTAATTTTGATTGGCTTAGGAGGCAGTTGGACTGTGCAATCTTTGAGAAGTCTTGAACCATTTGAGGATGATTCTTGATAATCTTTGAAGAATATGGGAGGGAAAATTTTGGGGTACAACAGTTGCCCCTGTTCAATCTTCTTAGACCTGAGGATGTAGATTGGCTTGCGTGCCTTTCGTGATCCGAAGGTGGAAGATGATTGAACACTAGAGTGCCCAGAAATTTGCACTCGCATAGTAGAATATCAGCAACGTGATGTCGAGAATGGGCTTACAGATGCCATTTGGAAAGATGGTGGATAGGAGGATGGGTTTATAGATGCCATCTGTAGATTTGACAGAACCTTGTCGGGAATGGGCTTATAGATGCCATTTGGAAATGTGATGGATAGTTGTGGAGATAGGCTTATAGATGCCATCTAAAGGTGTCGATCGCATAAGAGATTCCTTAGCGAGAACTTGCGTACTTTGAGAAAGGAAGATGGTTTCCTGGCCTGTTACAGGGGTTGATCTTCAAACTCTTCATGCAGATATTCCCTGGCTAGATACAGGTGTTGAATCCACAATCAATTACTCACAGATATGCCCTGGCTAGATACAGGTATCGAATCTGGAATTAGTCGTCTACAAATATGCCCTGGCTGGATACAGGTATCGAATCTCTAAGCTCTTCATGCAGATATGCCCTGGCTATATACAGGTGTCGAATCTACAATCAATTACTCACAGATATGCCCTGGCTAGATACAGGTATCGAATCTGGAATTAGTCATCTACAGATATGCCCTGGCTGGATACAGGTATCGAATCTCTAAACTCTTCATGCAGACATGCCCTGGCTAGATACAGGTATCGAATCCACAATCAATTACTCACAGATATGCCCTGGCTAGATACAGGAATCGAATCTGGAATTGGTCATCTATAGATATGCCCTGGCTGGATACAGGTATCGAATCTCTAAACTCTTTATGCAGAGATGCCCTGGCTAGATACAGGTATCGAATCCATAATCAATCGCTCACAGATATGCCCTGGCTAGATATAGGAATCGAATCTGGAACTTGTCGTCTACAGATATGCCCTGGCTGGATACAGGTATCGAATCTCTAAACTCTTTATGCAGACATGCCCTGGCTAGATACAGGTATCGAATCCACAATCAATTACTCACAGATATGCCCTGGCTAGATACAGGTATCGAATCTGGAACTGCGAAAGTTGATGATAATCGTCTTTTGATTGACCTTTTTCCTGAAAAGGCAAAACATCAGTTGTATGCAATGTCATGATGTATGAAATACATGATGTCATGATGTTCTCAAAAATAAATGAGATCGTGTCGTATGCACTTTATCATGTATGTAAGCAGGATGTATGAAATGTGAAATGTCTATGAATGTATTTTCGTCTAGGAAAATAAATTCTTGACGAATGCCGGGAGCTTGTTGAATCCTGGGCTGATGTTGAAGAGTAGGGTTCTTCATTTCCTCTAGGGATGATGGTTGCAAGAATAAACTGGTAGGAGAAGATGACTCCGTTGGGGAATAAACTTGGTGAAGAGATTACTCTGCAGGGAATTACTCTGTGGGAAGAGATGCTTCGCTGAGATTTTGATGATAACTCCACTCGGGATTCCACTGATAAGTTAAGTTGGGAGATTTGATGAACTCTGCTGGGGAATAGGAAGAACTTCGCCGAGGGCGATCTTTCCGTGGTAATTAGCTGAGGATAACCCAGTTATAAGCTCTGGTGGGGAATAACCTTCTGAATAAAGTCGGGGAGAGATGCATGTACTCTGCAGGTGATAAGCTTCCAGAATCTACTAGGGATAAGCTTCCAGAATCTACTGGGGATAAGCTTCCAGAATCTACTGGGGATAAGCTTCCAGAATCTACTGGGGAGGATGATTCAACTCTCCTGGGGAATCTTTTGGACTGTGCTGGGAAATAGCTCCACTGGGGTGTCCGGATTCCGCCGGGGAACAATCTTATACTTTCATCGAGGAATATTAAGACTGCCGGGGATGCTTGTTAAGGAATATCTGTATACTCCGCTGGGGAATATTGAGATCTTCTGGGGATACCCAACTTCCTTAAGGCTGACAGTAGACTAACTCTGCTTGGGGAGAGTATCGCTGACTTGCTAGGGATACTGTGCCTTTTTGGGGCTGATGGGAGACCAACTCTGCTTGGAGAGGGTATGGTTGAGTCTTACCTTACCCTGCAGGGAGTGAAGGTATCTTGGTCAAATTCTTTAGCCGAACCTACCTTGGTGCCTTGGTGGACAGAGCAACTAGATCGCTTAGACAATTCTTATTGCCCCTGTTTCTGATGTCACCTGTAATTAGTCCTTTGTTTCGCATGCAAATATTTATGATTATCAATTAATGTCAAATGCATATATAAAAAATGATCATTGGACGTTCTTCGCAAGATAAAACAGAAAAAAGGAAAAACAATTGGCAATTTGTCTGAAAAGATGGATTTGTATTGATTTTGAATTTTGCCTGTAAATAGGCGTTTTGTGTACAAGAGGTTGACGTCCTAGTAAGAGAACGCCGCTGAATAGAATAGAGTTTATACAATTTGTATAAAGGACAACAAAACAGCTATGTGAAAAGAATAATCCCACTGGGTTCCAACTCTGCTATCGCCTTTATGTCTTCAAGCGTCTCATCACTTTGCTGCTTAGTTGAAGATGAAGCTGACTGATTGGTGCCGTCTGGGCCTGATATTTGATGCCGAATTCTGGATGCAAGGTGATCCAATGAGACATAGTATTACGCTTATCCCTAACTTTTGCCTGGACCGCCCTTTCGGGTTTTCAGTCCACCAGGATACCCATTTTTGCCCAAGCCGCCTTTTCAGGTTTTCGACTTGCCGGGTGTACAGATTTTTTTCATTTCATCCCTTATTTTTGCCCGAACCCTTTTGGTTCGCCGGGAAGCCCTTATTTTTGCCTAGGTGTGTCAACCTAGCGGGTCTTTAATTCATGCGTATTATCTTTTTACTATGTTTGCATTGGCGGGGTGAGGAAGGTCGTCACCATCCATGGTGGTTAGAATCATAGCTCCTCCTGAGAAGATATGTTTAACCACAAATGGCCCTTCGTACGTAGGGGTCCATTTTCCCCTGGGATCACTTTGAGGAAGAATGATGCGCTTGATTACCAGGTCCCCGACTTGATACTCTTGTCGTCTGACTTTCTTGTTAAATGCCCTGATTATCCGTTTTTGGTACGTCTGACCATGACAGATAGCAGCGAGTCTCTTTTCGTCAATTAGGTTTAATTGATCAAGCCGAGTCTGGATCCAGTCATCTTCGTTCAAACCCGCATCCTTCATTATCCGGAGAGAGGGTATATGTACTTCAATAGGCAAGACTGCCTCCATGCCATAGACAAAGGAAAAGGGTGTTGCCCCTGTTGACGTCCGTGTTGAGGTACGGTACCCATGAAGAGCAAACGGTAACATCTCGTGCCAATCTTTGTAGGTCACTGTCATCTTCTGCACAATCTTCTTGATATTCTTATTAGCTGCTTCGACAGCCCCATTCATCTTCGGTCGGTAAGGAGAAGAGTTATGGTGCTGTATCTTGAATTGCTCGCAGAGCTCAGTGATAATCTTATTGTTAATATTGGTACCATTGTCCGTAATGATCCTCTCTGGTACACCGTATCGACAGATCAGGTTGTGCCGAATGAACCGTGCCACGATGTTCTTGGTTACGGTAGCATAGGAAGCTGCTTCGACCCACTTCGTGAAGTAATCAATCGCCACCAGGATGAAGCGATGCCCGTTGGATGCCGTAGGTCTAATTTCGCCGATCATATCAATGCCCCATATTGCAAAAGGCCAAGGTGCATTCAAAATGTTCAAAGGAACTGGAGGAATGTGCACCTTATCAGCATATATCTGGCATTTGTGACACGTCCGAGAATGTTGGTAACAGTCGGCTTCCATTGTGGACCAGAAATATCCTGCCCGAAGGATTTTCTTTGCCATGGTATGTCCACTGGAATGTGTTCCGAAGGTACCCTCATGCAGCTCTGCCATGATTCTTTCTGCTTCCGTCTTATCCACACAACGCAGTAGAGTTGAATCATGGTTTCATTTATAGAGAATGTCGTTGCTGAGGAAGAACTTTGCCGCGAACCTTCTCAGAAACTTTTTGTCATTGACAGATGCACCCTCGGGGTATTCTTGAGCTTCAAGGTACCTCTTCACTTCATGATACCAAGGTTTTACAATTACCTCTTCAGCCTCAAGATCACATCAATATGCAGGTTCATCCAATTTCCAGATAATGATCCGGGGAGCCTCGTTATCCCATTTGACTTTGAACATAGAAGACATCGTAGCCAGCGCGTCTGCCAACTGATTCTCCTCTCTTGGGAAGTGTTCAAAAGTTATCTCTTCGAAGTGGGGAATCAACGTCAACATATACTCTTTGTAAGGAATAAGATTTGGGTGTTTCGTATCCCACTCGCCTTTGATCTGATTGATCACGAGAGCGGAATCTCCGAAGACACTCAGAAACTTGATCCTTAAGTCAATTGCAGCTTGAAGATCCATGATACATGCTTCATACTCTGCCATGTTGTTGGTGCAGTTGAAACATAGCCGGACAGTGAGTGGAGTATGAGTGCCTTTAGGGGATATGATCATAGCGCCAATGTCGTTACCCAAAGCGTTTGAGGCTCCGTCAAAGTGCATAGACCATCGGGATCCTTCCTCAGGTCCTTCATCCGGTCCAGGTACTTCACAATCAGTCACTACCATGATATTCTCGTCTGGAAATTCAAAGTTCATCGACTGGTAATCGTCCACTGCCTGGTGTGCCAAATGGTCTGCCAATACACTTCCCTTGATTGCTTTTTGCGTAGTGTACTGGATGTCATATTCCGTCAAGATCATCTGCCATCTTGCTATTCTTCCGGATAAAGCAGGCTTTTCGAAGATATACTTGATTGGATCCATTTTTGAAACCAACAGAGTAGTGTGAGTCAACATATACTGTCTCAGCCGGCGAGCAGCCCATACCAAAGCGCAGCAAGTTTTCTCGAGCAGTGAGTATCGGGTCTCACAGTCGGTAAACTTTTTGCTAAGGTAATAAATAGCGTGCTCTTTTCGGCCAGACTCGTCATGCTGCCCCAACACACATCCCATTGAGCTGTCAAGTACTATCAAGTATAATATTAGAGGTCTCCCTTCAACCGGTGGCATAAGAATGGGTGGTTCTTGGAGATACTCTTTGATTCTGTCGAAAGCGGCCTGACATTCATCGTTCCAACGTACTACTTGATCTTTCTTCAGCAGCTTGAAGATTGGTTCACAGGTAGCAGTTAGATGTGAGATGAATCGGGGAATGTAGTTCAGTCGTCCTAGAAAGCCTCTGACTTCTTTCTCTATTTTTGGAGTTGGCATCTCTTATATTGCTTTCACTTTGGCAGGGTCCACTTGAATACCTTTGTCGCTCACGAAGAAACCTAGTAGTTTTCCAGATCTCACCCCAAAGGTGCACTTGTTCGGGTTCAACCTCAGCTTGTACAACTTCAACCGATCAAACAGCTTTTGTAGATGGTCAAGGTGTTCCTCCTCAGTTTGGGACCTTGCAATCATATCGTTGACATATACATCGATCTCGTGATGGATCATGTCATGAAACAAAGCAACCATGGCACGTTGGTAGGTTGCCCCAGCATTCTTCAACCCAAATGGCATGACCTTGTAGCAAAAGGTGCCCCACTGAGTAACAGAAGTGGTCTTCTCCATGTCTTCAGGAGCCATCTTGATCTGATTGTAACCGGAGAAGCCGTCCATGAAGGAGAACACCTTGTGCTGAGCAGTGTTGTCCACTAGAACGTCGATATGAGGCAGAGGGAAATCATCCTTGGGGCTCGCCCTGTTCAAATCCCTGTAATCAACACACATTCGGACATTACCATCTTTCTTCGGCACTGGAACCACGTTGGCAACCCACTGAGGGTAAGAAGTCACTGCTAGAAACCCGGCATCAAATTGTTTCATAACCTCAGCTTTGATTTTCTCGGACATCTCTGGACGCATACGGCGGACCTTCTGTTTTACCGGAGGGCATTCTTCCTTGGTAGGTAGGTGATAAACCACAATATCGGTATTCAACCCAGGCATGTCTTCGTAAGACTAGGCAAAGATTTCCACGTAGTCATGCAGCATCTGAATCAACCGTTGTTTCACACTAGCCTCCAGATTGGCACCAATCTTGACCTCCTTTTTGTCTGTCTCAGTACCCAGATTTACCGTTTCCACTGGCTCTTCATGTGGCTGAATGGCCCTCTCTTCTTGGAGTAGCAGTCTTGCAAGCTCACCAGGCACTTCGCAATCATCTTCACCTTTGTCTTCAGCTAAGTTGATCAGATTTTCGAAGTCATAACTGGCAGTAGCAGAGTCGTTACCAGTGGGATCCAGAGTGGATTGGAACCTGTATAGGTGAGTGTGTGTAAATATAGCTGTTTTGCAATATATATAATAAAGAAAGAAAAGGAGCGCAATATTTGAAATGCAAAAACGTCCAATGCTTTTATTAATGATATATGAAAGTGACACACAAAAGCCCTCACAAATGAAGCCACGGTGCCCCGGGTAAGACACCGGGCCATAAAGTTTCAAATTATTGTTCGTTACAAATTTAAAACAAAGGAGTTCATTACTGAGTGACAAAAGTAATAGGTATGAAATCTTTTGCTGTCCAGTTGCTTGGTCCACCATTGGTCGTTGGGTAGATCCAGCTATCGAACTCAGATTCTTCCGCTTCATCTTCATCCCTAATAGCATTTACTCCATGGTTGGGCATGGGAGCTGTCACCACATTAGGCCTCTCGGGCGCCTCGAACTCAACCTATTTAGCATCAATAAGGTCTTGAACCTTATTCCTCAGAGCCCAACAATCATCTGTGTTATGCCCCGGGCTGTCAGAGTGATAAGCGCAGCGGGCGTTGGGATTGTATTTTGGAGAAGTTGTATTCACTACCTTCGGAGCTTCCTTGACAGTTACCAGATTGGTTGACAGTAGTTGCGGCAATATCTGAGACAGGGTCATACTGAGCTGAGTGTACTGTCTTTTAGGTCTCTCACCCCTTGGCTGGTTGTACTGCTGGGGAGCAGCAGCAGGATTTGAGATTACCACCGCGTTGACAGCTTGGCGGCGTTCCGGTTTGTTCTGTCTCCTTGGACCATAAACAACACTAGCTTCCTTGTTGAAGGGCTTCTTTTCAGTACTCGAGGAGGCACCTTTCTGTATCTTCCATGACTTGATACCAGCTTCTATCCTCTCACCGGTTAAGACCAGATCTGTAAACCCTGCAGAAGAATTACCAATTAGATGGTTGAAGAACGGACCAGACAGGGTCCCCAAGAACATGTCCACGAGTTCACGGTCAGTCAACGGTGGCTGCACCCTGCCAGCCAGGTCTCTCCACTTTTGGGCATACTCCTTAAAACCTTCACTTGTCCCAAGTGACATACCTTGGAGTTGGGTACGCGTGGGAGCGAGGTCGGAATTGTACTGATACTGCTTATAAAACGTAGTAGCCAAGTCCTCCCAGTTACGAATACTGGTTCCATCCAGCTGATAGAACCATTCGAGTTGAGCCCCTGAAAGGCTATCCTGGAAGAAATGGATCCATAGGTTCTTGTCTGCAGTGTAAGGTTGGATCTTCCTTACATATGATCTGAGATGCAGCTTAGGACAAGAAGCCCCGTCGTACTTCGCAAAGGCAGGTGCCTTGAACTTATGTGGGATCACCACCCCAGAAGATAAACCTAGATCTCCTAAATCCAACTCAGGCACGTGTTGAATCTCCATAGCGCTTAGACGGTCCTCCAATTGTTTGTACCTATCCTCAGCAGGAGGGTACTGTTCATCATTGTAATCCGTCTCGTTGTCGGAGACCGCAAGACTAGGAACTCTTCCCCCTTGGGGACTATCCTTCCCTACAGAGGAAGTAGCCTGATCAGCCTCATTCTGCAGTGTATTCCCAAACCTCCGTCCAGTGGTAAATAGCACAGTCCTCTTCTTCTTCTTCTTCTTCTTCTCCTTCAAGAGCAGAGTCTTCAACTCCTGTTGACCCTGGGCTAAGCTCATGACCAGCTCTTGAAACTGGGCGTTCTGGGCCTGGAGGGCCTTGATAGCTTGTTCAGTAGTAGGCTCAGAAGACATGATGATTGCTGAAATAAACAGCAAAGAAGATTAAGCAACCTGTAGAAAAGAGTACATGTTATGCACATGATGCATGGAATGCGTATGATTTATGCATGCAATGTTTTCAAGGATCTCGCGAGGTAAACAGAGAAACTTGTTAGAAGTTGAATACAGTAGCTTGATTGAAGGAACTTCATGTTGTTGAGAGTCCTTCTTCAAGAGTCAAAGCTCACCATATCGAGTGGGTCATAACCCCTGACTCAAGTTATCAACCTTGGCTAGAGGAAAATAAATCCCCTTTGCCCCTTGCTAGACAGTTGGTTCATCATGACCTGCATCACAGACCCTTGAGATCCTTGAAATGGGTTAGTCCTTATGTAAGATGTACGCAGGTTAGTCCTTATGCAGGATGCATGCAATGGTATGATGGTATGATGTTATGATAAAACACACCACAAGTATTCACAAAGGCAAACATGATAAGGCACACAAGTCACACAAGACAGCCCTTATAGTTTAGGCCACCATGAAGTTCAGGTACTACTCTCTTGAAGTTGGTGGGCTCAAAACCTGTCCTATCAAAAGTAATCGGGTTCTAAGGAGCTCAATATCATTGGGTTGTTTTCTGTGTTCATTGTTTTGATTTAGCCACTGAACTGGCGATCAAAATATTCCAAGAAAACAACCCTCAACGAGTGTAGTATCGAGTATCTACCAACTTCGGACTGCACCAAAGTCGGTCATCTCACTACCCCTAAAGAGGCCAGGATGGTCAAGTAAGGTTCCTAGGGTCAGTTGATGCTCCACGACACCACGCGACGGCCCCGTACTCTCCTTGACTTGACTCAAGGGTTACCGGTACTCACCAAAGTGCCACATCAACGTAGCAACTGCTTCAACCGTGTCGGTATACCCCGCACAGTTCCCTCACAGTTTGTTGCTACTTCTAAAAGGTATCCCCCAGATCCGGGTTAGGTTCTATGAAACTCCAAGACAGGCCCACAATTTTAAAGCAAACAAAACAAGCAATTGAAAACATAAGAGTGGTCTAATCCTAAGGTACACCTCACTTATTAGTGTCCCCAGCAGAGTCGCCAGTTCTGTGATCGGTGGAAATAGAACTGACTGTTTTTTAAGCTGGTTCGCGAAATGTCGCGGTAAATAAGAGTCGCCATCGTCTTTTATGTTCTCCAACATGGAAAGGACAAAAGCACAACAAAATTCCTTTTTTCGAGATGTCTCTCGGTTCGGGAGGTAGATTTATAGAAAGGGAAGGTGTTAGCACCCTTTCTATCCGTGGTTATCCACGGGCTCTTAGGTACTTGCTCACTATGTTTTCAAAAATGTTTGCTTTTCAAGTGTGTGTGGGTTTTGAAAAAGTTTAGTTTGAAAAAATTCAAGGTAACTCTTGTATCAGTCCTCAAGAGTGTATGAAGTGTTTGTTTGAAAACTTTTTGAAAGTGTAGGTGCGAAAAGTATTTTTGTTTGTTTGAAAGAGCAAGTACCCAGGAGAAATCTACCTACTTTAAGGAATTAGGCTGTGTAAGAGTCCTCTAGACAGTACTATCCCACTATTGAGAAGTAGGTAGCACCGTCGTTGGAGTTATTCGGGTCAATTCGATTATAGGGACAATGTGGTCACCAAAGCAATAGTATGACGCCTTAGCGGTAACCCTAATGTCCTAGATCCTTTTTATCTGAGGCAACCGTTTCGAGGCAACTGGATCTTTAGACAGGAGGGCGACCTCTAAAACACCCTATACTTGACGACCACCTCGAGGCAACCGAGTGAGGCGTACCCTAGGAGTGGCATGTGCACGTGTGTTGTTTCGATTCATATTATCTTTGAACATGCATCTTTGTGAGCTACGAATTGATTTTATTTTTTCAGACAATCTTGTCATGCATAATTAACAGTTAAGAGTGCGGAAAATAAAGTGCGGAAAGTGAATCTACGCTATTACAAGGCGCGGGTCTATACATCGCCAAAAACAAAACCCGTTTGGAAAATAAATGCGAGAAAAGTAAAGAAAGCGGTAAAAGACCTAATTAACTATTACATCCTTGGAAACAGTTACATCAATATAATCAAAAGGAATTAAAGCGCGAAAGAAATTAAACCGGGAACGTCTTAGGGTTTTGACCCTTTTTGAGAAAATAAAGTAATTTGTCCTTTTTTGCAATTAAATTGAATATTAAACCTAATAACTAATTAATTAATTATTTACAAGAAAAAGTGTTTTTGTGGTTTTATGTTTTTAATGAAATAAAATAAAAATTAAATTAAAAGTGTCAAAAGAAAAAAACCTAAGTCTAGATTTGATTTTATTTAATGTGAAAAAGATTACAATTAACCTAATTAAACAACTAAATTAATTAATGAATTTATTTACAAAAAGTAATTGAAATTAATAAAAATATTTTTTGGTTTTCTGAATTTTATTGTGAAAAATAGTTATCTAGTTAATAATTAATTGAGAATTAAATTTAAATGAGTGAAATAAAAAAATATAAAAGAAAAAAATAAAGAGGCAAACTCATGGGGGGTTTGGGCCAGATTTGGGATGTTAGACAGCAATTTCAGGCCCACTAAGCTTTCAGCCACGTTTGACTTTTGTAATCAGTTGTACCAACGTTGACTGAGGATCATGGTGACTATCATCTCCTGGCCTTTGGATGCATGCCTGTAGCCACTTGGCATATTGAGCGTTGGAGGTATATGGTGGAACCTTATGGGGAATCTGCATAGGATCATGTTAAACAAAATATGAAACAATTATTTGGGGGACCTGGGATTCGAACCCAGGTCCCAAGGGACTATGCCTGCACGCCTTAACCAACCCAACTACCTTGTTCAATTGAAATAATAATAATAAGTGGTTAATATATTAGTAAATCAACATATATGCTTAAAAAATAAAAAAACGCGCGATTGTTTGAAACGGGCCAATCATGTTGTGACGCATCATCGTCTTCTTCAACAAAATTGCTGGTTATTTACCTGCGGATTTTTATCCGCAGGTAGTTTCGTAGGCTTTTCTTAAAATCGTCCCTAGGCCTCAAAAACTCATTCCAAGACCATGGTTGGTCTCGTCTCTATCTCCTAAGTTCATCCATGCTCATGGTTTGTTCTGATTTCACCTGAAAACAAAATGCCTAAAAACAACACACACAAACCCTAGGCGCGGGTATCATCATATGAGGCTTAAAAACGAAATCAAATATTGCCATCAGGTTAGAAATTAAACAAGAAACATGAATATGCCAATGTTTTTGAGAAAAAAATGCAAGAATGGAGAATCACGATGCCATGTCCAGGGGTGACTTCGTGATGACTTACAGTGCTGTATAGGTGGTCTTAGGATGTGTTTGTGATTGCTTTAGTTTCAGGGGATGGCAAGGAAGAGGGTCACGTGCTCCTTTTTGTCTGAAAATGCTTGCAACACCGTTTTTGATCTCACACTTTTTTCAACAATTTTTCACTTTTGCTTTGGCCATTTGTGCAATGTCTAGGTCGTGAATTAGGTTTAGCCTCCTTGCATATGTATATGGCAATCAGTCTAGGTTTAATTTTGGGCTTGTATCTTGGTGTATTGAAGTATGGAGATTTAGTTGACCACCATTGAAGAACTTTCCAAATTTGAAGCAAATCCAAGATTTTTATGCACAAAAAACCCTAGCACGAATTGGTTAGCTGGCATATGGCATATAAAAGCTATTCAAATCACAAAGATGCTATTCCATTAATTTTTAGATTTTATTTGAATTATTATGGATTTAAAATGAATTAAATCAATAAAAATTAAATAAAATGGAAAAATAAATGTTTGATCTTGAAATTAATCATGGGACACGTGTGTGGCATGACAAGGCTGAATCAAGTGGAAGAAAGTGGGCCCTTTTGTCAAAAATTGAAGTTTTAAGGATAGTTGACTTTTGCAAATTCACAAAAATTTCCCAACTTCTCCAATGCATATCTTGCTCAATTTTGATCATATGAACATGTTCTTGGACATTTTGGAAAGGTCTTGAAGTACTCTAACCAATGCCTTTGGTCCCATGTCATTTGGATTTACCAATCTCAAGTTATGGTCTTTGACTTAAAATGCCTTTTTGTTGACTTTTGAAATTGATCTATAATGTAGAAATTGATAACTTTTTGTGTGAGCATTTCTTGGATTTGGAGTGTGAAGATGAGTTGTAGTAAATGTCATCCCCTTCAAAATGAGCATTGGATGGGATTTTTCTGATGAACCATGAAAAAGTTATGCCCTGGTCAAGTTACATTTGACTTTTCAACTGTCCAAAATAGCAACTTTTGCATCTTTGATGATTTTTGAGCCATTCTTGATGAATCATGATCAAGACTTGATCAAATGATGATTGTGTGCTCAAAATAAGATGTTGACCAAATTTTTTGACTTTTGACTGCCAAATGTCCATTTTGCCTCTACAGTTGATTGTGAACCAAATAGGGCTTTTGACTGTGCAACTTGCCTCTGTGAGTCTTGAGACTTGGCATGTAGATGCTTGACAATGTATATGGGCCTATGGGACTTGATTGAGCCCTTGAAAACCTCAACTTCCTTGCAAGAACCAAAACCCTAATTTTGACTGGCTTAGGAGGCAGTTGGACTGTGCAATCTTTGAGAAGTCTTGAACCATTTGAGGATGATTCTTGATAAACTTTGAAGAATATGGGAGGGAAAATTTTGGGGTACAACAAATATTATGGATAAAGATTTGAGGAAATTGCTTTGTGGGAATTTATGGTCAACTTCAAATGCTTATCCCAACTCCTAGAGACTTTCGTAAATGCTAATCCTGTTTTCTATGCATATATTTGCAAACAGTAATCATATTCAAATGCATATGTTTATTCAGTATAATCATTGGATGTTGCAAACAAAACAGAGAAAGTAAAAATAGCTTTTGAATTTTAAATTTATTGTATCGATTTGGAAAGTTTGTCTATAAACAGACATTTTTATACAGAGAGACAAGAATCCTAGTAAGAGGAAATCCTCATAAAAGAAAAGATGTACAAAGAGAAACAAAGAAAAACAGCTATGTGAAAATGATCCCATCGAGTTTCAACTCTACTATTGCCCCTATGTCTTCAAGCATCTCATCCATCGCTATTAAAATAAGTTGACTGAATTGATTTGTACCATTTAAAGATGTAGGTAATTATGCTGATTGTAAATAGATGGGTGATCCAATGGGACATAGTTGTACGCTTTTAATCCCTAACTTTTTCCTGGACCATCCTTTCGGGTTTTCAGTCCACCGAGATATCCTTTTTCATCTAAGTCGCCCTTTCAGGTTTTCGACTCTTCGGATGTACGTTTTTTTATTTATATCCCTAATTTTTGCCCAAACCCTTTTGTTTTGTCGGGATGCCCTTATTTTTTCCTAGGCCATTCGACCTAGCGGGTCTATTTTATGCGTAGTATTTTTTAACTATGTCCGCATTCACAGGGTGTGGAAGATCTTCACTGTCCATGGTGGTAAGTATTATAGCGCCTCCAAAAAATATTTTCTTAATCACAAACGGCCCTTCGTATGTGGGAGTCCATTTGCCCCTGGGATCACCTTGTGGTAAGATGATGCGTTTTACAACCAAATTACTAACCTGCTACATTTGAGGTCTGACTTTCTTGTTAAAGGCCTTAATCATGCGCTTCTGATACACTTGAACATGACAAACAGCCGCGAGCCTTTTCCCATCAACCAAATTTATCTAGTCTAGCCTGGTCTGAATCCATTCGTCTTCATCTAAACTTGCGTATTTCATAATCCTTAGGGAAGGAATTTAGACTTTGACATGTAAGACAACCTCCATACTGTACACAAGAGAGAACGAGGTTTCCCCAGTTGATGTTCACGCGTAAGTGTGATAACCATGAAGAGAATATGGTAACATCTCGTGCCAATCTTTGTACGTCACTGTCATCTTTTACACAATCTTCTTAATATTTTTGTTGGTGGCTTCCACTGCACCATTCATCTTTGGACGACACAGAGAAGAGTTATGGTGTTTAATCTTGAATTGCATCCAGAGTTCTGTGATCATAGTGTTATTGAGATTAGTACCATTATCTGTGATGATTCGCTCGGGTATGCCATACTGACAGATAATAATATGCTTGACAAACCGGGCCACAACATTCTTGGTAATGGAGGAAACGAGTTGCTTCAACCCACTTCATGAAGTAATCAATAGCGACGAGGATGAAATTATGCCCATTGGAAGCAGTAGGCTTAATTTCTCCAATCATGTAAATGCCCCACATTGTAAATGGCCAAGAAGCAGTCAAGACATTCAAAGGAACCAGAGGCACATGTACTTTGTCAGCATAAATCTGGCATTTGTGGCAAGTTCTAGAATGATGATGGTAATTAGTTTCCATAGTCGACCAATAATAACCCACTCTCAGAATTTTATTGGCCATCGTATGCCCGCTGGAATGAGTACCAAAGACTCCTTCATGCATATCTTCCATGATCTTCTTAGCTTCCTTTTTATCTACACAATGAAGCAGAATCGAATCGTGGTTGCGTTTGTACAAAATTTTGTTGCTCAGAAAGAACTTGGCAGAGAACTTCCGTAGAAATTTCTTGTCATTGATAGACGCCCCATCGACATACTCTTGGGCTTTGAGGTATCTTTTCACTTTGTGGTACCAATGTTTTTTCTCTGATCCATCAGTATCAACTTTGTAACAATGTGTCGGTTCGTCTAATCTCTCAATAGTGATTCTAGGAGCTTCATTGTCCCACCTGACTTTGAACATGGATGACATGGTAGCTAATGCGCCTGCCAATTGATTCTCTTCTCGTGGGATGTGTTCAAAAGTGATTTCTTCGAAGTATGGAATTAACGTCAACACATGCTCTGGATAAGGGATGAGATTCAGGTGATTCGTATCCCATTCTCCCTTGATTTGACTGATTACCAGGGCTGAGTCCCCATATACATTCAAGATTTTAATTCTCATATCGATAGTAGCCTTGATACCCATGATGCACGCTTCATATTCTGCCATATTGTTGGTACAATTGAAACGTAATCTGGAAGTGAAAGGCGTATGGCAACCCTTAGGAGAGAGAATCATAACACAAGTTCCATTACCAAGCGCATTAGAGGCTCCATCAAAAACCATATTCCATTGGGATCCTGGCTCGGATCTTTCATATGGTCCAAGTTTTTCATAGTCAATAATCACCATAATATTCTCATTTGGGAACTCAAAATTCATAGACTGATGATCATCTACGGGTTGATAAGCAAAATGATTTGCCAGTATGTTTCCTTTAATTTCTTTCTGATTGATGTACTGAATATTGTATTTTGTCAAGACCATTTTCCATCTTACTATTCTTATGGGTAGAGCGGGCTTCTCGAATATGTATTTTATCAGATCCATCTTAGAGATCAACAAGGTAGTATGAGTCAACATATAATGTCTTAGTCGACGAGCAGCCCATGCCAAAGTGCAACAAGTTTTCTCGAGTACTGAGTATCTTGTTTCACAGTTGGTAAACTTTTTGCTAAGGTAGTATATTGCATGCTCTTTTCGACCAGACTCGTCATGCTACCCCAGTACACACCCTATTGAATTCTCTAACACTGTTAAGTACATGATCAGAGGTCTTCCTTCAACCGGTGGCATCAAAATTGGAGGCTCTTGGAAGTACTCCTTGATTTTGTCTAAGGCTACCTGACAACTGTCATTCCACTTCACTACTTGATCTTTCTTTAACAACTTGAAGATTGGCTCACAAGTAGCGGTCAGATGGGAAATAAATCTGGCAATGTAGTTCAAACGTCCCAGGAAACCTTTGACTTCCTTCTCAGTACGGGGAATTGGAATTTATTTAATAGATTTAACCTTGGAAGGGTTAATGTTGTACCCTAAAATTTTCCCTCCCATTTTCTTCAAGACATTCTCATAGGGCTCTCAAGTACTCAAAGCTACTCAAGGGTTGACCAATCAAATCTCCTCCTAAGCAATGGTCCTTAACCAGGGTTTTGTGTTTCTAAAGGAATATTGGGTTTCAAAGGTCTCAAGTGGTTTCCATGGTTTTCCATAGGTCTTCAACAACGTTCATGTCAAGTTTTAAGTCTTGTATCACAAGTTTGCTCAGTCAATGACTCAAATGATTGAAAACCAAATATATTGAGTAAAAAGTCAATTATGGTCAACATACAGTCAAACTTCAATATTTTTGGTCAAACATCAACATTTTGGAGTGATGTTCATCATTTGATCGAGGGTTGATCATGATTCCTCAAGGAAAGCCCTAAAATCATCAAAAGTCAAAAATTTCCAAATTAGGGTTTCCTTAGGAGAAGTCAACTGAACTTTGACCAAGTATAACTTTCACATACTTCATCAAATTTTTCCCAACCAAAGCCTATTTTGAAGGAAATTCAATTCTCTACAACTTTGTATCTGTATGCTCAAGTCCAAAAAGTGCTTCATTGGAGAGATATGAGCCCATACATTATAGGTCATTTCAAAAGTCAACAAAAAGACACTTTTTGGCAAGGCAACTTACATCAAGATAAAGTCTCCAGATGCAAAAATGATCAAAATAGAAATTGAAAAGGACATCTTTAGATTTCCAAAAAGTCCAAGATCACCTTCAAAAGATAATAATTGAGAGGGTTATTACCAGTGCAAGTTGGGAAATTTTGAGAAAATGCATGAAGTGTAAAGTTAGCAAACTTAAAATTTTGAACTAATGGACCTAACTTTTGATGTTCAAACATGTTCGCAATGTGTTAGAAGACCTTTAAATCCATGCACATATTTTTCATGATTTTTATTTCTTTTATTTTATGTTTTATTCATTTAAATGCAATTAAATCAAATGAAATATAAAATCAATTAACCAAGGTATATGGGCTTGCTTTTTTGGATCAGATCATGCCCAAGAACATTTGACAACCAAGGAGAAACTGCATGAGCTCAAAATGACAAGGATTTCTCAAAAATGGAAGTTTATAAAGGTGTTTGATTATTATCTCATGACCATGATTCCATTGTCTTCTTGCCATATTTGTTCACCCTAATCCTTCCTCTATATATACACACGAGATAAGAAGCAAAAGGACCATACATCTTTGCCTCTAACAACCTTGCCAAAATTATCAAAATTTTCAAAACCTTCGAGTTTCAAATTTCACATTGCAAGCCCTCTCACCGTGGGATCTTCATTCCAATCATTTCCAGGAGTATTGAAGGGTAGGTTTGGGTTATTACCATGATCCTAAACACGTGAAAGTACAAAACATGGCATAACCAATTTGCATTTTTTCTGAAAATTTGTATCTTTAATTTGGTCTTGTTTCAAACTAAATTGATGCTTCTAATAGGTTTCTGAGTTTTGTTTGAGCAGGTTTGGATCGACATCATGGTCCCATGCATGCTAGTTTGCAGAAAACCATATTTGCTCCGATTGGTTTAGTTTGATTCGAAACTCATCATCCAAGGGTTTATAGCCAAAACTAATTCCAGATTTAGATTCAAGAGGGTCGAATTAGGGGGGCATGATGTTTTGGGTCACTAATATTTGATTTTTATAGGTTTCGTATCTTACAGGTTGTCGGAGAAGACGACCGGAGCTAAGGCTCCGGTGCCTCTCCGGCTAATGGCATCATGTTCTATATTTAATTTTATGGTTTGGTTTATATAACCAGATGTAAATGTCGCCCCAGCGGTAGGAGCGTGTGTTACAAAGGCATTAGTATACCAGGGCACGAGTTTGATCCTTGCCCCTTGTATTTTGATATTTTTATTTATTGTGCTTTCTTGATTACAGATCCAGTATGAATCAGCTAGCGCACGCATCATACACCCCCTCAATGATCACCATCCAATCCAGACCCAACAGTCCAGATTTGATTCCCACACAGTACCCTCAAGAGCTTCCTACATTGGATCTCACGCAGAAAATGGGCTCCTGGTTTGGTCCTAGTGGATTACTTTTCTCATACCCCCATAATCACTTATTCAGGCCCATCACTTTTTATTTTTTATTTCAATTTATTTTTTTAAATATAATTTTTTTTGATTAATTAATTAAAGTTAATTTAGAGTTAGGTTTTTTTCTTTGATTAAATCAACTTGACTTTTTTTTAATTAAATCAAATTAACTTTTTAAAGTAAATTAATTGAATTAATTAAATTAGCTTCTTTAGGTTTTATCATTAAAATTATTTTTCATTAAAAATAATTTAGGGTTTTTATTTTAGATTTAATTTAATCCCCTTTTATCAATTGAAATCAATTATGTTAGTTTAATCGTCATTTTTTTATCAAGACATTTTTTCATATCTTTCTACAATCTTCGCGCGCTCTTTTATTTTCGTATTAGTTTTCACCATTATGTAACTGTTAAAGGGTTGTAATAGTTAATTAGGTTTTTATTCGCTTTCTATTTTCCCCTAAGATTTTTGGTTTGTACCCCCTTCCCTGAGGCCCTATAATAATTTAGATTTCTTTTCCGCATTTTACCATTTTCCTTATAATTGTTAGATGTATGTTAAATAGGGTTTGTATGGCAAGATAAAAAACAAACGCTAGAAAACATAATCAAGACAAAATAGCTGAAAACAAATCACTTTTCACACACGCACCTCTAGGATAACTCCATTTGTTGCCTTCGGAAAACAGTCATGTCCCTCGAACATAGGGATACCATTAACAAAGACCCTCGGTTAAAAATCATCATAAAGATCATAGTCCCTTGATGACCCTTCGATGTTGCCTTCGGTAAATGATCGTGTCCCTCGATGTTGCCTACGAATACATGATGATAGTCCCTTCGAATTGCTAAAGATATCCCTATATGTTGCCTTTATGACTGTACGATGACCCGCACTCGTCCCTCAAACATCCAACGATAGGGATTCCTACTAACCAATGGTAGGATATCACTATTTTTTTCACATAAAACACTTCTTTCCTAAAATATTTTCAAAACAAGCACTTTGTATGCATTCTCAACGATACGAGAATCATTACAAAGTTTGCCGAACTTAGGCATTTTTAAAATATTTTCAAACTTACATATTCACAAAGAATTTTCAAAAGTGAGCTAGCGATTAAGAGCTCGTAGATAACTACGAATGAAAAGGGTGCTAACACCTTCCCTTTTCATAACCTACCCCCTTACTCAGAAAATTTCTCAAAGGTATTTCCTGTTCTTTTCACCCTTTCCTTTATTGGATAAAAGAAAAGTCGGTGGCGACTCTTGCTATCCGCAACATTTGTGATAAAATGCAAAACCAAAAGTCAGTTCTCCCACCGTATTACAGAACTGGCGACTCTGCTGGGAAAAATAAAAGTTGGGTTACCTTAAGAGTTAGATCATATTTAAAATGCTTTACTTGCTTGATTTATATGCTTTACATTTTGGGGTTTTGCTCGGGTTTATTTTTGTAAATATCCTATACCCGGATCTGGGGCATTTTAGATAAGTAGCAATAGATCATGAAAACTGTATAGTGTATACCGATATGGTTGAAGCAATGGCTACATTAGTGTGACACATTGGTTGGTGTTGGTGTCCCTTAAGTTAAGTCAAGGAGAATGCTAAGCTGCCGCGTGGTGTCATAAAGCACTAACTGACCTTAGAACCTTAGTTGACACAACTTAGCCATTAGAAAGTAGTGAGATGGTCGGATTTGGTGCAAACTGAAGATGGTTGATACTCAATACTACACTCATTGAGATCATACTCTCGGGATATTTCGGTCGCAAATTAGATGCTTGTGCTGAAACAATGCTTGGGAGAAAGATCAGTGATATTGAGGCTTCTAGAACCCGATTACTTTTTCTTAGGACATATTGAGCCAACTAAAGCTCAAGAGGGTACTTACCTACAAACTCCATTCAAGCTTGAACCTAAGGCCTTATGTGTTTTGTTTGTGTATGGTTAATTGTCCGAACATGACATCATGACATCATGACATCGTACCATATAATTTTCACTAACCATTTAAAGGACCAAGGGATTTATCTTTGTTATTTGTTTTAGGTTATAGCCTCTGCTTGCAGAAATATTGTTCAGATCAACTTTGTAAGGGTACCTTCTCAGCTTAAGGAGTTAGTCTCAAGGGTACCCTAAAGTTCTCAATTCATCAAGAGGCATGGTCGACTACTCTGTCTGGTCACCTCAGGTTTTGACAAAGACACGATGAGTGTTCTATTCCAGTTCTTTGACCCTGCACATTGCCTTTTCACCTTTCCATATTATTAGGTTGTACCCACAATGAAAGAGTTCTCTAAACTACTGGGAGTACATGTTCTTGATCAGACACCCTTCACCGGTTTAGAGGAAGCTCCAAATCCAGAAGATATTGCAGTAGCCTTACATCTGAAGCGGTCCGACATTACATCTAACTGGGAAACGAGAAGTGGAATCAAGGGCTTTCTTGCTAAATTTCCGATAGAGAAGGCTCAACTATTTCTGGATGATATGAATTTTCAAGCTTTCGAGGAGATCTTGGCTCTGTTAATCTATGGATTGGTACTATTCCCTAATCCAGACCAACTTATAGATGTAAACTCCATCAAGATACTCCTCACTCATAATCATGTCCCTACTTTGCTCGGAGATATTCTGCATTCTCTTTACACTCGTACCATGAAGAAGCGAGGAACTCTCATGTGTTGTATACCTCTGCTATCCAAGTGGTTTATTTCGCACCTTCCATGCTCGATATTAAATGATGAACAAGGCTTGAGGTGGTCTCAAAGAATAATTTCACTCTCTCATACAAATATCTACTGGTATTCCCGATCTCACGAGGATATCACTATCATTGACCGCTATAGGGAATTCCCTAATGTTCCACTCCTTGGAATTGGGGGAGGTATTACTTGCAACCCTTATCTAGATCTAAGTCAATTTGGTTATGCTCGAAGAGATAATCCTCATGACACGCTTATCTAGGGTATTGTATTTGATTACAAGAACGATCCTCAAGGTTATCGTTAAAGGTTTATACATGCTTGGGGCATGGTGAGCAAGATTGATATAAAGGCTTTAGGACAAAAGAATTTCATCCCTCTGGAGCCCTATCTCAAATGGGTACAAGCTCGTGCTCAAAACCTTATGATGCCATATCCTACTGTCCTGCCAGTAATCAGGGAGTCTGTTGTCAAAGGAGACATTTCTCGCACCATCCTTCATCTAGACATGCCTACTGACCTTGAAGAATTGTAGAAGTCCTGGATTCAACTCAAGGAAGAACAGGACACCTTTGAGACTCAATTTTATGCAAGTGAGAAGAAAGTGTTGGAACTCACGAAGCAAATTCATGAGGAGCAAAGTCTTAACGCATATATCAACATGAAGAGGAGGCGTCCATGGGAAACTTAGAGTTTTAGGAGTTTTATAATTTTTTCCTTTGAAATATTTTGTATTCACATAAACTTAATAATAAAATCTTCGTTTATGTTTCCTCTTGGTTAGAAAATTTAAATCTCATAAGGTCCTTGAAAACATTGCATATACATATCATGCATATCACTACATGACAAGTGTTTCAAGACATGTTTCTTATGTTTTTGCTATTTATTTCAGCAGAAAGAATGGCTCTTTGTTGTACCCCAAAATTTGCCCTCCCTTTTCTCATTAATTGCTCATCACAAAACCTTTGAAGATCAAGATCCAGTTAGGGTTTCATCTGCTCAAGACTTCTCCTTGCACTGTTGACCCAAATTAGGGTTTGTGTTTGCACAAAGATGTTTTGACTTAAAATTCCTAAGATGACTTTCATGCTTCATGTTGGACCCCCAAGTTTATCCATACCAAGTTTCAAGTCTTGATTCCAAGTTTTGCCCAGTCAATTGGACAGTTGACCTAGAAATCAGCTGTATTGGGGAAAAAGTCAACTGTGGCCAATTGACAGTCAAACCTCATGAAAATTGACCCACATAAACATTATGAACTCATATGGACCATTTGATCAAGTTTGGATCACAATTCCATAAGAAATTTGATCAGATCACCAAAAGGGCAAAATGGTCATTTTTAGGGTTTTGACTGCACAAAGGCAATTTTTGACTGTTTGACCTAGCCAATGGCAAACCAAGCTCATATATGGACTCAAGGACTCCATGGAATTATCTTGACATGCTCAACAAACTCAAAAGATCCCAAGTACACAGGATTGACAGTTGAATTTCCCAGTCAATTGATCAATTTTGACTGTATACTGAAAAGTCAAACTTTGACTTTTTGGTCAAAATCAAGAGTCAAGATTCATTTTTCATCAAAGCATGCCAAATCATGAAACTTGTTCACCAAGAAATCACAAAATGCAAATTAGGGTTAGAAATTAGAATTTTTCATAACTTAGAATTTTTCTAAGTTATAAAAAACCCTAATTTTTTCCCAACTTTGCCCCACTTTTTCACCAAGATCCATTTGTATTCAAACAAAAGTCAAAACATGAAAGTTGTAGCTTGTTGCATAATATACAACTTTGATCACAAAGTTTTCCCATTTGAGGCTTGTATCTCAAGTTAAATTTTTTTGAATAAGGGCACTAAACCATTCTTAACTTAGTGAGTTTTTGACCTATTTTGACAAGGTTTTCTACCCCACTTCAAGGCCATTTTCCATACACCTCCACTTGGAATTTCAGTTTTCATTTCAAAGATGGATTGTAGTACACATTCCAAGCTTTCCAAAATGTCCAAGAACTCATCAAACAACCTCATGACTTGAGAGATTCGAATTTCACAATTTGGCAAAAACTCACTTTTGAATTGGCTATTTTTCATGTTCATGACTTGTGCAAACTTCTCAAACCAGCATGCCCCTTGATTACAGGTCCTAAAACCATCCAACACTCAATAATTTAATGCATGTTCATTGTGCTAAGACCTTGTTTCATGAGCTAAAGTATTGTATGATGGATTAATCCCAAATTGGAAAAAGCATTATATCCATTTTTGCAAAAGTTTCACTTTATGTCCAATTACAAATCCAAGAAGTACAGTCCATATCTAATTGGCACAAGTTTATGTGTTAATCACACTGATCAAGGAGGGATTATGCAGCATAGTATGAGGGCCTGTACAGGCTAGAGGCACAAAGGAACCATTGCTTGCTTAAAGTGTAAGAAACACATCATAACCTACAACAACTCTCATATCAGCTTAGAAACCCTTAAGTGAACTTATCAAACATACTCAAGACATCTCAACCAAGCTTTTGCACGACCCTAACACCTCTCAAACACTCCCAATCTCAGAATCATCTTCAAACTGCAAAAACAGGGTCAGGCCTGCAGTTTGAGTGCCATCTCCCATTTCCCTCAAGCTCTCTTGCCCAAACCAGTTCACACACATCCCCTAGCATCTATGCAAGCTAACCATGACTTGAAACACGACCTGTAATCCCTCTAACCACTTCCACCATTTTCAGTTTCTTGTTTTGCAGGTGAAGTGCTCTAGCACGATTCAGAAGCTTTCAAGACAAAGTAAACATTGGAATAGCATCCCTGGACCTCAAGGAAGCTTTTCCAATCATCACCTTGCACTGAAAGCTCCCTCATTGCCAGATAGAACTTCAGCTGAACAGGTATCTTGGTGAACTTCTATCTCTCTTATCAAGCATCATTAGCTCTAAGTTTGTGAATAAACCATGTTCTACTCATGCCACTGAACATGTACATGTTTTTACTTTTCATTTCTTTTGCTTGAGCTGTGAGAATTTGAGGTTTAAAAATGGCAGAAAATCTAGGTTAGGATTTGGGGGAGGAGAAATTCTCCCTCATCTTAGAGAGTTAGATCAAGTTCTGCATATGGTTGGATTCGTCTCTTGATGCTGAACATTTTTTATGTTATGAGTTTTTATTAATAAGCCAGGAATCAGGAGTTAGAAGATCAAGAACAGGGCGCGCGTTTTTGAATTGTTTTTGGCTGAAGGTTGAAGACAATGTCTTCTTGGGCTGGGCCTGAGCAATTTTCTTATTCACACCACTTTTTTTGTTTTGCACCCCTGAGCCCATTTGCTTCATTTTTAATGTTTTTTGACTTTTTCTTTTTTTTAACTGACTCATTTATTTTTTCTCGGCATATTAAAAATATAAAAATATTTTTCTCATCATTTTTTGAATTTATTAAGTATTTATTTGATTGTTTCTTTAGTTTGTACATAAATAGATAAATATATATATATACTTTTTGTTTAAAATATTAAGATAGTACAAATATATTTTTATATACATTTTATCTTATTTTTACTTCCTGAAAATATTTTATGGAAAAATACCTTTTTTATTTAAATATTAAATATTATTAACTAATACATATAATATACATTTTGTAAATAATATAAATATATAGGTATATATTAATATGCTTAAGATAAAAATACCAAAAATGTACATATTTTATTTTTTAATATTTAATATTAAAAAATACCCTTTTTACAAATATACTATATTTTATTTTATTTTTGTATGTAAATAATAATTATTATATGAATTAATTGATTAATATCCCTTTTTGATTAAAAAATTAGGGTTTTGCCCTAAATATGAGAATACTCCAAAAAATAATACCTTTTTATCTCTCTTTTTATTTTTACATAAATAATACTTTTTTTTCATACACATAAAAATTCTTTTTACATTTTTGCATATTTATTTCATTTCCATTTAATTATGCAATTATTTGTCTTGTAAATATTCAAAGAAAATGATGTAATAGCTAGGTTTAATTTCTTGTCTAAATATACCCCATTTGAGACATTGTACCCCCCTCCCCATATTATTATGTTGTAATAGTGTAGGAATTTAAATTTCGCACTTTAATGCTTTCTAAACCTACCATGCTAGAATTAGGGTTTGTATGCGAATAAAACGAACAAAATAGTTTGACCTAATTTCAAGACAAATAAGCATGAAAATGGACAACACATTTCACACTTGCACCCCTAGGGTATTCCACTTTGTTGCCTTCAAATAATTGGGCCATATTGTATGTTGAATTTCTTTGGGTAAAACAAACAATCAAATGATCATAGCCCCTCAAAAGTTGCCTAACTAAATGATCAAGTCCCTTTTAAAGACAAATTGCCCAAAGACATTTAACACTATTGCAATTATGGTCTAAACAATGACCCGCGCCTGTCTCTTTCACCTCCTAATAAAGGATTGTCCACCAAATGCAATGGTGGAACAAAATTGTCAAAAGGTTTAAAACATAACAAAGATCTTTGAGAAAACTCTAGGGTAGATAAACTCTTGAGTACTTGCCAATTTGCAAAGAAAACACTTGCCTAATTTCAAACTACACTTCACAAACACTTTCAAAACAAACTTTCAAAAAACCTTGAAACATCTTTTCAAAAGACAAATACCTCTTGTAAAACATTCGAGTAAAGAATTGTTACAAGGGTAGCCTATGCAAGGCATCTTTTCAAAACATTTTCAAAATCACACACCAAGCACCATTTCAAACAATTGAAAACCAAGGCAAGTTGATCTAAGCAAGTACCTAAGAGCCCATGGATAACCATGGATAGAAAGGGTGCTAATACCTTCCCTTTCTATAATCTACTCCCCGAACCCAAGAAAAATCTCAAAGGTTTTTTGCTGTGCTTTTTAAACCTTTCCTTAGGATAAAATAAAAAGTCGGTGGCGACTCTTGCTCAACCGAAACATTTGCGAAAACAAACGCAAAACCCTAGTCAGTTCTCCCACCGTATCACAGAACTGGCGACTCTGCTGGGGAAAATTTTAAAGTGGAGTAACCTTAGGGCTTAGATCACCCTCTTGCATGACTAATTGTTTGATTTGTTTGCTTTATACTTTGGCTCTATTGTTTGGGTTTGCAATCCTACACCCGGATTTTGGGAAACATTCATAGATAGCAATACGTTGTGGAAACTGTGTGGGGTATACCGACACGGTCGAAGCAATAACTATATTAGTGCGACATATTTGTGAGTACTGGTAACCCTTGAGTTCAATCAAGGAGAGTACGGGGCCACTGAGTGATGTCACTAAGCACTAATGACCTAGAACCTTAATTGACCATCTTGGCCTTTTGTTAAGGGTAGTGAGATGACCAGCTTTGGTGCAGTCCGAAGTTGGTAGATACTCGATACTACACTCATTGAGGGTTGTTTTCTTGGAATATTTTGGTCTCTAGTTAAGTGGCTAAACCAGAACAATGAACAATGAAAACAATCCAGTGATATTGAGCTCCTTAGAACCCGGTTACTATTCATAAGACAGGTTTTTAAGCCAACTACACTCAAGAGGGTACTTACCTATGAAACCCCATGCAAGCCTGAAACTAGGGTTTGATGTGATTTGCTTGTACATATGTTTTGTGCATACATCATAAACATCATGAAGCATCATATGCATTTACTAACCATTTCAAGGGTTTGGATCTTCATCTTTGTTCCTGTTTTGTAGGTCATGGAAATTCCTCGCAGAAATACCATTCAAGTCAACCTTGTGAGAATCTCTCCTCAACTCAAGGAGCTCACCTCAAGAATTCCGGAAAATTCATCCTTCAGTGAAAGGCATGGTAGGCTGCTCAGCCTAGTCAACACCAACATTGAAGAAGACATGATGAAAGTGCTATTCCAGTTCTTTGACCCTCTTCACCACTGTTTCACTTTCCCTGATTATCAGTTGGTACCCACTTTGGAGGAGTTTTCTCAACTCCTGAGAATCCCTATCCTTAATCAACTACCCTTCAACGGTACGGAAAAGGAACCAAAGCCGGAAGATGTTGCTCGAGCATTACATCTACAACCATCTGACATCAAGGGGCATTGGGAAACCAGAAGCGGCGTCAAGGGATTCTTAGCAAAATTCTTGTTTGAGAAGGCACAAGAATGTTGGAATTCATTGGACCTACAAGCCTTTGAAGAAATTGTGGCACTCCTTATCTATGGGTTTGTCTTGTTCCCAAATCCTGACCAATTGGTAGATGTCAACACCGTCAAAATCTTCTTGTCCAGAAATCCGATACCAACATTGCTTAGGGACATTCTTCACTCATTTTACACACGAACAATGAGAAAGAGGGGTGTTCTCATGTGCTGTACTCCTATCCTTGCAAGGTGGTTTATTTCGCACCTTCCACAATCTGTCTTGAAGAATGACCAAGGTACAAGGCGGTCCCAACGGTTGATGACTCTTACTCATTCTGATGTGCATTGGTGTTCTCGGTCTAGAGAAAATGTCATCATTGTCGATCGCTGCGGAGAGTTTCCTAATGTTCCTTTACTTGGCATTAGAGGAGGCATTACCTACAACCCTTGTCTAGCTTTGAGACAATTTGGATATGCACGGAGGGATGGCCCTCATGACATGTTGATTCCTAGCCTAGTTTTTGACTTCGACAACGATGCGCAAGGACTTTGCCAAAGATTCATCAGAGCTTGGGGAAAACTCAACAAGGTTGATAGCAAGACTCTGGGACACAAGAACTCCATCCCTCTTGAACCCTATCTCAAGTGGATACGAGCCCGAGCCCAAAGTCTAATGATGCCTTATCCTCATGTACTCCCAGTGATTAAAGAGCCCGTCAATGAAGGAGAGGTTCCCTACACCATCCTACATCTAGACATGCCTACATCGTGGGAGGAAATGCAGAAAAGTTGGATTCAGCTAAAGGAAGAATGGAATACTTTTGAAGCTAGCTTCTACGCCAGTGAGAAGAAGGTTCTAGAGCTTACCCGCCGACTCCATGAGCAAGAGGCCCTCAATACCTACATCGCACCAAAGAGGATGCGCAATGTCTTTCTGCCTTAAGAAGTTTATTTTGTAATATTTGGCCCATGGAGCATTTATGTACTAACAAATTTCTTCTTATTAATATGACGTGCATTCTTCTTTGTCTAAAACAATTTTGAATGTTCTAAATCCTTGAATGCATTGCATACATAAGCATACCATTCATCATGTGCATAAGCAGGTCTCACTCCAGGTTTCCTTATCTGTCTGCTGTTTATTTCAGTAGGATGGATCTCGAGCAAACAGTCAAAGACCTACAAGCTCAGAATGCACAGTTCCAGCAACTCCTGACGACCTTGGCTAAAGGTCAGGAGGATCTCAAGACCTTGTTGGGGAATAAGGACCCAGTGAAAAAGAAGAAAAAGAGGATTGGGGTGGCTACTTTGGGGAGAAGATTTGACGGAGAAGCTCGAAGAGTGCTTGAATTTCCTCCTACTTCTGATGAGGGGACCAGTAAAAGAGATGGAGCTGCGGTACCTTCCGAGTCTGAGGCGGAAGAAGAAGAGGTTGAAGAGGATGAAGATTATTCTGACCAGCAATACCCTCCAGCTGATGATAAATACAAAGGGTTAGAAGACCGATTGGCCGCCATGGAATTACAAAGAGTACCGGGCTTGGACTTTGAAGACTTGTGCTTGGTTGCCGGGATTGTGATTCCCCCAAAATTCAAAGTACCAGTGTTTGTGAGGTATGATGGGCTGTCCTGCCCCAAAATGAATCTCAGGTCCTACGTGAGAAAGATTCAACCCTATACGGCAGATAAAAATCTCTGGATTCATTTCTTTCAAGACAGCCTTTCGGGAGCTCAGTTGGAGTGGTTTTATCAGCTAGAAGGAACCAGTGTCAGAAATTGGGAAGATTTGGCCACCGCTTTCTACAAACAATACCAGTATAATTCTGACCTTGCTCCTACGCGTACCCAACTTCAGGGTATGTCACTAGGAACAAGCGAGGGATTCAAAGAATATGCACAAAAATGGAGGGATTTGGCTGGCAGGGTGCAGTCTCCTTTAACCGATCGCGAGCTCGTTGATATGTTTCTTGGGACCCTATCTGGGCCATTTTTCAATCATCTAATTGGTAACTCTTCCGCGGGGTTTACCGATTTGATCTTAACAGGCGAAAGAATAGAAGCTGGCATCAATTCAGGAAAGATTCAGAAGGGTGTTGCTGCTAGTGTTGAGAAGAAGCCTTTTAAGAAGGAAACAGCTGTGGTATATTCTCAGAGAAGAGCAGGGAAGATGGAGCGTCGGCCAACTGTGGGGGCCGTAATGATTCAAAACACTCCTAGTGAGCAGCCTCGCTATAACCAGTCCAGACCAAATCAGCAACGGGTGGAACGGCCACAACGGCAGTTCACCCGCATTAATATGACTCCAGCGCAAGTGCTTCCTCATCTACTGAAGTTGAACCTCGCCACCATCAAGGAGGCACCAAAGAATGTGAATACGTCCTCTCCGCATTATCATGCCAATGCTAAATGCGCCTACCATTCAGACAGTGTTGGACACGACAACAATGATTGCTGGGCACTCAAGCATAAAATCCAAGACCTGATAGAGGCTAAGGAGGTGGAGTTTGACACTCCAGAGAAGCCTAATGTGATATCTGCACCCATGCCGAAACACGGCCGAAATGTCAACGCCATTGAAGAAGATTTATATGTTGCTGATGTCAGTGATCTGACCACTCCACTGCTAACCATTAAGTTGAATCTGTTGAGGGCCGGGATCTTCTCGGGATGTAAAGAGGAATGCTATTGTTGTTACTCTCTGCCGTTTGATTGTCCGCTACTGAAGAAAGGCATCCAAGGCCTTATGGATAGCCGACAAATTTTGTTTGAAAAAGTTTCTGCTGTTCCTGTTCATACTGAAGATGTCTCAATCATAACCATTCACGCCAATCTTTCCAAGGCCGTCAAAAAGCCTGTTAAGATTACACCAGCTATGAAATCTGTTCCTTTGAAGATAACTATGCCAGGGCCTGTTCCCTATGTTTCTGAGAAGTCGATACCTTGGAACTATGGCGGTGACGTCTACTACCATGGTATCAAGCAAATCGAAGTAATTGAAGAAAGTTCGGACGATGAAGAAGCCAGCATTAGTAACATTGCGGGCACTAGCAAAATCACCAGGAGCGGGAGAATATTTTCTCCAGAGATTGCCCCTCCAAGAGCAGTCTTTGGACCCTCATCAGCTAATAAGGTCATCCATGCACCAATAAAACTCTCTGCTAGAATTCCCCTGATTGAAGATGTTGTTGTTCCTAGTACTGTCTCTCCTACCGCTGCTGACAAAGGTAAGGGAATCCAAGATGAGCCCGTCAGGACGAGGGCTCAACCCTTGGTAATCCCGAAAGCCTCCAAGAAGGAAATGGACGAGATTTTAAGGATAATCAAGAGAAGTGATTACGATGTGGTGGAACAGTTGGGGCAAACCCCCTCCAAGATCTCCATGCTGGCACTACTACTTTGCTCAGAAGCGCACGCTAAAGCCCTGATAAAATTCTTGAAGGCAGCTCATGTGCCCCAGGAAACCTCTGCGGATCAATTTCAGAATTGCGTGGCTAGCCTGACTGCGGATAATGGATTAGGTTTTTCTGATGCCGACCTAACTCCTAAAGGTAGAAATCACAATGATGCTTTGCACATTTCAGTCGAGTGTCGAGGAACTACTCTCGCACATGTCTTGGTAGATACTGGTTCGTCGCTGAATGTTTTTCCTAAGAAGGCCTTGGACCGACTAGATTGTGAAGGATTGGATTTGAAGCCAAGTGATATTGTTGTCAGAGCTTTCGATGGTTCGAAGAGAATGGTCCATGGAGAGGTTGAAATTCCCATCCAGATAGGCACCGAGGTGTTTAAATCCACTTTCTATGTGATGGACATCCGTCCATCATACTCTTGCTTGCTGGGTAGACCTTGGATACACCATGCTGGGGCAGTTACCTCCTCCTTACATCAGATGTTGAAGTATCCTGTCAAGGGAAAGATCATCACTGTCCATGGCGAAGAAGAGTACATGATTAGCCATTTAAATTCTTTCCGGTATGTGGAGGTTGAAGGAGATTTCATTGAGACACCGTTTCAACATTTCGAAGAAGTCCTTCCTGAAATAGCAGTAGCGAAGTTGACAGATGAGACATCGAGGCAGATGGCCAGGATGGCATCTCTGGAGGATGCAAGGGCCGCAATAAAAGAAGGGAAGAATTCAGCATGGGGGCAGTTACCCGACATTCCGCATAAGACTGAAAAGTTTGGGTTAGGGTTCACAGCCGCTGGCCAAAAAGCTATGCGCCGTGCAAAGATTGAAAGGGCGCCAGTCAAAATTTCTCCCTACGGAATCAACGCCCTGGAGGATGAAGACAAAGAGAGCAGCATTGAAGGGTGGATTTATCCAACTGTCAAAGGAGGATTGAGCAATTGGGAGGCTAAGGACTTTGTCCCCATCACTTTTATTCATCAGTAATTTATCTGTTAAACATTTCCTTTTGGTCTGTAATATTTACTTTCAAACAATCCGTACACTATCTTTTCACCTCCTGCCTTGCCCGGGGCATGTAGGTCCATTTGTAAGGGTTTTGTTTATCTTTCATATTCATGTGCCATGTTTAATGATTCATTGGACGTTTTTCATTTGATAAACTGCTTATGTTCATTTTCTTTCCTTTTGCATTTTTGTTTAAGGATGGCTATCCCTTACACGCACCCACACTCACCAATGCAGGTACCCATCCACTCCGGATTCCATGGGTGACTATTCTGCTATATCTTTCAATAACTCTGAGGATCTGGTCAATCTAGCCGAGTATGAAGATGACGAAGGTTGTGAAGTGCCCGGGGAACTAGCCAGACTTCTGCAACAAGAGGAAAGGGCCATCTTACCGCATGAAGAGCCATTGGAAACTGTTAACTTGGGAACCGAGGAGGACCGGAAGGAGGTGCAAGTGGGTGCCAATCTGGAACCAAGTGTCAAGGAACGCCTGATACAGTTGTTGAATGAGTATGTTGAAATCTTCGCTTGGTCTTATGAAGACATGCCGGGTTTAGACGCAGACATCATGGTCCACCGTCTCCCCACAAGAGAAGACTGTCCACCAATCAAGCAAAAAGTTCGCCGAATGAGGCCTGACATGTCCGAAAAGATCAAAGCAGAAGTAATGAAGCAATTCGATGCCGGCTTTCTGGCTGTTACGTCCTATCCTCAATGGGTCGCTAACATTGTGCCAGTACCTAAGAAAGATGGCAAAGTCAGGATGTGTGTGGACTACCGGGATTTGAATAGGGCCAGTCCCAAAGATGATTTTCCGCTACCTCACATTGACATCTTGATCGACAATACAGCTCAGCATAAAGTGTTTTCTTTCATGGATAGATTCTCGGGCTACAATCAAATCAAAATGGCCCCCGAGGATATGGAGAAAACAACTTTTGTCACACATTGGGGCACTTTCTGTTACAAGGTGATGCTGTTCGGGCTGAAGAACGCAGGGGCAACTTATCAACGCGCCATGGTAGCTTTATTTCATGATATGATACATCACGAGATTGAAGTTTACGTAGACGATATGATAGCTCGGTCACAAACAGAGGAAGAGCACCTTGAACATCTGGAGAAGCTGTTTGCCAGATTGAAAGAATACAAGCTCAGGCTGAATCCAAGTAAATGCACTTTTGGAGTTAGGTCTGGTAAACTCCTGGGATTCATTGTAAGTAACAAAGGCATTGAAGTCGATCCCGCAAAAGTAAAAGCAATACAAGAGATGCCTGCTCCCCGTACTGAGAAGGAGGTTAGAGGATTCTTGGGGCGCTTAAACTATATTTCCAGATTCATCTCACATCTAACTTCCACCTGTGAACCGATTTTCAAACTCTTGAAAAAAGATCAGGTAGTCGAGTGGAACGACGATTGTCAAGCTGCTTTTGATAGAATCAAGGAGTATTTGCTAGAACCTCCTATTCTGATGCCACCCGTCGAAGGAAGACCATTGATCATGTATTTGACCGTCTTGGATAACTCAATGGGGTGTGTTTTGGGCCAGCATGACGAGTCTGGTCGAAAAGAGCATGCTATTTATTACCTTAGCAAAAAGTTTACCGACTGTGAGACTCGCTACTCACTGCTCGAGAAAACTTGCTGCGATTTGGTATGGGCTGCTCGCCGACTAAGACAGTACATGTTGACTCATACTACCTTGTTGATTTCCAAAATGGACCCTATCAAGTATATCTTTGAGAAGCCCGCTTTATCTGGAAGGATAGCTAGATGGCAAATGATCCTAACTGAGTATGACATCCAGTACACCACCCAAAAAGCTATAAAAGGGAGTGTACTAGCTGACCATCTGGCTCATCAGGCTATTGAAGATTATCAACCCATGAGATTTGATTTCCCGGACGAGGACATCATGAATTTGGACAACATTAAAGGTGACGGACCGTATGACGGACCCGAAAAGGGATCCCGATGGACTCTGTACTTTGATGGTGCTTCAAATGCACTTGGAAACGGCATTGGCGCAGTACTCATTTCTCCAGAAGGTTGTCACACACCTTTCACGGTGTTGTACCCCAAAATTTGCCCTCCCATTTCTCATTGATTTCTCATCACAAAGCCCTTGAAGCTCAGGATCCAGTTAGGGTTTCATCTGCTCAAGACCTCTCCTTGCACTGTGGACTCAAAATTAGGGTTTGTGTTTGCACAAAGATATTTTTACCTAGAATGCCTAAGATGACTTTCATGCCTCATATTGGACTCCCAAGTTTACCCATATCAAGTTTCAAGTCCTGATTCCAAGTTTTGCCCAGTCAATTAGACAGTTGACCTAAAAATCAACTGTATTGGGGAAAAAGTCGACTGTGGCCAATTGACAGTCAAACCTCATGAAAATTGACCCACATCAACATATTGGACTCACATGAACCATTTTATCAAGTTTGGATCACAATTCCACAAAAAATTTGATCAGATCACCAAAAGGGCAAAATGGTCATTTTTAGGGTTTTAACTGTACAAAGGCAATTTTTGACTGTTTGACCTAGCCAATGGCAAACCAAGCTCAAACATGGACTCAAGGACCCCATGGAATTATCTTGACATGATCAACAAGCTCAAAAGATCCCAAGTACACAAGATTGAAAGTTGAATTTCCCAGTAAATTGATCAATTTTGACTGTATACTGAAAAGTCAAACTTTGACTTTTTGGTCAAAATCAAGAGTCAAGATTCATTTTTCATCAAAACATGCCAAATCATGAAACTTGTTCACCAAGAAATCACAAAATGCAAATTAGGGTTAGAAATGGAATTTTTCATAACTTAGAATTTTTCTAAGTTATGAAAAACCCTAATTTTTTCCCAACTTTGCCCCACTTTTTCACCATGATCCATTTCAAACAAAAGTCCAAACATGAAAGTTGTAGCTTGTTGCATAATCTACAACTTTGATTCACAAAGTTTTCTCATTTGAAGCTTGTATCTCAAGTTACAATTTTTTGAATAAGGGCACTAAACCATTTTTAACTTAGTGAAATTTTAACCTATTTTGACAAGGTTTTCTACCCCACTTCAAGGCCATTTTCCATACACTTCCACTTGGAATTTCAAATTGCATTTCAAAGATGGATTGTAGTACACATTCCAAGCTTTCCAAAATGTCCAAGAACTTCTCAAACAACCTCATGGTTAGAGAGAATCGAATTTCACAATATAGCAAAAAACCACTTTGTTCATGACCAAGTTCCATGTCCATAACTTTGCAAATTTGAACTCAGCATGCTTTAGGCTAGATTACAGGTCCTTAAACCAAGTTGCACTCAATAATTTAATGCATATTCATTGTGTTAAGGTGTTGTTCTATGAGTTTGAACATTGTATAAAAGTTTAATCCCAAACTAGATAAAGCAAATTAACCATTTTGGTAAAAGGTAGCTTTATGTCAATTTTGAAATCCAACAAGTACATTGCAAATCTGAATGGCACAAGTTTATGAACACAACACACTGATCAAGGAGGGATTATGCAGCACATTAGGGGCCCTCTACATGCCTAGGATCACAAGTTGCATTTTGTTGCTTAAGTGTGAAGAAAAGTCCCATAACTCATGACAACTCTGATATCAGCATAGAGACACAAGAACAAACATATCAAACATACTCAACATATCCCAACCAAGCTAACACACGACCTTGGCACCTCTCAAACACCCTCCATCTCAGAAACACCATCAAACTGCTCAAACAGAGCAACTCCTGCAGATTGAGTGCCATCTCTCAATCCCTCCAAGCTTTCTGGCCCAAGCTTGTTCCTCTACCTTCCATACAACCTATGCAAGCTATCCAGAAGCTAAGGCACGATCTGTAATTTCTCTAACCACTTCCACCATTTTCTCATTTTTGACTTGCAGGTTAAATTCTATAGCTTGATTCAGAAGCTTTCAAGACAAAGTAAGCATTGGAATAGCATCCCTGAACCTCAAGGAAGCTTTTCCAATCACCACCTTGCACTGAAAGTTCCTACATCTCCAGATAGAAGTTCAACTGAATAGGTAAAAGTTTGAATTCGTATCTCTCTTATTATGCATCATTAGTCTTAAGTTTGTGAAGAAATAATGTCATACTCATGCCACTGAACATGTCCATGTCTTTACTTTTCATTTCTTTTGCCTGAGTAGAGAGAATTTAGAGTTTGAAAATGACAGAAAACTTAGGTTAAGATTTGGGATCACTAAAATTCTCTCTCATTTTTTAGAGTTAAGAGATGTTCTTTACATATTTGGAATCGTGGTTTCATGCTTAACATCTTTTGTGTTGGAAGTTTGTTCAAAAAATCAAAGAATCAGGATTTCAAACGAAGCTTGCAGGCGCGCGTTTTGTTATACAGAGGTTGAAGAAGAAGTGGTCTGGGCTGGGCCTGGAACTATTTTCTTTTCACACCCTATTTCCATGTTCATACCCCCCAAGCCCATTTGCTTTATTTTTAATGATTTTTGACATTTTCTTTTTTTATTTGATTCATTTATTTTTTCTCAGTATATTAAAATTTTGAAAATATTTTTCTCATCATTTTTTGATTTTATTTGGTATTTATTTGATTTTCTTTTGATTTATACATAAATGAATATATATTATTATTTAGAATAAATAGAAAAATAGTGTAAATACATTTTCATTTTCATTTTTTATTTTATATTACCCTCTGAAAATATTTTATATAAAAAAATACTATTTTCTAAAAATATTAAATATTATTATTATTTATCCATAATACATATTTAAAATAATGTAAATATAAGTACATATTTATTAATATACTTAGAATAAAATATAAAAAAATGTACATATTTTTTTTTTAATGTTTAATACTAAAAATGCCTTTTTTACAAATATATCATATTTTATTTTATTTTTGTATGTAAATAATGAATATTGTATGAATTAATTAATTAATATACATTTTGATTAAAATTAGGGTTTTTACCCTAAATTTGAAAATACCTTAAAATAATACCCTTTTATTTTCTTTATTTTATTTTACATAAATAATACCTTTTTTACATATACATAAAAATTCCTTTTATATTTTGCATATTTATTTCAATTTCCATTTAATTATGCAATTATTCATCTTGTAAATATTCCTAAAAATGATGTAATAGCTTAGATTTAAATTCTTGCCCAAATAAACCCCATTTGAAACATTGTACCCCCCTCCCCATATTATTGTGATGTAATAGCGTAGGAATTTAAATTTCGCACTTTTAATACTTTCTAAACATACTATGCTAGAATTAGGGTTTTGTATGCGAATAAAAATGAACAAAAATAGTTGGACCTAATACAAGATAAATGAGCATGAAAGTAAACAACACATCTCACACTTGCACCCCCTAGGGTATTCCACTTTGTTGCCTTTCAAAAATGGGCCATATTGCATGTTGAACTTCTTTGGGCAAAACAAACAAATTGAATGATCATAGTCTCTCGATAAAACTTTTCAAAACAAACAAAAACAAATGATCAAGTCCCTTAAAGAAAATTGCCCAAAGACATTTAACGCTATTGCAATTATGGTCCAAACGATGACCCGCGCCCGTCCCTTTCACCTCCTAAAGATAAGATTGTTCACCAAATACAATGGTGGAATAAAATTGTCAAAAGGTTTAAAACATAACAAAAATCTTTGAGAAAACTTTAGGGTAGATAAACTCTTAAGTACTTGTCAATTTGCAAAGAAAACACTTGCCTAATTTCAAAACCCACTTCACAAGCACTTTCAAAATCAACTTTTCAAACCCTTGAAACATCTTTTTAAAAGATAAAACACCTTTTGTAAAACATTCGAGTAAAGAATTGTTACAAGGTTAGCCTAACACAAGGCATCTTTTCAAAACATTTTCAAAACCATACACCAAGCACTATTTCAAACAATTGAAAACCAAGGCAAGTTGATCTAAGCAAGTACCTAAGAGCCCATGGATAACCATGGATAGAAGGGGTGCTAATACCTTCCCCTTCTATAATCTACTCCCCGAACCCAAGAAAAATCTCAAAGGTTTTTGCTGTGCTTTTTAAACCTTTCCTTAGGATAAAATAAAAAGTCGGTGGCGACTCTTGCTCAACCGAAACATTTGCGAAAACAAACGCAAAACCCTAGTCAGTTCTCCCACCGTATCACAGAACTGGCGACTCTGCTGGGGACAATTTTAAAGTGGAGTAACCTTAGGGCTTAGATCACCCTTTTGCATGACTAATTGTTTGATTTGTTTGCTTTATACTTTGGCTCTATTGTTTGGGTTTACAATCCTCCACCCGGATTTTGGGAAACATTCATAGATAGCAATACGTTGTCGAAACTGTGCGGGGTATACCGACACGGTCTAAGCAATAGCTATATTAGTGCGACATATTTGTGAGTACCGGTAACCCTTGAGTTCAATCAAGGAGAGTACGGGGCCGCTGAGTGATGTCACTAAGCACTAATGACCTAGAACCTTACTTGACCATCTTGGCCTTTTATTAGGGGTAGTGAGATGACCGGCTTTGGTGCAGTCCGAAGTTGGTAGATACTCGATACTACACTCATTGAGGTTTGTTTTCTTGGAATATTTTGGTCGCTAGTTAAGTGGCTAAACCAAAACAATGAACAATGAAAACAATCCAGTGATATTGAGCTCCTTAGAACCCGGTTACTATTTATAGGACAGGTTTTTAAGCCAACTACACTCAAGAGGGTACTTACCTATGAAACCCCATTAAAGCCTGAAATTAGGGTTTGGTGTGATTTGCTTGTACATATGTTTTGTGCATACATCATAAACATCATAAAACATCATATGCATTCACTAACCATTTCAAGGGTTTTGGATCTTCAGCTTTGTTCTTGTTTTGTAGGACATGGAAATTCCTCGCAGAAACACCATTCAAGTCAACCTTGTGAGAATCTCTCCTCAACTCAAGGAGATCACTTCAAGAATTCCGGAAAATTTATCCTTCAGTGAAAGACATGGTAGACTGCTCAGCCTAGTCAACACCAACATTGAAGAAGACATGATGAAAGTGCTATTTCAGTTCTTTGACCCTCTTCACCACTGCTTCACTTTCCCTGATTATCAGTTGGTTCCCACTTTGGAGGAGTTTTCTCAACTCCTAAGAATCCCTATCCTTAATCAACTACCCTTCAACGGTACGGAGAAGGAACCAAAGCCTGAAGATGTTGCTCGAGCACTACATCTACAACCATCTGAAATCAAGGGGCATTGGGAAACCAGAAGCGGCGTCAAAGGATTCTTAGCAAAATTCTTGTTTGAGAAGGCACAAGAATGTTGGAACTCATTGGACCTACAAGCCTTTGAAGATATTGTGGCACTCCTTATCTATGGGTTGGTCTTGTTCCCAAATCCTGACCAATTGGTAGATGTCAACGCCGTCAAAATCTTCTTGTCCAGAAATCCAATACCAACATTACTTGGGGACATCCTTCACTCATTTTACACACGAACAATGAGAAAGAGGGGTGTTCTCATGTGCTGTACTCCTATCCTCGCAAGGTGGTTTATTTCGCACCTTCCACAATCTGTCTTGAAGAATGACCAAGGTATAAGGTGGTCCCAACGATTGATGACTCTCACTCATTCTGATGTGCATTGGTGTTCTCGATCCAGAGAAAATGTCATCATCGTCGATCGTTGCGGGGAATTTCCTAATGTTCCTTTACTGGGAATTAGAGGAGGTATCACCTACAACCCTTGCCTAGCTTTGAGACAATTTGGATATGCACGGAGGGATGGCCCTCATGACATGTTGATTCCTAGCCTAGTTTTTGACTTCGACAACGATGCGCAAGGACTTCGTCAAAGATTCATCAGAGCTTGGGGGAAACTCAACAAGGTTGATAGCAAGACTCTGGGACACAAGAACTCCATCCCTCTTGAGCCCTATCTCAAGTGGGTACGAGCCCGAGCCCAAAGTCTAATGATGCCTTATCCTCATGTGCTCCCATTGATTAAAGAGCCCGTCAATGAAGGAGAGGTTCCCTACACCATCCTGCATCCAGACATGCCTACATCGTGGGAGGAAATGCAGAAAAGTTGGATTCAGCTCAAGGAGGAACGGAACACTTTTGAAGCTAGCTACTACGCCAGTGAAAAGAAGGTTCTAGAGCTTACCCGCCGACTCCACGAGCAAGAGCCCCTCAACACCTACATCGCACCGAAGAGGATGCGCAATGTCTTTCTGCCTTGAGAAGTTTATTTTGTAACATTTGGCCCATGGGGCATTTATGTACTAACAAATTTCTTCTTATTAATATGACGTGCGTTCTTCTTTGTCTGAAACAACTTTGAATGTCCTAAATCCTTGAAAGCATTGCATACATCAGCATACCATTCATCATGTGCATAAGCAGGTCTCACTCCAGGTTTCCTTATCTATCTGCTGTTTATTTCAGTAGGATGTATCTCGAGCAAACAGTCAAAGACCTACAAGCCCAGAATGCGCAGTTCCAGCAACTCTTGATGACCTTGGTCAAGAGTCAAGAGGATATCAAGGCTCATCTGGAGAACAAGGACCCAGTGAAGAAGAAAAAGAGGGTCGGAGTGGCTACTTTGGGGAGAAGATTTGACAGAGAAGCTCGGAGGGTGCTTGAATTTCCTCCTACTTATGATGAAGGGACTAGTAAAAGAGATCGAGTTGCGGTGCCTTCCGAGTCTGATGCAGAGGAGGAAGAGGTTGAAGAGGATGAAGATTATTATGACCAGCAGTATCCTCCAGCTGATGACAAATATAAGGGTTTAGAAGACAGATTGGCTGCCATGGAATTGCAAAGGGTACCGGGTTTGGATTTTGAAGACATGGGCTTGGTTGCCGGAATTGTGATTCCCCCAAAATTCAAGGTGCCAGTGTTTGTAAGGTATGACGGGCTGTCCTACCCCAAAATGCATCTCAGGTCCTATGTGAGAAAGATTCAACCCTATACAGCAGATAAAAATCTCTGGATTCATTTCTTTCAAGACAGCCTGTCGGGAGCTCAGTTGGAATGGTTTTATCAGTTAGAAGGAACCAGTGTCAGAAATTGGGAAGATTTGGCCACCGCTTTCTATAAACAATACCAGTATAATTCTGATCTTGCTCCTACTCGTACCCAACTTCAGGGTATGTCACTAGGAACAAGTGAGGGATTCAAGGAATATGCACAAAAATGGAGGGATTTGGCTGGCAGGGTGCAGCCTCCTTTAACCGATCGTGAGCTCGTTGATATGTTTCTTGGGACCCTGTCTGGGCCATTTTTCAATCATCTAATTGGTAACTCTTCCGCGGGGTTTACCGATTTGATCTTAACAGGCGAAAGAATAGAAGCTGGCATCAAGTCAGGAAAGATTCAGAAGGGTGTTGCTGCAAGTGTTGAGAAGAAGCCTTTTAAGAAAGAGACAGCTATGGTATATTCTCAAAGAAGAGTAGGGAAGGTGGAGCGTCGGCCAACTGTGGGGGCCGTAATGATTCAAAACACCCCAAGTGAGCAGCCTCGCTACAACCAATCCAGACCAAATCAACAACGAGTGGAACGGCCACAACGGCAATTCACTCGTATTAATATGACTCCAGCACAAGTGCTTCCCCATCTGTTGAAGTTGAATCTTGCCACCATCAAGGAGGCGCCAAAGAATGTAAATACATCCTCTCCACATTATCATGCCAATGCCAAGTGCGCCTATCATTCAGACAGTGTTGGACACGACACCAATGATTGTTGGGCACTCAAGCATAAGATCCAGGACCTGATAGAGGCTAAGGAGGTAGAGTTTGACGCTCCAGAAAAACCCAATGTGATATCTGCACCTATGCCGAAGCACGGTCGGAATGTCAATGCCATTGAAGAGGATCTGTATGTTGCTGACATTAGTGATCTGACTACTCCGCTGCTAACCATTAAGTTGAATTTGTTAAGGGCCGGGATCTTCCCGGGATGTAAAGAAGACTGCTACTGTTGCCACTCTCTGCCGTTTGATTGTCCGCTGTTAAAGAAAGGCATCCAAGGCCTTATGGATAGCCGACAAATTTTGTTCGAAAAAGTTCCTGCTGTTCCAGTTCAAGTTGAAAATGTCTCAATTATAACCATTCACGCCAATCTTTCCGAGGCCATCAAAAAGCCAGTTAAGATTACACCAACTGCAAAGTCTATACCTTTGAAGATAACAATGCCGGGGCCTATTCCCTATGTTTCTGAGAAGTCGATACCTTGGAACTATGGTGGTGACATCTACTACCATGGTATCAAGCAAGTTGAGATAATTGAAGGAAATTCAGATGATGAAGAAGCCAGCATTAGCAACATTGCGGGCACCAGCAAAATCACCAGGAGCGGGAGAATATTTTCTCCAGAGATTGCCCCTCCAAGAGCAGTCTTTGGACCCTCATCAGCTAAAGAAGTCATCCCTGCACCAGTAAAACTCTCCGCTAGAACTCCTTTGATTGAAGAAATTGTCGTTCCTAGTGCTGTCTCTCCTACCATTGCTGATAAAGGAAAGGGAATACAAGATGAGCCCGTCAGGACGAGGGTTCAACCCTTGGTGATCCCGGAAGCCTCCAAGAAAGAGATGGACGATATTTTGAGGATAATCAAGAGAAGTGACTACGATGTGGTGGAACAATTGGGGCAAACCCCCTCCAAGATCTCCATGCTGGCACTGTTGCTTTGCTCAGAAGCGCACGCTCAAGCTTTGATTAAGTTTCTGAAGGCAGCTCATGTGCCCCAGGAAACCTCTGCGGACCAATTTCAACATTGCGTGGCTAGCCTGACTGCGGACAATGGATTAGGTTTTTCTGATGCCGACCTGACCCCTAAAGGCCGAAACCACAATGATGCGTTGCATATTTCAATCGAGTGTCGCGGAACCACCCTTGCACATGTTTTGGTTGATACCGGTTCATCGCTGAATGTTTTGCCTAAGAAGGCCTTGGACCGGCTAGATTGCGAAGGTTTGGAATTGAAGCCTAGTGATATTGTCGTCAGAGCTTTCGATGGGTCGAAGAGAATGGTCCATGGAGAAGTTGAAATTCCTGTCAAAATAGGTACTGAGGTGTTTAAATCCACTTTCTATGTAATGGACATCCGTCCATCATATTCCTGCCTGCTGGGTAGACCTTGGATACACCATGCTGGGGCAGTCACCTCCTCTTTGCATCAGATGCTAAAATATCCTGTAAAGGGAAAGATCATTACTCTCCACGGCGAAAAGGAGTACATGATTAGCCATTTAAATTCCTTCCGATATGTGGAGGTTGAAGGAGAGTTCATTGAGACACCGTTTCAACATTTCGAAGAGGTACTTCCTGAAATAGCGGTAGAAAAATTGACAGCTGAGACACCAAGACAGATGGCCAGGATGGCATCTCTGGAGGATGCAAGGGCTGAAGTTAAAGAAGGGAAGAATTCAGCGTGGGGGCAGTTACCCGATTTTCCGCATAAAACTGATAAGTTTGGATTAGGTTTCACAGCCGCTGGCCAGAAAGCTATGCGCCAGTCAAAGATTGAGAGAGCGCCGATCAAAATTTCTCCTTACAGAATCAACGCCCTGGAAGATGAAGACAAGGAAAGCAACTTTGAAGAGTGGATTTATCCAACTGTCAGAGGAGGGTTGAGCAACTGGGAGGCTAAAGACTTTGTCCCCATCACCTTTATTCATCAGTAATTTATCTATTAAACATTTCCTATTTGGTCTGTAATATTTTACTTTCAAACAATCCGTACACTATCTTTTCACCTCCTGCCTTGCCCGGGGCATGTAGGTCCACTTGTAAGGGTTTTGACTATTTTTCATATTCATATGCCATGTTTAATGATTCATTGGACGTTTTTCATTTGATAAACTGCTTACGTTCATTTTCTTTCCTTTTGCATTTTTTGTTTAAGGATGGCTATCCCTTACACACACCCACACTCACCAATGCAGGTACCCATCCACTCCGGATTCCATGGGTGACTATTCTGCTGTATCTTTAAATAACTCTGAAGATCTGGTCAATCTAGCCGAGTACGAAGATGACGAAGGTTGTGAAGTACCCGGGGAACTAGCCAGACTTCTGCAACAAGAGGAAAGGGCCATCTCACCGCATGAAGATCCATTGGAAACTGTTAACTTGGGAACCGAGGAGGATCGGAAGGAGGTGCAAGTGGGTGCCAACCTGGAACCAAAAGTCAAGGAGCGCTTGGTACAGTTGCTAAATGAGTATGTTGAAATCTTCGCTTGGTCCTATGAAGACATGCCGGGTCTAGACACCGACATCGTGGTTCACCGTCTCCCCACAAGAGAAGACTGTCCACCAATCAAACAAAAAGTTCGCCGAATGAGGCCTGACATGTCCGAAAAAATCAAAGCAGAAGTAATGAAGCAATTCGATGCTGGCTTCCTGGCTGTTACATCCTATCCTCAATGGGTCGCTAACATTGTACCAGTACCTAAGAAAGATGGCAAAGTCAGAATGTGTGTGGACTACCGGGATTTGAATAGGGCCAGCCCTAAAGATGATTTCCCGCTACCTCATATTGACATCTTGATCGACAATACAGCTCAGCATAAGGTGTTTTCCTTCATGGACGGATTCTCGGGCTACAATCAAATCAAAATGGCCCCCGAGGATATGGAGAAAACGACTTTTGTCACACAATGGGGGACTTTCTGTTATAAAGTGATGCCGTTCGGACTGAAGAACGCAGGGGCAACTTATCAACGCGCCATGGTAGCTTTATTTCATGACATGATACATCATGAGATTGAAGTTTACGTAGACGATATGATAGCTCGGTCACAAACAGAGGAAGAGCACCTTGAGCATTTGGAGAAGCTGTTCGCCAGGTTAAAAGAATACAAGCTCAGGCTGAATCCGAGTAAATGCACTTTTGGAGTTAGGTCTGGTAAACTCCTGGGATTCATTGTAAGCAACAAAGGCATTGAAGTCGATCCAGCAAAAGTGAAAGCAATACAAGAGATGCCTGCTCCCCGTACTGAAAAGGAGGTTAGAGGATTCTTGGGGCGCATAAACTATATTGCCAGATTCATCTCACATCTGACTTCTACCTGTGAGCCAATTTTCAAACTCTTGAAGAAGGATCAGGTAGTTGAATGGAACGACGACTGCCAGGCCGCTTTTGATAGAATCAAGGAGTATTTGCTAGAACCTCCTATTCTGATGCCGCCCGTCGAAGGAAGACCATTGATCATGTATTTGACCGTCTTGGATAACTCAATGGGGTGTGTTTTGGGCCAGCATGACGAGTCTGGTCGAAAAGAGCATGCCATTTATTACCTTAGCAAAAAGTTTACCGACTGTGAGACTCGCTACTCACTGCTCGAGAAAACTTGCTGCGCTTTGGTATGGGCTGCTCGCCGACTAAGACAGTATATGTTGACTCATACTACCTTGTTAATTTCCAAGATGGACCCTATCAAGTATATCTTCGAGAAGCCCGCTTTATCTGGAAGGATAGCTAGATGGCAAATGATTTTAACCGAGTATGACATCCAGTACACCACCCAAAAAGCTATAAAAGGGAGTGTACTAGCTGACCATCTGGCTCATTAGGCTATTGAAGACTATCAACCCATGAGGTTTGACTTCCCAGATGAGGACATCATGAATTTGGACAACGCTGAAAGTGACGAACCATATGACGGACCCGAGAAGGGATCCCGATGGACCCTGTACTTTGATGGTGCTTCAAATGCACTTGGAAATGGTATTGGCGCAGTACTCATTTCTCCGGAAGGTTGTCACACTCCTTTCACGGCCCGACTTTGTTTCAGCTGCACAAACAACATGGCGGAGTATGAAGCTTGCATCTTTGGTATCGAAGCTGCTATAGACTTGGGGATCAAATCTTTGGTCGTATTTGGGGACTCGGCTTTGGTCATCAGCCAAATCAAAGGAGAATGGGATACCAAGCATCCTAATCTTATCCCATACAAAGAACATGTCCTGACATTGTTGCCGCATTTCGAGCAAATTACCTTCGAGCATTTCCCGCGAGAAGAGAATCAGCTAGCCGATGCTCTGGCCATAATGTCCTCCATGTTTAAACTCAACTGGGATAACGAGGCTCCCCAAATCACCATCAAGCGAATGGATGAACCGGCACATTGCCACAAGATTAATACCGAAGAAGTAGTGGAACAACCTTGGTTCCATGAAATCAAAAGGTATCTCGAGACTAGGGATTACCCTGAAGGAGCTTCCGTGAATGACAAGAAGTTCTTAAGGAAATTCGCTGCTAAGTTCTTCCTGAGCAACGACATCCTTTACAAACGAAGCCATGATTGTGTACTACTCCGATGTGTGGATAAAGTTGAAGCAGAGTTGATCATGACTGATATACACAGCGGCACCTTTGGCACTCATTTGAGTGGGCATACAATGGCTAAGAAGATCCTAAGGGCAGGCTATTATTGGTCTACCATGGAAGCTGACTGCCATCAACATTCCCGTACTTGTCACAAGTGTCAAGTCTATGCTGACAAAGTTCATATCCCTCCGGTTCCCCTCAACGTCCTGACTGCTCCATGGCCCTTTGCAATGTGGGGCATTGATATGATTGGAGAGATCAAGCCCACGACTTCCAACGGACATCGCTTCATCCTGGTTGCCATTGACTACTTCACTAAATGGGTCGAAGCAACTTCCTTCGCCTCTGTTACTAAAAATGTGGTTGCCCGCTTTATCAAGCAAAATCTCATATGTCGGTATGGTGTTCCAGACAGAATCATCACGGACAACGGTACAAATCTGAATAACACAATGATCACTGCATTATGCGAACAGTTCAAGATTTATCATCACAATTCGTCTCCCTATCGGCCGAAGATGAACGGTGCTGTTGAAGCTGCGAACAAAAACATTAAGAAGATCATTCAGAAAATGACAGTCACTTACAAAGACTGGCATGAGATGTTACCGTTTGCTCTGCATGGATACCGTACGGCGACACGTACTTCAACTGGGGCAACCCCATTTTCTTTGGTTTATGGCATGGAAGCTGTTTTGCCTATGGAAGTCCAAATCCCGTCTCTGAGGATTATGAAGGATGCAGGTTTGAATGAAGATGATTGGATGCAGACCCGACTGGATCAACTCAATCTGATCGACGAGAAACGACTTGCTGCTATATGCCATGGTCAGACGTATCAAAAGCAGATGATCAAGGCCTTCAATAAGAAAGTCAGATGTCAAGTGTATCAAGTCGGGGATCTCGTAATCAAGCGGATTATCTTGCCGCAAAGTGATCCCAGGGGAAAATGGACTCCTACATATGAAGGACCATTTGTGATCAAGAGCATATTTTCTGGTGGTGCAATGATTCTGACCACCATGGACGGCGACGATTTGCCGCACCCTGCGAACGCAGACATAGTCAAAAGATACTACACATAAAATAACCCGACGAGTCGAAAACCCGAAAGGGCGGCTTGGGAAAAAATGGGCATCCCGGTGAACCGAAAACCCGAAAGGGCGATTCAGGCAAAAATTAGGGATAAAAACACAAAAAAATCTGTACACCCGGCAAGTCGAAAACCCGAAAGGGCGGCTTGGGCAAAAAGGGGTTTCCCGGTGGATCGAAAACCCGAAAGGGCGATTCAGGCAAAAGTTAGGGAATTAAAGCGTATGACTATGTCTCGTCGGATCACTTCAAAGACAATCTCTTCATCAACCAGTTCCAGACTTCTGATCAATCCAGTCATCGTCAAACGAAGCACTGAACGGGCAAATATTCAGAGTTGTGAAAGCTATAGCAGAATGGAATCCCATGGAATTATTTCACATAGCCATCCTTTATTTTGTATAAAATCTTTCAATGTTTTCGACAAAGTCCTCTTACTAGGATGATTGTTTCCTTTGTACAAATATACTCAAAGAAAACCAATACAAATACTTTTCCCAGAAATTTGTGTCATTTCCCTTTTCTTTTTTCTCTTGCACTATTTGTTTTATTTTGAGAAACGTCCAATGTTTTGTTAAATAGGCATATGCATCTGAAACGTAATCACTTCCTAAATGAACCTAAAAAGGATTACTGATAGGATGAAAGTACAGATGAATACCTTGGCACCCTCTCGAAGGAAACCACCAAGAGATTTGAAATCCACATCCCTAGCAAACCCTGAGGCATACCTCCAGCAAACCCTCGAAGCTTATCCCCAATAAGATTCTGGAAGGTATTTCCCCACAGAGCACGAACGTCTCCCCCATTTTTTATTCAAAGTTATTCCTCACAAAGGCTTATAACTGGGTTATCCTCAGCTAACAGCCACAAAAGATCGCACTCGCCAGAATTCTTCCTATCCCCGGCGGAGTTCATCGAAATTCCCCAGCCTAACTTATCAATATGATCCCCGAAGAAGCTTATCTTTGTTATCCCCAGCCGAGTTAAAATTTCGAATTATCAACCCCCAGCGGAGCCAGACTAATGAGCCTTTTCCACACAGAGTCTTAGAAAGAAGAAATCTCGAGTTCCCCAGTGAGATCGCCAGAGTTACTTCCCATCAAATTGAAGGTTCTCAGTCTTACCTCCTCAGCATGAGTCTACTAGTTTGATACTCCCCGGTAGAGGTCATCAGGAATTTTCTTCCCCAGTAGTAGCCAAGGATTTATTTTCCCCAACAACAGTCAAGATGCTTTTATCTTCAGCCACTTCGAATTCATTTATCCTCAGCAAGTTAGCTCGTCAGTTTACATGCGCATTCATCACATTCATGTCATAAAACATTGATGTCACGTATATCGCATCATGCATCATAACATTGCATGCAACTAACTCTTTACCTTTTCAGGAAAGATCAGTCGACAGACTAAGAATCATTCAACTTCAAGATTTCTGAAAACAGTTCACTGGTTCTCCAAGTAAACGGATGTTAACCTGTCACTTGTTCAGATTCTTCTTCAAGACCTTCTGAAAACAGTTTATGGATCCTTCCCAACAACGGATGTTAATCTATCAACTTGTTCAGATGCAACTTTTGAAAACAGTTTACGGACGCTTCCCAACAACGGATGCTGCTCTATTGCTTATTCAACTTCAAGATTTCTGAAAACAGTTCACTGGTTCTCCAAGTAAACGGATGTTAACCTGTCACTTGTTCAGATTCTTCTTCAAGACCTTCTGAAAACAGTTTATGGATTCTTCCCAACAACGGATGTTAATCTATCAACTTGTTCAGATGCAACTTTTGAAAACAGTTTACGGACGCTTCCCAATGACGGATGCTGCTCTATTGCTTATTCAACTTCAAGATTTCTGAAAACAGTTCACGGGTTCTCCAAGTAAACGGATGTTAACCTATCGCTTGTTCAGTTTCTTCTCCAAACCACTGAAAACAGTTTACAGATTCCTCCCAACAACGGATGTCAATCTATTGCTTGTTCAGACCCCCCCAGTTCAGAAATGGTCCGAAGCTTGGACACTTTCCTGATATTCCCTTCCAGATGGCATCTCTAAGCCCATCCCCGACAAGATTTCTGTCACTCTCCCAGATGGCATCGTTAAGCCCATCTCCAAATGGCATCTCTAAGCCCATTCCCGTATCCATTGCTTTGACGAGTGCAAATTTCCGGGCACTCTAGTGTCCAATCTCCTTTTACCCTCGAGTCACGAAAGGCAAGCTTGCCAATCTAACTCTTCGGATTCAAGAAGATTGAACAGGGGCAACTGTTGTACCCCAAAATTTGCCCTCCCATTTCTCATTGATTTCTCATCACAAAGCCCTTGAAGCTCAGGATCCAGTTAGGGTTTCATCTGCTCAAGACCTCTCCTTGCACTGTGGACTCAAAATTAGGGTTTGTGTTTGCACAAAGATATTTTGACCTAGAATGCCTAAGATGACTTTCATGCCTCATATTGGACTCCCAAGTTTACCCATATCAAGTTTCAAGTCCTGATTCCAAGTTTTGCCCAGTCAATTGGACAGTTGACCTAAAAATCAACTGTATTGGGGAAAAAGTCGACTGTGGCCAATTGACAGTCAAACCTCATGAAAATTGACCCACATCAACATATTGGACTCACATGAACCATTTGATCAAGTTTGGATCACAATTCCACAAAAAATTTGATCAGATCACCAAAAGGGCAAAATGATCATTTTTAGGGTTTTAACTGTACAAAGGCAATTTTTGACTGTTTGACCTAGCCAATGGCAAACCAAGCTCAAACATGGACTCAAGGACCCCATGGAATTATCTTGACATGATCAACAAGCTCAAAAGATCCCAAGTACACAAGATTGACAGTTGAATTTCCCAGTAAATTGATCAATTTTGACTGTATACTGAAAAGTCAAACTTTGACTTTTTGGTCAAAATCAAGAGTCAAGATTCATTTTTCATCAAAACATGCCAAATCATGAAACTTGTTCACCAAGAAATCACAAAATGCAAATTAGGGTTAGAAATGGAATTTTTCATAACTTAGAATTTTTCTAAGTTATGAAAAACCCTAATTTTTTCCCAACTTTGCCCCACTTTTTCACCATGATCCATTTGGATTCAAACAAAAGTCCAAACATGAAAGTTGTAGCTTGTTGCATAATATACAACTTTGATTCACAAAGTTTTCTCATTTGAAACTTGTATCTCAAGTTACAATTTTTTGAATAAGGGCACTAAACCATTTTTAACTTAGTGAAATTTTAACCTATTTTGACAAGGTTTTCTACCCCACTTCAAGGCCATTTTCCATACACTTCCACTTGGAATTTCAAATTGCATTTCAAATATGGATTGTAGTACACATTCCAAGATTTCCAAAATGTCCAAGAACTTCTCAAACAACCTCATGGTTAGAGAGAATCGAATTTCACAATATAGCAAAAAACCACTTTGTTCATGACCAAGTTCCATGTCCATAACTTTGCAAATTTGAACTCAGCATGCTTTAGGCTAGATTACAGGTCCTTAAACCAAGTTGCACTCAATAATTTAATGCATATTCATTATGTTAAGGTGTTGTTCTATGAGTTTGAACATTGTATAAAAGTTTAATCCCAAACTAGATAAAGCAAATTAACCATTTTGGTAAAAGGTAGCTTTATGTCAATTTTGAAATCCAACAAGTACATTGCAAATCTGAATGGCACAAGTTTATGAACACAACACACTGATCAAGGAGGGATTATGCAGCACATTAGGGGCCCTCTACATGCCTAGGATCACAAGTTGCATTTTGTTGCTTAAGTGTGAAGAAAAGTCCCATAACTCATGACAACTCTGATATCAGCATAGAGACACAAGAACAAACATATCAAACATACTCAACATATCCCAACCAAGCTAACACACGACCTTGGCACCTCTCAAACACCCTCCATCTCAGAAACACCATCAAACTGCTCAAACAGAGCAACCCCTGCAGATTGAGTGCCATCTCTCAATCCCTCCAAGCTTTCTGGCCCAAGCTTGTTCCTCTACCTTCAATACAACCTATGCAAGCTATCCAGAAGCTAAGGCACGATCTGTAATTGCTCTAACCACTTCCACCATTTTCTCATTTTTGACTTGCAGGTTAAATTCTATAGCTTGATTCAGAAGCTTTCAAGACAAAGTAAGCATTGGAATAGCATCCCTGAACCTCAAGGAAGCTTTTCCAATCACCACCTTGCACTGAAAGTTCCTACATCTCCAGATAGAAGTTCAACTGAATAGGTAAAAGTTTGAATTCGTATCTCTCTTATTATGCATCATTAGTCTTAAGTTTGTGAAGAAATAATGTCATACTCATGCCACTGAACATGTCCATGTCTTTACTTTTCATTTCTTTTGCCTGAGTAGAGAGAATTTAGAGTTTGAAAATGACAGAAAACTTAGGTTAAGATTTGGGATCACTAAAATTCTCTCTCATTTTTTAGAGTTAAGAGATGTTCTTTACATATTTGGAATCGTGGTTTCATGCTTAACATCTTTTGTGTTGGAAGTTTGTTCAAAAAATCAAAGAATCAGGATTTCAAACGAAGCTTGCAGGCGCGCGTTTTGTTATACAGAGGTTGAAGAAGAAGTGGTCTGGGCTGGGCCTGGAACTATTTTCTTTTCACACCCTATTTCCATGTTCATACCCCCCAAGCCCATTTGCTTTATTTTTAATGATTTTTGACATTTTCTTTTTTTATTTGATTCATTTATTTTTTCTCAGTATATTAAAATTTTGAAAATATTTTTCTCATCATTTTTTGATTTTATTTGGTATTTATTTGATTTTCTTTTGATTTATACATAAATGAATATATATTATTATTTAGAATAAATAGAAAAATAGTGTAAATACATTTTCATTTTCATTTTTTATTTTATATTACCCTCTGAAAATATTTTATATAAAAAAATACTATTTTCTAAAAATATTAAATATTATTATTATTTATCCATAATACATATTTAAAATAATGTAAATATAAGTACATATTTATTAATATACTTAGAGTAAAATATAAAAAAATGTACATATTTTTTTTTTTTAATGTTTAATACTAAAAATGCCTTTTTTACAAATATATCATATTTTATTTTATTTTTGTATGTAATTAATGAATATTGTATGAATTAATTAATTAATATACATTTTGATTAAAATTAGGGTTTTTACCCTAAATTTGAAAATACCTTAAAATAATACCCTTTTATTTTCTTTATTTTATTTTACATAAATAATACCTTTTTTACATATACATAAAAATTCCTTTTATATTTTGCATATTTATTTCAATTTCCATTTAATTATGCAATTATTCATCTTGTAAATATTCCTAAAAATGATGTAATAGCTTAGATTTAAATTCTTGCCCAAATAAACCCCATTTGAAACATTGTACCCCCCTCCCCATATTATTGTGATGTAATAGCGTAGGAATTTAAATTTCGCACTTTTAATACTTTCTAAACATACTATGCTAGAATTAGGGTTTTGTATGCGAATAAAAATGAACAAAAATAGTTGGACCTAATACAAGATAAATGAGCATGAAAGTAAACAACACATCTCACACTTGCACCCCCTAGGGTATTCCACTTTGTTGCCTTTCAAAAATGGGCCATATTGCATGTTGAACTTCTTTGGGCAAAACAAACAAATTGAATGATCATAGTCCCTCGATAAAACTTTTCAAAACAAACAAAAACAAATGATCAAGTCCCTTAAAGAAAATTGCCCAAAGACATTTAACGCTATTGCAATTATGGTCCAAACGATGACCCGCGCCCGTCCCTTTCACCTCCTAAAGATAAGATTGTCCACCAAATACAATGGTGGAACAAAATTGTCAAAAGGTTTAAAACATAACAAAAATCTTTGAGAAAACTTTAGGGTAGATAAACTCTTAAGTACTTGTCAATTTGCAAAGAAAACACTTGCCTAATTTCAAAACCCACTTCACAAGCACTTTCAAAATCAACTTTTCAAACCCTTGAAACATCTTTTTAAAAGATAAAACACCTTTCGTAAAACATTCGAGTAAAGAATTGTTACAAGGTTAGCCTAACACAAGGCATCTTTTCAAAACATTTTCAAAACCATACACCAAGCACTATTTCAAACAATTGAAAACCAAGGCAAGTTGATCTAAGCAAGTACCTAAAAGCCCATGGATAACCATGGATAGAAGGGGTGCTAATACCTTCCCCTTCTATAATCTACTCCCCGAACCCAAGAAAAATCTCAAAGGTTTTTGCTGTGCTTTTTAAACCTTTCCTTAGGATAAAATAAAAAGTCGGTGGCGACTCTTGCTCAACCAAAACATTTGCGAAAACAAACGCAAAACCCTAGTCAGTTCTCCCACCGTATCACACACGGCCCGACTTTGCTTCAGTTGCACAAACAACATGACTGAATACGAAGCTTGTATCTTTGGTCTCAAGGCTTCTATAGACTTGGGGATCAAATCTTTGATCGAATTCGGGGACTCGGCTTTGGTCGTCAGCCAAATCAAAGGAGAGTGGGACACCAAGCATCCTAATCTCATCCCATACAAAGAACATGTCCTGACATTGTTGCCTCATTTCGAGCAAATTACCTTCGAGCATTTCCCGCGAGAAGAGAATCAGCTAGCAGATGCTTTGGCCACAATGTCCTCCATGTTTAAACTCAACTGGGATAACGAGGCTCCCCAAATCACCATCGAGCGAATGGATAAACCTGCGCATTGTCACGAGATTAATACCGAAGAAGTAGTGGAACAACCTTGGTTCCATGAAATCAAAAGGTATCTCGAGACCCGAGATTATCCTGAAGGAGCTTCCGTGAATGACAAGAAGTTCTTAAGGAGATTTGCTGCTAAGTTCTTCCTGAGCAACGACATCCTTTACAAACGAAGCCATGATTGTGTATTACTCCGATGCGTAGATAAAGCTGAAGCAGAGTTGATCATGACTGATATACACAGCGGCGCATTTGGCACTCACTTGAGCGGGCATACAATGGCTAAGAAGATCCTAAGGGCAGGCTATTACTGGTCTACCATGGAAGCTGACTGCCATCAACATTCCCGTACTTGCCACAAGTGTCAAGTCTATGCTGACAAGGTTCATATCCCTCCGGTTCCTCTCAACGTCCTGACTGCTCCGTGGCCCTTTGCAATGTGGGGCATTGATATGATTGGAGAGATCAAGCCCACGGCCTCCAACGGACATCGTTTCATCCTGGTTGCCATTGACTACTTCACTAAATGGGTCAAAGCAGCTTCCTTCGCCTCTGTTACTAAAAATGTGGTTGCCCGCTTTATCAAGCAAAATCTCATATGTCGGTATGGTGTTCCAGACAGGATCATCACAGACAACGGTAAAAATCTGAATAACACAATGATCACTGCATTGTGTGAACAGTTCAAGATTTATCATCACAATTCATCTCCCTATCGGCCGAAGATGAACGGTGCTGTTGAAGCTGCGAACAAAAACATTAAGAAGATCATTCAGAAAATGACAGTCACTTACAAAGACTGGCATGAGATGTTACCGTTTGCTCTGCATGGATACCGTACGACGATACGTACTTCAACTGGGGCAACCCCATTTTCTTTGGTTTACGGCATGGAAGCTGTTTTGCCTATGGAAGTCCAGATTCCTTCTCTAAGGATTATGAAGGATGCAGGTTTGAATGAAGATGATTGGATGCAGACCCGACTTGATCAACTCAATCTGATCGACGAAAAGCGACTTGCTACTATATGCCATGGTCAGACGTATCAAAAGCGGATGATCAAGGCCTTCAATAAGAAAGTCAGACGTCAGGTGTATCAAGTCGGAGATCTCGTAATCAAGCGGATTATCCTGCCACAAAGTGATCCCAGGGGCAAATGGACTCCTACATATGAAGGACCATTTGTGATTAAGAGCATATTTTCTGGTGGTGCAATGATTCTGACCACCATGGACGGCGACGATTTGCCGCACCCTGCAAACGCAGACATAGTCAAAAGATACTATGCATAAAATAACCCGACAAGTCGAAAACCCGAAAGGGCGGCTTGGGAAAAAATGGGCATCCCGGTGAACCGAAAACCCGAAAGGGCGGTTCAGGCAAAAGATAGGGATAAAAATAATTAAAAAAAATCTGTACACCCGGCAAGTCGAAAACCCGAAAGGGCGGCTTGGGCAAAAAGGGGTTTCCCGGTGGATCGAAAACCCGAAAGGGCGATTCAAGCAAAAGTTAGGGAATTAAAGCGTATGACTATGTCTCGTCGGATCACTTCAAACACAATCTCTTCATCAACCGGTTCCAGGCTTCTGATCAATCCAGTCATCGTCAAACGAAGCATTGAATGGACAGATATTCAGGGTTGTGAAAGCTATAGCGGAATGGAATCCCATGGAATTATTTCACATAGCCATCTTTATTTTTGAATTTTTCAAACATTTACGACAAAATCCTCTTACTAGGATGATCGTCTCCTTTGTACAAATATACCCATAGAGAATCAATACAAATACTTTTCCCAATAATTTGTGTCATTTCCTTTTCTTTTCTCTTGCACTATTTGTTTATTTTTGAGAAACGTCCAATGTTTTGTTAAATAAGCATATGCATTTGAAACATAATCATTTCCTTATGAACCAAGAAAAAGGATTACTGATAAGTCGAAGGAAACCCCGGGAGATTTGGAATCCATATCCCTAGCAAGTCTTGAGGCTCGTCCCCAGTAGATTCTGGAAGCCTATCCCCCGCAGAGTACGGACGTCTCTCCCGAATTTTTATTCAAAGTTATTCCTCACAAGGCCTTATAACTGGGTTATCCTCAGCTAACAACCACGGAAGACCGCACTCGCCAAAATCCTTCCTATCCCCAGCGGAGTTCATCAAAGTTCCCCAGCAGTAACTTATCCTTACAATCCCCCAGCCAGAGGATCCTCGGGAATCCAATTTCCCTCAGAATTTAAGTATCAATATCCCCAGCGGAGCCAGACTAATGAGCCTTCTCCCCACAGAGTTTTAGGAGAACAAATCTTGAGTTCCTCAGTGACGCCGCCAGAGATACTTCCCTCCAAGTTGAAGATTCTCAGTCTTACCTCCCCAGCATGGATCTATTAGGATTGGTACTCCCCAATAGAAGTCATCAGGATTTCCCCAGAGGTTTGGTATACAACCCAAGCTCTTTGTTCCCCAGCAACAGCCAAGGAACTATTCTTCCCGGCAGTAGTCAAGATGCTTTTATCTTCGATCATCCAGGATTCATCTATCCCCAGCAAGACAGCTCATCAGCTTACATGCGCATTCATTGCATTCATATTATAAACATTCATATAACACATATTGCATCATACATTTCATGCAACATAATTTTGTGCTAGCTATCATTTTTTGTCCTTTTTCAGGATAAGAACAAAAAGCTATCATTAACAGTTTCAAATGCAGTTTTACACGGGCTCGTCATCAGGCAACCCTACGCCGGTTCCTCCTCAAAATTCAAGATTTCTGAAAACAGTTTATGGATTCTTCCCAACAACGGATGTTAATCTATCACTTGTTCAGATGCAACCTTTGAAAACAGTTTACGGACGCTTCCCAACAACGGATGCTGCTCTATTGCTTATTCAACTTCAAGATTTCTGAAAACAGTTTACGGGTTCTCCAAGTAACGGATGTTAACCTATCGCTTGTTCAGTTTCTTCTCCAGACTTCTGAAAACAGTTTATGGATTCTTCCCAACAACGGATGTTAATCTATCACTTGTTCAGATGCAACCTTTGAAAACAGTTTACGGACGCTTCCCAACAACGGATGCTGCTCTACTGCTTATTCAACTTCAAGATTTCTGAAAACAGTTCACGGGTTCTTCACGTAACGGATGTTAACCTATCGCTTTTTCAGACTCTTCTCAAATTTCTGAAAAAACAGTTTACGGACGCTTCCCAACAACGGATGCTGCTCTATTGCTTATTCAACTTCAAGATTTCTGAAAACAGTTCAAGGGTTCTTCAAGTAACGGATGTTAACCTATCGCTTGTTCAGACTCTTCTCAAATTTCTGAAAAAACAGTTTACGGATTCCTCCCAACAACGGATGTCAATCTATTGCTTATTCAAACCCTCAGTTCAGAAATGGTCCAAAGCATAGACACCTTTCTGATGCTCAGTCCAGGTGGCATCTCTAAGCCCATCCCCGACAGGTTTCTGTCACTCTTCCAGATGGCATCGTTAAGCCCATTTCCAAATGGCATCTCTAAGCCCATTCCCGCATCCATTGCTTTGACGAGTGCAAATTTCCGGGCACTTTAGTGTCCAATCTCCTTTTACCCTCGAGTCACGAAAGGCAAACCTGCCAATCTAACTCTTCGGATTCAAGAAGATTGAACAGGGGCAACTGTTGTACCCCAAAATTTGCCCTCCCTTTTCTCATTAATTGCTCATCATAAAACCTTTGAAGATCAAGATCCAGTTAGGGTTTCATCTGCTCAAGACTTCTCCTTGCACTGTTGACCCAAATTAGGGTTTGTGTTTGCACAAAGATGTTTTGACTTAAAATGCCTAAGATGACTTTCATGCTTCATGTTGGACCCCCAAGTTTATCCATACCAAGTTTCAAGTCTTGATTCCAAGTTTTGCCCAGTCAATTGGACAGTTGACCTAGAAATCAGCTGTATTGGGGAAAAAGTCAACTGTGGCCAATTGATAGTCAAACCTCATGAAAATTGACCCACATCAACATATTGGACTCACATGAACCATTTGATCAAGTTTGGATCACAATTCCACAAAAAAATTGATCAGATCACCAAAAGGGCAAAATGGTCATTTTTAGGGTTTTAACTGTACAAAGGCAATTTTTGACTGTTTGACCTAGCCAATGGCAAACCAAGCTCAAACATGGACTCAAGGACCCCATGGAATTATCTTGACATGATCAACAAGCTCAAAAGATCCCAAGTACACAGGATTGACAGTTGAATTTCCCAGTCAATTGATCAATTTTGACTGTATACTGAAAAGTCAAACTTTGACTTTTTGGTCAAAATCAAGAGTCAAGATTCATTTTTCATCAAAGCATGCCAAATCATGAAACTTGTTCACCAAGAAATCACAAAATGCAAATTAGGGTTAGAAATTAGAATTTTTCATAACTTAGAATTTTTCTAAAGTTATAAAAAACCCTAATTTTTTCCCAACTTTGCCCCACTTTTTCACCAAGATCCATTTGGATTCAAACAAAAGTCAAAACATGAAAGTTGTAGCTTGTTGCATAATATACAACTTTGATTCACAAAGTTTTCCCATTTGAGGCTTGTATCTCAAGTTAAATTTTTTTGAATAAGGGCACTAAACCATTCTTAACTTAGTGAGTTTTTGACCTATTTTGACAAGGTTTTCTACCCCACTTCAAGGCCATTTTCCATACACCTCCACTTGGAATTTCAGTTTGCATTTCAAAGATGGATTGTAGTACACATTCCAAGATTTCCAAAATGTCCAAGAACTCATCAAACAACCTCATGACTTGAGAGATTCGAATTTCACAATTTGGCAAAAACTCACTTTTGAATTGGCTATTTTTCATGTTCATGACTTGTGCAAACTTCTCAAACCAGCATGCCCCTTGATTACAGGTCCTAAAACCATCCAACACTCAATAATTTAATGCATTTTCATTGTGCTAAGACCTTGTTTCATGAGCTAAAGCATTGTATGATGGATTAATCCCAAATTGGAAAAAGCATTATATCCATTTTTGCAAAAGTTTCACTTTATGTCCAATTACAAATCCAAGAAGTACAGTCCATATCTAATTGGCACAAGTTTATGTGTTAATCACACTGATCAAGGAGGGATTATGCAGCATAGTATGAGGGCCTGTACAGGCTAGAGGCACAAAGGAACCATTGCTTGCTTAAAGTGTAAGAAACACATCATAACCTACAACAACTCTCATATCAGCTTAGAAACCCTTAAGTGAACTTATCAAACATACTCAAGACATCTCAACCAAGCTTTTGCACGACCCTAACACCTCTCAAACACTCCCAATCTCAGAATCATCTTCAAACTGCAAAAACAGGGTCAGGCCTGCAGTTTGAGTGCCATCTCCCATTTCCCTCAAGCTCTCTTGCCCAAACCAGTTCACACACATCCCCTAACATCTATGCAAGCTAACCATGACTTGAAACACGACCTGTAATCCCTCTAACCACTTCCACCATTTTCAGTTTCTTGTTTTGCAGGTGAAGTGCTCTAGCACGATTCAGAAGCTTTCAAGACAAAGTAAACATTGGAATAGCATCCCTGGACCTCAAGGAAGCTTTTCCAATCATCACCTTGCACTGAAAGCTCCCTCATTGCCAGATAGAACTTCAACTGAACAGGTATCTTGGTGAACTTCTATCTCTCTTATCAAGCATCATTAGCTCTAAGTTTGTGAATAAACCATGTTCTACTCATGCCACTGAACATGTACATGCTTTTACTTTTCATTTCTTTTGCTTGAGCTGTGAGAATTTGAGGTTTAAAAATGGCAGAAAATCTAAGTTAGGATTTGGGGGAGGAGAAATTCTCCCTCATCTTAGAGAGTTAGATCAAGTTCTGCATATGGTTGGATTCGTCTCTTGATGCTGGGCATGACATCGATAACTACTAGTCCCTGAAGAACAAAATCCAGGATATGATCGATGCGAAAGAAATTGAATTTGATCCTCCCGAGACCCCTAATGTGATCACTGCACCTATGCCTAATCATAGTAAAGGTGTCAATGCTATTGACGATGTTTCTTATGTCTCCACCATAAGTGGCTTGACCATTCCCTTGATTATAATTAAGAAGAATTTGTTACGAGCCAGTTTATTTCCGGGTTGCCTTGAAAGTTGTTACCATTGTGCGTCTCAATCTGATGGTTGTATATGGCTGAAGAAGGGTATTCAATGTTTGATTGATATCCATGAAATTCTATTTGAGAAGACTCTGTCCGTGAAGAGTTTGCATGAAAGTATGTCTCAAGAGCTTAGACTTGAAGATGTTTCTATAATCACAATTTCCAATACTCCTATAAGGATCACCTCTAAAGGTCCTATAAGGATTCTTGCCGAGCCCAGGGTGGCTCCCCGATCATTACTACACCGGGGCCGGTCCCCTATTCCTCTAATAAGGTTGTTCCCTAAAATTATGGAGCTGAAGTTTATTACCATGGTCTTAAGCAAGAACCATGGATTGCCAAATATAAAGATACTGAAGTTACCAACCTCAATGTCGAAAATATTGTCGGGACTAGCAAAGTTACCAGAACATGAAGGGTCTTCTCTCCCGAGATCTCTCCTCCAAAGACTATCACAACACCTATTTGTATCTCTGCTACTGAGTCGACTACTGACACTTAAGGCAAAGAAAAAATGACAGAGCCTGCCTAGTCGGAGGCGCCATCAAAAGATGTTACTATTGAAGATTCCTCTAAAGAAGAGATGGAGAAAATACTAAAAATCATCCACAAAAGTGGCTACAATATAGTTTAACAATTGGGGCAAACGCCCTCCAAGATATCCATGTCGTCCTTGTTATTCTGCTCTGAAGCCCATGCTTAGGCTTTGGTAAAATATTTGAAGACTGCTCATGTACCTCAAGAGACCTCTGCTGATCAGTTTGAGAATTGTGTTGCAAACCTAACAGTTGGTAATGGATTAGGATTTTCTGATGTTGGCCTAACTCTGGTTGGAAAGAATCATAACAATGCCTTTGTTGTACCCCAATTTTTGCCCCTAAGATCCCTTCATCATACCATGTTGATTCACTCACAACAAGATCACACTAGGATTCTTGGTTCCCCTCCCTACATTTAATTTTGCCTTTTTGAGGGATTACCAAGCACCTTGACTTATGTTCCTTTTGTGATCATGAATATTATTTTGATTGCTTCATTTAACTAATAAAATACAATGTTGGCTTGTCTTGCTTGTTATCCATGTAGGTAAGGGCAATGAGATTTAACAAGTTACTCCATGGGTTCATGAGTTTATTTCCATACCCTAGTCAATATAGCTTGAGAAGTTAAAACCTCACCAATGGATTGGTTTTGGGAGAATTGGCATGGCAAGGTTGCTTTGGTTCATCACATTTCAAGGTTATTAGATTTGACTCAAAAGTACAAGGGGTTGATTGGAGAAGTTGTCATGTTTGGACAAGGCCTTGTTCCTATTGGTCACAAGAGCATATTTCTCTCAAATTTCAAGATATGGAAGTGGTTTTGGTGTCTATGAGTCCTCATTATCATCCTCAACAACTTCCATTCACAAAGCAAGAATATTGGTACAAGAAGTTTGTTCAAACTTGTCAAAGTTCCTCAAGGAATTCTCTTGATCTAGAAGTTAGGGTTTTGAACTTCAAAGGAGAATATCTTGCTCACCTTTTGGTATTTTCGAGTGATTACAAAGACATCCTTCTATTCAAAGGGTTATCAAAAAATCACTTCAAAAGTTCCAAATAGTTTTCATGTGGAAGAAACTTGGTGAAGAAGAAAGATTACAAGTCATCCAGATGAATCTACAATTTCACATAAGTGACTTCAAATGATCATAACTTGGTCAATTTTTATCACCTTGAGTCCATTCGTTTTCCATAATGATCTTGAAGAGGTGAACTTTATGCCTTTTTTTATATGCAAAGTGGGAAAATGGATGGAAGTTGCCTTAAAGATGCAAAAGATTATAGGTCATTTCATGATTTTTTGCCAACTTCAATAATTCATAACTCTCTTAATTTTTGGATATTTTGAATGGTTCAAGTCCCAAAATTTCATTCAAGAGATCTACTTCATTCCATATTTTTTGGTCAAGAGCAAATTCCAAGTGGAAGGCCATGTTTGGATGCAAGACATTATAGGTCATTTTTGAAGAAGAATTTGAAATATTTTTAAGTATGGAAAGTCAACCCTTTTTCTTCAACTTTGACTCAATGCAACTTTCAGCTCAAGCATCCATTTGATTCCATTATTTTTACATTACAAATCTTGCAACCTCATATTTCTAAAGCATCAAGAATCATTCCCTAAGACCCCTTGAGTTGGAAATGCCATGGATTCGAATTTGGTAACTTGAAACTGAATTTTCCACAAAGTCAGAATTTTGAAATCCTTAATGTGACTTCTAAACACAAGATTTATGCACATTTTTTTATTTAAACTTGATTAGCAAACTTTCCAGAAGTGATTAGCACCCCAAAACGTAAGATTTGGTTGAGTTTTGATGGAAATGAAGTCACACTTCACTCGTGCTCGACCTTCACCCAATTTCCCTCCAAACTTCCTTGTTTCTTCCAATTTTCATTCCTATTCACTTCCCTATAAATAGAGGGTCACCCCCCATTCATTTCTTCAAGCTTTGAGAGCCAAAAACACCCTGCCAAAACTTCACACAAACCCATTTTTTAATTCAGTTTTTGAGATTTAAGCTCCCTTTTCCAAAATTCTTTGTGCATTCATCATCCTTAAGCATCATATAAACTCTCCAGCACTTAAACCAATCAAAACGAGCCATAATTTAAGCTACAGAAGTCTAGTTTCACAGCTTCTTCCTTGAACTTTGAAAAGGTAGAATTCTCCACCATTTGGATCCAAATCAAGCATTAATCTATTCTACTCCTTCTCCTGATTCTAATGCTGCTTACAATTTTTAAATCCATTGAGAATTGAGAGAGAAATCTCAAATTGAAGGTGCTCACTATTTTTTGGGTTTTTGATTCATATCTCTCTCCATACCTTATATAAATTTGGTGCGATGGTGGTGTTCGAATCGTCTTGAAGAGACGAGTTCAATGATACTAGCATGTGATCCTAATTTTTCCATTTGAAGGATCTTACAAAATCCCCATTGCAGGGTGTCTGGAGGTTGAAGATGATGACATGTCTCGTCTCAACCAATGATAGCGCGCCAAATGTTTTAATTTCATTGGTTACCCTTTTTTTGATCCTATGCGTATCTCACTAAGGTCCATATCAAGCACAACGCGTCTGGTCCATTGGATCAGCTTACTAACGCGTTTTGACTATGAGTTGATGGTTCACATCTTTTTGATTTTATTTTATTTTCTGATTTTATATTTTTATTGATTAAATTTTCAAAAATTCATAACTCTTTTATTTTTTATCCAAAAATTATGAAAAAATTCACAAAAATACTTGAATTATTTCTAATCTCATGACTATTTTTTCAGATTTTTATTTTAACATTTGATATTTTTTGTATTTTTTGAATTATTTGCTTTCTTTTAATTACTTAAAAAATACTTTATGACATTTTTTAATTTTGAAAAATTCATAAATAATATTTTGCATATTTTTGACTTTCTGAAAATTTTATGGAATTTTACATTGAGGTTTACTATTTTTGACCTACTTTCTGTTTATTTGAGCAATTTTAAATAGTTTAAAAATAGTTTCTAACTTTTAAAAATTACCAAAAATTTTATAAAAATATTTGGATCCATTTCTGATTTTTCTATGACCTTACTTTTTCTTTCTTGATTAATTTGAACATAGTTGATATTTTTCTCCTCTATTTTGATTTTTAAACATTTTTTAGACCCTTTTAATGTATATATTAAATATAATATTATTTTGTGATTATTTTCTGGCTGTCTTGAGTTGATTTTTTGATCATGACTTTATTAACATCATTGGATCTTGGGTGTTGAGTTCAACTCCACTAAAATGGATGAATGATTTTAATAATAGTTTGATTAAATTTTTGATTCAAAAATGGTTTATTCATTTTTCCCATCCCCTCTTCATCTTATCCCTTTCTTATTGCACTAGGTGTTATTGGAGCATGATCTCTATATCATGTCTCAAAACAAATGGTGATTACATTGCTATTGACCAGCCTCAAAATAGGTGCGACTTCTATATAAGTCCACTTACGGTTGCTTAACATAGTGCTAAATTTTGTCCCAATTCGAATAAATGATCATTCATGGTCCAAACTTATGATTGTAAGCCCAAATATGTTAATTTAATCTCTTTGATCTAATAACCTTGAGATTCATTATGTGGAGGCTTTGGTTCTACCAATCCTCTAATGGATCTACAACACCTTTGGTCAACGCCGATCACTTAAATATTGTTGATCATTAAATGGAACTCGTGAGAATTCCAAATGGATGATATACTTGACAAAAAGCAAATGCAACTTGTTGTGTGGAGGCTTTTGTTCTACCAATCCTCTAATGAGTTCCAAATTCAAGCTTCAAGATGGTCATCCAACTAACCACTAATTAATGACTTGTCTTACTTTATGCTTTTATTTTTTTATGCTTTATGTATCATTTACTTTTAGCATTTACATTTCATGCCATTTTCATCTTTGCTCATTTGAGCATTTATTTTCTTGCCATTTTTACTTTGCTCACTTGAGCTTTTCTTTTCCTTTCTTAAGATACTTAATAATCAACGTAAACCCTAAAAAATATTTAATGGTACTTGGACTATTTGGTTACTATCCTTGGCATTATGGAGCATGGGACTTTTCTTGGACTTAGGATTAGAAACCTTGACCTATCTTGGAGATCTTATCTGATTATTTTGTCTGGAGTTCTTGAGGTTTACCTCAAGACATTGAGTTGCTTGTTTATTTTTTGTGTGCAGGTTTTTGTGATTACATCCTATGTTTATAATATGGATTTCACTCGTATACATCTGTTACTCTGCCCAATTTTTGTGAAGACTTAATACACTTGAAGTTTGGTTCTCTCAAGAGGTCTAATATTTTTGCTTGCTTGGTTTCAATCCAAAGAATGGGAACTCTATCTTGGCTCATAGTGTCAAGTATTGGATTCTTGTTGGTTAAATGGTTCTTATCCCTAGCTTTTACCTTATGCTTTAGGATAGCCTCTTCTTCTCCTCTCATCTTCTTTAATTTCAAAAATCTTCTCCCTCCTTTTGAAAAATCTTCTTGTTTTAAACTTGAACCACTTTTATAATAAACTTGGACTTATGTCCATGTATTTTCAAAACATTTTCATAAATAAACCCCAATCAACTTAATAATACTTTGACATTTTTTGTGAGAAGACTAAAAGTCAATCAATCTCATTTCAAACCATTTTGCCACTTTGGTTTTTATCTTTAAACTTTTCTCAAAAGATTGAACTCTTGTCAATCCTTGTAGTGATACAAACAACTATACTTCTACAATATGTAGTGAAGAGAGATATTTTCCACTTGGGTGTTGAGTGAGGCATTGTTGATTTTGAAATCCAATCCATATCCTCTACTTTGAGATGATGCAAATTCTCCTTTCTCATGATTATGGGTAGTAGGTGTGTTTTCCATACGGACAATGACGATGATGTTTTATCTTATAAAATTAACCAACACAATTGTGTTTCAAATTTTTAAAAGAGGAACTATGTGTACCCTGATCCCCTATTGCACGAAAGGTGGTACGTAGGCACTAAAGGTTCACAACCGCGTCGGATGCAAAAATCATAAAAAATATATTTCTTTTCTCACCTCCACCATCCATTTTATATACAACATTTTTTATAACCAAAATATATAGATTTTACAAAGAGGTTCATGCGGAGTACCATAGATGTTTAGGGTGCTAATACCTTCCCTTTGTATAACCAACCCTCTTACCTTGAATCTTTCCCCCTCTTTTTTGGTTATTCGCTCTTTTTTCATTCCTTTGGAAACAATAAAGCGCGATGGCGATTTTTATTTTGATTTGTATGAAGTCTAGTCAATCCAATGGCTTAGTCTTGAACATTTCTATCGCTACAGCCTTGTACATCTCTATTGAATGCAGTGGCACAACCTTGGTGCATGTGTTGGTGGATACAGGTTCCTCCTTGAATGTATTACCGAAAGGTGTTCTAGATAGATTAGATTGTGAAGGGGTTATCCTGAAACCCATCGGTATTGTGGTAAGAGCCTTTGATGGGTCAAGGAGAATGATACACGGAGAAGTTGATCTTCCGATCAAGGTGGGATCCCATGTCTTTGACTCCATCTTCTATATAATGGATATTCGTCTGGCCTATTCCTATTTGCTTGGACGCCCCTGGATTCATGGGGCAAGCACCGTTACTTCTACCTTGCATAAAAAATTGAATTATCCGGTGAAAGGGAAAATTGTTACAGTTTGTGGAGAAGAAGAGTATATGGTCAGCCATTTGAATTCTTTCAAATATGTTGAGATGAATGGTGAATTTATTGAAACTCCCTGCCATACATTTGAAGTAATCCCTTTTGCGATTTCCATTTCTCAAGCTACTCCTAGGGTTACCAAGAATTCCCCAAGAATGGCTTCTCTGAAAGATGCTAGGGCTGTAGTAGAAGAAGGTGGTTGCACTATTTGGGGTCAGCTTCCTGACATTCCTTACAAGTCCAACAAATTTGGTTTAGGTTTCAACTTAGAGGCTCAGAAGGTGGTTTGTCGTGCTCGTGCTGGGAGACCACCTTTGCGTATCAGCAATAATAAAGTCAATGTTATAGAAGACACTGATAGTGATAGTGATTTGGACAACTGGATATTCCCTACTATTGGCGGTGGACTTAACAACTGGAAGGCTAAAGATTTTATACCAATCTCCTTTAGTCAGGAGTAATTTCTATTTCATGTTTTATTGTTTTCAATTTTTTGGGATATGTAGTTTTAAAACAATAACTTTAAGCCTTGTGCCTTACCCGGGGCACAATGGTCCACTTGTTAGGGTTGTTATCTTTCATCCACATATGCTTATCTAATAAAACATTGGACATTTTTTCATTTAAAATTTGCACTCTCTTTCTTTTCATTACTCTATTACTTTCGAATATAGTTATGTGTTTCTTACACACACCCACACATTATGTTGCAGATCCACATCCACTATGGATCTCGTCGATATTGATTCTGCTACTGTCACTCATGACTTTGAAAATCTGATCTACCAAGCCAGGGACAAAGAAGAAGAAGATTGTGAAATTCCTGGAGAACTTGCCAGACTCTTAATACAAGAAGAAAAGGCTATCCAACCACATGAAGAGCCAATCGAAGTTGTAAACTTGGGTACCCAGACAGACCGGAAAGAAGTCAAGATAGACGCCAACTTAGAGAGAAGTGTCAAGAACACGTTAATTCATATATTGCATGACTATGTTGATACCTTTTCTTGGTTGTACAAAGACATGCCAGGTCTCGATACTGATATTGTGGTTTATCGTCTGCCAATGAAAGAGGGTTATTCTCCGATTAAGCAGAACGTGTTAGAACAAGATTAGTTCTGATCTATCTCAGAGTTTTGATAATAACAATAAATTATATTTTAGATAATTTATACTCTGATGAACGTATTTGACTATTTCAGATAATGTTCTGACAGAAGCATTTTGATGTGCTGAGCTAAAATTATATGAAGAAGTTCTTTCATGAAAGAACTATTTTTGCTTTAAGCGCAACTGCTGATGCTGACTCTGGTAAGACAATTACTTTAATGCATCTTCTAACACTTAGCAGGATTCCTTGCTTAGAAGATTACTTGAAAGCAAGTGTTGTTCAGAAGTTTACTTGAAAGCAAGCGCTGATTAAGTTCTTAGCAAGTAAAGCATTGTTCAGAAGATAAGTAAAGCATGTTTTGAATACAAGACGTTGAAGCAAGTTCTGAAAGAATGTAAAAGCCAACTTGTCTTGTCAAGCTTCAGGAAACATATTCTTACAAGTGTCGTTTGCTCATTAATGCAAAGACGGCTGCAAGCACTCAAGTGTCTAAGCTAGTTTCTTGGAAAATGGAATAGTGCAAGGAAACACACAAGCATTTAATGCTCTCCGCTTTTCTGAAGGCAGCAACGGTCTTTTTGTTCCTACTATATATAGAAGGACATTTATTGCAAGCCAACTAACCAATCAATTTCAAAAAGAAGCAAGAAATTACGTGAAAAATTTTGGGCTCACAAACTCTTTGTTCATATACTTTGTGCAATTTATTCTAAGTGAAAAATCACAGTTGTGATATAGCTTGATTAGAAGCAAACTTTACTTCACTATCTGTAAGATTAAACTCTTGTATTTGTTCCTTGAGAGACCAAGTTTGGTCAGATTTCTCAAGTAGACTAGGACTAGATTTAAGTCTCAGTGGTGTTAGTCACTTGTAAGATTACTTGTGCATTGTTAGTCACAACCGTTGTTGTGTGTTTGTAATCAGTTGATTATAGTGGATTTAGTCCTTGTTGAGAAAGGTGAAATCACCTTGACGGGTGGACTGGAGTAGTTTGAGTTCAAACGAACCAGGATAAAAATAACCTTGTCTTTCCATTATTGTTGAGCTTTGTTTTAAAAAGAAAAAGAGTCACTTATTCAACCCCCCTTCTAAGTGTTTTCTTACCCCTTCAATTGGTATCAGAGCTTGACTCTGAGCACAACACTTAACCGTGTCAAGAAAAGATCTAGAAGAAAACACAATGGCCGCTGAATAAAACAACAATAGTTACAACAAACCTCTTGTATTTGACGAAGAAGATTTTGAGTACTGGAAAGATAGACTAGAAAGTTTCTTTCTAGGTCGTGATAGTGATCTTTGGGATATAGTCTTGGATGGTCACACACATCCTACAGACTCAGAAGGAAACAAAGTGGATAGAAAAAATATGGATAGACAACAAAAAGCTGATTTTAAAAATCATCATAGAGTTATAAATATTTTTCTAAATGCTATCTCTAAAGTAGAATATGAAAAAATAACAAATAGAGATACAACGCATGATATATTTGAGTCTCTTAAAATGACTCATGAAGGAAACACTCAAGTGAAGGAGTCTAAAGCTCTGGATTTAGTTCAGAAGTATGAAGCCTTCAAAGTAGAAGAAAGTGAGTCTATAGAAGCAATGTTCTCTAGGTTTCAAACTCTGATCATTGGTCTGAGAGTTTTGAACAAGGGATATACCAAAGCAGATCATGTTAAAAAGATCATCAGAAGCTTACCCAGAAGATGGGCACCAATGGTCACTGCTTTCAAAGTTTCAAAAGATCTGAACAACGTGTCTCTGGAGGAACTCATCAACGCTCTCAGAAGTCATGAGATAGAACTGGATGAGCACGAGCCTCAGAAGAAAGGTAAGTCTCTTGCCCTTAAATCAATTAAGAAATATGAAACTAACGCTTTTCAGGATGAAGAGGAAAACTCTGAAGAATCAGCGTCAAAAGAAGACGAACTATCCTTGCTCTCCAGAAGGATCAATCATCTGTGGAAGCACAGACAAAAAAAGTTCAGGAACTTCAAGAAGTCAGAAGATAAACAAGAATATTCTGGACACAAAAAGTCAAACAGAAGAGAGATCATCTATTATGAATGCAAAGAACCTGGGCACTACAAAAGTGATTGTCCAAAGCTTCAAAAAGAAAAACTAAAGAAAAGGTTTGGTAAGAAGAAAGGGATGATGGTAACTTGGGATGACTCAGAATCCTCTGAAGATGAATCTGGTTCTGAAGATGAGAATGCCAACCTATCTCTGATGGCTACCACAACAGATGACTCAGACTGTTAGAACCAAGAGAGGTATTTTCTGAATTTTCTAGAGATGAACTTGCTGATAGTTTATCAGAACTTCTGGAAAACTATAGTCAGCTCAAAATCAAATACAAGAAACTCAAGAAGAGTCTTACATCTGATCTTGAGAAACATGAAACAGAAAAATCTGAACTTTTAGAAAATAATTTTAAACTTAAAGAAGAAATTCAAAATGTTCAAAAAAATTCTAGTTCAGAGTCTGTGTCTAGTTCAAAAGATATTCTGAAAGAATATGACTGTAGCTTTCAAACTTTTCTGGCTAAAGGCATAGATAGAAGTAAAATGGCTTCAATGATCTATGAAGTTAGTGGGAAAAACATAAGAGGAATTGGATATGAACCTCCCAAAGGGAAGGAGACATACATACCAAAACCTGTTGCTAAAATGACTTTCACTTACAAACCTCTGAACAAACAATTCAAGTTTGGACACTCACATGATATAAAATATACATCACATTCTGGAAACTCTTATGCTAACCCAAAGTTCAAACAGAACTTTAAACACTCTAACCCAAAAGGACCCAAAAAGATATGGGTACCTAAGGATAAAATAATATTTGTTGCAGATGTCCTTAACAACTCAATTGAGACACCAGTCATGGTACCTGGACTCTGGGTGCTCACGACACATGACGAGAAAAAAGTCTATGTTCCAAAGCCTGGAATTTAAAGCTGGAGGAGACATGAAGTTTCGAGGTAATTAGAAAGGGAAGATTATTGGTTCTGGAACCATTGGAAACAATAACCTTCCTTCTATCTCTAATGTTTTATTAGTAGAAGGATTAGCTCATAACCTGCTGTCCATAAGTCAATTAAGTGACAATGGTTATGACATTATCTTCAATCAAAACTCCTGTAAAGTTGTGAGTAAAAAAGATGGATCAATCCTCTTTTCTGGAAAGAGAAAGAATAACATATACAAAATTGATTTATCAGATCTTAAATCTCAGAATGTTAAATGCCTTTTGTCTGTTAGCAATGAGCAATGGGTATGGCACAGAAGATTGGGACATGTCAGTCTAAGAAAAATCTCTCAACTAAATAAATTAAATTTAGTCAGAGGACTTCCCAATCTGAAGTACAACTCAAAAGCTCTGTGTGAAGCATGTCAAAAAGGAAAATCTTCAAAACCTTCCTTTAAATCCAAAAATGTTGTCTCTTCCTCTAAGCCATTAGAGTACTTCATATTGATCTGTTTGGGCCAGTTAAAACTGCATCCATCAGAGGCAAGAAGTATGGATTGGTCATTGTTGATGACTTCAGCAGTTGGACATGGGTCAAGTTTTTAAAACACGAGGATGAGTCACATTCTGTGTTCGTTGACTTCTGTAACCAAGTGCAAAATGAAAAAGATTTTAAAATCATAAAAGTCAGAAGTGATCATGGTGGTGAATTTGAAAATCATTATTTTGAAAAATATTTTAAAGAAAATGGTAGTGTTCATAATTTTTCTTGTCCTAGAACTCCCCAACAAAATGGAGTTGTAGAAAGAAAGAATAGAACATTACAAGAAATGGCCAGAACCATGATCAATAAAACTAATATGGCAAAGAACTTTTGGGCAGAAGCTGTGAACACAACATGTTACATTCAGAATAGAATCTCTATAAGACCTATTCTTGAAAAGACTCCCTATGAATTGTGGAAAAATAGAAAACCCAACATTTCTTATTTCCATCCTTTTGGATGTACTTGTTTTATTCTGAACACTAAAGAAACTCTGAACAAGTTTAATTCTAAAGCACAAAAGTGTTTTCTGCTTGGATATTCTGAACGCTCAAAAGGCTATAGAGTATACAACACAGAAACTCTGATTATTGAAGAATCAATCAAAGTCAGATTTGATGATAAGCTTGGCCAGCAACAGCCAAAGCAAATTGACCTTTCTGTAGGTACATGAGATCATCCCTCAAACACTGAAACTTCAGACGCAAAGGAAGATTCAGAAGCAAAGGAAGACTCAGAAGATCATCCTCTTGACAATGCTATGAACAACCTCAGAATCTCTGATCAACCCACTCAGAAAAGGTTTCCTAGAATCTCTTTAGCTCACAAAGAAGACGTAATCATTGGACGAAAAGAAGATCCCATCAGAACAAGATCCTCTCTCAGAATCAATGAAGAATCTTTGTTTGGTTTGGTTTCTCTGATTAAGCCAACTTCTATTGATGAAGCTCTGGAAGATAATGATTGGATCTTAGAAATGCAAGAAGAACTCAATCAATTCTCCAGAAATGATGTATGGGATTTAGTTCCAAGACCCAAAGGATTCAACATTATAGGAACCAAATGGGTTTTCAGAAACAAACTGAACAAGCAAGGAGAAGTTGAAGATGTGAAAAACACAAGAAGGGGGGGGGGGGGGGGGTTGAATTGAAAAACTTGGATCTAAAACAACTTAATGACACAATATTTTTATCCTGGTTTGTTTGATCTCAAACTACTCCAGTCCACCCGTTAAGGTGATTTCTCCTCTCTCCAATGAGGTCTTAATCCACTAATCTCAAAAGATTACATCAACTACTTTAACAACTGTTAAAGTCTTCTTGAGTACAACCACAATCCGGTTAATCTCAAGGAACTTCTTTTACAATATAATTGAATAAGAATGTGTTGTTGTTTTCTAACAACTGTGATAAATTACACAAGTTAAGCTTAGAATATAAAATGAATTTGCTTGAGCTTGATTATGCGTGGTTTGGAATTCTTAGAAAATTGTTGTGTGCGTACGTACGTGCTTCTTTTTGCAAGCAGACTTGTTTATATAGACAATATAATGACGTTGTCCATAAAGCAAGTTTAATGTTATTAACACACTTTCCTTTTGGAGAAGATCTTGTCTGAAGAAAGCCATTGGCATTAATTCAGTCTTGAATGTTTAGTAACGCTTCAGTGTCATCTTTCCTTACTGCTGATGATGCTTCAGAATGTTGATGACTTGGTTTGATATGTTCTTGTTCAGATCAGAGTTTACTTGATTAAGCGCAGATTATGGTCATCAATCTTCAGCGTATAATCTGATAGCTTCAGCGTGTAGCACATATGGCTGATCTTCTGATGCTGATATGATCAGAACTTCTGCATATACAAAACATATTTTTAAGGAGCATATTTTTTTCTTTGTATATGTATTCTTTGTATTTATTTATTCTTTGTATTTGTTATCATCAAAACTCTAACCAAGGGTTATAGAATCAAACTATGTTCTAACAATCTCCCCCTTTTTGATGATGACAAAAACTAGATTTTTCAATTAAAAATTAAAGAATAAAACGTATAGAATAAAGAATAAAAAACTCCCCGAGTTGATTACTTCCCTTAAGTTCTTTGAGTCCTTGAGCATTAGAATTTAACTGCGTCTTTCATCAGAGTTTTATACCTGTTCAAGCTTTTCAGAAGAAAGAAGTTAAGTAGTTCAGAATGTTTGAGACTTCTGTCTCAGTAATACGTTATTGAAAATATCTTACTTTCTCCCCCTTTTTGTCAGTTATCAAAAAAAGATTATATAATCAGAGCAAAAAAAGGATTTATATTAAACATAAGAAGCAATGATAAGAAGTTCATAACAGAAGCAATGTAAAACAAAACGTTACAGATAAACAGATTTTAAAACAAAAGAGAATCTAAGAGGGAGGAGGAAGGCATGTGAACAAAGCTTCCAGCAAGCCCTTGATCTGGGTGTTGGTTTCCTCTTGTTTGCTCAAAATGCTCTTGATTTCTTTGTTTGTATCATCCTGCTTATCCAACCTTTCCTGAATGACAATATTTGCTCTCTTCAATTCTTCCGGAGTTTGCCTTTCATAGGAAGGAGCTGGAGATTCTTCAATAACTGGATGCTTCTCAGAGCATTCTGCAACTTGATCACATTGAACCAATTCCTCTGCTGAGATCATCTCATCTGGAGTAGCAGTCAGAGTGAGACCTTCTGATTCTGGTTGAACTTTGTCTGAGGGACGATGTTCTAACCAGGGAGCATTATCCAGAGGGAGAATCTCTTCCTTGAGCAGTTGGCTCAAAACTTGGTCTTCAAAAACCTTTAGAAGATCACTGAAATTCTGTTGAACTTGTTCATAGCTATGTTCTTGCAGCTTATATGTTTCAGAACTTATCCATTTTCTGAAACTTGTCCAAAGATAATCAGAAGCAGCAGGATTAGTCATCTCTAGACTAGCTTGCTTCAAGGAGGTTATCCATTTCTGCATTTCTGTTTCAAACATCAACAAACTAGTACCAACATCTGGTGTTTGGGACGCTTGAAGAAGCCATGTTCACATACGAAATTTGAGAAAGATGAAAGGGTTTTGAAAGTACGAACTGAAAACAATTAGACTTTATTGAGAGAGTAAAAGTCAAAGAGTGTAAAGAGTGAAACTTGCGTTTAAATAGATTTTTGAAAAGCATAAACTGTAAGAGAGAGAAATAATTAGTAATGATTATAAGAATTAATGACAACTGATTTTAGGGATTTAGAAATATATTGGAACGGTTACCCATGACATGTGTCTCCATGCACCCAATCAGCGCTTTTGACCTTTCAGAAAAGTGAACGCGTGGTCAGCCTCAGAAGGTAGCTGATGAATGGATGACAACTGTTTTCTTACGTGAATAACACACTTCTATCCTTGAAATGAAACGCTCAGATCTTCATGGATAGATTCTGATACAATCTGTACTTCTAAAATTCTGAAGGCAGGTTGATCAGCAGTTCACAGACAAAAATAACCAAAGTTATAAAGGTTAAGATATGTAAATAAAACAATTTATTCTGGGCAAGGCTTCATGCTGAGATGTTTCAGAATGAAGTTAAACATATCTTCAGAAAGAGGTTTTGTAAAGACATCAGCCCATTGGTGGTCTGTTTCAATGAATTTTAAGTTAAGAATCCCTTTCTGAATATAGTCCCTGATAAAATGATGTTTTATTTCTATATGCTTAGCCCTAGAATGCAAAATAGGATTTTTACTGAGACAAATAACAGAAGTATTATCACAGAGGATAAGGATGTTACTCTCAAATATATTGAAGTCCTCAAGTTGACTTTTCATCCAGAGCATTTGTGTACTACATCCAGCTGCTGCTATGTATTCAGCTTCTGCTATTGATAGAGCTATTGTGGATTGTCTTTTGCTGGACCATGAGATTAGATTTTCTCCTAAAAACTGGCAGCTTCTAGAAGTGCTTTTACGTTCTACTCTATCTCCAGCAAAGTCAGCATCACAGTATCCTACTAAGTTGTAATCACTTGATTTTCTATAAAACAGACCCAGATTAACAGTACCTTTCAGATACTTGAAAATTCGCTTAACTGCTGTTAAGTGAGATTCTCTAGGATCTGATTGGAATCTAGCACAAATGCAAACACTGAATAGAATGTCAGGCCTTGAAGCCGTCAGATATAGAAGAGAACCAATCATACCTCTGTAGACCTTTTGTTCTACCTTTTTACTTACCTATTCTTTTTCCAGAATGCACGTGGGATGCATTGGAATCCTTGAGGGCTTACATTCTGAGAGATCAAATTTCTTCAGAAGTTCTCTGACATATTTGCTCTGATGAATGTAAGTTCCTTCTGGAGTTTGATTTATCTGAATGCCCAGAAAGAATTTTAGTTCCCCCATTAGGCTCATCTCAAACTCTGCCTGCATACATTTAGCAAACTCTCTTCCCAGAGAGGGTTTAGTGGATCCAAATATGATGTCATCAACATAAATCTGACATACTAAAATGTCATTCTTAACTGTCTTACAGAGCAAGGTTGTGTCCACTTTCCCTCTGGTGAATTCCTTTTCTAACAGGAAGTTACTTAGTCTTTCATACCAAGCTCTGGGAGCTTGTTTCAGACCATAGAGTGACTTCTTTAGTTTGAAAACATATTATGGATTTTTGGAACTTTCAAAACCAGGGGGTTTGTGCACATATACCTCTTCTTCTATATAGCCATTTAAGAATTCACTTTTGACATCCATCTGATACAGGGTGATGCCTTTATTAACAGCAAATGATATTAAAAGTCTGATAGATTCTAATCTGACGACTGGAGTAAAGGTTTCTGTATAGTCTATCCCCTCTTGCTGACTATAACCTTGTGCTACCAGTCGTGCTTTGTTTCTGATGACTTCACCTTGCTCGTTCAGTTTGTTTATGAACACCCATTTTGTACCAATGACATTGAATCCTTTTGGTTTGGGAACCAGATCCCATACGTCATTTCTGGTGAATTGATTTAGCTCTTCTTGCATTGCCAGAATCCAGTCATTGTCTAGAAGTGCTTCATCAATTGTTGTTGGTTCAATCAGAGACACTAGTCCCATGAGGGATTCTTCAGAGTTTCTGAAAGTAGATCATGTTTTGATTGGATCATCCTTCTTTCCCAATATTGTATCTTATGGGTGATCAATGCTGCTTCTGGATAGTCTTTTCTGGAGTTGATCAATAGAAGGTGTTGGATTGCTTGTATTGACTCTTTCAGCTGTTGAGGGAGTGACTCTATTGAGAGCCTATGATGAGTTGTCTTCAGTACCTGTGAGTTCAACTTCCATACCTGCAAGGAATTCATTCTGCTTTGACTTTTGAGAGTCAAGCTTATCATCAAACCTAACACTGATTGACTCTTCAACAATCTGTGTTTCTGTATTGTATACTCTGTACCCTCTTGAGCGTTCAGAGTATCCTAACATAATACACTTTTGTTCTTTAGAGTCAAACTTGTTCAAATAATTTTTTGTATTCAGAATAAAACATGTACATCCAAATGGGTGAAAATAAGAAATGTTGGGCTTTTTGTTCTTCCACGATTCATATGGAGTCTTTTCCAGAATAGGTCTTATGGAGATTCTATTCTGAATGTAACACGCTATGTTTATTGCCTCTGCCCAGAAGATCTTAGCAACGTTAGTCTCGTTGATCATGGTTCTGGCCATTTCTTGCAATGTTCTGTTCTTTCATTCTACAACTCCATTTTGCTGGGGAGTTCTAGGACAAGAGAAATCATGCAGAATGCCTTTTTCACTAAAGAATAATTCAAAATCTTTATTTTCAAATTCTCCACCATGATCACTTCTGACTTTGACGATTCTAAGATCCTTTTCATTCTGAACTTGGTTGCAGAAGGTAACAAACACAGAGTGTGACTCGTCCTTGTGTCTTAAGAACTTTACCCATGTCCATCTGCTATAATCATCTACGATTACTAACCCATACTTCTTGCCACTGACTGAAGCAGTCTTTACTGGTCCAAATAAGTCAATGTGCAGAAGTTCTAATGGCTTAAAGGTGGAAACAACATTTTTTGGATTTGAAAGTAGATTTTGCAAACTTGCCTTTCTGACATGCTTCACACAGAGCATCTGAATGGAACTTCAAGTTAGGAAGTCCTCTGACCAGATTGAGTTTGTTAATCTGAGATGTTCTTCTCATACTAACATGTCCCAATCTTCTGTGCCAGATCCATTGCTCGTTGTTAACAGACAGTAGACATTTTACATTATGACTTTTTAGTTCAGAAAGTTTGATTTTATAAATGTTGTTTTTCCTCTTTCCATTAAATAAGATAGTCTCATCTTTCTGACTAACAACTTTGCATGAATTTTGATTGAAGATTATATCATAACCGTTATCACTTAATTGACTTATGGATAACAGGTTATGCATTAATCCATCAACTAATAAAACATTACTTATAGAGGGAAGATTTCCATTACCTACTGTTCCAGAGCCAATGATCTTTCCTCTATGATTGCCTCCAAAGCCCACGTGGCCTCTAGGCTTAAGTTCCAGGCTTTGGAACATATGCCTTATTCCCGTCATGTGTCATGAGCAGCCAGGGTCCAGGTACCGTGATTGGTGTATTTGCTTTGCTGCTAAAGATATCTGCCACATGTATGATTTTATCCTTAGGTACCCACATTTTCTTGGGTCCTGATTTGTTAGTTTTACCAAAATTCTGATTGAATTTTGGTTTGACAGAATAATTACTACTCGTGTATTTTATGTCATGTGTGTGCCCATATATAAAGTGTGAATCAAGTGGAGTGTGTTTTATAACTAAGTCCGTGGAATTTTTTGGTGTAGGTACCTTACCTTAATATCCTATCCCTTTTCTGCCATTTCTTCTAACTCCATAGATCATTGAAGCCATTTTGCTTCTGTCTATGTTTTTAGCTAGAAACTTCTGAAAGCTGTGATCATACTCTTTGATGATCTCATCAGCATTGCTAGGAGTTTCAGGGATTGTTTCCTTCTGAGAGTTTTGCAACTGGTTTTCTAATTTTGAAATTTTTTTCTTTTAACTCAGAATTCTCCAATATGAGACTCTCAGTCTTATTAAAGTCAGAAGCAAGATTCCTTTTCAGGTTTCTGAATTTGACTATGATCTGCTGATATCTTTCCAGAATTTCATTAAGGCTTTCAGCAAGTTCAGCCTTAGTAAAGTTTATAGTAAAGTCAAGGAATACCTCTTCAGTGTCTGATTCTGAGTCTGAACCAGAAGCTTCACTGTCTTCTGATACGTTTTCCATGAGAGCTATGTTTTCTCTTTCATCATCTGATTCTGAGTCAGCTTCAGATGTGTCAGAATCATCCCATGTAGCCATGATGCTTTTCTTCTTTTCCTTGATAAGCTTATTTTTGGGCTTCTCCTTCTGAAGCTTTGGGCAGTCACTTTTGTAGTTCCCTTGCTCGTTACATTCATAGCAGATGATGTCTTTGTTGTTTGGCTTTCTGTATCCTGAAGAACCTTCAGATCTTCTGTATCTAGAGGAGGATTCTGACCTTCTATATCTGGAGGAAGATTCATTCTGATTTTCTGGGATTCCTGAACTTCCTTTGCCTCTGCTTCCACATTTGGTTCACCCTTCTGGAGAGGAGAGACAATTCATCTTCTTCTGATGAGGATCCATCAGAGGTTACTTCTACAGCCTGTAAAACTTTGGAGTCAGATTTTTTGTTAGATTTTAAAGCTAATGGCTTACCTTGCTTTTGAGGTTCGTCTTCTTCTAGCTCTATCTCGTGACTTCTGAGGGAGCTGACAAGTTCCTCCAGAGAGATTTTGTTAAGATCTTTGGCTAGTTTAAGTGTTGTGACCATTGGCCTCCACTATTTTGGCAAGCTTCTGATGATCTTCTTAACGTGATCAGCAGTAGAATACCCTTTGTCAAGAACTTTTAGACCAACAACAAGAATTTGAAATCTTGAAAACATAATTTTTATTGATTCACTATCTTCCATCTTTAATGCCTCATACTTCTGAATGAGCACAAGGGCTTTGGTTTCTTTGACTTGAATGTTGCCTTCATGCGTCATTCTCAGAGAATCAAACATGTTCTTGGCAGTTTCTCTGTTTGATATTTTCTCATATTCTGCATATGAGATGGCACCGAGGAGAATTGTTCTGGCCTTGTGGTGGTTTCTGAATTCACGCTTTTGCTGATCAGATATCATTTTCCTGTCTATCTTCTGACCACTTCCATCCACTGGATGCGTGTATCCATCAGTCACCATGTCCCACATATCAACATCATGGGCCAGAAAGAAACTCTCAATTCTGTCTTTCCAGTAGTCAAAGTTCTCTCCATCAAAGAATGAAGGTTTGCCACTGAATCTATCTCTGTCTTCATTGTTGTCATTGTTGATGTTCTGGCTTGGTCCCACCATAGTGTTTTTCTGAAGCTTGGATCTTGTACTGACACGGTTAAGTGTTTAAGCTCAGAACCAGGCGCTCTGATACCAATTGAAGATGTGAAAAACACAAGAAGGGGGGGGGGGGTTGAATTGAAAAACTTGGATCTAAAACAGCTTAATGACACGGTATTTTTATCCTGGTTCATTTGATCTCAAACTACTCCAGTCCACCCGTCAAGGTGATTTCGCCTCTCTCCAACGAGGTCTTAATCCACTAATCTCAAAAGATTACAACAACTACTTTAACAACTGTTAAAGTCTTCTTGAGTACAACCACAATCCGGTTAATCTCAAGGAACTTCTTTTACAATATAATTGAACAAGAATGTGTTGTTATTTTCTAACAACTGTGATAAATTACATAGGTTAAGCTTAGAATATAAAATGAATTTGCTTGAGCTTGATTATGCGTGGTTTGGAATTCTTATCAAATTGTTGTGTGTGTACGTACATGCTTCTTTTTTCAAGCAGACTTGTTTATATAGACAATATAATGATGTTGTCCATAAAGCAAGTTTAATGTTATTAACACACTTTCCTTTTGGAGAAGATCTTGTCTGAAAAAAGCCGTTGGCATTAATTCAGTCTTGAATGTTTAGTAACACTTCAGAGTCTTCTTTCCTTACTGCTGATGACACTTTAGAATGTTGATGACTTGGTTTGATATGTTCTTGTTCAGATAAGAGTTTACTTGATTAAGTGCAGATTCTGGTCATCAATCTTCAGCGTATAATCTGATAGCTTCAGCGTGTAGCACATATGGCTGATCTTCTGATGCTGATTTGATCAGAACTTCTACATATACAAAACATATTTTTAAGGAGCATATTTGTTCTTTGTATATGTATTCTTTGTATTTATTTATTCTTTGTATTTGTTATCATCAAAACTCTAACCAAGGGTTGTAGAATCAAACTATGTTATAACAGAGGTGATCAGAAACAAAGCACGACTGGTTGCACAAGGTTATAGTCAACAAGAAGGAATTGATTATAATGAAACCTTTGCCCCAGTCGCCATGTTAGAGTCTATTAGATTATTAATTTATTTTGTTGTGCAAATTAACATTTCATTATATCAAATGGATGTTAAAAGTGCATTTTTAAATGGCTATATTGAAGAAGAAGTTTATGTCCATCAACCTCCTGGATTTAATGATTCAAAACATCCAGAACATGTTTTTAAATTAAAAAAGTCTTTGTACGATTTAAAATAAGCTCCCAGAGCTTGATATGATCTGTTGTACCCCAAAATTTGCCCTCGCATTTTGCTACAAACAATCTCAGCTTCAGAACATTTCCTGACTTTTCAAACTGGCGCAAGAATCGGACAAACGGACTTTTCTTGACATTCAAGCAAGATTAGGGTTTTTCACTGATGTTCAGAGCTCTGATGTGTCTCATGCAGGTGGCTTAGGGTTGGGATGATTTTTGGTTCAATTCTGATCAGGCAAGCGTTATCTAGCATTTAATCAGAAATTAAGGTTTTATAGGCGTATTCTCAGAAGAATTTAAATTACACCGCACTTTGCTGTTTGTTCCGAGATTCGGGTTAAAATTCGCGTTATCTGGATTTAATCAGTAAATGAGGCAGTCGGTTGGAATTCACCAGTCAAAAGGGATGTGTGCAATGTAGAGTTGCAGTGCTTGGTAAAAGAATCAGTGAAGAAAAAAAAAAGGGGAATTGCATCTGATTAAGTTTTTGTGTTCGAATAATGGATATGGCGAATTCATTTATTTTGATCATTGAAGGTTTAGTTGATTATTTGTGATTCTAAGAATTAAAATATTTGAAGTTAAACCTTCATTTTATTTTATTTCAAGGGACTATAAATAATAATTGAACAATTAAAGAAGAGAATTGAAAGAGAATTAAATATCAAATGAATTTTTATTTCACATTTAATAATTGTTACAATTGTTATTATTTGAATATTTATTACAAAGTATTTAAATGATGATAATGTATAAGAATTAAACTAAAAAATAAAAATTCTATCCTATTTCTAAATTCTTCATTCTCCACTTCATGCCGATGCTCCATATTTTTTTTATCTGCAAAAAGAAAGAGGAAGTCAGAAGACAATTAATTAAAAGAGACAGTTAATTTGTTCATCATTAGGGGCCACTGACTGGGATCAGTTGCCCTCTCTGCAAATCACGGGATTTCTCCCGGTTCACAGAGAGGGAAGATTTTTGGTTCATGAATGCATAATTCTTAAAAAATTTCAAGGCTGCATAAGAATCTCAATGTCCAATTCAAATTAAACTGAAAAAATCCATTGCCAACTTTCTATCCAAAGCAAAAAGGAAGTTGCTGTCAAAATGCCTAAGGATTACCCAAAAGCACACTTGCTGCAAAGTCAAAATGCCAAAATATCAAAGAAGTGCAAAGCTGTCAAAAGCAGAATAAGGATGCAGAGAAATACATGCAAGCAATTTAATCCTTTTTCATCATTTCCCAGTACGAGGGAGGGCCCCTTCAGAACCATAGGACAATACACATCATATAATAATTCTGAGTTGTACTATGAGTGAGAAAAAAGAGAGATAAAAGAGCATAGGCAGAGTTCAGGTTAGGCATAGGCAGTAGGACAGCAGAAAAGATATACAAAAAAGAAGACACAATTCAGCATGGTTCAAAACTACACAGCATGGACAGTTACTAGAAATGGAAAAGATGCCAAATTTTTTTGTCAAACTACCCAGCAAGCATGGATCAGAAGAAAACCAAAAAATTGAAATATGGTTAGGCGCCAAAGACCAATGGCAAAAGGACGAAATAATGCAAGAAAAGAGACTGATTGAGCCAAGCACCAATATCACCCATATAACTCAGAACTGAACCAAGAGAGGCCAAGAAGCTCATACCTGCCTAACAAAATACAAGTTATCAAAACATAATCAAACCTCCTGTCAACAGATAACCTGCAAACTTAGTTGTCTCAAGCCAATACACAGTCCAACCTCACCAAAAACTATCAAACCTAAACCTGTCCACAAACTTCACAACTCTGCATAACACAAAGAGGCAAAAGCTAATACCAAGACAGTTCAGAAGAGAGGTTAGGATAGATAACACAACATACAACTCAGTTCAATAGGCAAAAGTCACAAAACCAGTACACCCTGTCCCAAAAACCTCACGTAACCAAAAACTGAGTTATCAAACCTGCATCATTCCCACAAACTCAAACCATCACACCCAAAAAGCCATCCAAGAAACCAGAAAATACAACACAGTTCAGGCAGGACAGAAGCAAAAACAACATAACATACTGAGCCAACCAAGCACATACCTGCTAATGCCTTAACCTGCCTGTCATCAAACTAAAGCCATCAAACATAACAAAACTCAGAACCTGAACCAGCATAATCCCACCCCCTGTCAATTTCCTTTCATCTTTGAAAACAATGCCATAACCAGAAACTGCATCACCACGGCCTCAGAATCTCTTCATCATTGGCCAAACCCAACATACTATCAATATAACCCCTCAACAGAAGCAAAGGCAACACGAGAGAGAAAGAAGCATACAGCATCTCAAGCAAGTACTCAAGTAACAAATTCCAAGAACATACTGAACACAAAGGCATCACAGTAAGAAGAAGAAGATAAAGAGGTGAATCAAAAAGAACTTCTCAGAACCCATCATCATCAAAGCCCTAAATATAGCAAAAGAACGAAGGTACCAGGAAAGCAAGCTCAAAGACTCATCACAGCGTCCCTCACTGTTCCGGCCTCCGAAGCATCACGCTCTCCGCCCCTCCTCCATCTCCCAAACGAAGGTAGCCATTCTTCTCCCTCTTTCTCCACCACTTCTTAATAGCACAGATTCAAGAGTTAAAAATTCGAATCGAAAGCATGCAATCTGTAAAGAGACAAGAGATAAGCAACATAAAACATTGTAATCGAACCTTGCAACAAGAGAGCGTTGAGACCGTGCCTTGGAGGGAAGAAAGGGTTGAACGATGATGCTGGTGGCCGGAGATGAGCACTCAGGGAAGCGAGATAATCGAAGAAGACGAACCCAACGCGGCGCCGCTGTTAACCCTAGCCCTTGTTCTGAACTGCCAAATGCCTAACCCTAATTTCGTTCAAAAAATCCAAACGTGGGCTTAACCTGTTCCCAATTATTCTAAGCCCAAATTAATGCTTCATCATGTTTTTAAACAATAACCATTTTCTTTCTTTTTCCTAAATAATACCTCTTTTCTTTTATAAAACAATAGCTTTTTTTTTTATAAACAATTTTTATTTTCTTTGAAAAAAAACACTAATTTAACCATATAAGTTAAAATATCTTTTTCTTAAATATATATTTGTACATAAAAATAATAAACCTTCTCATACACAATTAAATTGAAAATACTTTTATACATATTTGTACATATATTTTAAGACATTGATTTGTACATATCATATAAATTTGAAAACATTTTCTTTAGATTAATACATATTTGTATATAAAATAACAAAATATTCTTTTTTTATATCTACATAATTAACTCGGAAATATTTCTTAGTACATATTAAAATATATTTGTATATAAAATAATACATATCATTTTTATAATATAATTAAAATTGAAAACTTTCTTTTTATTAACATATACATTTGTACATACCAATTCAAATACATTTATTTTCTAAATATCGAAATTCACAAACATTTGACTAAAATAATTTTTTAATTAAAAAACTTAATATTTTAATCAAAACACTTCATTTTTTTTCTTTTGTACATAATTAACATGTAAACCAAAAATACAAGATTAAAACATATATCTAGGTCAAACCCTAATACGCTTCAATTCCATTTCGCACTTGTACATAATTACACAATTCATATACATATACATCTCACATTTGCACTTACACAATATATTGCCCTATACACATTTTATCTTATATTTGTACATTCGATATTTATATTTTGATTGTGACATTCGATTTGGTTGTAAATACTATAAGTCTCATCCCCTTGTACATTTATATCCCCACTCCCGGACACTATTTTGTAATAGCGTAGATTTACATTCCGCAATTTACAGTTTTCCAATTATACCATGGTTAGACCTAGGGTTTGTATGTACATAAAATCAAACGCTAGATAACCTAATACAAGACAAATACATGTAATCAATACACAATCACACTTGCACCCCCTAGGGTAATCCCACATGTTGCCTTCCAAAATGGGCCATGCTTGCACGTCGAGTATCTTTGGCAAAATAAAAGCAAATGATCACAAGTCCCTCAAAGTGTTGCCTAAATGGAATGATCATAGTCCCTTCGAAATAATTGCCAAAGACACTTGGCACCATTGCATTCATGGTCCATACGATGACCCACGCCCGTCCCGAATAAACTTCCTAAATACAAGATTGCCTATCAATTTCAATGGTAGAACAAAATTGTCAAAGGGGTTAAAATACGACGAAAATCTTTGAGAAAGCCTTAGGGTAGATAAACTTTTAAGTACTTGTAAATTCGCAAAGAAAACACTTGCCTAATTTCAAAACCCACTTCACAACCACTTTCAAAAATCAAACTTTTCAAATCCTTGAAACGTCTTTTTAAAAGATAAAACACCTTTTTGTAAAACATTCGAGTAAAGAATTGTTACAAGGTTAGCCTAGCACAAGGCATCTTTTCAAAGCATTTTCAAAACAACACATAAAGCACCATTTCACACAATTGAAAACCAAGGCAAAGTTGATCTAAGCAAGTACCTAAGAGCCCATGGATAACCATGGATGAAAAGGGTGCTAATACCTTCCCTTTTCATAATCTACCCCCCGAACCCACGAAACATCTCAAAAGGTTTTTGCTGTGCTTTTTTTAACCTTTCCTTTAGGATAAAATAAAAAGTCGGTGGCGACTCTTGCTCAACCGCACAAGTACGAATACGAACGCAAAACACTAGTCAGTTCTCCCACCGTATCACAGAACTGGCGACTCTGCTGGGGAGTACTTTTAAGTGGGGTTACCTTAGGGCTTAGATCACCTTCTTGCATGATTAATTGGTTGATTTGCTTGCTTTATACCTTGGCTCTATTGTTTGGGTTTATAATCCTCCACCCGGATTTTGGGGAACATTCATAGATAGCAATACGTTGTGGAAACTGTGCGGGGTATACCGACACGGTCTAAGCAATAGCTATATTAGTGCGACATATTTGTGGGTACCGGTAACCCTTGAGTTCAATCAAGGAGAGTACGGGGCCGCTGAGCGATGTCACTAAGCACTAATGACCTAGAACCTTACTTGACCATCTTGGCCTTTTATTAGGGGTAGTGAGATGACCGGCTTTGGTGCAGTCCGAAGTTGGTAGATACTCGATACTACACTCATTGAGGGTTGTTTTCTTGGAATATTTTGGTCGCCAGTTAAGTGGCTAAACCAAAACAATGAACAATGAAAACGATCCAGTGATATTGAGCTCCTTAGAACCCGGTTACTATTTATAGGACAGGTTTTTAAGCCAACTACACTCAAGAGGGTACTTACCTATGAAACCCCATGCAAGCCTGAAACTAGGGTTTGGTGTGATTTGCTTGTACACATGTTTTATGCATACATCATAAACATCATGAAGCATCATATGCATTTACTAACCATTTCAAGGGTTTGGACCTTCATCATTGTTCTTGTTTTGTAGGTCATGGAAATACCTCGCCGAAACACCATTCAAGTCAACCTTGTGAGAATCTCTCCTCAACTCAAGGAGATCACTTCAAGAATTCCGGAAAATTCACCCTTCAGTGAAAGACATGGTAGACTGCTCAACCTAGTCAACACCAACATTGAAGAAGACATGATGAAAGTGCTATTTCAATTCTTTGACCCCCTTCACCATTGCTTCACCTTCCCGGATTATCAGTTGGTGCCCACTTTGGAGGAATTTTCTCAACTCCTAAGAATCCCTATCCTTAATCAACTACCCTTCAACGGTACGGAGAAGGAACCAAAGCCTGAAGATGTTGCTCGAGCATTACATCTACAACCGTCTGAAATCAAGGGGCATTGGGAAACTAGAAGCGGTGTCAAAGGATTCTTAGCAAAATTCTTGTTTGAGAAGGCGCAAGAATGTTGGAACTCATTGGACCTACAAGCATTTGAAGAAATTGTGGCACTCCTTATCTATGGGTTGGTCCTGTTCCCAAATCCTGACCAATTGGTAGATGTCAACGCTGTCAAAATCTTCTTGTCCAGAAATCCAATACCAACATTGCTTGGAGACATCCTTCACTCATTTTACACACGAACAATGAGAAAGAGGGGTGTTCTCATGTGCTGCACTCCTATCCTCGCAAGGTGGTTTATTTCGCACCTTCCACAGTCTGTCTTGAAGAATGATCAAGGTATAAGGTGGTCCCAGCGATTGATGACTCTCACTCATTCTGATATACACTGGTGTTCTCGGTCCAGAGAAAATATCATCATCATCGATCGTTGCGGAGAATTTCCTAATGTCCCCTTACTTGGAATTAGGGGAGGTATCACCTACAGCCCTTGCCTAGCTTTGAGGCAATTTGGGTACGCACGGAGGGATGGCCCTCATGACATGCTGATTCCTAGCCTAGTTTTTGACTTCGACGACGATGCGCAAGGACTTCGCCAAAGGTTCATCAGAGCTTGGGGAAAACTCAACAAGATTGATAGCAAGACTCTGGGACACAAGAACTCCATCCCTCTTGAGCCCTATCTCAAGTGGGTACGAGCCCGGGCCCAAAGTCTAATGATGCCTTATCCTTATGTACTCCCAGTGATTAAGGAACCCGTCAATGAAGGAGAGGTCCCCTACACCATCCTGCACCCGGACATGCCTACATCGTGGGAGGAAATGCAGAGGAGTTGGATTCAGCTCAAGGAGGAACGGAACACTTTTGAAGCTAGCTACTACGCCAGTGAAAAGAAGGTTCTGGAGCTTACCCGCCGACTCCACGAGCAAGAGGCCCTCAATGCCTACATCGCACCAAAGAGGATGCGCAATGTCTTTCTGCCTTGAGAAGTTTATGTTGTAATATTTGACCCATGGGGCATTTATGTACTAACAAATTTCTTCTTATTAATATGACGTGCGTTCTTCTTTGTCTGAAACAATTTTGAATATCCTAAATCCTTGAATGCATTGCATACATCAGCATACCATTCATCATGTGCATAAGCAGGTCTCGCTCCAGGTTTCCTTATCTATCTGCTGTTTATTTCAGTAGGATGGATCTCGAGCAAACGGTCAAAGACTTACAAGCCCAGAATGCACAATTCCAACAACTCTTGACGACCTTGGTCAAGAGTCAAGAGGATATCAAGGCTCATCTGGAGAGCAAGGACCCAGTGAAGAAGAAAAAGAGGATCGGAGTGGCTACTTTGGGGAGAAGATTTGACAGAGAAGCTCGGAGAGTGCTTGAATTTCCTCCTACTTCTGATGAAGGGACTAGTAAAAGAGATCGGGTTGCGGTGCCTTCCGAGTCTGATGCAGAGGAGGAAGAGATTGAAGAGGACGAGGATTATTCGGACCAGCAGTATCCTCCAGCTGATGACAAGTACAAGGGTTTAGAGGACAGATTGGCTGCAATGGAATTGCAAAGGGTACCGGGTTTGGATTTTGAAGACATGGGCTTGGTCGCCGGAATTGTGATTCCTCCAAAGTTCAAGGTGCCGGCGTTTGTAAGGTATGACGGGCTGTCCTGCCCCAAAATGCACCTCAGGTCCTATGTGAGAAAGATTCAGCCCTATACAGCTGATAAAAATCTCTGGATTCATTTCTTTCAAGACAGCCTGTCGGGAGCCCAGTTGGAATGGTTTTATCAGTTAGAAGGAACCAGTGTCAGGAATTGGGAAGATTTGGCCACCGCTTTCTATAAACAATACCAGTATAATTCCGATCTCGCTCCTACCCGTACCCAACTTCAGGGTATGTCGCTAGGAACAAGTGAGGGATTCAAGGAATACGCACAGAAGTGGAGAGATTTGGCTGGCAGGGTGCAGCCTCCTTTAACCGATCGTGAGCTCGTTGATATGTTTCTTGGGACCCTATCTGGGCCATTTTTCAATCATTTAATCGGTAACTCTTCCGCGGGATTTACTGATTTGATCTTAACAGGCGAAAGAATCGAGACTGGCATCAAGTCAGGAAAAATTCAGAAGGGTGTCGCTGCAAGTATGGAGAAGAAGCCGTTTAAGAAAGAGACAACTATGGTGTATTCTCAAAGGAGAGCGGGGAAGGTGGAGCGTCGGCCGACTGTGGGGGCCGTAATGATTCAAAACACTTCGAGTGAGCAGCCTCGCTACAACCAATCCAGACCGAATCAGCAACGGGTGGAAAGGCCACAACGGCAGTTCACTCGTATTAATATGACTTCAGCGCAGGTGCTTCCCCATCTGTTGAAATTGAATCTTGCCTCTATCAAAGAGGCGCCAAAGAATGTAAATACATCCTCCCCACACTACCATGCCAATGCTAAGTGCGCCTATCACTCAGACAGTGTTGGGCACGACACCAACGATTGCTGGGCCCTCAAGCATAAGATCCAGGACTTGATAGATGCCAAGGAGGTAGAGTTTGACGCTCCAGAAAAACCCAATGTGATCTCTGCACCTATGCCGAAGCACGGTCGGAACATCAACGCCATCGAGGAGGATCGGTATGTTGCTGACGTTAGTGATCTAACTACTCCACTGTTAACCATTAAGTTAAATTTGTTAAGAGCCGGGATCTTCCCGGGATGTAATAGAGACTGTTACTGTTGTCACTCTCTGCCGTTGGGTTGTCCGCTACTAAAGGAAGGCATCCAAGGCCTCATGGATAGCCGACAAATTTTGTTCGAAAAAGTTCCTGTTGTTCCAGTTCATGTTGAAAATATCTCAATCATAACCATTCACGCCAATCTTTCCGAGGCCGTCAAAAAGCCAGTTAAGATTACACCAGCTGCAAAGTCCATACCTTTGAAGATAACGAGGCCGGGGCCAGTTCCCTATGTCTCCGAGAAGTCGATACCTTGGAACTATGGTGGTGACATCTACTACCATGGTATCAAACAAGTTGAAATAATTGAAGAAGATTCAGATGACGATGAAGCCAGCATTAGTAACATTGCGGGCACCAGCAAAATCACCAGGAGTGGGAGGATATTTTCTCCAGAGATTGCTCCTCCAAAAGCAGTCTTTGGACCCTCATCAGTAAAAGAAATCATCCCTGCACCAGCAAGGCTCTCTGCCAGAACTCCTTTGATCAAAGAAATTTTCGTTCCTAGCGCTGTCTCTCCTACCATCGCCGATAAAGGAAAAGGAATACAAGATGAGCCCGTCAGGACGAGGGCTCAACCCTTGGTGATTCCGGAAGCTTCCAAGAAAGAGATGGACGAAATTTTGAGGATAATCAAGAAAAGTGATTATGATGTGGTGGAACAGTTGGGGCAAACTCCCTCCAAGATCTCCATGTTGGCACTGTTGCTTTGCTCAGAAGCGCACGCTCAAGCTTTGATTAAGTTTCTAAAGGCAGCTCATGTGCCCCAAGAAACCTCCGCAGATCAATTTCAACATTGCGTGGCTAGCCTGACTGCAGACAATGGATTAGGCTTTTCTGATGCCGACCTGACCCCTAAAGGCCGAAATCACAATGATGCGTTGCATATTTAAATCGAGTGTCGTGGAACCACCCTTGCGCATGTTTTGGTTGATACCGGTTCATCGCTGAATGTTTTGCCTAAGAAGGCCTTGGACCGGCTAGATTGCGAAGGGTTGGAATTGAAGCCGAGTGATATTGTCGTCAGAGCCTTCGATGGGTCGAAAAGAATGGTCCATGGAGAAGTTGAAATTCCTATCAAGATAGGTACCGAGGTGTTCAAATCCACTTTCTATGTAATGGACATCCGTCCATCATACTCCTGCCTGCTGGGTAGACCTTGGATACACCATGCTGGGGCAGTCACCTCCTCCTTGCACCAAATGCTGAAATATCCTGTAAAGGGAAAAATCATTACTGTCCATGGGGAGGAAGAGTACATGATTAGCCATTTAAATTCTTTCCGGTACGTGGAAGTCGAAGGGGAGTTCATTGAGACACCGTTTCAACATTTCGAAGAAGTACTCCCTCAGATAGCAGTGGCGAAGTTGGCAGCTGAGACACCAAGACAGATGGCCAGGATGGCATCTCTGGAGGATGCAAGGGCTGCAGTCAAGGAAGGAAAGAATTCGGCGTGGGGGCAGCTACCCGATTTTCTGCATAAGGTTGATAAGCTTGGATTGGGTTTCACCACCGTTGGTCAGAAGGCCATGCGCCGGTCAAAGATTGAGAGAGCACCAGTCAAGATTTCTCCTTACCAAATCAACGCCCTGGAAGATGAAGACAAAGAAAGCAACTTTGAAGAGTGGATTCATCCGACTGTCCGGGGAGGGCTGAGCAATTGGGAGGCTAAAGACTTTGTCCCCGTCACTTTCATTCCTCAGTAATTTATCTATCAAACATTTTCTATTTTGGTCTGTAATATTTTACTTTCAAACAATCAGTACACTATCTTTCCACCTCCTGCCTTACCCGGGGCATGTAGGTCCACTTGTAAGGGTTTTGACTATTTTTCATATTCATATGCCATGTTTAATGATTCATTGGACGTTTTTCATTTGATAAACTGCTTGTGTTCATTTTCTTTCCTTTTGAATTTTTGTTTAAGGATGGCTACCCCTTACACACACCCACACTCACCAATGCAGGTACCCATCCACCCCGGATTCCATGGGTGACTATTCTGCTGTATCTTTCAATAACTCTGAAGACCTGGTCAATCTAGCCGAGTATGAGGACGACGAAGGTTGTGAAGTACCCGGGGAACTAGCCAGACTCCTGCAACAAGAGGAAAGGGCCATCTTACCGCATGAAGAGCCGTTGGAAACTATTAACTTGGGAACCGAGGAAAATCGGAAGGAGGTACAAATGGGTGCCAATCTGGAACCAGAAGTCAAGAAACGCTTGGTACAGTTACTGAATGAGTATGTCGAAATCTTCGCTTGGTCCTATGAAGACATGCCGGGCCTAGACACCGACATCGTGGTTCACCGTCTCCCCACAAGAGAAGACTGTCCACCGATCAAACAAAAGGTTCGCCGAATGAGGCCCGACATGTCTGAGAAGATCAAAGCAGAAGTGATGAAGCAGTTCAATGCTGGCTTTCTGGCTGTTACGTCCTATCCTCAGTGGGTCGCTAATATTGTGCCAGTACCTAAGAAGGATGGCAAAGTCAGAATGTGTGTGGACTACATGGATTTGAATAGGGCCAGCCCTAAGGATGATTTTCCGCTACCTCATATTGACATCCTGATTGACAATACAGCTCAGCATAAGGTATTTTCTTTCATGGACGGATTCTCGGGCTACAATCAAATCAAAATGGCCCCCGAGGACATGGAGAAAACAACTTTTGTCACACAATGGGGTACTTTCTGTTACAAAGTGATGCCGTTCGGGCTGAAGAACGCAGGAGCAACTTATCAACGCGCCATGGTAGCTCTATTTCATGACATGATACATCATGAGATTGAAGTTTACGTAGACGATATGATAGCTCGGTCACAAACAGAGGAAGAGCACCTTGAACATCTGGAAAAGCTGTTTGCCAGATTGAAAGAATACAAGCTCAGGCTGAATCCAAGTAAATGCACTTTTGGAGTTAGGTCCGGTAAACTCCTGGGATTCATTGTAAGCAACAAAGGCATTGAAGTCGACCCGGCAAAAGTAAAAGCAATACAAGAGATGCCTGCCCCTCGTACTGAAAAGGAAGTTAGAGGCTTCTTGGGGCGCATAAACTATATTGCCAGATTCATTTCACATCTGACTTCTACCTGTGAGCCAATTTTCAAACTCTTGAAGAAAGATCAGGTAATTGAATGGAACGACGACTGCCAAGCTGCTTTTGATAGAATCAAGGAATATTTGCTAGAACCTCCTATTCTGATGCCACCCGTCGAAGGAAGACCATTGATTATGTATTTGACCGTTTTGGACAATTCAATGGGATGTGTTTTGGGCCAGCATGACGAGTCTGGTCGAAAAGAGCATGCTATTTATTACCTTAGCAAAAAGTTTACCGACTGTGAGACTCGCTACTCGCTGCTCGAGAAAACTTGCTGCGCTTTGGTATGGGCTGCTCGCCGACTAAGACAGTATATGTTGACTCATACTACCTTGTTGATATCCAAAATGGACCCTATCAAATATATCTTCGAAAAGCCCGCTTTATCAGGAAGGATAGCCAGATGGCAAATGATCTTGACCGAGTATGACATCCAATACACCACCCAAAAGGCTATAAAAGGGAGTGTGCTAGCTGACCATCTGGCTCATCAGGCTATCGAAGACTATCAACCCATGAGGTTTGATTTCCCAGACGAGGACATCATGAGTTTGGACAACATTAAAGGTGACAGACCGTATGACGGACCCGAAAAGGGATCCCGATGGACCCTGTACTTTGATGGTGCCTCAAATGCACTTGGAAACGGCATTGGCGCGGTACTTATTTCTCCGGAAGGATGCCACACTCCTTTCACGGCCCGACTTTGTTTCAGCTGCACAAACAATATGGCGGAATATGAAGCCTGCATCTTTGGTCTCAAAGCTGCTATAAACTTGGGGATCAAATCTCTGATCGTGTTCGGGGACTCGGCTTTGGTCATTAGCCAAATCAAAGGAGACTGGGATACCAAGCATCCTAATCTTATTCCATACAAAGAACATGTTCTGACATTGTTGCCTCACTTCGAGCAAATTACCTTCGAGCACTTTCCGCGAGAAGAGAATCAGCTAGCAGATGCTCTAGCCACAATGTCCTCCATGTTTAAACTCAACTGGAATAACGAGGCTCCCCAAATCACCATCGAGCGAATGGATGAACCCGCGCATTGTCACGAGATTAACACCGAAGAAGTAGTGGAACAACCTTGGTTCCATGAGATCAAAAGGTACCTCGAGACCCAAGATTATCCTGAAGGAGCTTCCGTGAATGACAAGAAGTTCTTAAGGAAATTCGCTGCTAAGTTCTTCCTGAGCAACGACATCCTTTACAAACGAAGCCATGATTGTGTACTACTCCGATGTGTTGATAAGGCTGAAGCAGAGTTAATCATGACTGATATACACAGCGGCACATTTGGCACTCACCTAAGCGGGCATACAATGGCTAAGAAGATCCTAAGGGCAGGCTATTATTGGTCTACCATGGAGGCTGATTGCCATCAACATTCCCGTACTTGTCATAAGTGTCAAGTATATGCTGACAAGGTTCATGTCCCTCTGGTTCCTCTCAACGTTCTAACTGCTCCATGGCCCTTTGCAATGTGGGGCATTGATATGATTGGAGAGATCAAACCCACGGCTTCCAACGGACATCGCTTCATCCTGGTTGCCATTGACTACTTCACTAAATGGGTCGAAGCAGCTTCCTTCGCCTCCGTCACCAAAAATGTGGTTGCCCGCTTTATCAAGCAAAATCTCATATGTCGGTATGGTGTTCCAGACAGAATCATCACAGACAACGGTACCAATCTGAATAATACAATGATCACTGCATTATGCGAACAGTTCAAGATTTATCATCACAATTCATCTCCCTATAGACCGAAGATGAACGGTGCTGTTGAAGCTGCGAACAAAAATATCAAGAAGATTATTCAGAAAATGACAGTCACTTACAAAGACTGGCATGAGATGTTACCATTTGCGCTGCATGGATACCGTATGATGATACGTACCTCAACTGGGGCAACCCCATTTTCTTTGGTTTATGGCATGGAAGCTGTCTTGCCTATGGAAGTTCAGATCCCGTCTCTAAGGATTATGAAGGACGCAGGTTTGAATGAAGATGATTGGATTCAGACCCGACTTGATCAACTCAATCTGATCGACGAAAAGCGACTTGCCGCTGTATGCCATGGTCAGACGTATCAAAAACGGATGATCAAGGCCTTCAATAAGAAAGTCAGACGTCAAGTGTATCAAGTCGGAGATCTAGTAGTCAAGCGGATTATCCTGCCGCAAAGTGATCCCAGGGGCAAATGGACTCCTACATACGAAGGGCCGTTTGTAATCAAGAGCGTATTTTCTGGTGGTGCGATGATTCTGACCACCATGGATGGCGACGATTTGCCGCACCCTGCGAACGCAGACATAGTCAAAAGATACTACGCGTAAAATAACCCGACAAGTCGAAAACCCAAAAGGGCGGCTTGGGCAAAAAGGGGTTTCCCGGTGGATCGAAAACCCGAAAGGGCGGTTCAGGCAAAAATTAGGGATAAAAACAAAAAAATCGTACACCTGGCAAGTCGAAAACCCGAAAGGGCGGCTTGGGCAAAAAGGGGTTTCCCGGTGGATCGAAAACCCGAAAGGGCGGTTCAGGCAAAAATTAGGGAATTAAAGCGTATGACTATGTCTCGTCGGATCACTTCAAAGACAATCTCTTCATCAAACCGGTTCCAGGGTTTTGATCAATCCAGCCATCGTCAAGCAAAGCATTGAATGGACAGAGGTTCAGAGTTGTGAAAGCTACGGCAGAATGGAATCCCATGGAATTATTTCACATAGCCATCTTTATTTTGTATAAATTTTTCAAATATTTACGACAAGATCCTCTTACTAGGATGATTGTTTCCTTTGTATCCCATACTCAAAGAAAAATCAATACGAGTACTCTTCCCAAAAATTTGTGTCATTTCCCTTTTTTCCTTTTCTCTCGCACTATTTGTTTTATTTTGAGAAACGTCCAATGTTTTGTTAAATAGGCATATGCATTTGAAACATGATCACTTCCTAATCAAACCCAAGGAAAAGGATTACTGATAGGATAAAAGTACAGACGGATATTTCGATACCCTTCCAAAGGAAATCCCTCGAGATCTGTAATCCACGTCCCTAACAAACCTTGAGGTCTATCTCCAGCAGACCCTCGGAGCTTATCCCCGTAAGGTTCCGAAAGGTATTCCCCGCAGAGTACGGACGTCCCTTCCAAGTTTTATTCAAAGTTATTCTCACAAAGGCGTATAACTGGGTTATCCTCGACTAACCATCAGGAGAGATCACACTCGCCAGAATTCTTCCCATCCCCAGCGGAGTTCCTCAGAATTCCCCCAACAGTAACTTATCAGTACTATCCCCGGAGAAGTTTATCCCCAGCCAAAGAATCTTCCGGAAATCATTTTTCTTCAGAGTTCAAGATTCGGTATCCCCAGCAGATCAAAAGCTTCAAATGGACAATCCCCAGCGAAGTCAGACTTTTAAATCTTCTCCCCACAGAGTTTTCAGAGGAAAATCTTGCATTCCCCAGTAGAGTCAGTCTCCAGAGATACATCTCTCCCAACTGAAGATTCTCAATCTGGCCTCTCCAACATTAAGTCTACTAGTTTGGTACTCCCCAGTAGAAGACTTCAGGAATTCCCCAGAAGATTGGTATACAATCCCAGCTCCAAGCTCCCCAGCAATGACCCAGGATTTATTCTCCCCGGCAGCAGTCAAGATACTTCTATCTCCCGATGTCCCAGATTCATCTATCCTATGCAAGACAGCTCTCCAGCTTACATGCACATCCATTTACATTCATAAAACCATGATATACATTGTATCATGCATCATAGCATTGCATCCAACTAACTTTTTGCCTTTTTCAGGTAAGGTCAGTCGACAGACTAAAATCATTCAATCTCAAGATTTCTGAAAACAGTTCACGGGTTCTCCAAGTAAACGGATGTTAACCTATCGCTTGTTCAGATTCTTCTCAAGACTTCTGAAAACAGTTCATGGATTCTTCCCAAGTAACGGGTGTTAATCTATCAGCTTGTTCAGATGCAACCTTCGAATTTAGTTTACGGACGCTTCCCAACAACGGATGCGACTCTATTGCTAATTCAACCTCAAGATTTCTGAAAACAGTTCACAGGTTCTCCAAGTAAACGGATGTTAACCTATCGCTTGTTCAGATTCTTCTCAAGACTTCTGAAAACAGTTCATGGATTCTTCCCAAGTAACGGGTGTTAATCTATCAGCTTGTTCAGATGCAACCTTCGAATTTAGTTTACGGACGCTTCCCAACAACGGATGCGACTCTATTGCTAATTCAACCTCAAGATTTCTGAAAACAGTTCACGGGTTCTCCAAGTAAACGGATGTTAACCTATCACTTGTTCAGATTCTTCTCAAGACTTCTGAAAACAGTTCATGGATTCTTCCCAAGTAACGGATGTTAATCTATCAGCTTGTTCAGATGCAACCTTCGAATTCAGTTTACGGAAGCTTCCCAACAACGGATGCTGCTCTATTGCTGATCCAATTTCAAGATTTCTGAAAACAGTTCACAGGTTCTCCAAGTAAACGGATGTTAATCTATCACTTGTTCAGTTTCTTCTTCCAGACTTCTGAAAACGGTTCATGGATTCTTCCCGAGTAACGGATGTTAATCTATCAACTTATTTAGATGCAACTTCCTGAAAATGGCTTGTAGGTTCCTCCCAACCACGGATGTTAACCTATTGCCTATTCAGATCCCCAGTTCAAAAATGGTCCTCGGACACTTTCCTAATGTTCCCTTCCAGATGGCATCTTTAAGCCCATCCCCGACAAGTTTCTGTCACTCTCCAAATGGCATCTCTAAGCCCATTCCCGCATCCAGTGCTTTGATGAGTGCAAATTTTCGGGCACTCTAGTGTCCAATCTCCTTTTACCTTCAAGTCGCGAAAGGCAAACTTGCCAATCTAACTCTTCAGGTCCAAGAAGATTGAACAGGGGCAACTGTTGTACCCCAAAATTTGCCCTCGCATTTTGCTACAAACAATCTCAGCTTCAGAACATTTCCTGACTTTTCAAACTGGCGCAAGAATCGGACAAACGGACTTTTCTTGACATTCAAGCAAGATTAGGGTTTTTCACTGATGTTCAGAGCTCTGATGTGTCTCATGCAGGTGGCTTAGGGTTGGGATGATTTTTGGTTCAATTCTGATCAGGCAAGCGTTATCTAGCATTTAATCAGAAATTAAGGTTTTATAGGCGTATTCTCAGAAGAATTTAAATTACACCGCACTTTGCTGTTTGTTCCGAGATTCGGGTTAAAATTCGCGTTATCTGGATTTAATCAGTAAATGAGGCAGTCGGTTGGAATTCACCAGTCAAAAGGGATGTGTGCAATGTAGAGTTGCAGTGCTTGGTAAAAGAATCAGTGAAGAAAAAAAAAAGGGGAATTGCATCTGATTAAGTTTTTGTGTTCGAATAATGGATATGGCGAATTCATTTATTTTGATCATTGAAGGTTTAGTTGATTATTTGTGATTCTAAGAATTAAAATATTTGAAGTTAAACCTTCATTTTATTTTATTTCAAGGGACTATAAATAATAATTGAACAATTAAAGAAGAGAATTGAAAGAGAATTAAATATCAAATGAATTTTTATTTCACATTTAATAATTGTTACAATTGTTATTATTTGAATATTTATTACAAAGTATTTAAATGATGATAATGTACAAGAATTAAACTAAAAAATAAAAATTCTATCCTATTTCTAAATTCTTCATTCTCCACTTCATGCCGATGCTCCATATTTTTTTTATCTGCAAAAAGAAAGAGGAAGTCAGAAGACAATTAATTAAAAGAGACAGTTAATTTGTTCATCATTAGGGGCCACTGACTGGGATCAGTTGCCCTCTCTGCAAATCACGGGATTTCTCCCGGTTCACAGAGAGGGAAGATTTTTGGTTCATGAATGCATAATTCTTAAAAAATTTCAAGGCTGCATAAGAATCTCAATGTCCAATTCAAATTAAACTGAAAAAATCCATTGCCAACTTTCTATCCAAAGCAAAAAGGAAGTTGCTGTCAAAATGCCTAAGGATTACCCAAAAGCACACTTGCTGCAAAGTCAAAATGCCAAAATATCAAAGAAGTGCAAAGCTGTCAAAAGCAGAATAAGGATGCAGAGAAATACATGCAAGCAATTTAATCCTTTTTCATCATTTCCCAGTACGAGGGAGGGCCCCTTCAGAACCATAGGACAATACACATCATATAATAATTCTGAGTTGTACTATGAGTGAGAAAAAAGAGAGATAAAAGAGCATAGGCAGAGTTCAGGTTAGGCATAGGCAGTAGGACAGCAGAAAAGATATACAAAAAAGAAGACACAATTCAGCATGGTTCAAAACTACACAGCATGGACAGTTACTAGAAATGGAAAAGATGCCAAATTTTTTTGTCAAACTACCCAGCAAGCATGGATCAGAAGAAAACCAAAAAATTGAAATATGGTTAGGCGCCAAAGACCAATGGCAAAAGGACGAAATAATGCAAGAAAAGAGACTGATTGAGCCAAGCACCAATATCACCCATATAACTCAGAACTGAACCAAGAGAGGCCAAGAAGCTCATACCTGCCTAACAAAATACAAGTTATCAAAACATAATCAAACCTCCTGTCAACAGATAACCTGCAAACTTAGTTGTCTCAAGCCAATACACAGTCCAACCTCACCAAAAACTATCAAACCTAAACCTGTCCACAAACTTCACAACTCTGCATAACACAAAGAGGCAAAAGCTAATACCAAGACAGTTCAGAAGAGAGGTTAGGATAGATAACACAACATACAACTCAGTTCAATAGGCAAAAGTCACAAAACCAGTACACCCTGTCCCAAAAACCTCACGTAACCAAAAACTGAGTTATCAAACCTGCATCATTCCCACAAACTCAAACCATCACACCCAAAAAGCCATCCAAGAAACCAGAAAATACAACACAGTTCAGGCAGGACAGAAGCAAAAACAACATAACATACTGAGCCAACCAAGCACATACCTGCTAATGCCTTAACCTGCCTGTCATCAAACTAAAGCCATCAAACATAACAAAACTCAGAACCTGAACCAGCATAATCCCACCCCCTGTCAATTTCCTTTCATCTTTGAAAACAATGCCATAACCAGAAACTGCATCACCACGGCCTCAGAATCTCTTCATCATTGGCCAAACCCAACATACTATCAATATAACCCCTCAACAGAAGCAAAGGCAACACGAGAGAGAAAGAAGCATACAGCATCTCAAGCAAGTACTCAAGTAACAAATTCCAAGAACATACTGAACACAAAGGCATCACAGTAAGAAGAAGAAGATAAAGAGGTGAATCAAAAAGAACTTCTCAGAACCCATCATCATCAAAGCCCTAAATATAGCAAAAGAACGAAGGTACCAGGAAAGCAAGCTCAAAGACTCATCACAGCGTCCCTCACTGTTCCGGCCTCCGAAGCATCACGCTCTCCGCCCCTCCTCCATCTCCCAAACGAAGGTAGCCATTCTTCTCCCTCTTTCTCCACCACTTCACAATAGCACAGATTCAAGAGTTAAAAATTCGAATCGAAAGCATGCAATCTGTAAAGAGACAAGAGATAAGCAACATAAAACATTGTAATCGAACCTTGCAACAAGAGAGCGTTGAGACCGTGCCTTGGAGGGAAGAAAGGGTTGAACGATGATGCTGGTGGCCGGAGATGAGCACTCAGGGAAGCGAGATAATCGAAGAAGACGAACCCAACGCGGCGCCGCTGTTAACCCTAGCCCTTGTTCTGAACTGCCAAATGCCTAACCCTAATTTCGTTCAAAAAATCCAAACGTGGGCTTAACCTGTTCCCAATTATTCTAAGCCCAAATTAATGCTTCATCATGTTTTTAAACAATAACCATTTTCTTTCTTTTTCCTAAATAATACCTCTTTTCTTTTATAAAACAATAGCTTTTTTTTTTATAAACAATTTTTATTTTCTTTGAAAAAAAACACTAATTTAACCATATAAGTTAAAATATCTTTTTCTTAAATATATATTTGTACATAAAAATAATAAACCTTCTCATACACAATTAAATTGAAAATACTTTTATACATATTTGTACATATATTTTAAGACATTGATTTGTACATATCATATAAATTTGAAAACATTTTCTTTAGATTAATACATATTTGTATATAAAATAACAAAATATTCTTTTTTTATATCTACATAATTAACTCGGAAATATTTCTTAGTACATATTAAAATATATTTGTATATAAAATAATACATATCATTTTTATAATATAATTAAAATTGAAAACTTTCTTTTTATTAACATATACATTTGTACATACCAATTCAAATACATTTATTTTCTAAATATCGAAATTCACAAACATTTGACTAAAATACTTTTTTAATTAAAAAACTTAATATTTTAATCAAAACACTTCATTTTTTTTCTTTTGTACATAATTAACATGTAAACCAAAAATACAAGATTAAAACATATATCTAGGTCAAACCCTAATACGCTTCAATTCCATTTCGCACTTGTACATAATTACACAATTCATATACATATACATCTCACATTTGCACTTACACAATATATTGCCCTATACACATTTTATCTTATATTTGTACATTCGATATTTATATTTTGATTGTGACATTCGATTTGGTTGTAAATACTATAAGTCTCATCCCCTTGTACATTTATATCCCCACTCCCGGACACTATTTTGTAATAGCGTAGATTTACATTCCGCAATTTACAGTTTTCCAATTATACCATGGTTAGACCTAGGGTTTGTATGTACATAAAATCAAACGCTAGATAACCTAATACAAGACAAATACATGTAATCAATACACAATCACACTTGCACCCCCTAGGGTAATCCCACATGTTGCCTTCCAAAATGGGCCATGCTTGCACGTCGAGTATCTTTGGCAAAATAAAAGCAAATGATCACAAGTCCCTCAAAGTGTTGCCTAAATGGAATGATCATAGTCCCTTCGAAATAATTGCCAAAGACACTTGGCACCATTGCATTCATGGTCCATACGATGACCCACGCCCGTCCCGAATAAACTTCCTAAATACAAGATTGCCTATCAATTTCAATGGTAGAACAAAATTGTCAAAGGGGTTAAAATACGACGAAAATCTTTGAGAAAGCCTTAGGGTAGATAAACTTTTAAGTACTTGTAAATTCGCAAAGAAAACACTTGCCTAATTTCAAACCCACTTCACAACCACTTTCAAAAATCAAACTTTTCAAATCCTTGAAACGTCTTTTTAAAAGATAAAACACCTTTTGTAAAACATTCGAGTAAAGAATTGTTACAAGGTTAGCCTAGCACAAGGCATCTTTTCAAAGCATTTTCAAAACAACACATAAAGCACCATTTCACACAATTGAAAACCAAGGCAAAGTTGATCTAAGCAAGTACCTAAGAGCCCATGGATAACCATGGATGAAAAGGGTGCTAATACCTTCCCTTTTCATAATCTACCCCCCGAACCCACGAAACATCTCAAAAGGTTTTTGCTGTGCTTTTTTTAACCTTTCCTTTAGGATAAAATAAAAAGTCGGTGGCGACTCTTGCTCAACCGCACAAGTACGAATACGAACGCAAAACACTAGTCAGTTCTCCCACCGTATCACATGATCGTCTGAGTAATTTTCTTTTAGAAAAATATTTTACCAGAGGGAAAATGGACACAACTCTTTTCAGAAAGACATTTAAAAATGATATTTTAATTTGTCAAATTTATGTTGATGATATAATCTTTGGAACCTCTAATATCTCCCTTGGAAAAGAATTTGCTAAGACCATGCACGTAGAATTTGAAATGAGCGTGATGGGAGAATCGAAGTTCTTTCTGGGAATTCAAATCAACCAGACTCCAGAAGGTACTTACATACATCAGACGAAGTATGTTAAAGAACTTCTAAAGAAATTTCAGATGTCAGAAAGCAAAGATGCCAAGACACCTATGCATTCAACATGCATTCTGGGAAAAGATGAGGTAAGTATGAAGGTAGATCAGAAGCTCTATAGAGGTATGATTAGATCCCTTCTCTATCTGACTGCATCTAGACCTGATATACTATTCAGCGTGTGTTTATGTGCTAGATTCCAATCAGATCCTAGAGAATCTCACTTAACAACAGTTAAGAGAATTCTTAGGTATCTGAAAGGTACTACTAATCTGGGTTTGTGCTATAGAAGATCACAAGATTATAGACTAGTAGGTTATTATGATACTGACTTTGCTGGAGATAGAATTGAAAGAAAGAGCACCTCAGGAAGCTGCTAGTTTCTGGGTGACAATCTTATCTCGTGGTACAGCAAGAAGCAAGCAACAATTGCACTTTCAACCATAGAAGCTGAGTATATATCTGCTGCTAGATGTAGTTCTCAGATGATTTGGATGAAAAGTCAGCTAAAAGATTTTAATCTTTATGAAAGTAAGATTCCTATCTTCTGTGACAATACTTCTGCTATTTGTCTTTCTAAGAATCCAATTTTACATTCTAAAGCCAAACATATTGAAATTAAATATCATTTTATAAAGGACTATATTCAGAAGGGAATATTAAATTTAATTTTTGTAAAAACAGACCATCAATGGGCTGACATTTTTACCAAACCCCTTTCAGAAGATAAATTTAATTTAATTTTGAAAAATATTTGTATGGAATTATGTCCTGAATAAAATAATATTTATCTTCTGTGTTTGACTTCAGAATATTCTGAAATGAATGTTCTGATTAACAACTCTTCAGAAGTTAGAAGAGAAGTTACATCAGAAGTTATATGAAAAGTTCTGAAATGTTCCAACGTTTCATTTATAAGTATAGTTCAGAAATTCATTAAAACAAATAGCTGTCACATGCAACCTTCAGGAGATGAACACGTGGTGTGTTTCTGAAAGGTCACGTGTGCAAAATCTACTGACGCCGTTCTAGGTAACTGTTAGTAATTAGCTATAATCTCACGTTTCCCCTAATTTTTAGCAAAACAATTAAATGCATGTAATGATGAGATTCGTTTTAAATTCTTTAAAAATTCTTTTTCAATTTTATTTCTAAACCTATTTCTGAAACTTTTTCATATAAATACTTTTGGAAAACCCCTTTTTCATTTTTTACCGTCTCTTTCAAAACTCAAATGTTTCTGTACTTTTTCTCTAAAACCCTTTTTCATCTCTCTTCTCTAAGAGCTCCAATGGCTTCTTCATCTACCCATTATGAGAACATCCACTCTGAGCAATACATCATGCCTGAGAGAATAACTCTCATTCCTGTAGACATCTTGGAAGTGTTAAGTGAGTTAATGGTGGATTTTGAGAATCTAAGAGAAAATGGTTTTGATCTGATTCCTGCTGTTAAGTTTCAAGGTTGGGAAAATTTTTTTGACCGTCTTGTTGGTCCAGTTTTTCCACACCTTGTGAAGGAATTCTGGATACATGCAATTGCAACCCCTAAAGTTATCCTCTCTTTCGTAATGGGTAAGGAAATCTCCATTACTGAAAACCTAATCAGAAAGTTGCTAGGTTTTAAAGGACTTGGAGTAACAGGTATGCCACGTGGAAGAATGGAAATGTCAAAGGTCTACTCAGACATTTTCACAAATGGTCAAGGATCTTCTAAAGTCAGGGACTTGAAAGATAAGTACAAGATTTGGGCAAGAATAATCCATGGGTGTATTCACCATAGGAAGGAAACAAGCTCTCCAGATTACATTAATGCTGATCAACAATACTTGTTGTTCTGCCTTGGAACAAATGTAAAAATTGATTTGCCTTATTTGCTGTTTGAACATCTCTGGAATCATGTAAAAGAGACTAGGGAAGATGAAAGGATGAAAAGCCCCAAATCCAAAAGGAATTGTATTCTTATGGGTAGATTAATTTCAAACATTCTGACTGAGAATGATCTAATTGCTCACCTAGATGAAGCTAATCTTCTGGGGGAGCTAGAGCCTACTTGTGGAAAGACTATGACTGGGAAGAATTTAATGAAAAGGAAAATAATTGACAAGCTGCTAGTGGAACCAACTCCGTATGTGTCAGCTACTGTGAAGAGAAGAAGGATACCTATTGCTGATTTCCCTCTATTCAACTCAGGTGATCATCCACGTATCATCCTGCACTACATTGAAATATGTAAAGAGACTGGAACACCTATTGATCCTGCTTGGCTCCAAGGAAGAAATCAAGCTGCTCCAGATGTTGTTCTTCAGCAACTTTTGAAGAGAAAATCAGTTGAAGGACCTCCTAACAGACCTCAGAAGAAAAAGAAATCAGGTAAACCTGCTGAAACTATCATTGTTTATGATTCTGTCAATGTATCTACATTTGCTGAACCCCAAACCTTAGGAGATATAGATGTTGATATTGACCTGACCTTACCCTCTGACTCTCTTGCTGACAACCCTCAAAGAAATCAAGTTTTATCAGACTTGAGTGACTTTGACTCTGATGAACACTCTGAAACCCAAACAGAACCATCCCAATCTGAACCATCTCACTCAGAACCCTCTGAACCATCTGTTTCTCAACCCATTCCTGCTGAACACTTTTCAAGACCTCCTCCCAGACCTTTATCACCTAGACCATCTGGATGGTATGATGCTGGCTCTTAGAGAATTCCAGGAATCAACGTTCCTCTGGAAACATAAAAACCGCCTTTCACCTTACCTTCTGAAAACATTTTTTCCATGAACCAACCACAACATCATAACCCCATTCCCACTACTGAAAATACAATAATTATTTCATCTGACATCATACCACATACTTTACCACAACATCCAACACATGACTCACCTATACTCTCACCTCCTCATATTCCATAACACCAAACTCATGAAATACCTGAATCATTTGAACCTTATGAAATTCATGAATCATCCGAACCTCATGATCAATCAGCTCCACCTAACCTTTTTGACCAACCTGACCATTTAGCCACTCCTGAACCAACAAGAAATCCTGAACCTGCTAACTTTTTAAGAACTGTAGTGGATTATGAATCTCTACAATTTTTGAAAAACAAAACTTTCAAGAAGGCTGTCCCAAAACCTGTTCATCCAGATGTAAATATATTGTTTCAGAATTTTTTAACAGAAGTTCAAGCATGGTTGAATATGCTGAAAGAAGATTGCACCAGAAGTGTGAACCCAGCTGTAACGGATCTTCTGTGGGAGATTTTTAGAAGAACCTTAGATGCCGAGTCACTGAAGCTGCAGGACTTATGTCACTCTCAGGTGCTTGACAACTTTTCCAAACATCTGCATCCTTTCAAGTCAGAAGCTGCTGATATCTGGAACAAGAAGTCTTCTCTGATGATTGCTGATGCTCCAGCTGATGAAATGGACATATCAGAAGATGAATCTGAAGATGCCTCTGACAATTCAAAACCTCTGGCTATTTTTCTATTGAATCAACCTTCTGCTAAGGCAGCTCCTGAACCTGTGCCAACTCTTATGATGGATCTGGGCACTCTGTTTTCAACCTTTGTGCATTTTGACTCAACGATTGTTGCTCCAAAGGCTGTTTCTACTGAAGCTTCGTCATCCTTTGCTCCTACATCACTTATCATGGATACTCTGAATGAGCTCAAGAGGGAGAATAAAGTCATTCATGAGCGCTTGGATAAGCAAGACCAGACAAATCAAGAAATCAGAAGCTGGATGATGAAACAAGAAGAATCTGCCTCTGAGATCAAGAATCTTCTCATGGCCCTTGTTACTAAGAGATCCTAGTGTCTTTCTGTTTCTTGTCTTTTGTTTGTTGTTTTGTACTTCTGGATATCTTTTTCTATTTTATGAAAACTTTTAAGCTCTTCAAATTTTTTTATACACTTTTTGATTATGCCAAAAAGGGGGAGAAAATGAGTATTTTGATCTAATCTCTGATTAACAGTTATGGGACTAAGTCTCAGACATTCTAACAAAATACAAGATTTATTTCTATGTGCAAAAGAATTTTTGCAGGTATCACTTAAACTCTGGAAGAGTAATTCAGCTGAACATTATCTTCAAAAGAAGTTCTGAAGAAATCCAAGAAGATATTATCAAAGCTCTGATAAATAATCTTAGGAAGTTTTATATATAGAAATATTCATTTCAGGGGGAGATTCTTATCTCTTATTATATTTTATTTCTATATGTAAATATTTTTTTGTCATCATCAAAAAGGGGGAGATTGTTAGAACAATATTAGTTCTGATCTATCTCAGAGTTTTGATGATAACAATAAATTATATTTTAGATAATTTATACTCTGATGAACGTATTTGACTATTTCAGATAATGTTCTGACAGAAGCATTTTGATGTGCTGAGCTAAAATTATATGAAGAAGTTCTTTCATGAAAGAACTATTTTTGCTTTAAGCACAACTGCTGATGCTGACTTTGGTAAGACAATTACTTTAATGCATCTTCTAAGACTTAGCAGGATTCCTTGCTCAGAAGATTACTTGAAAGCAAGTGTTGTTCAGAAGTTTACTTGAAAGCAAGCGCTGATTAAGTTCTTAGAAAGCAAAACATTGTTGAGAAGATAAGTAAAGCATGTTCTGAATACAAGACGTTGAAGCAAGTTCTGAAAGAATGTAAAAGCCAACTTGTCTTGTAAAGCTTCAGGAGATATATTCTTACAAGTGTCGTTTACTCATTAATGCAAAGACGGCTACAAGCACTCAAGTGTCTAAGCTAGTTTCTTGGAAAATGGAATAGTGCAAGGAAACACGTAAGCATTTAATGCTCTCCACTTTTCTGAAGGCAGCAACGGTCTTTTTGTTCCTATTATATATAGAAGGACATTTATTGCAAGCCAACTAACCAATCAATTTCAAAAAGAAGCACGAAACTATGTGAAAAATTCAGGGCTCACAAACTCTTTGTTCATATACTTTGTGCAATTTATTCTAAGTGAAAAATCACAGTTGTGATATAGCTTGATTAGAAGCAAACTTTATTTCACTATCTGTAAGATTAAACTCTTGTATTTGTTCCTTGAGAGACCAAGTTTGGTCAGATTTCTCAAGTAGACTAGGACTAGATTTAAGTCTTAGTGGTGTTAGTCACTTGTAAGATTACTTGTGCATTGTTAGTCACAACAGTTGTTGTGTGTTTGTAATCAGTTGATTATAGTGGATTAAGTCCTTGTTGAGAAAGGCGAAATCACCTTGACGGGTGGACTGGAGTAGTTTGAGTTCAAACAAACCAAGATAAAAATAACCTTGTCTTTCCATTATTGTTGAGCTTTGTTTTGAAAAGAAAAAGAGTCACTTATTCAACCCTCCTTCTAAGTGTTTTCTTACCCCTTCAGAAGGCTCGTCGCATGCGTCCCAAGATGTCAGAAAAGATCAAAGCCGAGGCGATGAAGCAATTCAACGCAGGTGTTGTACCCCAAAATTTTCCCTCTTAATTTCTCAATAATTCTCTCACAAGATCTCCATTGATTCAAGACTGCACAAGGTTTGATCAGCTCAAGACACCTCTTCAAGCACTGATGACCCAAAATAGGGTTTGAGTTTGTATAAGAACAATTGGGCTTTTGATTCTTAATATGACTTTCATGGATCATTTTGGACTCCCAATATTTCTCATGTCAAGTTTCAAGCTTTGGATCACATTTTTGCTCAATCAATTGATCAGGTGACCTAAAATCAACTATATTGGGGAAAAAGTCAACTGTGGTCAATTTACAGTCAAACTTCATAATTTTTGATCCATGTCAACTTTTTGAACTCATATATGGCAATTGATCAAGTTTGGATCACCATTCCTTAAGAAATTTGATCATATCAACATAAGGGCAAAATGGTCAAAATTAAGGTTTTGACTGAGAAGGTTCAATTTTTTACTTTTGACCTAAAACATGACTTGTTGGCTTGAGACATGATATTAAGGATTCAAATTCATCATTTTAACCTAATGGTGTGACTTAAAACATTCCCCAAAGATCAACTGATTGGTAGTTGGAATCCAATTAACTGATGAAAAGTCAGTTGATACACTGAAAAGTCAAACTTTGACTTTTTGATCAAAATCAAGTTTCAAAATCATATTTCATCAAGACATGTCAAAATATGAAGATTGTTCATCAAGAAACCAAAAAGTCAAAATTATCTTTGAAAATTCAAAATTCTAAGACTTAGAATTTTTTCTAAGTGTTGGAAAGTTAGAATTTTTTTTTGAATAACCAAGTATTAAAAAAAATTTTCGCAAATAACCGTGTTTCGGAAAAAATTACGAAAATAACCATGTTTCAGATGACTCCTCAAAGGAGGAGCCATCTCACTTGGCGCCTACACCCATTATTTAAGGGGAGGCGCCATCTCACTTGGCGCCTAGGTGCTTAGGGCATGCCCTAAGCCAAGTGAGATGGCGCCTAAGTGCAATTCTAGGGCAAATTTCTCTTTTTTTTTCCAGTCCGGTGCGTTGCATATTGGATACAGGATCAACAAAATTGAATTTTTATTAAAAAAAAATAATTACATCCAAATGTATTACATTAAAAAAATAGATTAAAAAAATAGATAAATCAGTGATCCCCCAGAACCCGGTAATGACCCCCGGTTCCGCATCCCCGTCCTCACCTTTCCCGTGCTGGGTGTCGTCGCGTTTCCTGTTGTGGCAGGGTCGACGGCCCAGCGAAGTCAATGCATTCCGGATCCATGAAATCAGTCAGATCTCCATATCTAGAAGATCTGCTTTAGTACAGTTGGTTACCCATACCCTCAAAGTTTGGTCGTGTTGGTGGTGGGTGGGGTTCCATGGTGGGTCTGTAGCATTGATCGTCTGAGTACGGGGGGTAGAAAGGAAATGGATCTTAGGGTGTTTGGTATTGAGGATGTTGGGTGGTTTGGTGATACTGTGGTTGATGGTAAGCTGGATCAGTTGGTTCGTAATCTTCTGACATTCCGAGATCAGGGCTAAGGCTGGATGTTGAGGGGCCCATATTAGGATATACGAAAGATTGAAATTGTGTGTGGGGTATGCGGGTGTGTTGGTATTATGATTGGTATTGCGGTTGGGTGTGAGGCATATGGGGGTATTGGTACTGAGGTGGTGATTGTGGTTGGTTGTGGGGCATTTGAGGGTAATTTTGTTGTGGTGGGGACTGTGGTTGGGTGTTTGTGGTTCTGTTTCGTCTGGGGGGTTGGTGGGAGGTTGATGTGTGTTTGGTTTGTTGTTGGGGAAACGAGGGTTGTGCCCATTGTGTTCGTGGGTCAACCAAATACCGTGGATGAGACATGTGCATTTCAGGGTTACTAACCGACCTGTACCAAGATAAATATTGATCCGTGTGTCGCATATTACCATGATTTAGGAAAACCGGGAATTGCAAGACATATCGGTGACGCCTCTACCACATCTTACACCATTCTGGAGCAAAGTCTTTCCAGTTGGTAAGACCCCACTGGGCGTCGACCCTTTTGAGATGCCACGGGGACAAACAAGTCGGATCACTTGGTATCTCTTGATGCATTCCGAACTGCATCTTCACACGGTCGCTGTGGTGCATCTCCATAACATTGAACCGTATGATTGCAGTCTTGGCGCTCCAAATTGATGCATCCTCGGGGTTTGGTTCATGGCCCAAACCCAAATATGGTCTCCATACAAACTACAAAAAAATTAAATCAGGTTAATGAAAACGTAATATATAAATAATTTAAATGAAGAAAAGTTTAAAGGTACGACGTACATCATCCGGGCCTAGGTGATCCAACAGATTGCGGTATAGTGCGACATTGAATCTTGGATTCTTGCCGTAATCCATACCCCTCACGCAATACCTAAAGGAAATGAAAAATATTTTATTTTTAGCATATATTTGGTGAAGAGATGAATAGTAATAAATGATATAATTTGATGACTTGCTTTGTTGCGTATGGGAAAACGAAAGTGTTGTTGTTGACGGGGTTTAAGGACTCCATCCTCCACCAACCCCAGGCTTGTAGTAAAAAAGCGCAGCCATAAAATGTACATTTTCCTTGACTGCATTTTTGCACAAGGAACTGTATAAGTGGGCTAAAACTGCAGAACCCCAACTATACTTTCTTGTTTTTTCAAAATCTCTAAGTAAATGTAAATACATAAAATTTACACTATTTCCCGTACTTTCGGGAAATAAAAATGTACCAAATAGTATCATTAGATAAGTTCTGGCTTTTACTACCCTGTCTTGCTCGGAGGAATTTTCGTTTAATTCCAAACTTGCATAATGATTTTTAAGCTCAGTGAGTAGTATTCCCTGACCTCTCGCACCACCACCTTCAACCATATCCCTGCCCAACAATTCTTCACACTGAGAATTGGGTTGTTGAACCGACCCGTTCACGGCCTTACCATCGACAGGGAGACCCAGTAACATGTACACATCCTCTAGCGTGGCGGTACATTCACCTATTAGTAGGTGAAATGTATGGGTCTCTGGCCTCCACCTTTCCAACATTGTAAGAATGAACTTCGAATCAATTGTGCAGTTGGAGATCTTTATAACATGTCTGAAACCTGCGTATTCTAGATATGGTACGATAAATGGGTCGGGAGCCAGGTAGTTGTGAGACCGGATTCTGAATCTTTTGGTATCCTGAGTTAATAATGTAAAAGGTGTAAGATTAAGTAAGATGAACAAAGCATTACCTGAAGTATAAAAAATGTATAACCAAAATAGAAACTTACAAATGAGGCAATGTTGTCCCTTGTGCCTCTGTGAGAATTGCCCATTATTAGAAGAGCCATTGTTGAAAATGCATGAGATTATGAAAGACTTAGAAAGTGTAAGAGATTATGAAAAACTTTGTAGCAGAGAGTGAGACGAGTGTGGGTGTGAGAGAAGTATGATATGGTCTGTATTTATAGGCAAAAAAATTTCATAGAGTAATTGAGGTGGTAGCTGGTGCATGCATGCATGAGAAGTGTCACTCTTGCAGAGTAGGCACATGCTAGGTGGCAGCCTAGGGGGTAACATATCTGCATGCATGTAACACGATTGGACATTAAGGGAGGCGCCATTGGACTTGGCGAAAGAGTACAAAAATGAAAGGTGTCGCCATCCCAATTGGCGAATAAAAGGTGTCATTGGTTGCAGAGTAGGCACAGGCTACGTGACAGCCTTTGGGATGCCATGCCTGAATGCATGTAACACTATTAGAGGTGATGGGAGGAGACTTACAAGTTACAGTGTAGGTGCAGAGTAGGCGCATGCTAGATGGCAGCCTAGGGGGTAACATATCTGCATGCATGTAACACGATTGGACATTAAGGGAGGCGCCATTGGACTTGGCGAAAGAGTACAAAAATGAAAGGTATCGCCATCCCAATTGGCGAATAAGAGGTGTCATTGGTTGCAGAGTAGGCACAAGCTACGTGACAGCCTTTGGGATGCCATGCCTGAATGCATGTAACACTACTGGAGGTGATGGGAGGAGACTTACAAGTTACAATGTAGGTGCAGAGTAGGCGCAGGCTGGGTGGCAGCCTAGGGGTAACATATCTGCATGCATGTAACACGATTAGACATTAAGGGAGGCTCCATTGGACATGGAGAAAGAGTAAAAAAATGAAAGGTGTCGCCATCCCAATTGGTGAATAAGAGGTGTCATTGGTTGCAGAGTAGGCACAGGCTACGTGACTGCCTTTGGGATGCCATGCATGTAACACTATTGGCAGCCTTGGGGGTTACATCCTTACTTAATTGAAATTCAGTATGACCTTTTTAGTCTTACATTTACCATAACACTGATTCACTTAATCTGTCAAACTTTCCAACCTTCAAACGTTCATATAATCAAACCTTCAAACCTTCAAACAATCCTACGCAATGGCCTCTGCACCACAATATGTCATCAATGCACATTTCAACAGCGAGACATACATTTGTCCCACCTCTGGGATTTTGTTTAGAGACACAGACAACATCCAATTTCTTTTAAACGGGAAAGCCAATTTCTCGTACTTCAAAAAACGATTGGAGGCCAAACTTGGACGAGGCCCGGTGACACATATATTTTATCAGAATCCAGTTTTTTTAGAAATAATCAAATAATTTTTTATAAGGTTGAGGTTCAAGATGACGAGGATCTCTAGAATATGTTTTCCAGCCATGTGTATTCTGGGTACGACTCTATTGAGTTGTACATTATGATGCGAGAGCCTCAGGTGATATAAGTGGTTGATCCTTTGGAGAATGAACAAGCTGAGGTAGATGCATTTAATGAAGAAGAAGATGACGAGTTAGAGTTTGATGAAATGGTGAATGATGATTCCTACGATGATGGCATACCTACTATTCCTGCAAACGAGATCTACACACCACCTCCGCACATGACAAACTTCAACATGGGCGAAGATGAACTGTCTACTGATTTATTTTTCAATCCGTATATGCAGTCGGATGAAAACTTAAAAGAGAAGGACAAGTTTCGTAACAGAGAGGAATGCATCAGAGCCATAAACAAATTCCACATGCTCAACTCAGTTGATTTTAAGGTGGACCGTGTCAACCCAGAAAGGTACAAGATCAAGTGTGTCCACCCTGACTGTATGTTCAAGCTGACTGCATCATACAAATTAAAAGGTGATTGCTGGGTCATAGGTTCCATGACTACCCACACTTGTGTAAGTTCTACCCAATCACAGGACCACCGAAAACTTAATTACAATCTCATATGTCAAGAAATCCTACCACTGGTCAGCAACGACCCATCTTTGAAGGTGAAACCAATCATCTCCCACATCACCATAGTTTTTAACTATACTCCGTCTTACCGTAAGGCGTGGTTAGCAAAGACTAAGGCGATTGAAAAGGTGTACGGAAACTGGGAGGAGTCATACCAAGAACTTCCTCGCTACCTGAATGCACTCAAGATGTATTCTCTGGGTACTGTTTACGTTCTGGAAACAGTGCCAGCATACGCCCAAGATGGTAGTCAACTAAACGGCAACAGAATATTCAGTCGAGTGTTTTAGGCATTTCAACCTTGCATCACAGGGTTTGCATTATGTAAACCAATTATACAAATTGATGGGACTTGGTTGTATGGGAAATACAAAGGCACGCTACTGATGGCAGTTGCATAAGATGGAAACAACAACACTTTCCCCATTGCCTTTGCCCTAGTCGAGGGGGAGACCGGTGGTGCTTGGAGCTTTTTTCTGAAAAACCTGCGGACACACGTGGCTCCTCAACCAGATCTCTGTTTGATCTCGGACAGACATGCCTCCATTGAAAGTGCCTACAATAATCCTGCAAACGGTTGGCATGACCCTCCTTCTACCCATGTCTATTGCGTTAGGCATATCGTCCAGAATTTCACGAGGGAGATTAATGACAAAACACTAAGGAAAGCGGTTATGAATACGGGATATGCATTGACACAACCCACATTCAAATATTACCGCAACGAGACCCGTTTGTCAAATCCGGAAGCCGATAGGTGGATCAACAATATTCCGGTGGAAAAATGGACTAGGTCATACGACAATGGCCAAAGATGGGGCCACATGACAACGAATCTTATTGAATCGATGAATGGGGTATTCAAAGGAATAGGAAACCTCCCGATCACTGCTTTGGTAAAATCTACGTATTTTAGGATGGCTGCGTTATTTGCCAAAAGAGGTGAAATGTGGAATACGGTGTTGCAATCTGGACAACTATGGAGTGAAAGCTGCATGAAATACATTAAGGCAGAAAGTGCCAAAGCCAACACTCATATGGTTATACGGTTTGACCGACACAACCACAACTTCATTGTGAAAGAGACAATCAACCACAACGAAGGCCTGCCAAGACAAGAATATAGGGTCATACTACCTTCTCGTTGGTGCGATTATGGCAGGTTTCAAGCATTTCGTATGCCTTTCTCTCATGTCATTGCCGCTTGTGCTTATACCCATCAAGACGCGCTGCAACTTCTGTCACACATTTAAAAATCTGAAACGTTGCTCAACGTTTACAACAACAGCTTTCCTTTGGTAGCAAAACCAGATTATTGGCCTGCATACGACGGCGAAATAGTGGCACAATGACCAAATGCGATGGAACAAGAAGGGTCGTCCCAAAAGTAAGCGCATCACAACAGAAATGGACGATCTTGACAAGTTGGAAAGAAAGTGTGGTTTATGCCGTCAGGTCGGACACAATCGCAAAAATTGTGTGAATCGGGCGTCTGCCTCGACCACATAAAAATTGTAATACATAAAATCTTTCCTTAATTATGTTGTAAACATTAGGGTTTTCCGTTAACAGATTTTGCTACAATAAATATTGCGCGTACAAGAAAAATACACGATATGCCGTCTACGAAATTACAACTGTTAACACAATTTCATCTGACCCATGCATCATCAACATTACATCGCTGTCTGTTTTGACTTCCTCCAACCATACATTAGGTATTCCTGTCGCATGTGAGGTTTTTGTTCATCTTCGCTGGATCCTTCGAATTTTCCCCCCTCCGCAATGTCTCTATCTAGCCGTCGCATCAACTCCCGCTTCAGACGTTCCATGGAGTGAATGTGCCAGAATTTCATTTTCATCACAGGTTTCATGGCGGAGAAGATAACGTAACCATCTCTGCTAAAAATCATGAGCGATGTCATGACGCAAATAACAGAGTAAAAAATAACAAAACAGTGCGAGAAAGTGTGAGAAACGACGGAGAAACGGACAAATTATTTATAAAACAACATTTTGCCCTAGTTTTGCCCTAGGAGCCAAGTGAGATGGCGCCTCCTCTCACTTTTAAAGTGCATGCGCCATCTCACTTGGCTAAAAGTGAGAGGAGGCGCCAAGTGAGATGGCGCCTAGGGAAAAACTAGAGGTGGAGGTGCCAAGTGAGATGGCTCCTCCTTTGGGGAGTCATCCGAAACATGGTTATTTGCATAATTTTTTCCAAAATGCAGTTATTTGTGAAATTTTATTTTAATACCTGGTTATTGTAAAAAAATTCTGGAAAGTTAACCTTTTTTCATGACTTTGTGCCAAATTTTTACCATGATACAAGATGATTCAAGGAAAAGTTTCAAAATGAAAGTTGTAGATCTCAATGATATGTAAAACTTCGTAGGACATGACAAGTTCTAAAAATGCTTGGATTTCAAGTTATCAACTTATGAAGACATGTCCATGAAACTAAAACACTTAGTGAAATTTTGAGCATCTTAAGTCAGGATTTTGACCTAACTTCTTGGCCAAGTTTCACATAGTTTCAATTGGAGATTGCAAAAGTGATTCAAATATGGATTGTAGAGAATGTTACAAGCTTTCTAAAAATTCTAAGAACTCCTTGAGATCATGTTTGAGGAAGGATAATATAAGAGATGAAGTTAGGGTTCCATTCTTGTTTTACAAGGCAAATTTTTAAGATGAACATGAACCAAATTCATGCTAGGCTACATAATCTTTGCTTTGAAGGCCTCAAACTTGTTTGTCACTCCATAATTAATCATTTACACAATTGCCAGAGCCATAGTCCAAGCATTAGAGCTATTTTTCAAAAGATTCATCCATTTTTGGAAGAAAGCAACATTGTCATTCTTGAAAAGTGACTTTAATCACAAAGTCAACTTGAATTGAGCCTCTAACTTGTTCCTCCTGCACAAGCTTCCTCTACAAAGTCAGAAGAACATGTTTAAAGTTTGCAACACTCTAGATAGCATGGTACAAGCCTTGGGAATATGTTTGTCATATTTACTTCAAAAAGCAAGTAAAGTTGCCACAACTTGAGAATTCAAATTCTGAGTTGTTGTAAAACTTGAAACCTCTTGCCTATAAATACATGCACTATTTGCAAGCTAAAGGAGGAATGCTCAAGCCCTGAAACACCCTAAAACAGAGAATCACCAAGAACACCCGAAAACTTGTCATTTCTGAGTTTTGAACCCAATATTCAAATCTACTTGTGCGTTTCTTGGCCTTTTGGTTCCTAAAGCTTCTAAACATCATACATAAACAATCCAACACCTGTTATCCAACTTTAATTCCATCTTCACCAACCTCCATTTTCAAAAACAAGGCATTGCATCTTGACTTCTCCAGACCATTCCAACCATCCTCAGCACAAACTAATCATTGCATTAGCTTCTCGGAGGTTCACTGAAGCTAACTCAATCATCACAACACCTTGAAAGGTCCTCTAACTCATTTCACGAATTCCAGTTTTGAAGGTAATTTTCTGAACTTTCAACTCTTCATATAGGCATTGTTAGGCTTGCATTTTCAAAGACAAAATGTATACATCATTGCCCTGAAGCTAACCATGTTCATAGTTTTCATTTATATTTCCTGAGCTTAGAGAATTTTGAGATTGAAATTTCTTGAAAAATTAGGTTTCATATTAGGGCAAACAAAATTCTTGCTTATCTTTGATTTATAGTTTAAGTGATTTACATTTCTGGAATCGTGAGAAAAAATGGAACAACTTTCATGTTTGCAATTCTAATTTTCGTTGAGAAATGAGTAAGATACAGGTGGTCTGGCTGGGCGTGAGATTGAAGATGAAGTACATGCATAGAACTGGATTTGCAATATATATTTATGGTTTGATACAAGTTAACGGATGTATAGTTACCCCAGTGGTAGAAGCGCGTGCCTGTCACCTTTAGGACCTGAGTTCGAGCCTCAACGTCTGTTTTGTCATTTATTTTTCATATTTTTGCTTTATTTTTGTCAACAGCTAGCGCGTTTGGGCCTCCCATATTTGGGCCATCCCATTTTGCTTCATTCGGACCCCCCTTGTTTCAATAGCTACGCATCCCATTCACTTTTTTTTTGTTTTTTCTTTCTGCTTTTTCTTTCTGTTTACAAAATTATCATTGGGCCAGGCTTCAAACAAAAAACAGTTTTTTCTAACAAATACCTCAAAATCCTTTTTTCACCCCTTGACCAAACTTTTCTTATTTTTTTATTTTATCTTATTCTTCTTTTTTTTATTATTAGATTATTATTTTTATTAATAAAAAGACAAAAAATATTTTATTTTATTTTTATTATATAGTTATATAATTTTTCAAAACCAAAAAACACAAAAATATTTTCTTATTGCAAATTTAAGTTCTTTTCTTAAACAAATTAATATTAGACTTAGGTTTTAATTTCTTTTAATTAAATTAACTTAGAACTTAGGTTTTCTTCTAATTAATTTTCTCATACTAGTATAATTAAATTAAAACCATTTTCATGCAAAAAAAACCCTAAAATTGCACATTTTATTAATTTCATTTTAAACTTAGTTCAATTTTCCTATTTTAATTAATTATCCTCATTTAGTTGATTAGGTGAAAACATTTTCTTTAAGAATCCAAACAAAAATCCATTTCTTTTCCATTTATATCCTTGCACATTTATTCATTCTTGTACATTTAATTCTTGTAAATATTCAATATGGTTATAATAGATAATTAGGGCTTAATTTCTTGCAATCCCCATTTGTATATTTTTACACCCCATCCCCAATTGATGTAATAGGATAGAATATTTACTTTCCGCAATCTATCGGTTTCATATAAATGTTAGTTAATTAGGGTTTGTATGGAAAGATAAAATCAATCTTAGAAAACCCTAATTCAAGATTAAACCAAGCATGAAATACAAAACACTCGCACACTTTACACCTCTAGGGTTAACTCCACTTTGTTGCCTTAAAATGGTCATGTTATGCATACGAGACATCTTAGCAAAAACAAACAAAATACAAGATCAAAGTCCCTCGATGACGCTACGAATGCTGCCTTACAAATGATCTTAGTCCCTTAAGAGAAATGCTAAGATATCTCACAATATTGCTATCCATGATTATTTGATGACCCATGCCCGTCCCTTTACATCCAAAGATAAGGTTACTTACCAATCAATGGTGAGATAACAATATCAAAGGAAGAGAGAAATGAACAAAGACTTTTGAGTAGGTAGAACGTTCTTAGTTACTTGCTCACGATCCATCTTCAAAAACAAACATCTTTTCAAACACACTAAACACTTTAAAAAAACATGAAATATTTTCAAAAGTCCAACACTTTGTATGCGTTCTTATAGAGATGAGAATCATTATGAAGTTTGCCTAAACGAATTCGCTTTTAAAAAATACTTTCAAAACCCACCAATGCATTTCAAACAAAGCAATTTTCAAGTGAGTTAGCAAGCAACTAAGAGCCCATAGATAACTATGGATGAAAAGGGTGCTAACACCTTCCCTTTTCATAACCTACCCCCCGAACTCAATAAAATATCTCAAAGGTCTTTCCTATTCTTTTCACCCTTTCCTTATTGGATAAAAGAAAAGTCGGTGGCGACTCTTGCTATCCGTAACAATTACGATAAAACACAAAATACCTAAGTCACTTCTCCCACTATATTACATAACTGGCGACTCTGCTGGGGACTACTTAAAAGTGGGGTTACCTTAGATCTAGATCACATTTGTTTGTTTTCATTGTTTGATTTGTTTGCTTTACATTTATGGTTCCTTGTTTGGCTTTGTATTGATCCTCTACCCGAATCTGGGAACATCATTAGGTAAATAGCAAATATTGTGGATATTGTATGACATAGACCGATATGGTTGAGACAATAGTTATATTAGTGTGACATATTTGTGGGTACCAGTATCCCTTATGGCGAATTAAGGAGAATACGGGGCCACTGAGCAATGTCATGAAGCACTAACGAACCTTAGAACCTTTAATTGAACAACTTGGCCATTAGGAAGTTGTGAGCTAGCCGGTTTCGGTGGAAAGCTGAAAATTGATTGATACTCGATACTACACTCATTGAGATCAGACTTTTAGGATATTTTGGCCGCAAGAAAAGATTGACTGTGCTAAAATAATGCCTAATGAAGAAAGATCAGTGATATTGATATTCCCTAGAACCTAATTACTTTCTAGGACAGGTTGAACCAACTAAACTTCAAGAGGGTACATACCTATGAAACCCATGCAAGCCTAAACCTAAGGTTTTTGCGTGCTTTGTTTGTGATTATTATTCATGTCATCATAAACATCATAACACCATAAAGAATTCTCACTAACCATTTCAAGGATTTAGGAATTTATCTTTGTTCTATTTTGTAGGTCATGACTTCTACTCGTAGGAATACCATCCGAGTCAACTTCGTGAAAGTGCATCCTCAACTTCAAGAGTTAGCACCAAGAGTGCCGAGAGATTCTCCTTTCACCAAGAAATATGGTCAACTTCTCAACTTGGCTATCTCAAACTTCCAAGAAGAAATGATGTGTGTGTTTTTCCAATTCTTTGATCCTATGTGTTGTACCCCAAAATTTGCCCTCTCATTTCACGAAGGATCACCCTGGACCCCAGGTTTGCTCCCACCTATTTCTAAGCCTTGAATTATCAATTCTCCAAGAAAGTCATTCACAAGGGAAAAATGGTCATTTGCACACTGAAAAGTCAAACTTTGACTTTTAGACCAAAACCAAGTTTCAAGAATGATATTTCGTCAAGACATGTTGAAATATGAAGTTTGTTTCATCAAGAAAATCAAAAGTCAACTTACTTTGGGAAAAATCAAAATTCTAAAATACTTAGAATTTTTCTAAGTGTTTAAGAAACATGACAAACTCAGAACTTCTGATCAGATTTTCACTCTGGTCGAAGTTGATTCTAGAGGAACTTCTGACACAAGAGTTATAGACTCCCACAAGATCTAAAACATTGCAGAATAGAACATCACCTAGGAATGTTGGGATTTCAAGTTATAACTCCTCAAAGACATGTCCTTGAAACTGAGGCACTCAGCAAAATCTGGACAGTTCCAAGACAGAGTTTGGTTACAACTTCTGGGCCAGTTTTCACAAAGATTCAGTCAGAGTTTTCAAGAGTAATTCAAAGAAGGTTTATAAAGTGTGTTGCAAGTTTCTTGGAAAGTCTGGGAGCTCATTCAGAACACGCGGGAGCAAAAAGATAAAAAGATCAGAAGATTGGATGTCTATTATAAACTACATTGAAGCTGAACTTCTGATCCAAAATTAAGCAATGATGCAGAATCTCACATTGCAGGATTTCTGGTTTGATAAATATCATCATAATTTAATACTCACAACCACTTTTGAGTTTTCATCCAAAGGATTTCCCCCACGTGTACCTTTACTGTCTTGGAAAAGCAAACTTTTGTACAAAAATGTTTTGGGCCCATGCGTTACTTTTCCTTAATTCATGCTTACAAATCCAGCTTAGGCACGACTAAAAGCTTCTAAGCACCATACTTGCTTCAAGAACAAGGCATCACCCTAGCATATGAAGGCCATATTCAATGCTTCGGTCAGAATATCACCAAATCTCAAAACCTCGTTTATACAACCTGATGCACTGCTACATCACAATCCTATAACCAACAGCTAATTTAGTCCATGCCTTCATCCCATAATTACACCAAACTAGCATACAAAAACAGTGATAAAAAAGCAATGGAACAGGATGCCAAACAGGGTTCAAATCCCATTTGTTCCCCCCCCCCCCAAATCACAACAAATTCACCTATAAATAAGTTGCTCCATCACACATTCAGGGGGATGGCTTTTAGAGAGATAGAATTATCAAAGAGAGAAAAGGAAACAGTGAAAACCTTCGCAAATCCTAAACAAAACCTTTGTTCTTCCCTTTGAATCAAAGAACATAAACGTTGTTCCGTTACTCTCGCTGACACCAGAACATCTGAAGGTAGCAACTCAAAGCTCCAAGCACACACTCCAGATTCAAGGTAAGTCTTTCTGACTTTGCATATTTTCATTCAGAAAATCATCAGATATGTAAATATCATAGTATTGATTTTGTCCATATTATTGCATAAGTAAGAAAAAGTTATAGATCAGAATTTCTTAAATAAAGTTAGGCCCAGAATCAGAATTAGAACTTCTATAAACTGCTATGCTTTTACCCTGCTGGTCTGCTGTTAAGAAATGAATAAATTGCTGATGTGCTGATTAATATGAGGAAAGATTTAAAATGTAACACATAACTTCTGGGTTCTTCTCACCATTTCAACATACTGAACTTCTGACTTTCACTCACTACTTTATCACAATACAGAACTTCTGAGTTCTCCTCACTATTTTAACACAAAACTTCTATGATTTTCTCACTGTTTAAACACACTGAACTTCTGATACTTCCACTCGCTGTTTTAAACACTCAGAGTTTCTGATTTTCACATGCTGACAATACACTGAATTTCTAATGTTTACTCACTGTTTTAGCGTAACACAAAACTTCTGACTTTTGGCTCACTGTCTGAATACCACCCAGAATCTCTATGTTTTCCCTCTAACATTTCTTGCAGGACCTCAGAGTGTATAAATCCATAACTTCTGATTCCCACTGATGTTCCTTTCTGAGTCACAATGCGCATGACTTCAGAAATTCTGATCCTTGTTGTTTTGCTCGCAGCAGCACGCTGTTTCTGTCTCTCGCCATTTTTCCCTTTTTATCATTTTTAATATCATTACCCCCTTTTTTTATTAATATGAAAAAGACATAAAAATATTTCCTTTTTATTAATTAATTTATTTCTTTTTCTTAAGTCATTAAGACAAAAAACCACTTTCAAAACAAGTCCATTTTACATTTCTTGTATACTATTTCAATATGGTTGTAATAGATAATTAGGACTTTAATTTCTTGCAATCCCCAATTGTAAATTTATACACCATATCCCCCTAATTATGTAATAGCGTAGGACTTTATATTTCCGCAATTTATAGCCTTCCAAATATAATGTTAGTAATTAGGGTGTGTATGGAAAGACATGGAATCAACAAATAGACCACCCTAATCAAGACTAAATGCATGCAATCAAACACACTTACACACTAGCACCCTTAGGGCAATCCCACTTTGTGGCCTATCGGAAGAATAGTCATGTCCCTCAAACATGGGTGTTTTAGTAAAAAAACCTCGATAGAAGATCGTAGTCCCTCGATGACCCTCAATGTTGCCTCCGGTAAATGATCTAGTCCCTAAAAATGACATTGTTAAAACGTCCCATAGGTTACTTTCAATGACTGTATAAACATCCCACGCCCGTCCCGTTTACATCCAAAGATAGAGTTACTTACCAAATCAATGGTAAGATAACAATGTCAAAGGAAAATAAAAATGAACAAGAAATACTTTTGAGTAGGTATAATGCTCCTAATTACTTGCTCAATTTCAAAACAAACATCCTTGCTATTTTCACAACAAACACCAACACTTTCCAAACATCTTTCAAACTTGAAAACATTTTCAAAAGATCAACACCTTTGTATACATTCTTACGAACGAGAATCATTATAAAAGTTTGCCTAAACAATGGCCTCTTTTCAAAATACTTTCAAAAAACCACACAAAGCACAATTTCAAACAAAAACAAGTGATCTAGCAAGTAACTAAGAGCCCATGGAAAACCATGGATGAAAAGGGTGCTAATACCTTACCTTTTCATAATCTACCCCCCGAACCCAAGAAACAATCTCAAAGGTCTTTCCTGTGCTTTTTCACCTTTCCTTTTGGATAAAAAAAAGTCGGTGGCGACTCTTGCTAAACCGCAACATTTGCGAATACAAACGCAAAACAAAAAGTCAATTCTCCCACCGTACCACAGAACTGGCGACTCTGCTGAGGATAATTTTAAAAATGGGGTTACCTTAGGGTTAGATCATATTTACTTGCTTTCTTTGTTTGACTTGTGTGCTTTACATTTTGGTTCTTTGTTTGGGTTTGAATCCTCTACTCGGATTTGGGATACCTTATAGGTAAGTAGCAATACATTGTGGAAACTGTGTGGGGTATACCGACATGGTCTAAGCAATAGCTTCGTTAGTGCAACATATTTATGGGTACTGGTATCCCTTGAGTAGTCAAGGAGAATACGGGGCCGCTGAGTGATGTAATGAAGCACTAATGAGCTTTTAGAACCTTTACTTCACCAACTTGTCCTTTAGGACGTAGTGAGATGACCGACTTTGGTGCAGTCCGAAGTTGGTAGATACTCGATACTACACTCATTGAGGATTTTTTTTGGGATATTTCGGTCGCCATTAAAGAGGCTTGTGCTGAAACAATGATCAAAGAAACAAACCTGTGATATTGAGCTCCTTAGAACCCAATTACTATTTCTAGGACAAGTTTGAGCCAACTAAACTTCAAGAGGGTACTTACCTTAAAACTCCATGCAAGCCTAAACCTAAGGACTTGTTTACTTTGTTTGTGTATATTTACTTGTACATAACATCATGAACATCATAACATCATAACATCATACACATTCACTAACCATTTCAAGGATCTTGGGATTTATCTTTGTTCTGTTTTGTAGGACATGGATTCTCTTCGCAGGAAAACTATTCAAGTCAACCTTGTAAGGATCCCTCCTCAACTTAAGGAGCTAGCTTCGAGGATTCCTGAAAACTTTCCATTTACCGAAAGGCATGGTCACCTCCTAAACTTGGTTACCTCCAAAACTGATGAGGACATGATGAAGGCGCTCTTCCAGTTCTTTGATCCCCTACACCATTGCTTCACATTTTCCGATTATCAACTTGTGCAAACTTTGGAAGAATTCTCCCGACTCTTGAGGATTCCCATTCTCAATTAACTACCTTTCAACGGTATGGAAAGAGATCCAAAGCCAAAAGAAATTGCTCAAGCTTTACACTTGCAACCATCTGATGTCACAACTAATTAGGATATAAGGAGTGGTGTCAAAGGTTTCCTAGCAAAGTTCTTGTTTGAGAAAGCCCAAAACTGTTGGAACTCTTTGGATTTGCAAGCCTTTAAGGAAATTGTGGCTCTCCTTATCTATGGGATGGTTTTGTTTCCAAATGCTGACCAATCATAGATGTGAATGCCGTCAAAATCTTCATGTCTCGTAACCCGGTGCCTACTTTGCTAGGGGATATCCTACATTCCTTTCACACTCGCACTATGAGGAAAATAGGTATCCTCATGTGTTGTACTCCTCTCTTGGCAAGATGGTTTATTTCGCATCTTCCCCAATCTGTATTGAAGAATGGGCAAGGTTCAAGGTGGTCACATAGGTTGATGGCGCTCAGACATTCATACATTCATTGGTGTTCCCGCTCTTTGGAGAATGTTACTATCATCGACCGTTGTGGAGTGTTCCCTAATGTCCCTTTGCTTGGAATTAGATGAGGTATCACTTACAACCCTTGCTTAGACCTACGACAGTTTGGTCACGCTCGGAGGGATGGTCCCCATGAGATGCTCATCCAAGGAGTGGCATTTGAATATGAGAATGACGATAAAGGTTACCGCCAAAGGTTTGTCTGAGCTTGGAGGATGTTGAATAAGGTGTGTTGTACCCCAAAATTTGCCCTCCCATATTTCTCAAAACATTTCAAGAAAAATTCACAAGTCCAACCCGGCGCGTCATATTCAGGTATTCTTTCGCCAAGATATCTCTGATAACGTATTCTCAAATTCAGGTTCGGCTCAAGAGTCAATTCTTTAAAGAAGGTATCCGAATGTGTGAGTTTTCTCGAAGAAATATGGTGAAAAAGTGTGCTGAAAGTGCAGTTTTTACGCGCTAAAAAATTCATAACTTGAAGATCGTGGCTCGTTTTGAACCCGTTCCGGTGGCCAAAATTCCTTCTTGACATTATCTACGTTTTCATCTCTCACGGCTGGAAGCCAATTTCGATCATAAGGTCTTCAAAAATGTGGATTTATCAAGTATTTTCATACAGAAAATTTGTGACAGAAGTTTATTTGCGTCATGTTCAGAAAATCATAACTTGGTCGATTTTCATCGTATCGAGCTGGTTCCGGTGCCAAAATTTCACAAATTTAGTTGGCTACATTTTCACAGAAGGTATTGAGTTCAAACGGTATTCAAAAGGCCTTCGTTTTTTTGCTCAGAGTGCGTGACATGCTGAAAATCCTGAATGCTGAATATTATTTCATCTGGGCCGAAACTTCGAAAATTCATAACTCGGTCAATTTTTATCGGATTGGACTCATATTTTTACACAAGGTCACTGACTCATAGATCTACAACTTTGCTTCAAAAGTCGAGACCAAATTATGCACCGATCAATACCAGTTTTTTATTGAAGAATGTGTCAAAGTCGACACTGGAGCCCAAAATAAGTTTGTCTGAGCTGAAACTTCAAAAATTCATAACTAATTCACCGTTTATCCGATTGAGTCGATTTTCGGACAGGAGTTAGTTCTCGATGCCGGCTACATTTTGTTTTCACATTTCAACTTCAAAAATTGCACTTAAGTCCCTGTGATTTAGCCTGGAAAGTGACGAACTCAAGTGAACATGGGAGGCCCAATTGCACATTCAAAGCCCATTTTCTTTACCCTAATTTCCATTATATAATCACCTTCTTTTCACACAAACCAAAGGAGAGGAGAAAAGAAGAGAGAAAAAAAACCTTGCCACAACACTGTTAGAATATCAAACTCTTTCAAGAACCCTAAAACCTTGAAATCCTTATTACAAATCCCTCTCTCACTACAAACAAGCCATCACAGTTACAAACCAACACCTTACTACTTCTTCAGTAAGGATAAGGCTGGCTTGATCTCCATGATCCTAATTTTCCAGTAAGGCATAAAAGCATTCAGGTCACTAATTTTCCAGTAAGGGTAAGATTGATTTGATCTCCATGATCAAAAGGGTATAATCATTCATACATGCCATATTGTGCCTAAACATTAAATTTCTTCATATATTGGCTTTATTTGCATTTTATGATTTTATTTAATGTGTTCGTGAGATTCAACACTGCAGATTTAGACAGGATCCCATGCAGGTTCATTAAGGAACGTTGAGGCCAAAAGCCAAATGGCCAAAAGCCAAAAGGCTAAAAGCCAAAAGCCAAAAGCCAAATGGCCAAAGTAGAAAAACTTATGCATGACACCAATACATGGCGAGACAGACATCCTAGAAGATTAAGAAACGTTGAGGCCAGAACACAAATGGCCAACAGCCAGAACACAAATGGCCATGAAACCCAATCCAATTGCCAAAGAATGCAGACCACGGTACTCAGGAGTCAATGAACACGCACGTGATGCCAGAAAGTCAAACAAGGCTTTTTGTCTAATGAGCCAGATTTCTCACAAAAAACCCCCCTTTGGGTCTGAATACCCCCCATGGTTTGCACATTTTTATTTTTTTGATTTTCCTTTTTATTCTTTTAATTGTTTTCAATTGTTTTCTTTAATTTCATAAATTAATTTTCATAAGATAAAGAATCAGAAACTAAAATAGATTTAATTATTATTATTTCACTATTAATTTATTTTGTAAATAAACTTTAATAATTAGTTTAGTAAATTAGGTTTTAAAACTTTAATCTTTTTCTCAATAAATTAAAATATGTAGAAATTAGGTTTTTTAACTTTTTATCACTTTTCTTAATAAATAATTTTCTCATTATTATTATTATTAATTACTAATTTATTTTGTAAATAAACATGTACATAAATTCTTTAGTAAATTAAGTTAAACTTTAACATTTTTCTCAAATAATTAAAAATAACTTAGAATTAGGGTTTCTTTTAATTTTAATTTTAATTTTCTTATTTCATAAATACAAAAAAACCTAAAAAACACTTCTTTTATTTCAATAAATAATTAATTAATTTTTAATTTCAATTTAACTTCAAAAGGGTCCAACGCCCTCGTTTTCAATTTTAATTCAATTCGCGCATTTTATTTATTCCTTCTTTTAAATATTGATGTAATTCTCCCAAAGCCGTGTAAATATTTATCTTTCGCACTTTACCTTTACTTCTTTATTTTCTGTCAAATCGGGTCCGAGATTTTAATTTGGCGATGTGGACCCGCGCCTTTGTAATAGTTTAGAACTTTTATCTTTCCGCACTTTTTTAACTGTTAAATAAATGCATGCAAGAATGAATGACGAAAATAAAAACAAAAGCGTAGATCACTTTGACATGAACAAGATAAATGCAAATGAACCTGACACACAAATCACACACCACCCCTAGGATACGCCTCACTGTTGCCTTGCCTCGAAAGGTGATCGTCGAGTAGAGGATGTCTTAGTAAGTCCTCATGATCCGGGAACCTGGCATGAGGGTAGCTTCTAAGGTGTCTTCACATTGCTCTGGTGATCACCATGTCCCGAACCCTTGAATTGACCCGAACACCTCCAACGGTGGTGCTACCTACCTCTCAATGGTGGGATGGCACTACTTTAAAGGACATTTACACAGACGAATTCCTTAGGGTAGGTAGACGACTCTAGATACTTGCTCTAATTTCAAAACAAATCAAAATTACTTTTCACACCGACACTTTTTCAAAAGCTTTCGAAAGCAACTTTTCAAACACTCTTGAGGACCGATACAAGAGTCGAATTGAACTTTTCAAAGAAACTTTTTAAAACCCACATTGAAAAGCAAACAAACCATTTTTGAAAACACAATGAGCAAGTATCTAAGAGCCCATGGATAACCATGGATAGAAAGGGTGCTAACACCTTCCCTTTCTATAATCTACCTCCCGAACCGAGAGCAATCTCTTTAAGGAATTTTTCTGTGCTTTTGTCCTTTCCCTTTGGAGAAAATAAAAGACGGTGGCGACTCTTTCTTCTGCGACATTTTGCGAACCAGCGTTAAACAGTCAGTTCCAGATCCACCGATCACAAGGTGTATAACAAGACACTAGGACACAAAAACTCTATCCCTCTCGAGCCTTACCTTAGGTGGGTACGGGCTCGTGCTCAGACATTTGTGATGCCTTATCCTTCCATTTTACCAGTCATCATGGAGCCTGTGGTCGAAGGGGATGTATCCTACTCTATCCTCCATCCCGACATGCCTACCTCTCTCGAAGACTTACAAAAGGGTTGGATCCAACTGAAGGAAGAACGAGATACTTTCGAGGCTCAGTTCTATTCTAGTGAGAAGAGGGTATTGGAGCTTACGAAACAACTACAAGAAGAGAAAAATGTGAATGCTTATCTCGCGCCAAAGAGGATGCGTTCGGTCTTTTTATCTTAGAAAGCTATTTTGTAAGCCCAAGGGGCATAATGTAATATTTCTTGTTTTGACTAATGACAGTTGACGCTTGTTCATTCTTTTATCTATACAAATTTAAATTTCATTAATCCTTGAAATCATTTGCATATACATATTCATGCATCATAACATGACAGGTTTTCGTATAACAGGTTTCCTTATCTTTCTGCTATTTATTTCAGCAAGATGGATCTAGAGCAAACGGTGAAGGATCTCCAAGCCCAGAATTCTCAGTTTCAGGAAACTCTACTAGCCCTAGCTAAGGGGCAGCAAGATATGATGGCTTTGCTGGCCGTTAAGAAGAAGCCAAAGAAAAAAGCTCTACTCAACATGGGTAAAAGGTTCAAAGAGACAATCCGTCAAATTCCAGTAGAAGAAGATTCATCCGAAGAGGACGAGAACCAGATTGGTGAGGTCAAGAGTACTCAGGCTGATTGTATCAACGATCAAGTATCCGAAGATGATTATTTCAATGATCAGTACCCACCCGCTGATATCAAATACAAGCAGTTAGAAGATAGATTGAAAGCTATTGAAATCCAAGCTGTTCCCCGGCTTAGATTTTGATGATTTGGGTTTGATCTCTGGGGTAGTCATTCCCCACAAATTCAAAATACTAATATTTGCCAAGTATGATGGGATTTCTTGTCCAAAACTCCATTTGAAGTCTTATGTGCGCAAGATACAGCTGCACACTGTCGATAAGAAGCTATGCGTTCACTTTTTCCAAGAAAGCTTGGCTGGAACACATCTTGGATGGTTTTATCAGTTAGATGGTTCTCGTATCAACACTTGGGAGGATTTAGCTACTGCCTTCTACCATCAGTATCAGTACAACGCCGACTTGGCGCCAACGAGGGTTCAATTGCAAGATATGACCATGGGGAAGAATGAAGGATTTAAGGAATACGCGCAAAAGTGGAGAGACCTTGCTAGTAGGGTCCAACCCCCCTTGACTGATAGGGAGCACATCGACATGTTCATGGGCACTTTATCTGGTCCTTTCTTTAATCTGTTAGTTGGTTGCTCTTCTTCTGGTTTCACCGAATTAATCTTAACCGATGAAAGAGTTGAAAGTGGCATTAAAAGTGGGAAAATCTCTGCAGCATCTACCTCCACTGCCAATCCTATCAAGAAACCTTTTGCTGTAAAGAAGGAAGTTAATTCTGTGTATGGGGCAAAGGCTCATACCAAGAAGAATGATCATCCGTCTGTCAATGCTGTCCGAATCTCCAATCCAACTCCTACTCCAAGACCATCTGCAAATCATCAATGTTTCGAAACTCCAAGAAGACAATTTACAAGGTTAGGCATGTCACTGTTTCAAGCCCTTCAACATTTGCTCAAGGCCAATTTAGTGACATTGCGCAATCCTCCCGCCAACCCTGACACCTCGTCACCAAAATATAATCCGAATGCAAAATGTGCTTACCATTCAAACAACCCTGGGCACGAGACTGACCAGTGTTGGGCCTTGAAGAACAAGATCTAGGATTTAATTGACAACAAGACAATTGAATTTGATCCTCCTCCAACATCAAATGTAATTACCGCTCCAATGCCGAAGCATGACAGAGGTGTTAATGCTGTTGAAGATATAATTTTTATTGCCTCTGTTGAAGAATTGACTACTCTGCTGAATATAATCAAGAATAATCTGTTGAAAGCTGGGATTTTCCCTGGCTGTGAAAAAGACTGTGTGTGCTGTAGGAGACAACCCAATGGATGTGAAGGGCTGAAGAAAGGTATATAACGCCTGATGGATAGCCACAAAATTCTGTTTGAGAAGACTCCGCCTGCCAAGAGTTTGGTTAACAAATGTGAAGACCTCTCCATTATTACCCTCTCCAACAAGCCTCTTAGGATCACCTCCAAAGATCCTATTAGGATTTCAAATGAACCCACTATTGCTCCCTTAATAATTACCAATCCCGGACCAATTCCTTACTCTTCAAATAAAACGGTACCATGGAATTACGGTGCTGAAGTGTTCTATCATGGGATTAAACAAGATTCCTGGATCAAAGAGGGAAAATATGACGATATTGGCAACATAGCTGCCTCAAGCAAAGTAACTAGAACTAGGATAATATTCTCACCCAATATCTCACCTCCAGTAGTTACAAAAACGCCCATCCGCATTACTGCTGCCAAGCCAAATACTGATACCAGAGGGAAGGGGAAGGTTTTTGAGCCTGATGAGATTGAGGTACCCTCCAAGAACGTAGCTGATGAAGAACCATCCGCCCGCGAGATGGATGAGATCTTGAATATCATAAAGAGAAGCGACTTCAAAATTGTAGAACAGTTGGGGCAAACCCCTTCTAAGATTTCAATGCTGTCATTGCTGATTTGCTCTAATGCCCATGCTCAGACATTAATCAAGTTCCTGAAAAAAGCTCATGTCCCCCATGAGACAACAACATACCAATTTGAGAATTGCATGGCTAGCCTGGCAGTTGATAATGGCTTGGGGTTTTCAGATGCTGACTTAACACCTCCCGAGAAGAATCACAACAAAGCTTTACATGTTTCTATCGAGTGCAAAGGGACTACCTTAACACATGTGCTAGTCGACACTGGTTCTTCTCTGAATGTATTACCCAAGGTGGCATTAGACCGTCTCGACTGTGAATATTTAATCTTGAAGCCAAGTGATATCATCGTAAGGGCGTTTGATGGATCAAAGAGGACTGTTCATTGGGAAGTAGATCTTCCAATCAAAGTGGGTTCCCAAACCTTCAACTCCATCTTCTATATTATGGATATTCATCCAGCCTATTCTTGTCTGTTAGGTCGCCCGTGGATTCATAAGGCTGGGGTAGTGACCTCAACCCTCCATCAGAAACTAAATATCCAATCAAGGGAAAAATAGTCATCGTCTCTGGGGAAGAAGAGTTTATGGTGAGCCACCTTAACTCTTTCAAGTATGTAGAGATGGACGAAGAATTCATTGAAACCCCATGTCAAGCCTTTGAGGTTGTACCGCCGATGATTGTTGTTACTAAATGTTCTTCTGATGAGTCTAAAGCTGTTAAGGCCATGCCAAAGATGGTTTCAGTCAAGGATGCCCGTGCGACAATTGAAGAAGGAAACTATGATACTTGGGGGTAACTCCTCGATATCCCTTTTAAAGCAGACAAATTTGGTTTGGGCTTCACCGTTAAAGCTTAGAAGGAAGTGAGGCGTGCTCGTGCTGGAAAGCCACCTCTTCGCATTGGAAGCCACAAAGTCAACGCCGTGGGTGATTTTGAAGAAGAAGCTGCATTTGAGGAGTGGGTGTACCCAACTACAACGGAGCTGAAGAATTGGCATACAAAGGACTTTATGCCTATCTCCTTCATTGAGGAGTAATCTACTTGTTATTGCTTTTCCATCAATTCAAGAACTTGTTGTCTGTAATATTTCAATAATGACTTTTAAGCCATGTGCCTAGCCCAGGTCACTTTGGTTCATTTGTCAAGGGTTTCATTTATGTTCATCTAATCATATGATCATTCAGTATATTGGACTCTTTTGCATTCAAATATTTGTATTCATTGTCTTTCCTTTCTTTCAAATACATTGTCAAAAATAGCCATGTATCTTACATGCACACACACACACACACACACACACACACACACACACACACACACACACACACACACACACACACACACACACACACACACACACACACACATACACACACATACACACACACACACACACTCTTGCAGGTCTATATCCACTCTGGATCCTATTGACAATGACTCTACTATTGCCGACTATGACTTTGAATATCCTATCAACTAAGCCGAAGATGAAGGTGAGGAAGATTGTGACATACCAGGAGAACTAGCCAGACTTCTATTACAAGAGGAAAAAGCTATTCAACCACATGAAGAGTCAGTTGAGGTTATCAACTTGGGTACTGAGTCAGATAAGAAGGAAATCAGGACCGACACTAATTTGGAAAGCAGTGTTAAGAGCAGGTTGGTTCAGATGTTGCATGATTATGTGGAAGTATTTGCTTGGTCTTATGAAGATATGCCTGGGTTGGATACCAACATCGTAGTTCACCGTCTACCAATAAGAGAGGACTGCCCTCCTGTTAAACAAAAGGTTTGTTGCATGAGGCCTGGTATGTCTGAAAAGATCAAAGCTGAAGTAATGAAACAGTTTGATGCAGGGATCCTAGCTGTGACATCATATCCTCAATGGGTGGCCAATGTAGTGCCAGTGCCAAAGAAAGACGTGAAAGTTCGCATGTGCGTAGACTATAGGGATCTGAATAGGGCAAGCCCCAAGGATGACTTCCCTCTACCACACATTGACATCTTAATTGATAATACTGCTCAGCATAAAGTGTTCTCTTTCATGGATGGCTTCTCAGGCTATAATTAAATAAGGATGGCTCCCGAAGATATGGAAAAGACTACTTTCGCTATGCAATGGGGCACCTTCTGCTATAAGGTCATGCCCTTCAGATTAAAGAATGCAGGGGAAACATATCAAAAGGCTATGGTTTCCTTATTTCATGACATGATTCATCATGAGATAAAGGTATATGTGGATGATATGCTTGCTAGATCACAAACCAAAGAAGAACATCTCGATCACCTGCACAAACTATTCGAGAGACTGAAGAAGTATAAGCTGAGATTGAACCCTAACAAGTGCACGTTTGGAGTACGCTCTGGGAAGCTTCTAGGTTTTGTTATCATCAATAAAGGCATTGAAGTTGATCCTGCCAAGGTAAAGGCCATCCAAGAAATGCTAGTCCCTCATTCTAAAAAAGAAGTCAGAGGATTCTTGGGTCGTCTCAATTACATTGCCCGTTTCATATCACACTTAACTGCTACTTGTGAGCCACTCTTCAAACTCTTGAAGAAAGATCTGGTAGTCAGGTGGAACGATGAATGCCAGATTGCCTTTGACAAAATCAAAGAATACATACAAGAACCTCATATTCTCATGCCTCCAGTTGAAGGAAGACCCTTGATCATGTACTCGACAGTACTAGAGAATTCTATGGGGTGTGTTTTGGGCCAACATGACGAGTCTAGCCAAAAAGAGCATGCTATTTATTACCTGAGCAAAAAGTTTACCGACTGTTAAACCAGATATTCACTGCTCGAGAAAACTTTCTGCGCTCTGGCATGGGCTGCTCGCCGGCTAAGACAGTATATGTTGACTCATACCACTCTGTTGATTTCTAAGATGGACCCAATCAAGTACATCTTTGAGAAACCTGCCCTCTCCGGATGGATAGCCAGATGGCAAATGATCTTGACCGAGTACGACATTCAATACACGACTCAAAAAGCCATCAAAGGACGTATACTAGCGAATAATTTGGACCATCAAGATATGGATGATTATCAGCCATTGAACTTCGACTTCCCTGATGAGAACATCATGCTGGTAACCGGCTGTGCGAAACCTGAACCGTATGACGGACCTGAACAAGGATCCCGATGGACTATGGTATTCGATGGGGGCTTCCAACGCCTTAGGTAACATAATTAGTACTGTGATCATCTCTCCTGAAGGTTGCCACACTCCTTTCACTTCCAGACTATGCTTCGATTGCACAAACAATATGGTTGAATATGAAGCATGCATCTTAGGTCTAAAAGCTGCTATTGACTTAAGGATCAAGCATTTGGATGTGTTCGGAGATTCCGCCCTAGTGATCAGCCAAGTAAAAGGATATTGGGACACTAAACACCCTAATCTCATACCTTACAAGGAACTTGTGCTGTCCCTAATTCCTAACTTCGAAGAGATCACTTTTGAGCACTTCCCTAGGGAAGAAAACTAGTTGGCTGACGCTTTGGCAACCATGTCTTCAATGTTCAGGGTCAGATGGGATAACGAAGCCCCTATGATAACAATTGAAAGATTCGATGAACCTGCACATTGCTATGAGCTTGACACCAATGCGTAAAAACCATGGTACCATGAGGTGATGAGATACCTTGAAGCACAAGAATATCCAGAGGGGACATCTATAAATGACAGAAAGTTCTTGCAAAGATTTGCAGCCAAATTCTTCCTAAGTAATGGGATATTGTACAAGCGCAACCATGATTCAACTCTACTCCGATGTGTGGATAAGAAGGAGGCAAAGGAGATTATGCAAGACATGCACGATGGTCTTTTCGGTACTCACTCAAGTGGACATACGATGGCTAAGAAAATCTTAAGACCAAGTTACTATTGGTCAACGATGGAGACCGATTACCATCAACATTCAAGAACTTGTCACAAATGCTAAATCTACGCTGACAAGGTCCATGTGCCTCCTATCACTCTGAATGTCATGACCGCCCGTGGCCATTTGCAATGTGGGGCATTGATATGATTGGAGAGATCAAGCCTACCGCCTCCAACGGACATCGCTTTATTCTTGTTGTTATCGACTATTTTACCAAATGGGTCGAAGCTGCCTCGTTTGCCTCAGTCACCAAGAATGTGGTAGCCAGATTCATCAGACACAATCTCATCTGTCGTTATGGTATCCCCGAAAGGATTATCATCGATAACAGGACTAACCTCAACAATGCTATGATCAGGGAGCTGTCCACTCAGTTTAAGATCAAGCATCACAATTCTTCTCCATATAGACTGAAAATGAACGGCGCAGTCGAAGAGGCCAACAAAAATATCAAGAAGATTGTGCAGAAAATGGTAGTAACCTATAAGGATTGGCATGAGATGTTGCCGTTTTTTCTACATGGCTACCGTACTTCAGCTAGAACATCAAATGGGGAAACTCCCTTTTCTCTAGTCTACAACATGGAAGCTGTTTTGCCAGTGGAAGTTCAAATTCCCTTGCAGAGGATTAAGATTGAGGCAGGCCTAGGTGAAGACGAGTGGATTCAAACGAGATTAGATCAGCTGAACTTGATTGATGAAAAACGATTAGCTGCTGTTTGCCATGGTCAGACGTATAAAAAACAGATGATCAAGGCTTTCAACAAAAGGGTCAAGCCTCGAGTATATCAAGTTGGCGACTTGGTGATAAAACACATCATTTTACCACAAGGAGACCCCAGAGGAAAATGGACTCCCACCTATGAAGGGCCATTTGTTGTCAAGAGAGTTTTCTTTGGCGGTGCCATGATGCCGACTACCATGGACGATGAAGATTTCCCACATCCTATAAACGCGGACATAGTTAAAAAATACTACGCATAAGAGACCCTCTAGGTTGACACACCTAGGAAAAATAAGGGTATCCCGACAAACTAAAAGGTTTGGGCAAAAATTAGGTATATATGCAAAAGATTGTATACCCGGCAAGTTGAAAACCTGAAAGGGTGACTTGGGCAAAAAAGGGTATCCTGGTGGACTAAAAACCCGAAAGGGCGGTCCAGGCAAAAATTAAGGATTAAAAGCATATGATTATGTCCCGTGGAATCAATACAGTCAATTTTATCATCAAGGTCCAAGTTTAAACGGTCCAAGATCAATCTAATCAACTTCGATCAACGACAAGGGACGTTCGAAGACATTGGGGCAATAGTAGAGTTGGAAAGCAATGAGATCATTTCACACGGCTATTTGTTTTCATTCTCAATTTTGTTTTCCCTTCAATGATTTCCTCTTACTAGGATCTCCGTCTCTCTGTACAAAAACGCCTATTCATGGGCAAAATATCAATACAAATACCCTTTGAAGTGCAAAATTTCTGTCTTTGTTTTGAATGCAAATTTGTCCAATGACTAAAATTGAATGAACATATGCATATGCATATAATTAAAATTATTTGGCACGTGTGTCCTGCTAAGAAGAAGTAAGCATATCTTTAATGTATATGAAATATCTCCACAAAATTATCATTATCCCCACAAGGACGGCTACGATAAACCTTTCCCCAACGGAGTTTCCCATAAAGTCTCTTTGCATAAGATAATCCCTGACCAGAGTCTCAATCTCTTGGCAGCTCTCTCTCCAGCTAAGTCAGTTTTTACAAGTTGAAGCCTCGGGGATATCTTCCTAAAGGAAATTCACTTCCTCAACAGGGTTTATTTTCCCAACAAGGTTATTTCCCCAGCCGAGTTCAAATTTCTCAACATACAACAATCAAGACACCACGAATTCCCCAGCCGAGTGTATTTTCCCAGCTGAGTATATCTTCCCCAGTCAAGGCTATTATCTCCAAATGGAGTCTATCCTCCCCAGTTGGGTGTATCCTCCCCAGTTGGGTGTATCCTTCCCAAGATGAGTTTGTCCTACTCAACTCAGTCGACACTCTCCAGTTTGAATTTCCCTTTCAGATTATTGCAAATCACAGGGCCACAACCCCTGATCCCTAGTAAAGCCGTCAGCAACGCCTTTATTATTTCCAAAAGATGCTATGAAGCCTAGATCCAACCAGATATTAGCACAATTTTCAAGTTATTACTGAAGCCTGGACCCGACCAGATAATAGTTTGACTTATTCAATTACTGAAACCTGGGCCCGACCAGATAACAGTTTGAGTATCTGAAACCTGGATCCGACCAGATAACAGTTGATCTCAATTTCAAGATGCTATGAAACCTGGACCTGACCAGATAATAGCCTAACTCTTCAAATATATAGAAGAACCTGAACTCAATCCGACCAAGGTTTAACTTCTTTTCGCCAGTAGAGTTGCCTCCATATCCCCAACAAATTGCTGAAAAACCTGGATTTGACCAGACACTAGTTTTCATTTCCATCTTTTCAAGCAAGTTGTTGTGAAACCTGGATCCGACCAGATAGAAATCATCCTCAGAGATTCATTGTGAAACCTGGAAACCGATCAGATAACAACTAAATCTCCAAACAGTTTATTGTGAAACCTGGACCCGACCAGATAACAATTGACCTTATCAACCTCAGAAATTTGCAAAGCCTGGACCCGACCAGATGACAGTTTTTCAAATAGTTTATTGTGAAACCTAGAGCCCGACCAGATAACAATTAACTATGATCCCCAGAGAGACACTATGAAGCCTAGACTCAACCAGATAATAGTACAGCTTTCCAAAAACCATGAAGCCTGGATCCGACCAGATAACTATTCAATTTCAAGAAATTTTCTGCAAAGCCTGGATCTGACCAGATAGTAGTTACCATTTCAAGTTACTGCGAAGCCTGGATCCGACCAGATAATAGTTAACTTCCGTACCCCCAGCAAGTTGTTGTGAAGCCTGGATCCGACCAGATAACAATTCAATTTCAAGAATTTTTTTGCAAAGCCTGGATCCGACCAAATAACAGTTAATTCGTCTCTTCCTCCAGTAAGTTGCCGTGAAGCCTGGATCTGACCAGATAGCAGTCGACTACTTCATCCCCATCAAGTTGTTGTGAAGCCTGGATCCGACCAAATAACTATTCAATTTCAAGAAATTTTCTGCAAAGCCTGGATTTGACCAGATAACAGTTAATTCGTCTCTTCCTCCAGTAAGTTGCCGTGAAGCTTGGGTCCAACCAGATAGTAGTCGACTACTTCATCCTCAGCAACTGTGAAGCCTGGATCCGACCAGATAACAACTGGCATTTAAGCGATATTCCCCAGCAAAAGCATCCTTTCAACAAAATTTGAAGATATGCATATTCTTCATCTCCAACGACAATCAGGGATTCAACCTCCCAGAATTTCCTCAGCAGTAGTCAGGGATTTATTTTCCCGGACAAAAACATATACCTCACATTCATACATCATAGCGTGTACATACCATATGAATTTAGCATAATACCACATATGGTGAACATCATGTAGGCATCTGCATTTTACTAACTCTTTTTCTCACAAGTAAAACATCAAGTTTTAGTATAAATCAACAAGAGATTTGTCCTGATACTTCTTCCAGCGTTTACCAACAGTCCTCCAAATGGCATCTATAAGGCCATTCACCATCCATCTTCGAGTGCAAATTTATGGGCACTTTAGTGTTCAATCATCTTTCACCTTCAAGTCACGAATGGCGGATCCGCCAATCTAACTCTTCAGGTTCAAGAAGATTGAACAGGGGCAACTGTTGTACCCCAAAATTTGCCCTCTCATTTCACGAAGGATCACCCTGGACCCCAGGTTTGCTTCCATCTATTTCCAAGCCTTGAATTATCAATTCTCTAAGAAAGTCATTCACAAGGGCAAAATGGTCATTTGCATACTAAAAAGTCAAACTTTGACTTTTAGACCAAAACCAAGTTTCAAGAATCATATTTCGTCAAGACATGTTGAAATATGAAGTTTGTTTCATCAAGAAAATCAAAAGTCAACCTACTTTGGGAAAAATCAAAATTCTAAAATACTTAGAATTTTTCTAAGTGTTTAAGAAACATGACAAACTCAGAACTTCTGATCAGATTTTCACTCTGGTGGAAGTTGACTCTAGAGGAACTTTTGACACAAGAGTTATAGACTCCAACAAGATCTGAAACATTGCAGAACAGAACATCACCTAGGAATGTTGGGATTTCAAGTTATAACTCCTCAAAGACATGTCCTTGAAACTGAGGCACTCAGCAAATTCTAGACAGTTCCAAGGCAGAGTTTGGTTACAACTTATGGGCCAGTTTTCACAAAGATTCAGTCAGAGTTTGCAAGAGTAATTCAAAGAAGGTTTACAAAGCGTGTTGCAAGCTTCCTGGAAAGTCTGGGAGCTCCTTCAAAACATGTTGGAGCAAAAAGATAAAAATATCAGAAGATTGGATGTCTATTATAAACTACGCTGAAGCTGAACTTTTGATCCTGAATTAAGAAATGATGCAGAATCTCGCATTGCAGGATTTCTGGTTTGATAAATCTCATCATCATTTAATGCTCACAACCACTTTTAAGTCTTTATCCAAAGGATTTCCCCCACGTGTACCTTTACTGTCTTGGAAAAGCAAACTTTTGTACAAAAATGTGCTGGGCTCATGCATTGCTTCTGCTTTTCCTTAGTTCATGCTTACAAATCCAGCTTAGGCACGACTAAAAGCTTCTAACCACAATACTTGCTTCAAGAACAAGGCAACACCCTAGCATATGAAGGCCATATTCAATGCTTTGGTCAGAACATCACCAAATCCCAAAACCTCATTTATACAACCTGCTGCACTGCTACATCATAGTCCTATAACCAACAACTAATTCAAGCCATGCGTTCATCCCATAATTGCACCAAACTAGCATACAAAAACGGTGATAAAAAGAAATGGAACAGGATGCCAAAAAGGGTTCAAATCGCATTTGTTTTCCCCCCAAAATCACAACAAATTCACCTATAAATAAGTTTCTTCATCACACTTTCAAGGGGCTGGCTTTTGGAGAGAGAGAATTATCAAAGAGAGAAAAGGAAACAGTAAAAACCTTCGCAAATCCTAAAAAAAACCTATGTTCTTCCCTTTGAATCAAAGAACATAACTGCTATTCCGTTACTCTCGTTGACACCAGAACATTTGAAGGCAGCAACTCAAAGCTCTAAGCACACACTCCAGATTCAAGGTAAGTCTTTCTGACTTTGCATATTTTCATTCAGAAAATCATCAGATATGTAAATATCATAGTATTGATTCTGTCCATATTATTGCATAAGTAAGAAAAAGTTATAGATCATAATTTCTTGAATAAAGTTAGGACCAGAATCAGAATTAGAACTTCTATAAACTGTTGTGCTTTTACCCTGCTGATCTGCTGTTAAGAACTGAATAAATTGCTGATGTGCTGATTAATATGAGGAAAGAGTTAAAATGTAACATAGAACCTCTGGGTTCTTCTCACCATTTCAACACACTGAACTTCTGACTTTCACTCAATGCTTTATCACAATGCAGAATTTCCAAGTTCTCCTCACTGTTTTAACACAAAGAACTTCTATGATTTTCTCACTGTTTAAACACACTGAACTTCTGATACTTCCACTCGCTGTTTTAAACACTCAGAGTTTCTGATTTTCACATGCTAACAATACACTGAATTTCTGATGTTTACTCACTGTTTAAGCGTAACACAAAACTTCTGACTTTTGGCTCACTGTCTGAATACCACCCAGAATATCCGTGTTTTCCCTCTAACGTTTCTTGCAGAACCTCAGAGTGTATCAATCCAGAACTTTTGATTCCCACTGACGTTCCTTTCTGAGTCACAACGCGCATGACTTCAGAACTTATGATCCTTGTTGTTTGTCTCGCAGCAGCACACTGTTTCTGTCTCTCGCTATTTTTCCCTTTTTATCATTTTTAATATCATTACCCCTTTTTTTATTAATATGAAAAATACATAAACATATTTCCTTTTTATTAATTAATTTATTTCTTTTTCTTAAGTCATTAAGGCAAAAAACCACTTTCAAAACAAGTCCATTTTACATTTCCTGTATACTATTTCAATATGGTTGTAATAGATAATTAGGACTTTAATTTCTTGCAATCCCCATATGTAAATTTATACACCCTATCCCCCTAATTATGTAATAGCGTAGGACTTTATATTTCCGTAATTTATAGCCTTCCAAATATAATGCTAGTAATTAGGGTGTGTATGGAAAGACATGAAATCAACAAATAGATCACCCTAATCAAGACTAAATGCATGCAATCAAACACAGTTGCACACTAGCACCCTTAGGGCAATCCCACTTTGTGGCCTATCGGAAGAATAGTCATGTCCCTCGAACATGGGCGTTTTAGCAAAAGACCCTTGATAAAAGATCGTAGTCCCTCGATGTTGCCTCCAGTAAACAATCCAGTCCCTAAAAACGACATTGCTAAAACGTCCCATAGGTTGCTTTCAATGACTATATAAACGTCCCACTCCCGTCCCGTTTACATCCAAAGATAGAGTTACTTACCAAATCAATGGTAAGATAACAATGTCAAAGGAAAAGAAAAATGAACAAGAAAGACTTTTGAGTAGGTAGAATGCTCCTAATTACTTGCTCAATTTCAAAACAAACATCCTTGCTATTTTTACAACAAACACCAACACTTTCCAAACATCTTTCAAACTTGAAAACATTTTCAAAAGATCAACACCTTTGTATACATTCTTACGAATGAGAATCATTACAAAAGTTTGCCTAAACAATGACCTCTTTTCAAAATACTTTCAAAAAACCACACAAAGCACAATTTCAAACAAAAGCAAGTGATCTAGCAAGTAACTAAGAGCCCATGGAAAACCATGGATGAAAATGGTGCTAATACCTTCCCTTTTCATGATCTATCCCCCGAACCCAAGAAACAATCTCAAAGGTCTTTCCTGTTCTTTTTCACCTTTCCTTTTGGATAAAAGAAAGTCGATGGCGACTCTTACTAAACTGCAACATTTGCGAATACAAACGCAAAACAAATAGTCAGTTCTCCCACTGTACCACACTATGCATCATTACTTCACCTTCCCCAACTACCAATTGGTGCCTACATTAGAATAATTCTCTCAATTGTTAGGAGTTTCTATGCTTGATCAAATACCATTCACCGGTTTAGAAGAGACTCCAAAACCTAAATTATTGCCAAAGCTTTACATTTGAAGAGATCTGACATTGTGGAAAATTGGGAGACAAGAAGTGGAGTTAAGGGTTTCTTAGCCAAGCTTCTGTTGGAGAAGGCTCGCTTGTTCTGGGAAGATTTAGATTTTCAAGCTTTTGAGGATGTCTTGGCCCTTCTAATCCATGGTTTGGTTTTATTTCCGAATCCGAAATAACTCATAGATGTGAATGCCATCAAGGTTTTTCTCTCTCTCGTAATCCCATCCCTACTTTGCTTGGAGACATCCTACATTGTTTCCACACTCGCGCCATGAAGAAAAGGGGTACTCTTTTGTGTTTCATTCCATTACTCTCTAGATGGTTTATTTCACACCTACCTCGATCAGTGTTGAATAATGAGCGAGGCTTGACATGGTCTCAAAGATTAATGTCACTCACATATTCTGATATCTATTGGTGTGCTCGATCTATGGAGGACCTTACTATTATTGAACATTATGGGGAATTCCATAATGTCCCTCTACTTGGAATTAGGGGAGGTATCACCTACAATCCTTGTTTGGCTTTGCAACAGTTTGGGTATGCTAGGAGGGATGGTCCTCATGATGCACTTGTCAAAGGAATTGAATTTGACTATGAGAGCGATGTCGAGGGTTATCGTTAGAGATTCATACGAGCTTGGGGAATGGTTAACAAGGTTGATAGAAAGACTTTGGGGCATAAGAACTCCATTCCTTTGGAGCCTTATCTCAAGTGGGTGCGAACTCGCACCCCAAACCTCATGATGCCTTATGAAGCCATCCTACCTATCATCATAGAGCCTGTTGCCGAAGGAGATGTTCTGTATACTGTCCTTTATCCTAACATGCCTACTTCTCTTGAAGATATGCAAAGAGCTTGGATTCAGCTAAAGGAAGAGCGAGAAACCTTCGAAACCCAGTTCTACGCAAGTGAAAAGAAGGTTTTGGAGCTTATGAGACAACTTCATAAAGAGTGAAGTTTGAACGCCTACATTGCGCCGAAGAGGATGCGCTCGACCTTTTTGTCTTAGGAGTTTATTTTGTGTTTATTTCCTCCATTGTAAGCCCAAGAGGCATGTTTGTAATCAATTTGAACTTATTAATGTAATTGATGTTTGTTCCTTTTGTCTAAACAAATTTAAATCTGCTAAGTCCTTGAAATCATTTGCATACGCATTTTCATGCATCATAACATAAACAGGTTTTCCGCAACAGGTTTCCTTATCTTTCTACTATTTATTTCAGTAAGATAGATATCAAACAAATAGTGAAGGACTTGCAAGCGTAGAATTCCCAGTTCCAAGAGACCTTGCTGACCCTGGCCAAGGGGCAACAAGAGCTGATGACTATGCTAGTAGCGAAGAAGAAAACCAAAAAGAATGACTTCATCAAAATGGGTAAGAGATTCAAAGGTCTGGTTCGTCAAGTACAGATAGTCAAAGAGTCGTCTGAGGAGGACGAAAATCAAGACGAAGAGGCAAGGAGCACCTGTGCTAGGGGTGGCAATAATCAAGCTTCCGAAGACGAAGATTACTTTGATGAGCAATATCTTCCAGCTGAGGTTAATACAAGCAGTTGGAGGATAGAATAAAGGCTGCTGAAATTCATGTCGTGCCTGGTTTAGATTTTGGTGAGTTGGGCTTAGTGCCTGGGGTCGTCATTCCCCATAAGTTCAAAATACTGGTATTCGCCAAGTATGACGAGGTTTCATGCCCAAAACTTCATCTAAGGTCTTACTTATGCAAGATACAACCGCAAACTACCAATAAGAAGCTCTGGGTCCATTTCTTCCAAGAGAGTCTGGTTGGGACTCAACTAGAATGGTTCTATCAATTGTAGGGTTCCCGCATCCACACATAGGAAGATCTAGCCACTGCTTTTTATCATCAATATCAATACAATGCCGATCTGGCACCTACTAGAGTCCAACTTCAAGGTATGATAATGGGTACCAATGAGGGGTTTAAGGAGTATGCACAAAAATGGAGGGATCTTGCTGGTAGGGTCTAACCACCATTAATTGACAGAGAACTAGTTGATATGTTTATGGGTACATTAACTGGCCTGTTTTTCAATCTGTTAATTGGAAGTTCTTCGTCTGGTTTCATCGAGTTGATCCTAACTGGTGAAAAGGTCAAAAGTGGCATTAAGAGCAGAAAAATTCCCATGACATCTGCTTCCGCACCAATGCTATAAAGAAGCCTTTCACTGGAAAGAAGGAAACAAATGTTGTGTATGGGGCAAGGGCCCATACCAAGAAGGATCATTGACCTTCTGTTAATGCTGTGTTAATCTCCAACCCTCCATCTGCTCAAAGGAAATCATCCAACAACCAATGATCAGAAGTTCCTCGAAGACAGTTCACGAGGATAAGCATGTCATTGTCCCAAGCCTTACAACATCTGTTGAAGGCCAACTTAGTGACATTGCGTGATCCACCATCCAATCCAAACATTTCATCACTGAAGTACAATCCAAATGCCAAGTGCGTGTATCATTCCAACATCCCTGGACATGAAACTAATCAATGTTGGGCTCTGAAGAATAAGATTCAAGATCTGATAGACAACAAAACAATTGAATTTGATCCACCTGCTACTCCAAATGTGATAATCGCACTGATGTCAAACCATGGCAAAGGTGTTAATGCAATTGATGATACTACTTTTGTTTCTTCCATTAAGGATTTAAAAACTCCATTAACTACTATGAATGATAATTTGCTGAGAGCCAGGGTATTCCCTGGATGTTTTAAAGATTGTGTTTGCTGTAATCAATAAGTAAACGGGTGCAAGCGGCTGAAGGAAGGTGTGCAACGCCTGATAAATATCTGCAAGATTCTGTTTGAGAAGATTCCTGACATCAAAAGTTTAACTAACAAAACTGAAGAACTTTCCATAATAACAATCTCCAACAAGCCTCTTAGGATCCCCTCAAAGGGTCCTATTAGGATTTCAAATGAACCAACCATTGCTACTTTAATAATCACTGCCTCTGGGCCTATTCCCTACTCCTCTGATAAAGCGGTTCCATGGAACTATGGTACCAAGGTTTATTATCATGGGATAAAACAAGATTCTTGGATCAACAAAGACGAAGCTGATGTCACTAATATTGTAGGTTCTAGTAAAGTGACAAGAACAAGGAGAATCTTTTCCCCTGATATTTTATCGCCCACTACTACTCCTGTCCATATAACCAATGACAAGTCTAGTGCCAACACCAAAGGTGAAGAGAAAGAAGGTGAGCCTGCTGGGATAGAGGCACCTACCAAAGATAATGATGCTGAAGAACCCTCCACTCAAGAGATGGATGAAATCCTGAAAATCATAAAGAAGAGTGACTTCAAAATAGTTGAGCAGCTGGGGCAAACCCCCTCCAAATTTTCCATGCTGTCATTATTACTCTGTTCGTACGTTCATGCCCAGGCTCTAATCAAGTTCTTGAATAAATCCCATGTGCCCCAAGAAACCACAACTGACCAGTTCGAGAACTATGTAGCAAGTTTAACGACTGGCAATGGATTAGGGTTCTCCGACGCTGATTTGACTCCTATGGGAAAGAACCACAACAAAGCCTTGCATATCTCTATTGAATGCAAGGGGACCACCCTAGCTCATATCCTAATTGATACTGGCTCATCTTTAAATGTGTTACCTAAAGTTGCTTTAGACTAGCTAAATTGTGAAAGACTGGTATTGAAGCCAAGCGATACTATCGTAAGGGCTTTCGATGGGTCTATGAGAATGGTTTGTGGAGAGGTGGATCTCCCAATTAAAGTTGGCTTACATATTTTCAACTCTACCTTTTATATAATGGACATACGTCCCGCCTACTCTTGTTTGCTTGGACGCCGTTGGATACATGGGGCAGGGGCAGTAACATCCACCCTTCATCAAAAATTAAAATACCCAGTCAAGGGGAAGATCGTTACTGTATGCGGCGAAGAAGAATTTATGGTAAGCCATCTCAATTCCTTCAAACACATAGAAATGGATGGTGAATTCATAGAGAATCTGTGCTAGGCCTTCGAAATTGTTCCTCCTATGGTTACCGCCACCAAAATCTCCTCCGACATATCAAAAGATGATGAAGTTATACCAAGAATGGTTTCACTTAAGGATGCCCGTGCTGTGGTCGAAGATGGAAACTGTACTATCTGGGGACAACTTCCCGACATTCTGTTTAAAGTAAAAAAATTTGGGTTGGGTTTCACCATCAAAGCTCAGAAAGAAGTTAGGCGCGCTCGCGTGGGAAAGCCACCTCTCCACATCGGGAATCATGAAGTGAATGTTGTGGAAGACTCTGATGATGAATATAATTTTGAAGATTGGGTCTACCCTACTTCCAGAAGAAAGCTCAACAACTGACATGCAAAGGATTTCACTCCCATCTCCTTCCTTGAGGAGTAATTATTATTTACTGTTTTATGTCAATTCAAGAACTTTTTTTTGTAATCTTAAATTCCAAACAATGACTTTTAAGCCATGTGCCTTGCCCGGGGCACTATGGTCCATTTATTAAGGGTTTTGTTCATGTTCATTTATCATGTGATCATTTAATATAAACCATTGGACCTTTTGCATTCAAATTTTTGTGTTCATTGTCTTTCTTTTCCTTTATTACATTTTTCAATAGCCATGTATCTTACATGCACACACACACACACTTGCAGATCTTCGTCCACTCCGGATTTCATTGCCAATGACTCTACTATTTCCAGTTATGACTTTGAGCATCCAGTTAACCAAGCCGAAGATGAAGGCGAGGAAGATTATGAAATACCAGGAGAATTATCCAGACTTCTAATGCAGGAAGAGAAAGCTATTCAACCTCATGAAGAGCCAGTCGAAGTTATCAACTTAGGTACTGAGACAGATAAGAAGGAAGTCAAGATCGACGCCAACCTAGAAGATGATATCAAGAGTAGATTGGTTTAGATGTTATATGACTATGTTGAAGTGTTTGCTCGGTCATATGAAGATATGCCAGGGTTGGATACCGACATTATGGTTCATCGTCTGCCAACGAAGGAAGATTGTCCTCCTGTTAAGAAAAAAGAATGTCGTATGCGGCCAGACATGTCTGAAAAGATAAAGACTAAGGTAATGAAGCAATTTGATGCAGGTTTTCTGGCGGTCACATCTTATCCTCAATGGGTTGCGAACGTGGTCCCCATGCCAAAGAAAGATGGAAAGGTTCATATGTGTGTAGATTATAGGGACCTGAATAGGGCGAGCCCCAAAGATGATTTCCCTCAACCTCATATTGATGTCTTGGTTGACAACACCGCTCAACATAAAGTCTTCTCCTTCACAGATGGATTTTATGGCTATAATCAAATCAAGATGGCCCCCGAAGACATGGAAAATACAACCTTTGTTACACAATGGGGCACCTTTTGTTACAAGGTCATGCCGTTCAGATTAAAGAATGCAGGGGTAACATATCAAAGAGTTATGGTAACTTTATTTCATGATATGATCCATCATGAAATAGAGGTCTATGTGGATGATATAATTTCAAGGTCGCAAACTGAAGAAGAGTATCTCGATCACCTACACAAGCTATTTGAGAGGCCGGAGAAATATAAATTGAGGTTGAACCTTAATAAGTTCACATTCGGAGTAAGGTCTGGAAAGATTCTAGGTTTTGTCGTTAGTAGTAAAGGCATCAAAGTTGATCCTGAAAAGGTAAAAGCCATTCAAGAAATGCCAGTTCCCTGCTCTGAAAAGGAGGTAAGAGGCTTCTTGGGTCGACTTAACTGCATTTCTCACTTCATATCTCACTTAACTGCTACTTGTGAACCAATCTTTAAACTCTTGAAGAAAGATCAAATAGTCATATGGAACGACGATTCCCAAGCTGCCTTCGACAAAATCAAGGAGTATTTACAAGAACCCACCATCCTTATGCCTCCAGTGAAAGGAAGACCATTGATCATGTACTTGACTGTGCTAGAGAATTCTATGGGGTGTGTGTTGGGCCAACATGATGAGTCTGGCCGAAAAGAGCATGCAATATACTACCTGAGCAAAAAGTTTACCGACTGTGAAATCAAAAATTCACTGCTCGAGAAAACTTGTTGCGCTCTGGCATCGTATGCTTGTCGGATAAGACAATATATGTTAACTCACACCACTTTATTGATTTCTAAGATGGACCCTATCAAGTATATCTTCGAGAAGCCCACTCTCTCCGGACGGATAGCTAGATGGAAAATGATTCTGACTGAATACGATATTCAATATACAACACAAAAGCCATCAAAGGAAGTGTATTGGCAGATCATTTGGCCCATCAAGCTGTTGATGATTACCAGTCTATGAACTTTGACTTTTCGGATAAGAATATCATGTTAGTAACTAACTGTGCAAAACTTGGACCGTATAACGAACCTGAACAAGGATCCCGATGGACTATGGTTTTTGATGGAGCTTTCAATGCTATGGGTAATGGAATTGGCGTTATGATAATTTCTCCTGAAGTTTGTCACACTCCTTTCACTGCTAGATTGTACTTTGATTGTATGAATAACATGGCTGAATATGAAGCATGCATCTTGGGTTTGAAGGCTGCTATTGACTTAAGGATCAAGTATTTGGATGTATTCGGAGATTCTGCTCTAGTGATCAGTCAAGTCAAAGGAGAATGGGACACTAAGCATCCTAACCTTATTCCTTACAAGGATCTTGTGTTAACCCTAATACCATACTTCGAGGAGATCACCTTTGAACATTTTCCTAGAGAAGAAAATCAGTTGGCTGACGCCTTTGCAACAATGGATTCCATGTTCAAGGTCAAATGGGACAATGAAGCTCCTATGATAACAATCAAAATATTTGATGAACCTGCACACTGCTATGAGCTTGGCACTGACGAAGAGAAACCATGGTACCATGAGGTGATGAGATATCTTGAGGCACAAGAATATACTTAAGGAGCTTCCGTCAATGATAAGAAATTCTTGCGAAGCTTTTCAGCCAAATTCTTTCTAAGCAACAAAATCTTGTACAAGCGTAACCATGATTTTACTCTACTCCAATGTATGGACAAGTAGGAGGCAGAGAAAATTATGGAAGACATGGATGATTCCCTTTTTGGGACCCACTATAGTGGACACACTATGGCCAAGAAAATCCCAAGGGCTGGTTACCATTGGTCCATAATGGAAACTGATTGTCATCATCACTCAAGGACTTGCCACAAGTGTCAAATCTATGCTGACAAGGTCCATGTACCTCCTATTCCTCTAAATATCATGACTGCTCCGTGGCCATTTGAAATGTGGGGCATTGACATAATTGGAGAGATCAAACCTACTGCTTCTAATGGACATCACTTTATTCTTGTCGCTATCGATTACTTCACCAAATAGGTCGAAGCTGCCTCATTTGCCTCTATCACGAAGGACGTTATAGCCAGGTTTATCAAGCATAACCTCATATGCCGTTACGGTATCCCCGAAAGGATCATCACTGACAATGGAACCAACCTCAACAATGCTATGATTACAGAACTTTGCACTCAGTTTAAAATCAAGCATCACAATTCTTCTCCGTACAGGTCCAAGATGAATGGCACAGTGGAAGCTGCCAATAAAAATATTAAAAAGATTTTGCAAAAGATGGTGGTAGCCTACAAAGACTGGCATGAGATGTTACCATTTTCTCTCCATGGCTACCGTACTTCGACTCGTACGTCAGCTGGGGTAACCCCTTTCTCTTTGGTCTATGGCATATAAGCCGTCTTGCATGTAGAAGTTCAGATTCCCTCTCTAAGGATAATGAAGGAAGTAGATTTAGGTGAATATGAATGGATTCAAACTAGGTTGGATCAATTGAACTTGATTGATGAGAAGAGACTGGCTGCTGTTTGTCACGGTCAAATGTATCAAAAACGCATGATCAAGGCTTTCAACAAAAAAATCAAGCCTCGAGTGTATCAAGCTGGTGACTTAGTAATAAAGCGCATCATTCTTCCACAAGGCGACCCCAGGGGAAAATGGACTCCCACTTATGAAGGACTATTTGTTGTAAAGAAAGTTTTCTCTGGTGGTGTCATGATGCTGATTACTATGGATGGCGAAGACTTCCCATATCCTGTGAATGCAGACATAGTTAAAAAATACTACGCATAAAATAACCCGCTAGGTTGACACACCTAGGCAAAAATAAGGGCATCCCGATGAACCAAAGAGGTTCGAGCAAAAATTAGGGATATATGCAAAAGATTGTACACCCGGCAAGTCGAAAACCTGAAAGGGCGGCTTGGGCAAAAATGAGTGTCCTGGTGGGCTAAAAACCCGAAAGGGCGGTCCAGACAAAAGTTAAGGATTAAAGCATATGACTATGTCCCGTAGAGTCTCTACAACCAGCCTTATTGCCAAAGTCCAAATTTAAATGGTCCAAGATCAATCCAACCAACTTCTATTCAATGACAAGGGATAATGTTCGAAGACATAGGGGCAATAGTGGGGTTGGAACACAATGAGATCACTTTCACATGGCTATTATTTTTTGTTTTCACTTTGTACTCTTTCAATTCTTTCGACGATTTCCTTACTAGGATCTTAGTCTCTTTGTACAAAAACGCCTATTCATGGGCAAAACATCAATACAAATATACTTTGAAGTGCAAACTTTCAGTTTTGAGTGCAAAAGTGTCCAATGACTAAAATTGAATGAACATGTGCATATGAACATGATTAAACTTTTAACAAATGTATGCTTAAAAACAGTGACAAGCATCTCCTTAAATGCATTTTAGATATCCCCACAAAGTTATTTCAATAACATTATCCCCATAAATTTGGATTCATAAAATCCCCAGCCAGAGTTTCAATCTCCGGAAGATCCTCTCCCCAGCTGAGTTGATCTTAAAAGGAAGCCTTGTGGAATTCTTCCTAAAAATATCCTCCCCAGCAGTTTATCAAATATCCTCTTTAACAGGGTTTATTTCCCCAACAAACTACAGATTCCCCAACTTGAGTTTGTCTCTCAGACTATTACAAATGAAGGGACCTTAACCTAGTGAAGTCGTAAATAGAGTCATTACTATCTCCGAAAGTTGCTGTAAAGCCTGGAACCCGATCGGATAACAATCAAATTCATCCTTTCAAGCAAGTTACTACAAAACCTGGACCCGGCCAGATACTAGTTCAACTTTATCCTAATCTTAACTTACTGTAAAGACTGGACCCGACCAGATAACAATAAATCTCAATTCTAAGTTACTAAAGCCTGAACCCGACTAAATAATAGTTTAACTTCTCAAATTGCTTAAACCTGGACTCGATCAGTCAAAAGTTAAGCCTGGACCCGACCAGATACCAATTAACCTCAAGTATAAACTGCAGAGCCTGGACCCAACCAGTTAACAGTTCGAGTTACTGAAACTTGGACCTGACCAGATAACAATAAATCTCAAATTTAGTTGCTAAAGCCTGGACCCGACCAAATATTAGTTTAACTTCATCAAACTGCAAAGCCTGGACCCAACCAGTTAATAATTCGAGTTACTGAAACCTGGACCCGATCAAATAACAGTAAATCTCAAATTTAGTTGCTAAAGCCTGGACCCGACCAAATATTAGTTTAACTTCATCAAACTGTAAAGCCTGGACTCGACCAGTTAATAGTTCAAGTTACTAAAACCTGGACCCGACCAGATAACAGTAAATCTCAAATTTAGTTGCTAAAGCCTAGACCTGACCATATGTTAGTTTAACTTCATCAAACTGCAAAGCCTGGAATCTGACCAAATAATAGTTAACTTCTTTATTCCCAACAAGTTATTGTGAAGCCTAGAATCAACCAGATAACAACTAACTTTCAAGAGATAATTCCCCACCAAGAGCAATGGACAACTAAAACTTCTGAATTCTGGTTCCTAAGCAGAAATCAACACTCTCCACAGAGTCTTCTCAAGCAAGTCAATATTCCTTAGCGGTGTTTCTTCTCTACAAAGCATGAATCCCCAGCGAAAGCATTGTTAACAAAGTCTGAAGATACACATACTCCTCATCCCCAACAGCAGTCAGAGATTTAACTTCTCAAAGTTCCCCAATATCTGTCAAGGATACACTTCGATAACATGTCGTATTCATACAACATACATAACATATACATACAACATAATCTCATTTATTTTGAGAACATCATTACACCATGCGTACATTCGCATACAGCTAACCCCTTTTGTTCCTTGAAGAAAAAAAATCATTAATCCAAAGATCTCTTTTGTATCAGAATTAATTCTTCCAGTTAAAGACAGACAAGACACCTAGTTTTCATCACGAATCGACTAAAGATTTATGCTAACGTTTATCCCAGTTTCTATCATCATCTCTCAAAATGGCATCCGTAATCCCATTCCTGGATTAATACATCATCAAGTGCAAATTTCTGGGCACTATAATGTTCAATCATCTTTCACCTTCAAGTCACGAATAGCGGACCCTCCAATCTAACTCTCAGGTTTAAGAAGATTAAACAAGGGTAGATGTTGTACCCCAAAATTTTCCCTCTCATTTTCTCAAGAATTCTCTCACAATATCTCCATTGATTCAAGACTGCACAAGGTTTGATCAACTCAAGACACCTCCTCAAGCACTGATGACTCAAAATTAGGGTTTGAGTTTGTATAAGGACAATTGGAATTTTAATGCTTCATATGAATTTCATGGATCATTTTGGACTCCCAAGATTGCTCATGTCAAGTTTCAAGCTTTGGATCACATTTTTGCTCACTCAATTGATCAGTTGACCTAAAATCAACTATATTGGGGAAAAAGTCAATTATGGTCAATTTACAGTCAAACTTCATAATTTTTTATCCATATCAACTTTTTGAACTCATATATGGAAATTGATCCAGTTTGGATCACCATTCCTCAAGAAATTTGATCAGATCAACATAAGGGCAAAATGGTCAAAATTAGGGTTTTGACTGAGAAGGTTCAATTTTTGACTTTTGACCTAAAACACGACTTGTTAGTGTAAGACATGATATCAAGGATTCAAATTCATAATTTTGACCTAATGGCATGACTTAAAACATTCTCCAAAGATCAATTGATTGATAGTTGAAATTTAGTCAACTGATGAAAAGTCAACTAATACACTAAAAAGTCAAACTTTGACTTTTTGATTAAAATCAAGTTTCAAAAATCATATTTCATCAAGACATGTCAAAATTTGAATATTTTTCATCAAGAAATCAAAAAGTCAAAATTATCTTTGAAAAGTCAAAATTCTAAGACTTAGAATTTTTTCTAAGTGTTGGAAAGTTAACCTTTTTTCATGACTTTGTGCCAAATTTTCACCATGATGCAAGATGATTCAAGGAAAACTTTCAACATGAAACTTGTAGATCTCAATGAGATATAAAAGTTTGTAGGACAGGACAAGTTCTAAAAATTCTTGGATTTCAAGTTATCAATTTATGAAGACATGTCCATGAAACTAAAACACTTAGTGAAATTTTGAGCATTTAAGTCAGGATTTTGACCTAACTTCTTGGCCAAGTTTCACATAGTTTCAATTGGATATTGAAAAAGTGATTCAAAGATGGATTGTAGAGCATGTTACAGGCTTTATAAAAAGTCTAAGAACTCCTTGAGATCAAATTTGAGCAAGGAGAATCGAAGAGATGAAGTTAGGGTTCCATTCTTGTTTTACAAGGCAAATTTTTAAGATGAACATGAACCAAATCCATGCTAGGCTGCATAATATTTGCTTTTCAGGCCTTAAACTTGTTTTTAACTCCATAATTAATGATTTACACAATTGCTAGAGCCATAATCCAAGCATTAGAGCTATTGTCCAAAAGATTCATCCATTTTTGGAAGAAAGCAACATTGCCATTCTTGAAAAGTGACTTTAATCACAAAGTCAACTTGCATTGAGCCTCTAAATTGTTCCTCCTACAAAAGCTTCCTCTACAAAGTCATAAGAACATGTTTAAAGTTTGTAAACACTCTAGATATCATGGTACAAGCTTTGGGAAGATGTTTTTCATGTTTACTTAAAAAAAGAAGCAAAGTTGCCACAACTTGAGAATTCAAATTCTGAGTTGTTGTAACACTTGAAACCTCTTGCCTATAAATACATGCACTATTTGCAAGATAAAGGTGGAATGCTCAAGCCCTGAAACACCCTAAAACAAAGAATCACCAAGAACACCTGAAAACTTGTCATTTTTGAGTTTTGAACCCAATCTTCAAATCTACTCGTGCGTTTCTTGGCCTTTTGGTTCCTAAAGCTTCTAAACATCATACATAAACAATCCCAACACCTGTTATCCAACTGTAACTCCATCTTCACTAACATCCATTTTCAAAAACAGGACATTGCATCTTGACTTCTCCAGACCATTCCAGCCATCCTCAATACAAACTAATCATTGCATTAGCTTCCTGGAGGTTCACTGAAGCTAACTCAATCATCACAACACCTTGAAAGGTCCTCTAACTCATTTCATGATTTCCAGTTTTGAAGGTAATTTTCTGAACTTCCAACTCTTCATATAGGCATTGTTAGGCTTGCATTTTAAAAGACAAAATGTAGATATCATTACCCTGAAGCTAACCATGTTCATAGTTTTCATTTATATTGCTTGAGCTTAGAGAATTTTGAGATTGAAAGTTCTGGAAAAATTAGGTTTCATATTAGGACCAATAAAATTCTTGATTATCTTTGATTTATAGTTAAAGTGATTTACATTTCTGGAATCGTGAGGAAAAATGGAACAACTTTCATGTTTACAATTTTAATTTTCTTTGAGAAATGAGTAAGATACAAGTGGTTTGGCTGGGCGTGAGGTTGAAGATGAAGTACATGCATAGAACTGGATTTGCAATATATTTTTATAGTTTGATATAAGTTAACGGATGTATAGCCACCCCAGTGGTAGAAGTGTGCGCCTGTCACCTTTAGGACCCGAGTTCGAGCCCCAACGTCCATTTTGTCATTTTTTTCCACATTTTTACTTCATTTTTGTCAACAGCTAGCGCGTTTGGGCCTCCCACATTTGGGCCATCCCATTTTGCTTCATTTAGACCCCCCTTGTTTCAATAGCTACACAACCGTTTCACTCATTTTTTTTTTCTTTCTGTTTACAAAATTATCATTGGGCCAGGCTTCAAACAAAAACATTTTTTCTAACAAATACCTCAAAATCCTTTTTTCACCCCTTGACCAAATTTTTTTTTTTAATTTTATTTTATCTTATTCTTCTTTTTTATTTATTATTAATATAATTATTATTTTTATTAATAAAAAGACAAAAAATATTTTATTTTATTTTTATTATATATTTATATAATTTTTCAAGACCAAAAAACACAAAAATATTTTCTTATTGCAAATTTAAGTTCTTTTCTTAAACAAATTAATATTAGACTTGGGTTTTAATTTCTTTTAATTAAATTAACTTAGAACTTAGGTTTTCTTCTAATTATTTTTCTCATACTAGTATAATTAAATTAAAACCATTTTCATGCAAAAAAACCCTAAAATTGCACCTTTGATTAATTTCATTTTAAACTTAGTTCAATTTTCCTATTTTAATTAATTATCCTCATTTAGTTAATTAGGTCAAAACATTTTCTTTAAGAATCCAAACAAAAATCCATTTCTTTTCCATTCATATCCTTGCACATTTATTCATTCTTGTACATTTAATTCTTGTAAATATTCAATATGGTTGTAATAGATAACTGTTGTACCCCAAAATTTATCCTCTCATATTTTTCAAAACATTTCAAGAAAGATCCTCAAGGTGCTCAAGATAGTCCAAGGGTTGGCCAGACAAGCTCTCTCCTAAGGCAGTCTACCCCAAACTAGGGTTTCATGTTGCATCAAGATACCTGATTCCAAATGGTCCCAAGTGCTCACCAATGTCCTAATATGTTATCAAGATCACCCATGTCAAGTTTCAAGTCTTGCAGAGAAAGTTTGCTCAGTCAATTGCTCAAAGGTCCAAAAATCGACTATGCTAGGGCAAAAGTCAACTGTGGCCTACATACAGTGAAACTTCAAGATTTTTGGTCAATATTCTCATTTTGAAGTATATTTCATCATTTGATCAAGGGTTGATCATGATTCATCAAGGATTGCTCATAATTCATCAAGATTCAAAAGTTGTTAAATTAGGGTTTTGTAGGAAAAGTCAACTCAACTTTGACCAAGCATAACTTTCTCATACTTTATGAGAAATGACCCATCCAAAGCTAATTTTGAAGAGGATGCAATTCAATACAATCCATCTTCATCTCCCAAGTTCAAAATATGCACTCACAAGAAGTTATGAATTTGGACATTATAGGCCATTTTGAAAAGTCAACAAAAACACCTTTTTTGTCAAAGCTTCATACATGAGAATGGAATATCAAAATGAGATGAGACCAAAAGGGTTGATTAGAGGACATATCAAGATTTCTAAAAAGTCCAAGAACACCTCAAAAGAGTCAAAATTGAGGAAGTTATGCATTATTAAAGTTGACATTTTTTGCAAAATTGCCAAAAGTCAACTATCCCCAAAACTTCAAAATTTTGCCAAATGGGCCCATTCTTTTTTCACTTGTTTTGAGTTGGAAACATATCCCACGTGCTCTAGCCCTTTCCACTTGTCCATGTCTTATTTTTATTAATTATTTTGATTTTTATTTGAATTAATTGGATTTAAATCAAATAAAATCAAATAAAATCAAATAAAATCCAAAAGCATTGATAACAAGGATTTTGTGATAATTTCAGGTCTTATTACACAGTTAGGATCAATCAAACTCGTATCAAGGCTTATGTTTACAAAGAGATTGGATTTGGACCAATTTTGGAAAGCTTTAAAGAAGAATCAAATCAAATATCAAAAGCATTGAAAGAAGAAGATTTGGATACAATTTGCAACCCTAATTCCTTCACTAATACATAAGGAGTGCGTGCAGATCAAGAGAGAGGTTGGAAATCAGGCTCAGAGCAAGAACAAAATTTGGAAAAAACAAGCAAAAAGTGTGAGATTGAATTGGTGGTTAGAGGCATCCTCAAGGCTCGATACCTCTCCCAATCGCTTCCTGGCACTCTCTAGAAGCTAAAGCAATCCAGAACCGGTCTATTCCAATCCCAGAACACGCTGTAAGTCGCTCACAACTTCGCCCTGTTCTTGAATTCGAATCTCATAGTTTAGGCATTGTTAGATGGAATTAATCATACATTCTTGATCTATGAAGCATTTGCAAACTTTTGGCATTATTCAATTTCAATTATATGGACTGAATCAAAATCCACCATTGTTAGGTTTTCGAGTTTGGTTTTAGGGTTTTTGTTTCCAGGTACAATTAGTCTTTGAAAGGGGTATGGTTGTGATCAGGAAGAAGAGACGGACACAACCATGGCTTTAGACTTTATTTTTATGGCCTGTAGAGGATTTTGGAAACATACAGACCTGTAGCAACGGACTTTGTCCGCAGGTATAGGTATTTCAACTTTTAGCCACGGCAGAAGAACAGGGATGAAGACGTGGCCAATTTCCATTGGCCTATTTGAACGTCAGCGCACGTTTTTCTTTTGTGTTCCCACTAACGCTTGTTTTATTATATTACTATTCTTGTATATTTTATGAACAAATGGAAACAAGTGCTCCAGTGGTTGCCAGATGGATGCTTAAGGCGCTATGAGGTTGGAGGTCAGGGGTTCGATCCTTGCCTCCAGCATTTGCCATTTTCTTCTTTTATTTCAGGAGATCCAATGCACGCTTGATCCTGACGTCCATCATACTCCCTCATCATCCAACGCGCCAGATGGCCAGATCTGGTGGCCACCATTGAAGGCACACCATAAGCCAAGTCAAAGATGCCATACTGGATCCAAAAAGTCAAAACGGACCTCCATTTGGGCCCGGGAAAATTTCTTTCCACACCTCCTCAAAATTGCTAACATCAGGCCCATTTCTCACTCTTTATTTCTTTTTCTATATTTTCCTTTAATTAATTTATTTATTATTTTACTAACAATTAATTAATTTTCTTTTTATCAAAAATCACCAAAAAAACATTTTTCTATCCAATTAAATTTTAGAATATTATTTTTTAGCAATAAATTAATTAATTTAATTAGGTTGATTAATTAGATAACTTTAATTAATTTTTGTAAATATTTAAAATTAATTAGAATCAATAGGTTTTATTATTAACTTAATTATTTTTATTTCTTTCCTAAAATAACAAAAACCCAAAAATATGTCATTTAATTATTTTTCATTAATTAATTTAATAACCAATTAATTTAGCATTTAATTTTAAGACTTAATTTCTTTTCTTAAAAAAATATTAAAAACAACAAAAACATTTTGTTTTAATTAGGAGGGTCAAAACCCTAGTTTTCGCATTCGATCTAATTTTCTCGCGCGCTTTATTTTATCCATATTAATGTAATTGCTCACAAGTTGTAATAGTTTAATTAGGACCTTTTATTTTCATTTATCGCTTTTATTATTTAAGGGTTTGTTTTTGGCTATGTAAATACCCGAAGCCTTGTAATAGCTTAGTTTAATTTCCGCACTTTAAAATTCTGCAAAATATTAAACTGTTAGATGTATGATATTAGGATGCATGACAAGAATGTATGTAAAATTTTAAAACAGTTAGATAACCCTAAAATGTGCAAAGATAAATAATCTAAAACTGAATCACTCGCACATACGCACTCCTAGGGTATACTCCCACTTGGTTGCCTTCGGTAAACGGTCATTGAGTATAGGATGCTTTAGTGGTCGTCCTTTTGTCCAAAGATCAAAGTTGCCTCGGAAAGGTTGCCTTGGATATTGTTGCCTCGTATAATTGATCTAAGACATTAGGGTTACTACTAAGACGTCCTAACATTGCTTTAGTGACCGTACATCCCTTTCGAATTGACCCTCAAACTCCAACGACGGTGCTACCTACTCACTAATAGTGGGATAGCGCTGTCTAAAGGAAACAAACATAGAACGATTCTTTTCTCGAGTAGGTAGATTAACTCTTAAGTACTTGCTCAATCCAAATGAAACTTTTTCTACACTTACACCTCTTTACAAAACAAAATTTTCAAAAACACTTCATTACACTCTTGAGGACTGATACAAGAGTTAAATCGAAGTCAAAACAAAAACTTTTCAAAACCCACAAACACAAAGAAAACAATTTTGAAAATGATAAGCAAGTACCTAAGAGCCCATGGAAAACCATGGATAGAAAGGGTGCTAATACCTTCCCTTTCTATAATCTACCCCCCGTACTCAGAAATATCTCGAAAAAAGGAATTTTTTTATTCTTTTTTCCTTTCCTTGTTGGATAAAATAAAAGTCGGTGGCGACTCTTGCTTACCGTGACATTTTGCGAACACAAACGCAAAACGTAAACCAGCATTCCAAAAACAGTCCGGTTCTGGCCACCGTATCATAATAACTATAACTTAATTTCTTGCAATCCCCATTTGTATATTTGTACACCCCATCCCTAATTGATGTAATAGCGTAGAATATTTACTTTCCATAATCTATTGATTTCATATAAATGCTAGTTAATTAGAGTTTGTATGGAAAGATAAAATCAATCTTAGAAAACCCTAATTTAAGATTAAACCAAGCATGAAATACAAAACACTCGCACACTTTACACCTCTAGGGTTAACTCCACTTTGTTGCCTTCAAAATGGTCATGTTATGCATGCGAGACATCTTAGCAAAAATAAATAAAATACAAGATCAAAGTCCCCCGGTGATGCTATGAATGTTGCCTTACAAATGATCTTAGTCCCTTTAGAGAAATGCTAAGATATCTCACAACATTGCTATCTTTGACTACACGATGACCCATGCCCGTCCCTTTACATCCAAAGGTAAGGTTACTTACCAATCAATGGTGAGATAACAATATCAAAGGAAGAGAGAAATGAACAAAGACTTTTGAGTAGGTAGAACGTTCTTAGTTGCTTGCTCACGATCCATCTTAAAAAACAAACATCTTTTCAAACACACTAAACACTTTCAAAAAACATGAAATATTTTCAAAAGTCCAACACTTTGTATGCATTCTTATAGAGACAAGAATTATTACGAAGTTTGCCTAAACGAAGGCGCTTTTCAAAAATACTTTCAAAACCCACCAATGCATTTCAAACAAAGCAATTTTCAAGTGAGCTAGCAAGTAACTAAGAGCCCATAGATAACTATGGATGAAAAGGGTGATAACACCTTCCCTTTTCATAACCTAACCCCCAAACTCAAGAAAATATCTCAAAGGTCTTTCCTGTTCTTGTCACCCTTTCCTTATTGGATAAAAGAAAAGTCGGTGGCGACTCTTACTATCCGTAACAATTGCGATAAAATGCAAAGGACCCAAGTCAGTTCTCCCACCGTATTATAGAAGGCTTCTTAACAGTGACATCCTATCCTCAATGGGTTGCGAATGTGGTTCCGGTACCAAAGAAAGACGGCAAAGTGAGTATGTGTGTAGACAACAAAGATATAAACAGGGAGAGCCCCAAAGATGATTTCCCACTTCCTCATATTGAAGTTCTGATCGACAACACCGTTCAACATAAGGTATTCTCTTTCATGGATGGTTTCTAGGGTTATAATCAGATCAAGATGGCGCCTGAAGATATTGAGAAAACTACCTTCGTCACACAGTGGGGCACTTTATACTACAAGGTTATGCCTTTTGGGTTGAAAAACGTCGGTGCAACTTATCAACGCGCCATGGTAGCTTTATTCCATGACATGATTCATCACGAGATAGAGGTCTATGTTGAAGACATGATAGCAAGATCACAGACTGAGGAAGAGCATCTTGATCATCTACATAAACTGTTTGAAAGACTGAGAAAGTATAAGCTAAGGTTAAACCTGAACAAGTGCACCTTCGGGGTGAGGTCTGGTAGACTCATGTGTTTCTTCGTCAGTGGTAAAGGTATTGAAGTTGATCCTGCCAAGGTCCAAGACATTCAAGAAATTCCGGCTCCTCGTACTGATAAGGAAGTCAGAGGTTTCTTAGGACTAATGAATTACATTTCCCGATTCATTTCTCATTTGATTGCTACTTATGAGCCAATCTTCAAGCTGCTGAAGAAAAATCAAGTAGTAAAATGGAATGACAACTTCCAAATAACCTTTGATAAAATTAAGGACTACCTCTAAGAACCCCCAATTTTGATGCCACCAGTTGAAGGAAGACCTCTAATCATGTACCTAACAGTGCTAGAGAACTCATTAGGGTGTGTACTGGGGCAACATGACGAGTCTGGTCGAAAAGAGCATGCAATATACTACCTTAGCAAAAAGTTTACCAACTGTGAAACAAGATATATTACGCGTTGACTAAGACAATATATGCTCGAGAAAACAAGATAATATATGCTCGAGAAAACTTGCTGCACTTTGGCATGGGTCCCATCAAGTACATATTTGAGAAGCCAACTCTCTCCGGAAGAGTATCCCGATGGCAAATGGTCTTGACAGAATACAACATTTAGTATACCACTCAAAAGGCAATCAAGGGAAGTGTATTGGAAGATCATTTGACGCATCAAGCCATAAATGACTATCAGTCTATGAATTTTGAATTCTCGGACGAGAATATTATGCTAGTTACAGATTGCGAAGAACCTGGACCGTATGAAGGACCTGAGCCGGGATCCTGATGGACTATGATTTTCGATGGAGCTTCCAACGCACTTGGCAACATAATTGGTGTTATAATTATCTCTCCTCAGGGTTACCATACGCCCTTCACCGCCAGATTATACTTTAATTGTACCAACAACATGGCTGGATACGAAGCGTGCATTATGGGTATTAAAGGTGCTATTGACCTAAGAATCAAGTTCTTAGATGTATATGGGGACTCAACCCTAGTAATCAGTCAGGTTAAGGGAGATTGGGATACGAAGCATCTGAATCTTATCCCTTACCAGGAGCATGTGTTAACACTGATCCCATATTTCGAGGAAATCACTTTTGAGCACATCCCACGAGAAGAGAATCAGTTGGCATACGCATTGGCTACTATGTCATCTATGTTTAAGGTCAGATGAGATAACAAGGCACATAAAATCACCATTGAAAGACTGGACGGACTGACACACTGCTATGTAGTTGACACTGACGGAGTAGAAGAAAAACCTTAGTTTCATGAAGTGAAAAGGTACTTGAGGCTCAAGAATATCCTGAAGGAGCCTCGATCAATGGCAAGAAATTTCTAGGAAGGCTCTCAACAAAATTATTTTTAAGCTATGGGATTCTATACAAGCTTAACCATGATTCCACTCTGCTTCGTTGTATGGACAAGGAAGAAGCAGAAAAGATTATGGAAGATATGCATGAAATTATCTTTGGTACTCACTCTAGCAGACATGCTATGGTCAAGAAAATTCTGAGAGCAGGTTACTATTGGTCGAATATGGAAATTAACTGTCACCACCATTCAAGAACCTGTCACAAGTGCCAGATCTATGCTGATAAAGTACACGTGCCTCCAGTACCTATGAATGTCTTAATTGCTCCTTGACCATTTGCGATGTGAGGTATTGATATAATTGGAGAGATCAAGCATACTACTTCTATCGAACATCGTTTCATCCTTGTCGCCATTGATTATTTCACAAAGAGGGTTGAAGCGGCCACATTTGCCTCCGTCACCAAGAATGTGGTGGCCCGGTTTATTAAACATAACCTCATCTGTCGGTATGGCATCCCTGAGAGGATTATTATAGACAATGGTACTAACCTCAACAACACTATGATCACTGAACTCTGCACACAGTTCAAGATCAAGCACAAAAACTTTTCTCCATATCGATCGAAGATGAATGATACAGTGGAAGCCGCCAATAAGAATATTAAGAAGATGGTGCAAAATATGGTTATGAACTACAAAGACTGGCATGCGATGTTACCTTTTTCTCTCCACGGCTATCGCACTTCAACTCAAACATCAAATAGGGCAACCCTATTCTCTCTGGTTTACGGTATGGAAGTCGTCCTACTTGTCAGAGTTCAGATTCCCTCTATGAGAATTATGAAGGATTGTTTACCCTAAAATTTTCCCTCTTATTTATCAAGATTTTTTCACAAGATCTCTTTGACTCAAGACTAGATTAGGGTTTGATCACCTCAAAACATCTCATCTTGCATTGATGACCCAAAATTAGGGTTTGAGTTTGCACAAGGATTTTTGGACTATGAATGCTTCATATGACTTTCAAGTATCATCATGGACCCTTAAGTTTAATCATGTCAAGTTTCAAGCCTTGAATCACATTTTTGATCAGTCAATTGGACAGTTGACCTAAAAATCAGTTGTATTGGGGAAAAAGTCAACCACAGCCAATTTACAGTCAAAATTCATAATTTTTGATCCACATCAACATTTTAGACTCATATGTATCATTTGATCAAGTTTGGACCACAATTCCTCAAGAAATTTGATCAAATCATCAAAAGGGCAAAATGGTCAAAATTAGGGTTTTGACTGAGAAATGGCAATTTCTGATTTTTGACCTAACAAATGACAAATTGGTTTGAAGCATGATTTCAAGGGTTCATTTGTATCATCTTGTCCTAATGACATGGTTCAAAACATCGCATTTTTATTGGATTGACAGATGAAATTTGCAGTCAACTGATCAAAAGTCAATTGTATACTGAAAAGTCAAACTTTGACTTTTTGGTCAAAATCAAGTACCAAGGATCACAATTCATCAAAACATGTCAAAATGTGAAACTTGTTCATCAAGAAATCAAAGATTGAAGATTTGGTTTTGAAATTTGAAATTTTCTTAACTTAGGAATTTTTCTAAGTATAGAAAATTTCTTATTTTTTCTCAACTTTAAGCCAAATTTCCACCATGATGCAAGATGATTCAAAGAAAGTTCTCAATATGAAAGTTGTAGACCTACATGAAATCTACAACTTTTCTTCACAAATTTTTCCCTAAAGATGCTTGTATCTCAAGATATAATTTTGTGATTACATGCTCATAAACTAAAATAACTTAGTGAAAATTTGCCCTAATTTAGGCAGGTTTTTGACCTAACTTCATGGAAATTTTTCACCTAGTTCCAAGAAGAATATTGAAATTAATTTCAAAGATGAGTTGTAGAGAACATTGCAAGCTTTCCAAAATGTCCAAGAACTCCTTAAGATCATTTTTGATTAGGGAGAATTGAAGAGATGAAGTTGACAATTTCTCACTTTGAATTCAAGCCATTTCATGAAGAACAAAATTCAAATCAGAACCTATGCTGCCTAATCCTTACTTTACAGGTCTCAAACTTGTTTCTCACTTCATAATTTAATACTTACACAGATGATAAAGCCTTAACTCAAGCGCAAGATTCTTTGTCTAAGCTTTAATTCCATAAATGGCACAAAGTTGCCATTGCCATTTTGGAAAAGCATAACTTTTGCAACTTTTTATTTCTTGAGCATTGGACCTGTTTTCTCTGCACACACAAGTCCTATAAACCAAATAAAAGTTGTCTAGGACTTGTACCAACTCCAAGCAGGCCAGTACAAGCATGTGGAGACTTGTCTCTTCACTTTGCTTCAAAAGCAAGAAAGTGTGCAAAAAGCCTACAACTGAAAAATCTGTTGTGGAGTTGACTTGAAACTTTCTCTATACTAATACATAAAGAGATTACAACCGAGGACACAATTGCTCAAGGCCAGAAACACTCAAAAACTTCACATCACCAAAAACCTGTCAAAAACTTGCAGTTTCTGGCAAAGCATAGCAATCCACAAATTGGCTCGTGCGTTTCAAGTTTTAATCACTCAAACACTTTACCTACCTCATATCTAAGTGTTCCAGATCATCACCCCTTCACTGTAACACCTCCTTCTCCATCTGCCATTTTTGTTTTTCAAGCTTGCAGGTTGACTTGGATAGAGAGTTTCAGGAACTTCCAAAGCAAGGCAAGGATTGGAACACACTCAGGGAGGTTCAAGCAAGCTAAAAGAACCTTCAGGCCTTCCTAAATCTCACTCAAACTCCATTCACGATCTCAGCTGAAAGAGGTAAGAATTCTAACTTTTATCTTTTCATACAGGCATCCATTGGCCATGATTTGTGAAATAAAAATGTAGATATTATAGTGCTGAAGCCAACCATGTGCATATATTTCATTTATGTTCATTATGTATAGAGAATTTTGGAGTTTAAATTTTTGTAAAAATTAGGGTTGAAATTAGGACTTTCAAAATTCGTTTTAATCTTGATTGTTAGTTTCCATAAGTTACATGTCTGAAATCGTGGGAAAGAGTGCTATCATTTTCATATTGGAAGTTTCCATTTTTATGGAGAGATGAGAAAGATACAGACCTTCTGGCCAACTTGAGGAAGAAGATGAAGTACAGGGCAAGGAGGCTTTATATGTTATGTTTTTATTGTTTCATATAAACTAACGGATGTACAGCCACCCCAGTGGCAAGGTAGCGCGCTGGTAATGCATAGGTCATGGGTTCGAACCTTGGCGCTACCTTTTACATTTTTCTCATTTTTTCAGCTTCAGTTTTGTTTTTTTGGTAGCATGGGCTTGGTTCTTAGGCCTTCTCTTTTTTTTTCTAACGTACTACCCCCTGCTTGCTTGCAGCACCCCTGGCCCAATCTTTTATTATTTATTTTAATTTCATATTTGATTTATTAAAATATTTTTCTTTAACACATAAAAATCCCCAAAAAAATATAAATTTGATAAATATTGCATTTTCATTTTATTTTATTTTATTTTCACATAAAAATATATTTTATTTTAAATATATACTAACTATCTTTCTTAAATAAACTTGTAAAAATAAATTAAACTTAGATATATTTTTACCCTTTGTTTTTATACTTGTAAATATTTATTTTAACATATAAAAAGACTAAATATTTTCACCAAATATTACTTATTATTTTAATACAAAAAATACACAAAAATAATACTTAAGGAGCTTTATTATATTTTAAATTAGAAATTAGGGTTAACCATTTTTTTTCAAGAATTAATTTCCTTTTCTTAAATTTTTAGGATTAGGTCAAAATTCTTTTGCATATAAAATAAAAATCTTTTTCTTGCATTCACACTAATGCATATTTATATTGTATATTTATTTATTCAAATATTCGTACAAATTCGATTTGGTTGTAATAGCTTAATTAGATTTACATTATTGCAAATCCCCATTTATAATTTGTATTCCCCCCTCCCATACAATATTGTAATAGCGTAGTAATCTTTAAATTACGCAATTTACCGCTTTTATATACCATGCTAGTAATTAGGGTTTGAATGGCAAGATCAAAACAAATCAAATAGAAAACCCTAAATCCAAGACAAAATCAAGCATGAATATAACACACTTGCACACAAGCATCCTTAGGGTTTCTCCACTTGGTTGCCTTATACAAAAATGGCCATATTACGCATGCGAAGTATCTTAGCAAAACAAACAAATATAAGATCATAGTCCCTCGATGACGCTATCCAAAGTTACCTTACCAAATGATCTTGGTCCCTCAAAATGCTAAGATACTTTGCAACATTGCTAATCATGGTTATACGATGACCCGCGCTCGTCCCGTTTACATCCAAAGATAGGGTTGCCTACCAAATCAATGGTAAGACAACAATGTCAAAGGAATAGAAAATGAACAAGAAAGACATTTGAGTAGGTAGATTACTTCTAGTTACTTGCTCCATTTCAAAACAATTATCCTTGCTATTTTCAAAACAAACACACACATTTCCAAACATCTTACAAGCATTGAAAACATTTTCAAAAAGACAAACATCTTTGTATACATTCTTACAAACGAGAATCATTACAAAGATTGCCTAAACAATGGTCTCTTTTACAAAATACTTTCAAAACCACACAAAGCACAATTTCAAAACAAAAGCAAGTGATCTAGCAAGTAACTAAGAGCCCATGGAAAACCATGGATGAAAAGGGTGCTAATATCTTCCCTTTTCATAATCTACCCCCCGAACTCAAGAAAACATCTCAAAGGTCTTTCCTGTGCTTTTTCACCTTTCCTTTTGGATAAAAGAAAAGTCGGCGGCGACTCTTGCTAAACCACAACATTTGCGATAAAATGCAAAAACCTCAAGTCAGTTCTCCCACCGTATCACAAGGATGCATACTTAGACGAAGACAAGTGGATTCAGACTAGGTTGGATTAGTTTAATTTGATTGACGAGAAAAGGCTTGCGGCTGTCAGTCACAATCAGATGTATCAAAAGCGTATGATCAAGGAATTCAATAAAAAAATCAAGCATCGAGTATATCAGGTTGGTGACTTGGTAATAAAACACATCATTCTACTGCAAGATAATACCATGGGAAAATGGACTCCCACCTACGAAGGGCCATTTGTAGTCAAGATATTTTCAGGCGGTGCTATGATACTGACCACCATGGACAGTGAATTTTTATGCACCCTGTGAACACAAACATAGTCAAAAAATACTACGCATGAAAAGAGACCCGCTAGGTTGACTGGACTAAGCAAAAATAAGGGCATCCTGGCAAACCAAAAGGGTTCGAGAAAAATTAGGGATATATATAAAAAGTGTACACCCGGAAAGTCGAAAACCTGAAAAGGCGGCTTGGGTAAAAAGGGTATCCTGGTGGACTGAAAACCCGAAAGGGCGGTCTAGGAAAAGTTAGGGATTAAAGCGTATGACTATGTCCCATTGGGATCACTTACATCAAGCTTTATTACCAACGACAAGTTCAAACGGTATAGATCAGTTCAATCAACTTCTTCCGACAATAAGGGATGAGATGCTTGAAGACATAAGGGGCAATAACAGAGTTGAAATTCGATGAGATTATTTCCACACAACTATATGTTTTGTTTTCACTTTGTACTCTTTTCATTTCACGACGATTTCCTCTTACTAGGATTTCTGTCTCTTTGTACAAAACTATCAATAGAAATACAAATATCAAAATTCAAACTTTTAATTTACCTTTTTTTGTTTTGTTTACAAAAACGTCCAATGAATAAATTGAATGAACATATGCATATGAATACAATTATTGTTAACAAGTATATGCATAAAAACAGGAATAAGCATTTGCTTAAGACTTTAGGAATTGGGATAATGTTCAAGCCGTCCGCGTATCCCCACAGAAAAATCCTCACAAGATTATCTCTGTAGAACAGTTTGCATGGGATTATCCCCACAGAGTAGTCTTAACAAGCTCATCTTCAACGAATATATATTTCACCAACAGATCCTTCCAGCAGATAAGGAAATATGATCTTTTCCCCGACAATGTCTCCAACCTACAAAGTCCCACTCTCCATCAGAGACTATGGCATCAGTACAGTTTATAGAAATTCTCTTCCCTAGCTGAATTTATTTCCCCAATATTGTAAAATTCCCTACAAAATTCCCCTTCTCCAGCAAGGCTCATATTCTCCAACAAGGCTCATATTCTCCAGCGAGGCTCATATTCTCCAACAGAGCTCATGTCCCCAGCAAGGGTATTTCCTCAACAGAGTATTCCTCAGTCAAAGTTCAGAGTTTATTTCTCCAACAGGGTTTATTTCCCTAAACAAGGTTTATTTCCCCAACGGAGCTCAGTCCCCCAAGCTTAAGTCTATTTCTCTAACTACTACAGATCACCGGTAAAATTTCTCTCTCCAGTAAAAGGAAGTCCATACCACTATCCCCCGAAAGTTGTTACTAAATCTGGAAACCAAATCGATCATTGTTCAATCTTATTCTCTCCAGACGAGTCGACATCCATATCAGAAACTCGATCAGACATCACCTAAAGAGGTTATCCATCTCGTTTATCCCTAGTCAGAGTATATAAGAATTAAGTTCCCCAGTAGAGCAATGAATGACCAATGTTCTGGAACTTTCTCCCCAGACATAAGTCAACATTCCCCAGCAGAGTTTCCTCGAACAGAAAGCAAGAATCCCTCTCAAGATTGAAGATACACATATTTTTCATCCCCAATAACAGGCAAGGATTTATTTTTCCAGTCAAAGATATTATGTGAAGTTACTAATACACTTCAAAGACATCTCACATTCATACATCATAAACGAACGTCATAGCATATACATACAAAATACATATAACACACTCTCATTTATTTTGAGAATATCATTACACAATGCATTTCATACATCATGACATTGCATACAGTTAACTCTTTATCTTTTCAGGTAAAGATCTACAAGTAGATTCTTCAGAAGCTATATCTGACAAATAGCTACTTAAGCACTCTCCCCAGAAGGTCATGCTAAAAGAGTACCTTTTCTAGTTGAAGTCGGGTGTAGTCATCTTCTAGTTCGTATGAAATCAGGCATAGATTTCTTTCTGATGCTCTTGGAAAAGTCAAACATAGAATCTTTTCGGTACCCCTCCTAGTTAAAGTCAGGCGTAGACATCTTCTAGTTCAGATGGAATTAGGCATAGATTTCTTTCTGATGCTCTTTTTGGAAAAGTCAGGTGTAAAATCTTTCCGATACCTCTCCTAGTTGAATTCGGGTGTAGACATGTTCTAGTTAAGATGAAATCAGGCGTAGATTTCTTTCTGATGCTCTTTTTGGAAAAGTCAATCATAGACTTTTTTCGGTACCTCTCCTAGTTGAATTCAGGCGTAAACATCTTCTAGTTCAGATGAAATCAGGCATAAATTTCTTTCTGATGCACTTTTTAGAAAAGTCAAGCGTAGACTATTTCCGGTACCTCTCCTAGTTGAAGTCGGGCGTAAACATCTTCTAGTTCAGATGAAATCAGGCGTAGATTTCTTTCTGATGCTCTTGGAAAAGTCAGGCCTAGAATCTTTCTGATACCTCTCCTAGTTGAAATCGGGCGTAGACATCTTCTAGTTCGGATGAAATCAAGCGTATATTTCTTTCTGATGCTCTTTTTTGGAAAAGTCAGGCGTAGACTCTTTTCGATACCTCTCCTAGTTAAAGTCGGATGTAGACATCTTCTACTTCAGATGAAATCAAGCGTAGATTTCTTTCTGATGCTCTTTTTTTGTAAAAGTCAAGCGTAGACTCTTTCCGGTACCTTTTCTAGTTGAAGTCGGGCATAGACATCTTCTAGTTCGGATGAAATCAAGTGTAGATTTCTTTCTGATGCTCTTTTTGGAAAAGTCAAGCTTAGACTCTTTCTGGTACCTTTTCTAGTTGAAGTCGAGTGTAAACATCTTATAGTTCGGATGAAATCAAGCATATATTTCTTTCTGATGTTCTTTTTGGAAAAGTCAAGCGTATACTCTTTCCGGTACCTTTTCTAGTTGAAGTCGTGCATAGACATCTTCTAGTTCAGATGAAATCATACGTAGATTTCTTTTTGATGCTTTTCTGGAAAATTCAAGCGTAGACTCTTTCCGGTACCTCTCCTAGTTGAAGTCGGGTGTAAACATCTTCTAGTTCATATAAAATCGAGCGTAAATTTATTCTGATTATTCTTTTGGACAAATTCGCGTGTAGAATTGTTCCAAATACATCTTCTAAGACAAAGTTGGGCATAGACTTAGTGTGATTTTCTGATCAACAGTTATCCTGGATGACATCTATAAGCCCATCTCCTACGACTTTGGGCACTTAAGTGTCCAATCATCTTCTACCTTCAAGTCATGAATGATGGGCATGCCAATCCAACCCTTCAGGTTTAAGAAGATTAAATAGGGGCAGCTGTTGTACCCTAAAATTTTCCCTCCCATTTTTTTCAAGACATTCCCTAGGGCTCTCAAGTACTCAAAGCTACTCAAGGGTTGACCAGTCAAATCTCCTCCTCAACAATGGTCCAATACTAGGGTTTTGTGTTTCTCAAGGAATATTGGGTTTCAAAGGTCTCAAGTGGTTTCCATGGTTCTCCATAGGTCTTCAACAATTTTCATGCCAATTTTAAAGTCTTGCATCACAATTTGCTCAGTCAATGGCCCATATGATTGAAAACCAACTGTATTGGGTAAAAAGTCAACTACGATCAACATACAATCAAACTTCAAGATTTTTGGTCAAACATAAACATTTTGAAGTGATGTTCATCATTTTATTAAGGGTTGATCATGATTCCTCAAGGAAAGCCCTCAAATCATCAAAAGTCAAAAGTTGCCAAATTAGGATTTCCTTAGGAGAAGTCAACTGAACTTTGACCAAGTATAACTTTCACATGCTTCATCAACTTTTTCCCAACCAAAGCCCATTTTAAGGGAAATTGAATTCTCTACAACTTTGTATCTGTATGCTCAAGTCTAAAAAGTGCTTCATTAGATAGATATGAGCCCATACATTATAGGTCATTTCAAAAGTCAACAAAAAGACACTTTTTATCAAGGCAACTTTGAGTTATGCAGAGTTACTCCTAACATTGATTCAGAAAAAGTTGGTCCAGACCAGGCCACCCCCACTATACCATCACCTCTGCCTTGGTATTATAAGTCAGATCAGACGTGCGCTTTTCATCAGGGTGCACCAGGGCACAATGTGGAAAATTGTTATCCCCTGAAATCGGAGGTACAAAAAATGGTGAGATATGGCCTTTTGTCCTTTAAAGATGTCGGCCCTAACGTAAAAGATAATCCTTTGCCAAAGCATGGAGAAGCAAATGCTGTCAACATGGTTGTCGATTATCCAGGGGACTTCCGGATCTTTGATATCAACTTGGTTATAGGAGATTTGGTAAAGATGCATGCTGACCTCTGCGAGTTCACTTACTATACGCATGACCATGCTGGTTGTGGTATCTGCAGTACTAATATACAAGGGTGTGATAAGATAAAGGTTTATTTGCAGGAAATGATGGATGAAGGCCTCATCCATATAATCAGGCCTAGGGCAGAATACGAGGAAGAATTAAGCATGGTCTTTGGATGTCTTGGAGAATTATAGATCTTTGACATGAACCATATGAGTGATGATTTGGTGCAGTTGCACGCTACCTTCTTCCACATGAAAGGTCAGGTAGAACACCACTATGGATCTTGTCGGGTTTTCTGCAGAGATTCTCGAGGTTGTTCGGTTGTGAAAAGAAGTATTCAATTGTTATTGGATAATGGTACTATCAAGGTTTTAGGCCAAAGAGATGATTACCATGAGGTTAATATGATTGCAGATTTCTTGGCTGAGACTAAGTCGGATGATGAATATGCTTCTGTGGATGAATTCTTTTCCCCAGACAAAGATATGTTCTCCAGCGATGATTCTGCAATGACCAAATATTCTGAAGAAGGGGTGAACGTAATTATGCCTTTTTCAATGATTTCTCTCTTGTCGAGATTGAACACTGTAGCAAGCTAGTTGTTGCTCTAGTAGTGATTTGATTGTCGGGTTCTGTTCCTTACAAATCAAATAAAGCCGTAACATACAAGTACAATGCTACAATTCTAGAGGATGGTGTGGATGTTCCCATCCAGCCTTTTTATAATGTCGAGAATATTGCTAAGGCCAGTAGAGTGACTTGTAGTGGTCGTGTGTTCTCACTTGTTATTTGAGGGAATGCTAGTGCTGATAAGAACATTGTTGAAAGTGTTAAAAATAAGAAACCAGTAGGGGAGTCCAGTGATACTACTATGGAGAAAGAGGTGGATGATATATTGAAGATTATCAAGATGAGCAACTAGAGAATTGTAGATCAGTTGTTGTAGACACCTTCAAAGATATCAATTATGGCCTTGTTGATGAACTCTTCTGCCCATATGGAATCTCTAATGAGAGTGTTGGATCAAGCCTTCATGGAAAGTGATATGCTGTTAGACCAATTCAACAATGTGGTAGGTAATATTACATCTTGTAATAACCTAAGCTTTTGTGATGACGAATTTCCTGACGAAGGAAGAAATCACAATCTGGCTCTCCATATATCTATGAACTATAAGAATGATTCATTATCAAATGTGTTGATTGATAATGGGTCCGTCTTAAATGTTATACCAAGGAGCACGCTGATGAAACTAAAGTATCAAGTAATTTCCATGTGCCCAAGCGGTATTATTGTAAAGGATTTCGATGGGTCAAGGAAGTCTGTTATTGGGGAAGTGGATCTTCCTATTCACATAGGCCCACACCTTTTTCAGATTACTTTCCAGGTCATGGATATTGTGCCTGCATATAGTTGTTTACTTGGACGGCCATGGATACATGAGGCAGGGGCTGTCACCTCAACTCTATACCAAAATCTTAAGTTCGTGCGTAAAGGAAAAATGGTTATCATAAATGGAGAGCAAGCGTTGTTAATATCAAGATATGCCTGATTTGGATACTGATATTGTGGAGCATCATTTTCCGCTGAATCCAGAGTGCCTGCCAGTTAAGCAGAAATTGCGAAGAACTCACCCTTATATGGCAGTGAAAATTAAAGAAGAAGTGTTAAAGCAGATTAATGCCGGTTTTCTTATAACATCAGTGTATCCTTAGTAGATTGCCAATATTGTCCCTATACCAAAGAAAGACGGGAAAGTTCACATGTGAGTAGACTACAGAGATCTAAACAAAGCTAGTCCAAAAGATGATTTTCCATTACCACATATTGATATTTTGGTTGATAGTACATCAAAATTCAAAGTATTCTCATTCATGGACAGATTTTCCATATATAATCAAATCAGAATGGCTCATGAGGACATGGCAAAAACAATGTTTATCACACCCTAGGGAACATTCTGTTACAAAGTGATGCCCTTCGGGTTGAAGAATGCTGGTGCAGCTTACCAGAGGGCTATGACAACCATATTCCATGATCTGATGCACAAGGAAATTAAGGTATATGTTGATGATATGATTGCCAAATTGCAAATTGAAGAAGGGCATGTAGAAGATTTGTTGAAGTTGTTTCAACATTTGAGGAAGTATCATATCCGCTTGAATCCAAATAAATGCACCTTCGGTGTCCGATCATGGAAATTGTTAGGTTTCATTGTCACCCAAAAAAGAATTAAAGTTGACCCTGATAAAGTCAAAGTAATTCAAGAAATTCCTGTGCCAAGAACTGAAAAGCAAGTTAGAGGTTTTCTTGGGCGTCTGAATTACATTTCCAGATTCATTTCCCATATGACTACAACGTGTGAACTGATCTTTAAGTTGTTAAAGAAAGATCAAGGATGTGTGTGGACAAATGATTTCTAAAGGGCATTTGAAAGCATTAAATAATATCTGCTTGAACCTCCTATCTTGCTCCCACATGTTGAAGGAAGACCATTGATCATGTATCTGACAGTCTTAGATAGTTCTATGGGCTGTATTTTGGGACAACAAGATGAAACAGGAAAGAAAGAATATGCCATTTATTATCTCATCAAGAAGTTTACTGACTGTGAGTCACAATATTCTATGCTAGAAAAGACATGTTGTGCTCTGGCCTGGGCGACAAAGCGATTGCGGAAATATATGTTGAATCATACTACTTGGTTGATTTCCAAAATGGATCCAGTTAAGTATATTTTTGAAAAGCCTTCTCTTATTGGGAGAATTTCTCGTTGGCAGATGCCATTGTCTGAATATGATATTGAATACCGCACTCAGAAGGCTATAAAAAGAAGCATGCTAGCGGATTATCTTGCTCACCAACCGGTAGATGATTACCAATCTGTTAAGTATGATTTCCATGATGAGGATGTTATGTTTCTGAAAGCAAAAGATTGTGATGAACCTTTTCCCGGGGAAGGTCCTGATCCTCTATCCTGCTGGGGTATGGTATTTGATGGAGCCGTAAATGTTTATGGAAAAGGAATTGGTGTTGTGATTGTTACTCCTCATGGATCGCACATTCCTTTTACTGCAAGGCTGACCTTTGATTGTAGTAATAATATGGCAGAGTATGAGGCTTGTACCATGGATGTCGAGGAGGCCATTGATCTCAAAATCAAAGTTCTAGATGTGTATGGCGATTCAGCTTTGGTAGTAAATCAGATTAAAGGAGAATGGGATACTTGTCACCCTAGTTTGATCCCTTACAAAGACTATTCTATAAGACTATTACCCTTCTTTAACAAAGTTGAGTTCCATCATATTCCTAGAGATGAAAATCAGATGGCGGATGCTTTGGCAACTTTGGCTTCTATGTATCAAGTAAATAGTTGGAATGATGTGCCTCGTATCACAGTGCGACATCTGGATAGACCGGCTCATGTGTTTGCAGCAGAGGGAGAAACAAATGAGAAACCTTGGTATTATGATATCAAGCATTTTCTCCAGACTTAGGAATACCCGAATGGTGCGTCAAATAAAGATAGAAAGACATTGAGAAGGTTGGCAGGCAGCTTTTTCCTCAATGAAGATGTGCTATATAAAAGAAATTATAACATGGTCTTGCTCAGATGCGTGTATAGACATGAAGCAGACATGTTGATGCATGAAATCCGTGAAGGTTCCTTTGGTACTCATGCTAATGGACATTCGATGGTGAAGAAGATTCTTAGGGCAAGTTATTATTGGTTGATAATGGAATCTGACTGTTATAAATTCGCAAAGAAGTGCCATAAATTCCAGATTTATGCTGACAAGATTCATGTGCCTCCAATGCTTCTCAATGTAATTTCTTCCCCATGGCATTTCTCTATGTAGGATATTGACATGATTGGAATGATTGATCCAAAGGCGTTGAATCGACATCGTTTCATCTTAGTGGCGATTGACTACTTCACCAAATGGGTGGAAGAAACTTCATATGCTAATGTCACTAAGCAGGTGGTGGTGCGCTTTATCAAGAATAATCTCATATGTCGGTATGGTATGCTGTGATACGGTGGGAGAACTGACTTGAGGTTTTGCGTTTGTGTTCGCAAATGTTTCGGTTTAGCAAGAGTCACCACTGACTTTTTATTTTATCCAAAGAAAGGGTCAAAAAGCACAGGAAAAACCTTTGAGATGTTTTCTTGGGTTCGGGGGGTAGATTATGAAAAGGGATGGTGCAAGCACCCTTTTCATCCATGGTTATCCATGGGCTCTTAGTTACTTGTTTAGATTACTTGCTTTGCTTTTCCAATTGTTTGAAATGGTGCTTTGTGTGTGGTTTTGAAAATGTTTTGAAAAGAGGCCATCGTTGTGGCAACCTTTGTAATGATTCTTGTTTGAATATATACAATGGTGTATTGTCTTTTGAAAAGATGTTTCAATGTTTTGAAAGTTCGATATTTGGGAAATGTTTTGAAATTGTGTTGTGATGCGTGTTTGAAAATAGCAAGGATGTTTTGCATGTTTTGATCAAGTAACTAAGAGTTGTCTACCCTATCTACTCAAAGATCTTTCCTACACATTTTTAACCCTTTTGACAGTGTTATTTTACCATTGCATTTGGTAAACAACCCTGTATTAGGATGTTAAACGGGACAGGCGCGGGTCATCGTATGGACCATGATAGCAATTGTGTTAAGTATCTTTAGCAATTTATTTGAGGGACTAGATCATTTTGTATAGGCAACAAAGATAGCGTCATCGCGGGACTATGATCTTTTGTTTTGTTTTTGTTTTGCCAAGATACTCAACATGCATAACATGGCCATTTTCAATGCAACAAGTGGATGAAACCCTAAGGGTGCAAGTGTGCATTGTGTTGTCAATTTACATGCTTTTTGTCTTTGTATTAGTCAAGCTATTTGTTTGATTTTGGATTTTTTTGCATACAAACCCTAATCTCTAACATGGCATATTTGAAAGCATAAATGCGTAAAATAAATCTACACTATTACAACATTTGATATGGGAAGGGGGGTACAATTTTTGAATAGGGGATTATTTTGCAAAAAATTAAAACCCTAATATTTACTATTACGTTCAAATTGAATAAATGGTACAAACAAATAAATGGACAAGTATTTAAATGATCAATTAAATAAATGTACAAAATATTATGAATATGCAAAAAATGTTTTTGTTTATTTTTTTTTATGTATGTAAAAAAAATATTTAATGTATATAAAGAAAAAGAAATAAAAGATTATTTTTTTTATTAAGGGTAAAAACCCTAATTTTCTTTAAGAAAGTATATATATTAATTATATTATTTATGTACAATAAAAATAAAATAAAATATATACAAAAATAAAAATATATTAGAAAAAATATTATTTAAGTAAAATATAATATTTTTATGTATTATTTTTAAGTTTTCATTAAATAAAATAAAAGTATATAATCACTAAATTATTTTTATGTTAGAAAAATAAAAATAAAATACAAAAATAAATGTGAAAATTTATAAAAATATTTTTGGTATTTTTTATGTTTGGAAAATAATAAAATAAAATCAGAAATAAAAAATAAATAAAAAAATATAAAAATATGAAGAAATGAGCCAGGGGGGGTGCAGTCAGCAATGCAGGGGGTGCCAAAAGTGAGAAACAAAGGCCCAACCCAGTTCCAAACTTCATCTTCAACCTCTTGTTCAAAAAATTCGCGTGCCTGTACAAAATGCCCAGATCCTGCATACGTGCTCTAATGCAAAAACTCATAACATCAAAGTTGTAGCATTTTTCAAGACGAATTCAACCATATAAGAAACTTGATCTAACTCTCAAAGACCAGAGAGAATTTCTCTGGCCCTAATTTCTAACCTAATTTTTTCAGGAAGTTCATGAATCAAATTCTCTTAACACGTTTAACTTAAATGAAAACTGAGCACATGTACAGCTTCAGGGCTATGAGTACTACATTTTTTATTCACAAACCTAAGCCTAATGATTCCTAAATAGAGAGATAGGAAGTTGATAAAAACCTGTTTTAGTTGAAATCGTGTATGGCAATGTGGAGCTTTTCAGTGAGGCCTGAGATGTTTGGGAGCTTGCTTGAACTTCCTCTGACCTTAACCAATGCCTAGTTTGCCTTGAATGTGCTTGAACAAGCTTGTAGAACTCAACCTGCACAAGCTGAAAATAGAAATGGTGAAGCTTGCAAATGGAGTTACAGTCACTGCCTAATGGTTGGGATAGCTTGGATAGGTTATATGGAATGTGTTTGAACAGGTTTGGGGCAAAATGCGCGAGGGGTTTTTGCTATGGAACTCCAAGTGCAGGAACTGCCCTGTTTTTGCAAGAGGAAGGTGATTTTTTGCTATGGAAGGTTTGAGGGCTCAATGGCTCGTGTTTCTGGCTTAAGGGAATGTGTGAAACTTGTTTCAAAAGCTTGCAAGAGTTCATTTTCACAGATGTTCAAGATGTGTATTTGACAAGTTTCTTGTATTTTAAGCAAAAGTGAGCAATGATGCAAGACAGGCCTGTATAGGCTATCTACTAGCTTACAAATTATGATCTTGGCCCCTCAAGTTTGTGGATATTGTGTGATGTACCAGATCTTGTTTAAGGCTCAAGGATTCTATTTGACATAAAGCAATTTTGACAAAAATGGCAATGTTGCCTTTTTGCTATTTAAGGATTAATTCTTTGTGTAATCCTCCCATGACCAGAACAAATCCTCAAACCAATGGATTTGCATTTAATTATTGAGTATGGAAGGGTTTTGGGACCTGTAATCAAGTACAAACAAGGTTGATTAGAGTTTGCAACTTGTATCAATATGAGAATGCCATGGATCAAAAATGAGTTTTTTCCAACTTCAAGCCTTCGATTCTCCCTAACCACAAATGATTTTGGAGAGTTCTTAGACTTTTTAGAAAGCTTGTAACATGATATACAATCCATCTTTGAAATTAATTTTGAGATTCCAAGTGGAACTATGTGAAAAATGGTCATGAAGATAGGTCAAAATTTCACTAAGTTAAAAGTTTCATGGACCCTTATTCCAAAAATCATAACTTGAGATCCATACTTCTTTTGGGAAAACTATGTGAATCAAAGTTGTAGACTTTGTGTAGGACTACAACTTTCATGTTGGAAGTTTTGTTTGAATCCAATTGCATCATTGTGAAAATGTTGGGCAAAGTTGGGAAAAAATAAGAAAATTTCATAACTTAGAAAAATTCTAAGTTATGAAAATTTTCAATTTTAAACCCTAATTTGAAAAATTAGGTTTCTTGATGAACAAGTTTCATGTTTTGACATATCTTGATGAAAAATGACCCTTGGCACTTGATTTTGACCAAAAAGTCAAAGTTTGACTTTTCAGTGTACAGTCAAATTTTGATTTGTTGACTGGAAAATTCATCTGTCAATCCAATGCATTTGAGATCTTTTGAACCTTGTGAATAGGTAAAGATTATGCCATTGAGTCCTTGAATCCATGCTTGAACCCAATTTTCCATTGGCTAGGTTAAAAATCAGAAATTGCCCTTGTGCAGTCAAAACCCTAAAAATGACCATTTTTCCCTTTTGATGATCTGATCAAATTTCTTGAGGAGTTGTGGTCCAAACTTGATCAAATGGTCCATATGAGTCTATAGTGTTGATGTGGATAAAAAATTGTGAGGTTTGACTGTAGATTGGCCACAATTGACTTTTTCCCCAATACAGCTAATTTCTAGGTCAACTGTCCAATTGACTGGTCAAAAATTTGATTCAAAGCTTGAAACTTGGTAGAGGCAATATTATAGATCCAACATGAAGTATGAAAGTCACTTTGAGCATTGGAAGTCCAAAAATCCCTGTGCAAACTCAAACCCTAATTTAGGTCATCAGTGCAAGGAGATGTCTTGAGCAGAGCAAATCCTAATCCTGTCTGGAGCTCAAGGAACCTTGTGTGGGGAAATCTTGATAAAATGAGAGGGAAATTTTTTGGGTACAACAGCTGCCCTTGTTCAATCTTCTTGAACCTGAAGAGTTAGATTGGCGAGTTTTCCTTTCGTGACTCGAAGGTAAAATATGATTGGACACTAGAGTGCCCGTAAATTTGCACTCGTCAAAATGTAGCTGAGGGAATGGGCTTAAAGATGCCATTTGGAGATGGCAGAATCTTGCTGGAGATGGGCTTAAAGATACCATCCAAGACTTGTTTGTTGAAAATCAGGAGAATGAATATCAGAATGGTATCCGTATCTGGAACGTATCTGAGTTGTATCTGGATATTAGATTCGTATGAGCAAAGGAATGGCGTCCGTGTCTGGAGCGTATCCGAGCTGTAACTGTATTTGATTCTTGAATGAATATCAGAATGACTGCCGTGTCTGAAGTGTATATGTATTGTATCCGAAGTCTGAAATCTGAATAAGCGACAGAAAAACATCCGTGTCTAGAGTATATCTGAACCTGATGTTGATAGTTGAATCTGAATGAGAAATAGAATGGCTTCTGTGTCTGGAGCGTATCTAGTTTATATCTGATTGTTGAAGTCTGAATGAGTAGTAGAATGAACGCCGTGTCTGGGGTGTATCCATACTGTATCTGAAATAAGAGACCTGAATGAGTAGCAGAATGACTTCCATGTCTTGGAGTGTATCCGTACTATATCTAAAATCTTTGAACATTTGTTAAAGGTTGCTTTTAATCTTATCATGAAAAGAGTAAAATGTTAGCTAAAACATAAGGTTATGTTGCATGACATGTATGATGCAATAAAATGTGTTCTATCAATGTTTATGATATATGAATGTAATGTATGTGTATGTAAGCTGATTAGCTGTCTTGCTGAGGAAAATATATCCTTGATAGCTGGAGATAATGAAATCTTTGACTATTGCCGAGGAAAATAAATCCTTGACCACTGTTGGGGATAAAAAATCCTTGGTGACTTGTGGGGATTAACAAGAACTTTGAAAACTTCTGTAGGGATGTGAGAATCCTTCATGACTTTCTGGGGAATAAGGAAAACCCTGATGATCTCTGCCGAGGAATTGAAACCTTGGAGGCTTCACTGGAGAAATGAGAATGAGAATCTTCGTTCTGTTGGGAAATAACTCTGTGGGGAGAATATTTATTCCGTTGAAGAGTTCTCAAGGGCTTGGGTTGTATGCCAATCTACTGGAGAATTTGGAGGAAATTGGATGGTACTCCATCGGGGTTTAAAGGTTGAAGTTTTGGAATCTGTTGGGGAAGAAAGTTTTATCTTCGCTGAGGGTTTGCAGTTCAAAGTTTTCTGGCTCCGCTGGGGATTGGGAGTTTGGAAACTTAGTTCTGATGGGGATTTTGAAACTTAACTCCGCTGGGGATATGTATTTCAAAGCTTCAACTCTGTTGAGGATCTGGATGATGTACTGCAGGGGATTTCCTCTAGAATAGCCTAAAGACATTTTCCTATACTTTCAACCTATGAGTAATTATCCTTTCTCATTTCATTTTTTTTGTAAGCAGTGATTATATTCAAATGCATATGCTCATTTAATAAATCATTGGAAGTTTTCAAATAAAACACAAGTGTAAAAAGAAAGAAAAGGCAAACAAATTTCTGCACTTTGAAGTATCTTTATATTAACTTTGTGTAAGTATTTTGTACAAAGGAGACATACATCATAGTAAGAGAATGTTGTCATAAACATGAGAAAAATTTATACAAAGAAAGATGGCTATGTGTAACAATTCCATGGGGTTCCCATTCTGCTATAGCCTTCGTAACTCTGAGTATCTTGTCCATTCGTTGCTTCGTTCGACATTGATTAGGTTGATCAGAAGCCCGGAGCTTGTCTGTCAAGAGATTGTTCTTAAAGTGATCCGACGAAACATAATCATACGCTTTAATTCCCTAACTTTTGCCTGGATCGCCCTTTCGGGTTTTCGATCCACCGGGAAACCCTTTTTTGCCCAAGTCTCTCTTTCGGGTTTTCAACTTGTCGGGTCGTTTATGCGTAGTATTTTTTAACTATGTCTGCGTTTGCAGGGTGCGGTAGGTCGTCACCGTCCATGGTGGTTAGAATCATAGCCCCACCAGAAAAGATATTTTTGATCACAAATGGTCCTTCGTAGGTAGGAGTCCACTTGCCCCTGGGATCACTTTGCGGCAAGATGATTCGCTTGATTACAAGGTCCCCGACTTGATATACTTGTCTCTTGACTTTCTTGTTGAAGGCCTTGATCATACGTTTATGATACGCCTGACCTTGGAAAACAACAGTAAGTCGCTTCTCATCAATCAAGTTAAGTTGATCAATCTGGGTCTGAATCCAATCGTCTTCACTCAAACCAGCATCCTTCATGATTCTCAAGGAAGGAATCTAAACTTCCATAGGTAAAACAACTTCCATGCCATATACCAAAGAAAAGGGGGTTGCCCCAGTTGAAGTGCGTGCCGTGGTACGGTACCCGTGCAGAGCAAACAGTAACATCTCATGCCAGTCCTTGTAGGTGACTGTCATCTTTTGAATGATATCTTTGATATTTTTGTTCATAGCTTCGACAACACCGTTCATCTTAGGCCGATAGGGAGATAATTGTGACGTTGAATCTTGAACTGCTCGCACAGAGCGATGATCATAGTATTATTCAAATTTGTACCGTTGTCAGTGATAATCCTGTCGGGGATACCATACCGACATATGAGGTTTTTCTTGATGAAGCGGGCAACCACGTTCTTTGTAACGGATGCGAAGGAAGCTGCTTCGACCCACTTGGTAAAGTAATCAATGGCCACCAGGATGAAACGGTGTCCATTGGATGCCGTAGGCTTGATCTCTCCAATCATGTCGATTCCCCACATCGCGAATGGCCAAGGATCTGTTAAGACATTAAGAGGGACTGGGGGAATATGTACCTTGTCAGCATAGATTTGGCATTTGTGACAAGTACGGGAATGTTGATGACAATCAGCTTCCATGGTAGACTAGTAGTAGCCTGCCCGTAGAATCTTCTTAGCCATCGTATGACCACTTGAGTGGGTGCCAAAGGTGCCATCATGTAGTTCAGCCATGATCTGCTTAGCTTCACCCTTGTCCATACAACGGAGTAGGACACAATCAAGATTGCGCTTGTATAGGATACCATTACTCAGAAAGAACTTGGCAGTGAACCTCCTTAAGAACTTTTTGTCGTTGACTGAAGCTCCTGCAGGGTATTCTTGTGATTCGAGATACCTTTTGACGTCATGAAACCAAGGTCGGTCCACCTCTTCTTCGGTATTAATCTCGTGACAATGTGCAGGTTCGTCCATTCGTTCAATGGTGATTTGAGGTGCCTCGTTATCCCAGTTAAGTTTAAACATGGATGACATTGTAGCTAGCGCATCTGCTAGCTGATTCTCTTCTCGCGGGAAGTGCTCGAAGGTAATCTGCTCGAAATGTGGTAACAATGTCAGGACATGTTCTTTGTAAGGGATGAGGTTAGGGTGCTTAGTATCCCACTCTCCTTTGATTTGACTGATAACCAAAGCTGAGTCCCCAAATACAATCAGAGATTTGATTCCCAAGTCAATAGCGGCCTTGAGACCAAAGATACAAGCTTCATACTCGGCCATGTTGTTGGTGTAGCTGAAGCAGAGTCTAGCAGTGAAAGGTGTATGGAAACCTTTTGGAGAGATAAGTACCGCACCGATTCCATTTCCAAGTGCATTGGAGGCACCATAAAAGTACATGGTCCATCGGGATCCTTGTTCAGGTCCGTCATACGGTTTGTTCTCTTCAATGTTATCCAAAGTCATGATATCCTCGTCGGGGAAGTCGAATCTCATGGATTGGTAATCTTCGACGGCTTGATGGGCTAGATGGTCAGCTAGTACACTCCCCTTTATAGCTTTTTGGGTCGTGTATTAAATATCATACTCAGTCAGGATCATTTTCCATCTAGCGATTCTTCCAAATAAAGCAGGCTTTTCAAAGATGTACTTGATCAGATCCATTTTAGAAATCAGCAGAGTGGTATGTGTCAACATATACTGCCTTAGCCGGAGAGCAGCCCATACCAAAGCGCAGCAAGTTTTCTCGAGCAGTGAGTAGCGAGTCTCACAGTCGGTAAACTTTTTGCTAAGGTAATAAATGGCATGCTCTTTTCGGCCAGACTCGTCATGTTGGCCCAATACACACCCCATTGAATTATCCAAAACAGTCAGATACATGATTAACGGCCTTCCTTCGACGGGTGGCATCAAGATAGGAGGTTCTAGCAAATACTCCTTGATTTTATCGAAAGCAACTTGACAGTCATCATTCCATTTAACCACCTGATCTTTCTTCAACAGCTTGAAGATTGGTTCACAGGTAGATGTTAGGTGAGAGATGAACCTTGCAATGTAGTTTAGGCGTCCCAAGAAACCTCTGACCTCCTTCTCAGTGCGAGGGGCAGGCATTTCTTGTATATCTTTGACTTTGGCAGGATCAACCTCGATGCCTTTGTTACTGAAGATGAATCCCAAAAGTTTATCGGACCTGACTCCGAAAGTGCAATTGCTAGGGTTCAGTCTGAGCTTGTATTCCTTTAACCTGACAAACATCTTTTGCAGATGGTCGAGGTGTTCTTCTTCTGTTTGTGAACGGGCTATCATGTCGTCTACGTAGACTTCGATCTCATGATGTATCATGTCATGAAACAAAGCTACCATGGCTCGCTGATAGGTTGCCCCGACATTCTTCAGTCCGAATGGCATCACTTTATAGCAGAAGGTACCCCACTGCGTAACAAAAGTAGTCTTTTCCATGTCTTCGGGGGCCATTTTGATCTGGTTGTACCCTGAAAATCCATCCATGAAAGAGAATACCTTATGCTGAGCTGTATTGTCGACCAAGATGTCAATGTGCGGTAGTGGAAAGTCATCTTTAGGGCTAGCCCTGTTTAAGTCTCTGTAGTCCACGCACATTCTGACTTTGCCGTCCTTCTTAGGCACATGCACAATGTTAGCAAACCATCGTGGATAGGAAGTAATAGCAAGAAAGCCATCATTGAACTGCTTCATCACTTCAGCTTTGATCTTTTCGGACATGTCGGGCCTCATTCGGCGGACTTTCTGTTTGATTGGTGGACAGTCTTCTCTTGTAGGGAGACGGTGAACCATAATATCTGTATCCAATCCCGGCATGTCTTCATAAGACCAGGCAAAGATCTCAACATATTCATTCAACAGCTGAACTAAGCGCTCTTTGACACTTGGCTCTAGGTTGGCACCCACTTTAACCTCTTTTCTGTCTTCCTCTGTTCCCAAATTGATAGTCTCTAACAACTCTTCATGGGGCAGAATAGCCCTTTCTTCCTGTTGTAAAAGTCTAGCCAACTCTCCAGGCACTTCACAGTCTTCATCACCTTCATATTCGGCATGATTGACCAGATCTTCAGAGTCACTGAAGGCCATAGCAGAATTGTTACCCATGGAATCCGGAGTGGATGGGTACCTGCATTTTGTGAGTGTGGGTGTGTGTAAGGGATAGCCACCTTTAAACAAATAAAATGTAAAAAGAAAGAAAATGAACACAAAAGTTTATATATAAAAACGTCCATGATTCATTAAAAATGGCATATGAAAATGAAGAATCAAAACCCTTACAAATGGACCTATATGCCCCGGGTAAGGCATAAGGCGAAAAGAGTGTACGAATTGTTTAATAATTATTACAGACCACACAGTAAATGTTCAAAAGATAAATTACTGATTGATGAAAGTAATGGGAACGAAGTCTTTCGCCTCCCAGTTGTTCAGTCCTCCTTCAATAGTTGGAAAGATCCAGTCTTCAAAATTGCTTTCTTCTTCATCATCCTCTAAAGCATGAACTCCATGATGAGTGATTTTCAGTGGCGGTCCTCCAGCCCGGGAGCGACGCGCGGCCTTCTGACTAGCAGCAGTGAAACCCAAACCGAACTTATCTGTCTTGTAAGGAAAATATGGCAGTTGACCCCATACTGTGCTTCCTCCTTCCTTGATCACAACCTCCGCATCTTTGAGGGAGGACATCTGGGACACAGGTTTGGTAATGATGGGCACAACAATCATTGTCTTGGCTACCGCCACTTCAGGAGAAACCTCTTCAAAGTGTTGGAAAGGTGTTTCTATGAATTCACCATCTAACTCCATGTAGCGGAAAGAGTTAAGGTGGCTTATCATATACTTCTCCTCACCATGAACTGTTATGATTTTACCCTGGACTGGGTATTTGAGCATCTGGTGTAGAGAAGAAGTGACTGCCCCAGCATTGTGGATCCATGGTCTTCCCAACAAGCATGAATATGAAGGAAGGATGTCCATCACATAAAAAGTAGAGTTGAAAATTTCCGTACCCACTTTAATTGGGATGTCCACCTCTCCGTGAACCATCCGCTTAGAACCATCAAAGGCTCTAACAATGAGATTACTGGGCTTTAGGGTCAAACCTTCACAGTCCAATTTGTCTAACGCTTTTTTAGGCAAGACATTTAAAGACGACCCAGTATCAAACAGAACGTGAGCAAGAGTGGTCCCTCTGCACTCTACCGAGACATGCAGCGCATCATTATGCTTTCTTCCCTTAGATGTTAGATCGACATCAGAGAAACCAAGACCATTGTCATCTGTAAGGCTAGCTACACACTCTTGAAACTGATCCACAAAAGTTTCTTGAGGCACGTGCGCCGTCTTCAGGAATTTGATCAAGGCTTTGGCATGAGCCTCGGAGCTGAGCAACAAAGCTATCATAGTGATTTTTGAAGGGGTTTGCCCCAGTTGTTCTACGACATCATAGTCGCTTTTCTTAATTATCTTTAAAATATCCTCCATTTCCTTTTGGGTGGTCTCGGGGATAATCAAAGTCTGAGCCCTCGTCCTGACGGGCGCTTCTTGGATCCCCTTACCTTTATCAGCAGTAATGGCAGAGGGTATAGCTCCGGGAGTAACAATTTCTTCAATAACTGGACTTCGCACAGATATCTTGACTGGCACAGGAGCACTTGAGGGTCGGAAGATTGCCCTTGGAGGATCAATCTCCGGAGAGAAGATTCTTCCGCTACGAGTGATCTTACTTGTCCCTGCAATATTTCCTACATCAGGAGTCTCTTCATCGGAACTTTCTTTGACTGATTCGATCTGCTCAACACCGTGGTAGAAGATCTCTCCTCCATAATTCCACGGTATTTTCTTGTTGGACTTATATGGGATAGGCCCCGACATAGTAATCTTCAGAGGTACACACTTTAGATCGTGTGTAATCTTAACAGGTCTTTTGGAGACCTTGGAAAGATTGTCGGAAATGGTGATTATAGCAACATCATTGATTGGAGTAACATGAGTAACAGGAGTTTTCTTGAAGAGGATTTCTTGAGTATCCATCAGGCGTTGGATGCCTGACTTCAATAGCGGACAGTTGGATTGCAAGGTCGAACCAAGGTAACAATCTTTTTCACAGCCTGGGAAAACCCCGGCTTTCAACAGATTCATCTTGATCATTGGCAACAGAGTCATTAAGTCATCAACAGCAGTAACATGAAGATCTTCTACAATAGCATGGACATTATGACCATGTTTTGGCATATGAGCGGATATCACATTACGTTTTTCGGGGGCATCAAACTCTACCTCCTTGGCATCTATTAAATCCCGGATCTTATTTTTAAGGGCCCAACAATTGTTGGTGTCGTGCCCCACACTGTCCGAATGATAGGCACACTTTGCATTTGAATGATAATAGGGAGAAGAGGTATTTGGGTTTTTCGGCGCCTCTTTCAAGTTCGTAAGGTTTAACTTTAACAGATGAGGGAGAACCTAAGCAGGTGTCATATTGATCCGGGTGAATTGACGTGCAAGCCTTTCCACCCTGGTTTGGTTAGCTCTGGGTTGACTGCTTCGAGGTTGATCGGCTGAGGAGTTCTGGATCATCACAGCCCCCACCGTTGGTCGGAGCTCCATTCTTCCTTGATTTCTCTGGGTGTAAACAGCATAAACTTCTTTCTTGGCTGGAAAGGTCTTCTTGATAGCGGCGGAAGCAGATGCATCCTTCTGAATTTTTCTGCTCTTAATGCCAGCTTCGACCCTTTCACCTGTCAGAATTAGCTCGGTGAACCCTGCAGATGAGCTCCCGATCAAGTGATTAAAGAATGGACCTGATAGGGTCCCCAAAACATATCAACAAGCTCTCTTTCAGACAATGGTGGCTGCACCCTTCCAGCCAAATCCCGCCACTTTTGGGCATACTCCTTAAAGCCTTCATTAGAGACCATACCCATACTCTGTAATTGAGTACGAGTAGGCGCTAAATCTGCATTATATTGATATTGTCGATAGAAAGCAGCATCCAAATCCTCCCAATTATGTACATCTGATCTTTCAAGCTGATAGAACCAATCCAATTGCGTACCCGACAAACTATCTTGAAAAAAATGGACCCACTGATCCTTATCAGAAGAGTGAGGTTGGATCTTTCTGATGTAAGACCGCAGATGAATCTTTGGATAAGACAAACCATCGTATTTAGAAAATGTAGGCACTTTGAATTTAGGGGGAATGACAATCCCAATAACCAACCCTAGTTCTTCGAAATCCAGCCCAGGTACTCTTTGTACCTCCATGGCTGCCAGCCGATCTTCCAGATTCTTATACTTGTCATCTGTAGGAGGGTACTGCTGCTCAGAGTAATCTTCCTCCTCCTCCTCTTCTTCTTCTTCAGCTTCAGACTCGGAGGGAATTGCAACTCCCTTTCATTTACCAACCCCTTCGTCAGACGTCGAGGGGAAATCTAGGACCCTTCTAGCCTGGTTCTCAAAACTTCTCCCCAAAGTAGCTACACCCGCTCTTTTCTTTTTCTTATTTTCTTTTTCCTTTTCTTTCTCTAACAGTGCTTTAAGATCCTCTTGATCCTTTGCCAAGGTCATGAGGAGTTGTTGGAACTGCGAATTCTGTGCTTGTAGGTCTTTCACTGTTTGCTCTATATCCATCTTGCTGAAATAAACAGCAGAAAGATAAAGAAACCTGGTGTGAAGATCTGCTTATGCATATGATGAATGATATGTTATTCATGTAATGCATTCAAGGATTCAGAAATTCAAATTTGTTGTAAACAAAAAAGAACGCACGTCATATTAATAAGAAGAATTTGTTAGTACATAAATGCCCCATGGGCAAAATATTACAAAATTCTAATGTAAAAAGACGTTGCGCATCCTCTTCGGTGCGATGTAGGTGTTGAGAGTCTGCTCTTCATGGAGTCGACGAGTAAGTTCCAAAACCTTCTTCTCACTGGCGTAGAAGCTGGCTTCAAAAGTGTTTCATTCTTCCTTGAGCTGTATCCAACTCTTTTGCAAATCTTCCAATGACGTTGGCATGTCAGGATGCAAGAGGGTGTATGGAACCTCTCCTTCCATAACAGGCTCTTTGATCATAGGAAGAATGTAGGGGTAAGGCATCATAAGACTCTGGGCGCGGGTTCGTACCCACTTGAGGTAAGGCTCAAGGGGGATGGAATTTTTGTGTCCCAGTGTCTTACTGTCCACTTTGTTGGGCATCCTCCAAGCTCGGATAAACCTTTGTCGAAGTCCTTGAGCGTCGTTATCAAAGTCAAAAACCAAGTCCGGAATCAACATGTCATGTGGGCCATTCCTTCGGGCATACCCAAATTGTCTCAGAGCCAAACAGGGGTTGTAGGTAATGCCTCCCCTAATGCCAAGTAATGGGACATTAGGGAATTCCCCATAACGATCAATGATGATGACATTTTCTCTAGACCGAGAACACCAATGAACATCAGAATGTGTAAGAGTCATCAATCGTTGCGACCACCTCAAGCCCTGTTCATTCTTCAAGACTGACTGGGGAAGGTGAGAAATAAACCACCTTGCTGGAAGAGGAGTACAACACATGAGAACACCTCTTTTCCTCATTGTTCCTGTGTAAAATGAGTGTAGGATGTCCCCAAGCAATGTAGGCACAGGATTCTGAGATATGAAAATCTTGACAACATTCACATCTATAAGTTGATCAGGGTTTGGGAACAAGACCAACCCATAGATGAGAAGTGCTACAATCTCCTCAAAAGCTTGCAAATCTAGAGAATTCCAGCAGTCTTGTGCTTTCTCAAACAAAAACTTTGCTAAGAAACCCTTGACACCACTTCTGGTTTCCCAATGACCTTTGATATCAGATGGTTGCAAGTGTAAGGCTTGAGCAACATCTTCAGGCTTTGGCTCTCTTTCCGTACCGTTGTAGGGTAGTTGATGGAGAATAGGAATCCTCAGGAGTTGAGAAAATTCCTCCAAAGTAGGTACTAGTTGGTAATTAGAAAATGTAAAGCAATGGTGTAAGGGGTCAAAGAACTGGAAGAGAACTTTCACCATGTCTTCTTCAATGTTGGAGTTGACCAAGTTGAGAAGTATACCATGTCTTTCACTGAAGGGAGAATTCTCTGGAATCTTGGAAGTAAGCTCCTTGAGTTGAGGAGGGATTCTCACAAGGTTGACCTGAATTGTTTTTCTGCGGAGTGATTCCATAACCTACAAAATAGGAACATAGATGAAGATCCAAACCCTTGAAATGGTTAGTGGATGCATATGATGCTTTATGATGTTCATGATGTATTCACAAGTATATGTACAGGCAAGTCACACAAGATCCTATTTTCAGGCTCGCATGGGGTTTCATAGGTAAGTACCCTCTTGAAGTTAGTTGGCTCAACCTGTCCTATAAATAGTAATCGGGTTCTAAGGAGCTCAATATCACTGGATTATTTTCTGTGTTCATTGCTTCAGTTTAGCCACTTAACTGGCGACCAAAATATTCCAAGAAATCAACCCTCAATGAGTGTAGTATCGAGTATCTACCAACTTCGGACTGTATCAAAGCCGATCATCTCACTACCCCTAAAAAGGACAAGATGGTCAAGTAAAGGTTCTAAGAGTTCATTAGTGCTTCATGACATCACTCAACGGCCCCGTATTCTCTTTGATTGACTCAAAGGCTACCGTTACCCACAAATATGTCGCACTAATATAGCTATTGCTTCAACCATGTCAGTATACCCCACACAGTTTCCACAATGTATTGCTATTTACCTATGAATGTTTCCCAAATCCGGGTAGAGGATTTCAAACCCAAACAATAGAACCAATTGTAAAGCAATCAAAGCAAACAAGATAAGCATGTAAAGGTGATCTAAACCTTAAGGTAACCCCACTTTTAGATTACTCCCCAGCAGAGTCGCCAGTTCTGTGATACGATGGAGAACTGACTTGAGGTTTTGTGTTTGTGTTCGCAAATGTTTCGGTTTAGCAAGAGTCGCCACCGGCTTTTTATTTTATCCAAAGGAAGGGTCAAAAAGAACAGAAAAGACCTTTGAGATGTTTTCTTGGGTTCAGGGGGTAGATTATGAAAAGGGAAGGTGCAATCACCCTTTTCATCCATGGTTATCCATGGGCTCTTAGTTACTTGTTTAGATCACTTGCTTTGCTTTTCCAATTGTTTGAAATGGTGCTTTGTGTGTGGTTTTGAAAATGTTTTGGAAAGAGGCCATCATTGTGGCAACCTTTGTAATGATTCTTGTTTGAATATATACAAAGGTGTATTGTCTTTTGAAAAGATGTTTCAATGTTTTGAAAGTTCGATATTTGGGAAATGTTTTGAAATTGTGTTGTGATGTGTGTTTGAAAATAGCAAGGATGTTTTGCAAGTTTTGATCAAGTAACTAAGAGTTGTCTACCCTATCTACTCAAAGATCTTTCCTACACATTTTTAACCCTTTTGACAGTGTTGTTTTACCATTTCATTTGGTAAACAACCCTGTATTAGGATGTTAAACGGGACAGGCGCGGGTCATCGTATGGACCATGATAGCAATTATGTTAAGTATCTTTAGCAATTTTTTTGAGGGACTAGATCATTTTGTATAGGCAACCAAGATAACGTCATCGCGGGACTATGATCTTTTGTTTTGTTTTTGTTTTGCCAAGATACTCAACATGCATAACATGGCCATTTTCAAGGCAACAAGTGGATGAAACCCTAGGGGTGCAAGTGTGCATTGTGTTGTCAATTTACATGCTTTTTGTCTTTGTATTAGTCAAGCTATTTGTTTGATTTTGGATTTTTTGCATACAAATCCTAATCTCTAACATGGCATATTTGAAAGCATAAATGCGTAAAATAAATCTACACTATTACAACATTTGATATGGGAAGGGGGGTACAATTTTTGAATAGGGGATTACTTTGCAAAAAATTAAAACCCTAATATTTACTATTACATCCAAATTGAATAAATGGTACAAACAAATAAATGGACAAGTATTTAAATGATCAATTAAATAAATGTACAAAATATTACGAATATGCAAAAAATGTTTTTGTTTATTTTTTTTATGTATGTAAAAAAAAAATTTAATGTATATAAAGAAAAAGAAATAAAAGATTATTTTTTTTATTAAGGGTAAAAACCCTAATTTTCTTTAAGAAAGTATATATATATTAATTATATTATTTATGTACAATAAAAATAAAATAAAATAAAATATATACAAAAATAAAAATATATTAGAAAAAATATTGTTAATGTAAAATATAATATTTTTATGTATTATTTTTAAGTTTTCATTAAATAAAATAAAAGTATATAATCACTAAATTATTTTTATGTTAGAAAAATAAAAATAAAATACAAAAATAAAAGTGAAAATTTATAAAAATATTTTTGGTATTTTTTATGTTTGGAAAATAATAAAATAAAATCAGAAATGAAAAATAAATAAAAAAATAAAAAAATATGAAGAAATGGGCCAGGGGGTGCAGTCATCAATGCAGGGGGTGCCAAAAGTGAGAAACAAAGGCCCAGCCCAGTTCCAAACTTCATCTTCAACCTCTTGTTCAAAAAATGCGCGCGCCTGTACAAAATGCCCAGAGCCTGCATACGTGCTCTAATGCAAAAACTCATAACATCAAAGTTGTAGCATTTTTCAAGACGAATTCAACCGTATAAGAAACTTGATCTAACTCTCAAAGACCAGAGAGAATTTCCTTGGCCCTAATTTCTAACCTAATTTTTTCAAGAAGTTCATGAATCAAATTCTCTTAACACGTTTAACTTAAATGAAAACTGAGCATAAGTACAGCTTCAGGGCTATGAGTACTACATTTTTTATTCACAAACCTAAGCCTAATGATTCCTAAATAGAGAGATAGGAAGTTGATAAAAACCTGTTTCAGTTGAAATAGTGTATGGCAATGTGGAGCTTTTCAGTGAGGCCTGAGATGTTTGGGAGCTTGCTTGAACTTCCTCTGACCTTCCCCAATGCCTAGTTTGCCTTGAATGTGCTTGAACAAGCTTGTAGAACTCAACCTGCACAAGCTGAAAACATAAATGGTGAAGCTTGCAAATGGAGTTACAGTCACTGCCTAATGGTTGGGATAGCTTGGATAGGTTATATGGAATGTGTTTGAACAGGTTTAGGGAAAAATGCACGAGGGGTTTTTGCTATGGAACTCCAAGTGCAGGAATTGCCCTGTTTTTGCAAGAGGAAGGTGATTTTGTGCTATGGAAGGTTTGAGGGCTCAATGGATCGTGTTTCTGGCTTAAGGGAATGTGTGAAACTTGTTTCAAAATCTTGCAAGAGTTCGTTTTCACAGATGTTCAAGATGTTGTGTATTTGACAAGTTTCTTGTATTTTAAGCAAAAGTGAGCAATGATGCAAGACAGGCCTGTACAAGCTATCTACTAGCTTACACATTATGATCTTGGCCCCTCAAGTTTGTGGATATTGTGTGTTGTACCAGATCTTGCTCAAGGCTCAAGGATTCTATTTGACATAAAGCAATTTTGACAAAAATGGCAATGTTGCCTTTTTGCTATTTAAGGATTAATTCTTTGTGTAATCCTCCCATGACTAGAACAAAGCCTCAAACCAATGGATTTACATTTTATTATTGATTATGGAAGGGTTTTGGGACCTGTAATCAAGTACAAACAAGTCTGATTAGAGTTTGCAACTTGTATCAATATGAGAATGCCATGGATCAAAAGTGAGTTTTTGCCAACTTCAAGCCTTCGATTCTCCCTAACCACAAATGATTTTGGAGAGTTCTTAGACTTTTTAGAAAGCTTGTAACATGATATACAATCCATCTTTGAAATACATTTTGAGATTCCAAGTGGAACTATGTGAAAAATGGTCATGAAGATAGGTCAAAGTCCTGCCTAAACTAGGACAAAATTTCACTAAGTTAAAAGTTTCATGGACCCTTGTTCCAAAAATCATAACTTAAGATCCAAGATTATTTTGGGAAAACTATGTGAATCAAAGTTGTATACTTTGTGGAGGACTACAACTTTCATGTTATAAGTTTTGTTTGAATCCAATTGCATCATGGTGAAAATGTTGGGCAAAGTTGGGAAAAAATAAGAAAATTTCATAACTTAGAAAAATTCTAAGTTATGAAAATTTTCAATTTTAAACCCTAATTTGCTAAATTAGGTTTTTTGATGAACAAGTTTCATGTTTTGACATATCTTGATGAAAAATGACCCTTGGCACTTGATTTTGACCAAAAAGTCAAAGTTTGACTTTTCAGTGTACAGTCAAATTTTGATTTGTTGACTGGAAAATTCATCTGTCAATCCAATGCATTTGAGATCTTTTGAACCTTATGAATAGGTCAATATGATTCCATTGAGTCCTTGAATCCATTCTTTAACCCAATTTTCCATTGGCTAGGTTAAAAATCAGAAATTGCCCTTGTGCAGTCAAAACCCTAAAAATGACCATTTTTGCCCTTTTGATGATCTAATCAAATTTCTTGAGGAGTTATGGTCCAAACTTGATCAAATAGTCCATATGAGTCTATAGTGTTGATGTGGATAAAAAATTGTGAGGTTTGACTGTAGATTGGCCACATTTGACTTTTCCCCAATACAACTGATTTCTAGGTCAACTGTCCAATTGACTGATCAAAAATTTGATTCAAAGCTTGAAAAATTGGTAGAGGAAATCTTATAGATCCAACATGAAGTATGAAAGTCACTTTGAGCATTGGAATTCCAAAAATCTCTGTGCAAACTCAAACCCTAATTTAGGTTATCAGTGCAAGGAGATGTCTTGAGTAGAGCAAACCCTAATCCTGTTTGAAGCTCAAGGAACCTTGTGAGGGGAAATATTGATAAAATGAGAGGGAAAATTTTTGGGTACAACATGTGCCAAGCAGGATTATAACTGACAACAACTCAAATTTGAATAACAAGATAATGATAAAACTTTATGAAGAATTCAAGATTGTTCACCATAATTCATCTCCTTACAGGCTGAAGATGAATGGGGTTGTTGAAGCTGCTAATAAGAATATCAAGAAGATCATCTAGGAAATGGTTGTTACTTATAAAGATTGGCATGAGATGCTCCCTTTTGCTTTGCATGGGTAGCGTACATTTGTCTGCACTTCAACAGGGGCAACCCCATTCTCCCTTGTGTATGGTATGGAAGCAGTGCTTCTCGTTGAGGTTGAGATTCCTTCTTTACTTGTGATAATGGAAACCAAGTTGTCAGAGGCTGAATGGGTCCATAATAGGTTTGACCAGATAAATTTGATTGAAGACAAAAGAATTATGGCTTTGTGTCATGTTCAGTTATACCAGAAGAGAATGAAGAAAGCTTTTGATAAAAAGGTCAAGCCTCGTGAATTCATAGAAGGTGACCTTGTGCTCCGAAAGATCATGTCTTTTAACACTGATTCTAGGGGCAAGTGGACTCCCAATTTTGAAGGCCCATATGTTGTCAATAAATCCTTCTTTGGTGGTGCATTGATTCTTGAAACTACGGATAAAAAGGAGTTCCCACGTCCCATGAATGTTGATGCAGTCAGGAAATACTTCGCCTAAAGAAATAAAAGAACAGCTCGCTAAGTCGAAAACCCGAAAGGGCAGCTTAGGAAAAAAGGAGTGTCTCGGTAGGCCGAAAATCCGAAAGGGCGGTCTAGGAAAAAATTTGAGATATAAATAGAATAAATTATCCCGCTAGGATGAACACCCGCAAAGGGAAACCTAGGAAAAAGTTAGGGATTTCTTGGCAAGTAACTACATCAGCTAAGACTTGATCATTGAAGCAACAATCTTTTTGGATCCTCAACACTCTTCAAACAAAGTCACTGTGCAGGATTTCAAAGTTGTTAGGGAGAATAGTGGTCATTTTATTTCAATGTATCTTTTCCAATATATATTACCATTTTTTGAACTTTGTAATTATCTATGGAGTCTCGACATTCGCAGACTACCATCCTATTAATAAAGTTTGAACTTTTATCCAATTCTTTGTGATTCTTATTTTATTCATCTTACAAAGACTTCATTTATTATTGATAGTAATTTTAAAAGCAAACAGATTAAATAAAAAAATTGTTTTTTTTGAAAAGAATTTACAAATTACTTCTTGCTTTAGATTTTGTGACTCAAGGAAAAAAATAGTGACCCCAAGGATGGACGAACTATGAAGTTCTGGAAGTTTATGTTCCCCGGGAAGGCTCTCCCGGGTCACTCTTTGTGAAATGAGTACTACTTTCTTTTGCTTCTCAGGTAGTTGAAGATGATACCAATTGATGTACAGTACAGTGTTGGTTTTATGAGCACCTTTTTCCCCAGTCAAGTATTGGTTCATTTTGATTTCGTGTTGGCATGGTCCAAGGTCTCTATCCTAGATTCCCCAGTAAGGTCTTCGCTCACATGATGAAAGTCTCTTCCCTCTTAGTGTACTAAGATGGAATCATTTGCAAAACATCGTCCTTTGCAGTGTTAGCATTGTTGTTGTTGTTGTTATTTGTTTCCCAGGAAACCAGGCAAGGGCAATGTCTTTTCCAACAAGTGTTGAAATATTTGTCAACTTTTTGGGTTTTCTCCCGCCAAGTGCTGGGTTTGATTTAAAATCCCCATAAGTTTTATTTCTTGCTGTAATAATTAACTTCTTAAATCCCCAAGTGAAGCTGAGATAACGTGTCTCTCTGAAATTATTATCCCTATAAAATTTCATAATTTCTCCCCAGAGAAGTTGGTGCAATCCTCACTTTCAGTATTGAAGAATGTATCTTGGGTTCCCCTCGATGATGTGGTGTTTCCTTCCCCTGTGAAGTCAGTGCGAGATCCCCATTTGATATCTCGACAATGTGGTTTTCTTTCCCCCTAGTGAAATTAGTATTGTAATCCCCAGTAGAAGTATAGACCTTGAAACATTTGTTTTCCCCATTGAAGTCTGTATGATATTCCTCGATGAAGCCTGGAGGAGGATGTTATATCCCTGTATCTGTACTGATTTATTATTATGATGTGATTATTTTTAGATTATGTTCCTTCCCAACAAAGTTAAGCCACGAAATAGGAATTTGTTTCCTTAGTTGGCACTTACTTTCTTGTGAATTTTCATCTTGGAGGTGATTTAGCCGAGTATTGACTGTACCCACGTTGGTTTCATCTAGTTATCCTCGGTGTTACATGTCTGTTTTGTCAGCATATACATGATAACATTCATACATTCATGCATATATCACACATTGGCTGAATTTAGTAAATCATTGCCCATTTGCATATTTTTGTTGACATATTACCCTGTTTTGCAGAGTTGTGTTATCCTCTCTCCAATAGAGTGTCAACCTTAAGCAGAAAGTGTATATCCTTTCAATTTCCCCACTGGGTTATCCCTCATGGAAAATTTTTGCTTTAACTTTCCTTTCAGCTCTTTATCTGGATAGAGTATGTTTCCTTCTTGAGTTTATTTCTCATGAGTTGTTATTTTGGTTGACTGATTCATTCTGGTTTAGTTCTGGTTTGAATCTATGATCCCCAACAATATTATTATCTCGATTTCTACGGGCTTTGAGCCCTTATTTAATAATGTGCATTTATTTTGCACGTGAAGATTTTATCTCCTCAATAGGAACGTATTGGAATTTCCCCAGGAAACCATATTTCTTTCCCCATTAAGCCATATCTCACTTTCCTGGGAAACCATATTTCTTTCCCCAGGGAGCCATATTTATTTCCTCTGGAAGTCATTATTGCAATTCCTTCTCATAACAGTAAGTGGTAGGTCTCTTTATTTGAGAAACTTGTGCTTCCCCAATAAGTCTAACAGATCCCAAAGAAGATTCAGATTTGTTACTCCAATGAATGGTAGCCTTGTCATTATGGAAGGTAGTTCGTTGTTGAGATTTGTTACTCCAATGAACGGTAGCCTTGTCATTATGGAAGGTAGTTCATTATTGATATTTTGTTACTCCAATGAATGGTAGCCTTGTCATTATGGAAGGTAGTTCGTTGTTGAGATTTGTTACTCCAATTAATGGTAGCATTGTCATTATGGAAGGTAGTTTGTTGTTCAGATTTTGTTACTCCAATGAATGGTAGCCTTGACATTATGGAAGGTAGTTTGTTGTTGAGATTTTGTTACTCTAATGAATGGTAGCCTTGTAATTATGGAAGGTAGTTTTTTGTTGAGATTTGTTACTCCAATGAATGGTAGCCTTGTCATTATGGAAGGTAGTTTGTTGTTGATATTTTGTTACTCCAATGAATGGTAGCCTTGTCATTATGGAAGGTAGTTCGTTGTTGAGATTTTGTTACTCCAATGAATGGTAGCCTTGTTATTATGGAAGGTAGTTCATTGTTGAGATCTTTTTCCAATGAATGGTAGCCTTTGAGATTCTATTTCTCTAAAGAAGTTCATTTGTTCCCAGTCGGGAGCACTGATGCTAATCATTATTACGACTCTAATGTTGGTATTCACCGGTATTATCCTACCATTTCTTTCACCGGTGGGTCGATGTTACTTTTTTTCTATCTCCTCAGTGAGTGGATAGTTCACGGTCATTTTTCGGTCACTATTATCCTTCACCTTCTCTCCTCAATCTTTGAGTTGATGATTCCTTATTTCCTCTTTTAGGCTTTACCCCAACAAGAGTCTTGTCTTTTGTTCACCAGTGATTTATTTTCTTGGCCGGATTTTTTTATTTTGATCATGATTTTTATTTTCTACATCCCCAATGGTGTCTTATGTCTTTCTTTTTGAATTTGTTCATCTGAATTCATAATCATAAGCATTGCATGGCATCTTAGGGCAAAAAATAAGGTTTGTCTTATATTTAAGTATCTTCAATCGCGTCGACACGAAGATTTTTTTCTAACCTTTGCATCTCTGGGTAGAAGACACTAAAATAAGGGCAGCTGTTGTACCCCAATTTTTGCCCCTAAGATTCCTCTATCATCTCATACCATCACAATGCAACAAAATCACACACTAGGGTTTGGTTCTTCTCCCTATCTTTAGCTTTGCTCATGGAGAATTACCAAACACCTTGACTTGTAATTTTGTGATCATCTATGTTTTGTATTGATTAACCTTTTAACTAATAAATATAATAATTTTTTTCCCTAATTGATGATGTTATAGGTAAAAGCACAATACATTCCATCAAGTTGATCTACAGGTTCATGAGCTTATTCCCATGCCTTCTTCAATAAAGTTTCATTGAGATTAAAGCCCCATCGTTGGAGATACCTTGAAGTAATTACATGACAATGTCTATTTTGATACATCATGCCTCAAGTTGTCAAAGATAGTTCAAAGATACAAGGGTTGATTAAAGAAGTTTGACCTAATTGGATAAGTCCTTGATTTCTTGATCACAAGTGCATATTTTCCTCAATTCTAAATATTTGGAAGTGATTAGGTTTTCTATGGTTCCTCATTATCATCCTTAACAACTTCTATTTACATGACAAATGTATTCGTGTGAGAAGGTTTATCAAAATTGAAAAGGTTTCCCAAGGAATCGTGTTGCTCTAGGAGCTAGTGTTTTGAACTTCAAAGGGCTATATCTTGCTCATCTTTTATTATTTTTTAGTGGTTCCAAATACATACTTCTCTTAAAAGAGTTATCAATAAATCACTTCAAAAGTTTCAAGAAAATTTTGTGTGGAAGATACCTAATGATGAAGAAAGATTACAAGTCCTCTAGATAAACCATCAAAATCCCTTATGTGACTTCAAAAGATCATAACTTGGCTAATTTTTATCTCCTTGAGCCCATTATTTTTCCAAAATGATCTTGAATATGTGAAATTCAACTCTTCTTTTATATTCAAAGTTTAAAAATAGATGGAAGATGCCCTAAGGATGCAAAAGATTATAGGTCATTTCATGAATTCTTGCCAACTCCAACAAGTCATAACTTTCTCATTTTTTGGATATTTTAAATGGTTAAAGTCTCAAAATTTCATTCAAGATATCTACTTCATACCATATTTTTTGGTCAAGAGCAAATTTCAAGTGGAAGACCATGTTTGGATGCAAGACATTATTGATCATTTTTGAAGAAAAACTTAGAATTTTTCTAAGTACAAAATTCAACCTCTTTTTCTCAACTTTGATTCATCACAATTTTTAGCTCAAGTATCCATTTGATTCCATTCTTTGCACATTGTAAAGCTTGTAATCTCATATTTCCAATGCATCAAGAATCAAGTCTTTAGATGCCCTGAATCATGCACACCATTGATTTGAACATGGTACCTTGAAACTGAAGTTTCACCTCAAGTCAGATTTTGAAATCCTTGACTTGGATTCTAAACATAAATTTTTTGTGCACTTTTGCTTCTAATCATGTTTAAATAACTTCCAGAAGTGATTATCACATTAAAATGCAAGCTTTGGATGAGTTTTGATCAAAATAGAAGTCACACTTTTCTTGTTTGCAACTTCACACGAATTCGCTCTAAATCTTATCATTTTTCATACTTGAGCATTCAATCAGCTTCCCTATAAATAAAGGGTCATACCTCATTCAATTCCTCAAGCCTAGAGATCCAGAATCACTCTGCCAAACTTCCTCTTGAACCCAATTTTTTGTAACTTCGAATTTGCTTTTACAACTTTTATCAATCCATTTTCTTTGTGAATTCACCTTCCTTGAACCTCACTGAAGCTAACAGAAGAAGAATTAAGCTCTAAGACTTCCTAAATCGTGCTAGCCAAGTCAAGTTTCAGAGCTCTCCAATTGAACATTAATAGGTAGATTCCCTCACCAATTCTCTCAAACTTTGATACTATTATAAAGCTCTCATCATCCTGATTCTAGTCGCAATAATTGTTTTCAACTGGAAGTACGTTTTGGTCATGAAATTTCAAATCCCTTTTCAAAACTTCTCTTTCAAAATGATTGAACTACAACTTACATAAATTTTTCGCGAGGGTACCATTGGAATCGTCTTGAAGAGACAAAGCGAATGATACCGGTCTCGTGTTCTAATTTTACCGTTTCAGGGACATGCAAATCTTGTGGCTGGAGGTTAAAAATGACCAATGTGTCTTCTATCAGCCAATGAAAGCGTGCCACACTTTTTTTCAAATTCTGATTTAATAATTGATTCCATGCTTTATTCAATAAGGACCGTGATATGCACAACGTGTATGATTCATTGGATTAGCTTACTAACGTGTTTTAACTTTCATCCATTGGTCTATATTTTTTTAATTTTTATTTTAATTTCTGATTTTATATTTTATTTGTTTTAAACTTAAAAAATTCATAAAAAATCCATTTAACTTCAAAAAATCTGAAAAATACTTTTGATTTTTCTCTTTCTGATTATTATTTTTTCACAATTTTATTGTGTTTTGATATTTTTTATAATTTTTCAATTTATTTGAATTGTTTTAAATGTTTAAAAATACTTTTCTTAATTTTTAAATTCTGAAAGAAAAAAATATGGAAGGATCCAATGATCTTTTGACAAATATTGGTGACCTCATTTTATTTTTATTATTGACTCTACTATTTTTCACAATTTTTGATTTATTTTGCCTATTTATTTTAATTTTAAAAATAGTTTCTGATTTCAAAAAATCACCAAAAATTATATATAAATATTTGAGCTCATTTTTAATTTTTCTATGGTCTTATTTGATTTTTCTTGGATGTTTTGAATATAGTTGTTATTTTCTCCTCTTATTTTCATTTTAAAAAATATTTTTAAAAATATTTTTCTTTATTATTAAATACATTTTTTTACTTTGTATATATTCTGGTTGATCTTGGACCATGAGATTTAGATCATGAGCTTTACTAACATCATTGGATCCATGTTGTTGAGTTCAACTCCACAAAAATAGATGAATGATTTTAATAATAGCTTGGTTAATTTTTTGGTTCAAATGTGGTTTAATTCTTACCCCATACCTCTTCATCTTTTCCCCTTCTTATTGTACTAAATGTTATTGGAGAATAATTTACATATCATTTCTCAAAACATATGGTACATAGATTGCTATTGACCGGCCTCAAAATAGGTGAGACTTCTATATAAGTCCACTTACGATTGTTTAACATAGCGCTAAATTTTGTCTCAATTCAAGAAATGATCATTCATGGCCCAAACCCATATTTGTAAGCCCAAGTATGTTAGTTTTAATCCTTTGATCCAATAACCTTGAGATTCATTGTTAGGCGGCTTTGGTCTTATCAATCCTCTAATGCATTTTCACAAGCTTTGGTAAAAGCGAATCACTTAAATATCATTGATCATTTATTGTTGCCTTGAGAATTTTAAAATGAATGATATACTTGACAAAAAGAAAACGAGACTTGTTGTTGAGAGGCTTTGGTTTTATCAATCCTCTAATGAGTTTCAAATGCAAGTTTCAAGATGGTCATTCAACTAACCTGTAATTTCTAACAATTAACTTTATTTTATGCTTTTACTTTATGCTTTTACTTTAAGCACATTTATTTTAGCATTTACATTTCATGCTATTTTCATCTTTGCTCATTTGAGCATTTACTTTTATGTCATTTTTACTTCGCTCACTTGAGCTTTTCATTTATTTTTGAAGATGCCTAATAATCAACTTGAATCATAAATTTATTTTAATGTTACTTGGACTACTTGGTTACTATCCTTGGTATTTTGGAGCTATGGACTTCTTGGACTTAGGATTATAAGCTTTGATCTACCTTGAGACCTTGTGACCTCAACTGTTATTTTATCTAGAGTTCTTGGGGTTTACCCTTAGACATTAGGTTGTTTGTTTGCTCTGTCTACAGATTATTGTGATTACATGCTCTGTATGTGATCGGGAATTCATCTGTATACAACTATTACTCTACCCAATTTTTGTGAAGACTTAATACAATTGAAGCTTGGTTTTTTTAAGAGGTTTATTATCTTTGTTTGTTTGGTTTCAAGTCCAAAGGATGGGAATTCTACATTGACTCATTGTGTCAAATGTTGGCTTCTTGTTGGTTAGATGGTTCTTTTCCTTAGTTGTTACCTTATGCTTTAGGATACTCCCTTTACCTCCTCTCATCTTCTTTAATTTCGAAAATCTTCTCCCTCCTTTTGAAAACTCTTCTTGTTTTAAAACTTGAACCGCTTTCATAATAAACTTGGACTTAGGTCCATGCATTTTCAAAATATTTTCTTAATCAAGTTTTAATCAACTTAATAATACCTCAACTTTTTTGGTGAGAATACTAAAAGTCAATCAATCTCATTCAAACCATTTTTCCATTTTGGCTTTTTACCTTAAAATTTTTCTCAAAAGATTAGACTCTTGTCAATCCTCGTAGTAATGTGAACTACTATACTTCTACGATATGTAGTGAAGTGAGATATTTTCCACTTGGGTGTTGAGTGAGGCTTTATTGATTTTAAAATCTAATCTATATCCTCCACTTTGAGATGATGCAAATTATCCTTTCTCATGATTGTGGGTAGTAAGTATGTTCTTCCACTCGGATAAGATGATGATGTTTCGTCTCTTAAAATTAACCAACACACTTGTGTTTTAAAATATTTAAAGGTGAACCACGTGTACCCTGATCCCCTATTGCATGGAAGGTGGTACGTAGGCACTAAAGGTTTGTAACCGCGACGGGTGCAAAAATCATAAAAAAAATATTTCTTTTCTCATCCCCACAATCTGTTTTTTATACAACATTTATAGCTAAAATACACAAATTTTCAAAGAGGTTCCTGTAGAGTACTGTAGATGTTTAGGGTACTAATACATTCCCTTTGCATAACCAACCCCCAAACTTAGGTTCTCTCCCCCTATTTTTGGGTTATTCGCTCTTTTCCCATTCTGTTGGAAACATTAAAGCATGATGGCGATTTTTATTTTGATCTGTGTGAGTCAAGTCAATCCAATGGCTTAGTCTCAACATTTCTACCGCTACAACACTAACGCAATAACTTGACTTCTGAAGACAAAGTACAGAGGATAAGACTCCAGGAAACTCTTGAAATTAAGACAAAATTGAGAATGATGCATGTTATGCAATGCAAATGATTGTATAAAATTTTTAAAACCAAGTTTTTGAAGAACTTTGGAACATCATAAACAAATTGCAAACATCAATTAATAGAAACAATTTGGAAAAATGAAAAACTTATTTCTTTATATTGGAAGGATTACATTTGATGTACAAAGCTTCACTAATTCTATACATAAGAAAGATAAATCTAAATCCTCAGGTCCAAATGAACTATATCCAAAGAAGATCCAACACCGTGTTGTAACATCTTCTTGAGATTGAATTTGAAATGCTAAAGGAAAATAAATCCTTGTTCACTCTTCCCTTCTACTTTGTTGATAATCGGGAAAATAAATCACCGATACAAAGGAATGAGGAATTGGATAAAGGGTGTGGAGAAATCCATCTTCAAGACAGCTAGGAGAACTTGAAATCCCAAGGACTAGATACCAAAGATTTAGGCTTTCTCAATTCTTCTGAATCAGGACTCTTGACACTGTACTTCTAAGTACTCTTTCCAAAATCCATAATTACAAAACTTGGGATGTTTGCAAGCAGAAGTCTTAAGTTCCTTAAAATTTTGGTTAAAACAATGCTCATGGGTGCATGAGTGCATGATGCAACAACCACACACAAGATCACAAACATGGGGGGTTCATAGGTTCGACGTCACGAACATGAAGTCAGAGGTACTACCCACAAGTATGGACTAATAGTTTATCACCTTCTGAACAAGGTTCTAAAAGGTTCCCAGAGTCTACATCCTTCCTTCGGATGTTAACAACGCCCCGATTAACTTGGTAATTAGTAATATTCTCAGGAAAAACTCATTTAAGTGTAGTATCGTGTGACAACCATTTTTAGATTACTCCTTCATAGTTTCCGCACTACACCTAAAAGGCCAAGATAGATTAAGGGTTTTATGGTCCTCAACTTCAGTAGGCTCCCAGGTCAAAAGCAACACATCTTCCTGATTACTCAGTAAAAGATACTACACTCAAAGGGGCCTTCACTGAGTGGGGGATCTAATGTCTCCTTTTTTGGGATTACTCCCTCAAAGTTAACATGACTATACCGCCCGTCATATCTTAAGTTTTCCCAAGTCCGGGTAAAGGACTTATAAGAAATCACCACCTTGAAAACCAGGAAAATCCAGACAAATATATATACAACATATAATATACAACAAATAATAGCACATACACAAATATAAACAAAGATAGGCTCAACCCACTTAGAGGTGGACCAACATTTGGTCGATCTTTCCCCAGTGAAGTCGCCATTTTTCTGTAGCGCTAGAAATGTTGAGACTAAGCCATTGGATTGACTTAAATCGCACTGTGATACAGTGGGAGAACTGACTTGAGGTTTTGCGTTTGTTTTCGCACTTGTTCGGTTTAGCAAGATTCGCCACCGACTTTTTATTTTATCCTAAAGGAAAGGTTAAAAAGCACAGGAAAAACCTTTTGAGATGTTTCGTGGGTTCGGGGGGTAGATTATGAAAAGGGAAGGTATTAGCACCTTTTCATCCATGGTTATCCATGGGCTCTTAGTTACTTGTTTTTTAGATCACTTGCTGATCGGTCACCATTTCTAGTAAGTTTCGCACCTTTTTCCGACAAGAACTCATAGTCTTGGTGACACTAAGTGGCATTTGCATGTGTTTTAAAGTAAGTTTTCTTATTTTCGTTTGTGTGAAGTTGTCGCATATTTTTACTTTATGAGTGTTACAAAAAGTGTCTTTTTATGCTCTGGTTGGTAGTGTTGTTGTTCAGGTGATTCAATGGAAAGATAGGAACTTGTGGCGCGCACGAGTGGATAAAAGAAGCCGGGAAAAGCTGAGTTCAGAGGTCAACACGGGCACCCGTGTGGAGAAACACGGCCCGTGTTGAAATGTGGCTGGAAAAGCAAGTTTGAACTTGAGACAGAGAATTCACACGGGCATCCGTGTGCACAGACACGGACCGTGTGAGAAAGTGCCTGGAAATGGTTTATTTATGCCAAGATAGAAGATCAACACGGGCACCCGTGTGCAGCAACACGGCCCGTGTTGATGAGCGCGTGCTGAATATTCGTTTCCAGGTTTTCTCACTCAAAGGGAATCATTAAGGGTATTTTTGGCATAGGATTCCAACCTGAACCAAGGAGGATATAAAAGCAACTTTAGAACAAGAAGAGGGGGACTTTTGACTTTTGGAGATCAGAAGATAGAATTGCAGAGAAGAAAAGAGGACGGAAACGAGGTTTTGGAAGACGAAGAGATTCAACGGTGGACACCATTGAAGATCCGACTTCTCCTAATTATTTGTAATGTCTAAACTTTTTCACTTGTGTTTCTTGAATATTATGAGAGGCTAAACCCCCCAATGCTAGGGGGGTGTCCCTGATTCAATCTGTAATAACTCTGGATTAGGTATTTCATTGATTTAATGTTTGTAGTATTCAATTCGATTGTATAAGGTTTTTAATGCTTTCTTTATCTGATCAATAAGGATTGTTATATGGTTAAAAGTTCGTAGGACTATGATTGTTAAGGTTTGTATACAATTGAACCTTATAATTATCACCTAGGACTAGGGATATAGTAAGGTTATTTAGAAATTCTTGATAATTGAATGATTTGGTTTTCTTCTATTTCTCTAAGGACTTAGGTAATCGGATTTTAAACCAAAAGGTTTTTCACTAAGGACTTAGGAAAAACATCCTTGAGAATAAATAATTGAATTCTATAACTTGTTAAAGAGATCTTGATCCAGAGGAATTAGAGAATGAATCACACACCCCACCTTAGCATTATCTTCATATTATCAAAAGCTCAGTTTTAATTTCAGTTAATTCCTAGTATTTTAATCTATTTTGTTAATCATTTGAAGCAACACCCTTATGCTCTTTTGTTTAATTGACTTCGTGTAATAACTTGTATTTTCCTACGCAATCCTCGTGATCGATACTTGGGGTAAAACCCTTTATAACTACATCGGTGAAAATAGTACACTTGCTATTTTTCCGATCAAGTTTTTGGCGCCGTTGCCGGGGATTTCCAAAATATAAGTCATTATTTAGTCAACTAGAATTTTATTGCTCTGCAGTTAAAATTATATTTTGCGTATTTTTATTTATTTATTTTTACTCCCAACTAATCATCGTCTAATCTTTTATGCGAGGTAAGGCCTCAGCTGAACTTCTTTTTGATGCAGAACCATAAAGATTATTGAGAGCACGACTTCGAGAAGTTAAGCGGAAAAGACTGGCTTCAAAAGAAGAATCACCGGTAGTTTCAGAATCAGAAGACGAAGAAATACTATCTATTTCATCCGAACAGTCAGAATCCGAGCCCGAAACTATGGCAGCTGATCCACCCCCTCCAGAGAGACTTTTGGGGGATTATGGAAGGGCGAATGCACCGCTTGGAAGAATGACCATAGTGAATCAACCGGTTAACGTGGCACACTTCCAACTACATCCCTCCACTATCCAACAGTTAGAAAGCAAGCCCTTTGCGGGAAGAATCAATGAAGATGCGAATAAGCATCTACAGAGATTCCTGACCACAACAACATCATTGAAGATCGAAGGCCACTCCGAAGAAGCAAAGAGACTTGTGATGTTCCCTTTCACGTTATCCGAAGATGCGGAAGAGTGGTTTTACTCACTTCCAGCTGGAAGTATCACCACATGGGAACAAATGGAAACTGCTTTTCTTAATGAGTACTTCCCAGCTTCGGTCTTCATTCGTAAAAGATACGATATCGTTAATTTCAATCAGAAAGAAGGGGAACTGCTAGGAGATGCATATAAAAGATTCAAGAGGTGTTTGGTTGCTTGTCCTACTCATAACATGGATTCAACCGAACAAATGCAGACGTTTGTTAATGGTCTCCGAGTTAAAACAAAACAACTGATCGACACTGCAGCCGGTGGCTCAACTAATTTCTCAACAGCCACTGGTATCAAGAGAATCATAGAAGCTATTGCCGGGAACGAGCACATCGAGTTATATGATCGGGCAATAAGCCAACCGGAAGGAAAAATTGATTTGAAGCTGGCAGACCAAGTGGGTAAAATGGAGGAACAGATTGCGATTGAAGTGGAAAGAAGGTTAAAGAAGATGAATATTGGTGAAAAGAAAGTAGCACAGGTTGAGCCAATCACTTCAGTGTTGTGTGAAATATGTGGTGGGCCGCATTTTGCTATGCATTGTGTGGCAACGCAAGAACAGGTGGAACAAATTCATATGTTGAGGCAAAACAATCCATACGCCAATACTTACAATCCAGGTTGGAAAAATCATCCAAATTTCGCATGGAAGGATCAGCAAGGAAACTTCCAAAAGCAAGGACCAAACCAATTTCAAGCTCCAGCGCAACCACAACCTCATTACCAGCAACAATTTCAACACCACCCACAACAGTTCCAATCTCAAAGTCAACATCAGACACCGAAGAAGGCAGACTGGGAGATAGCGAGTGAAAAAATGGCCGCTCAAAATTCTCAATTCCAGGAAGAAACCAGGAGCAACCTGAGGAATGTAGAGGCCTCTATCAAAAATCTGGAAATCCAAATGAGTCAGATTGCACAACAAATGACTAACTCTCAACAACAGGGTGCTCTACCTAGTGCTACGGTTACAAATCCCAGAGACAATAATCATGTGAACGCTGTGACTACAAGAAGCAGTAAATCCAATGACAAACCTGAGAAGAATTCTGATGAAGAAGATATGTTGATTGAGGTGGATGTGGAGATTAAAGAAAATGAGGTTGTAAGTCAAGAGGCCACGGGGGATGAAAGGGTGGTAAAAGAAAAAAGAGTTACACCTAAACCGGCGGTTAAGCTTCCTTTCCCCACAAGAAATAAGAAGAAAGAACAACATGAGAAGAATTTCGAGAAGTTCTTGGAAATGTTCAAGAAACTTGAGCTGAACATTCCCTTCTTAGAGGCACTTGAGCAAATGCCAACCTATGCAAAATTCATGAAGGATATTATTTCAAAGAAGCGGATCATCAAGAGTGATCCGATTATTCTAACTGAACGTGTAGTGTTATTTTGCAGGGCATGAAGATTCCGGTTAAAAAGACATATCGAGGTTCAGTAACTATTCCATGCACCATCGGTGATAGGTCTTTCAAGAAAGCTCTAATTGATTTAGGAGCAAGTGTAAGTCTTATGCCATTATCCATCTACAAAAGATTGGGAATAGGTAAAGTACAAGATACACGAATGACACTTCAGTTTGCTGACCAATCGGTGAAAAGACCTTACGGAGTGGTAGAAGACGTGCTGGTGAAAATCGACAAGTTCGTGTTCCCTATAGATTTTGTTATTCTAGAGATACCCGAAGATGAAGAGATACCAATCATATTGGGGAGACCATTTTTAGAGACCGGGAGATGCTTGATCGACATAGAGGAAGGTACTATGACCTTGAAAGTTTATGATGAGGAATTAAAGATTGATGTGCGAAACACCATGAAGTACAAAGATGACATTGCCACAAGTAAACACATTGAGGTAATTGATCAAATTTGTGATGAAGGAAATTCTTTGACAACACAAAAGTTACCGTTGGAGAGAGTTTTGAGTTTATCAATCTTTAGAGAAGAGGAGATAGTTGATGAAAAAGATAGTGAAGTTTTAGCCATGATGGAAACAACATCATTTGTCAAAAATTATCGCCACAACCGATGGGAAGGTCAGTTAGTGCTTCTATTTAACTCCAGGCTTAAACTTTTTCCTGGGAAGTTGAAATCCCGGTGGTCTGGTCCATTTGTGGTACAGACAGTATTTCCTCACGGAGCGGTAGAAATTAAAAATCCAAACAATGGGGATGTATTCAAAGTGAATGGACAAAGGTTGAAGCCCTACTACACTGGAGTAGGAGCAGGAGTGATCGATCATTTGCGTCTCACTGGATGAGGTGTAGACCGTCGAGCCATGCGACGTTAAACGAAGCGCTTCGTGGGAGGCAACCCACGCTCTTGTTATTCTAACGCATTTTCTTTTATTTTGTTCAACTTTATTTCATTTTAGGTGGTCAGAGGTTTGGATCGGTAGGTGCGACGTGAGTAAAAAAAACACTAGGATAATTCACGATTGGTGCATACAGGAGCATCAACACGGGCACCCGTGTGGGGAAACACGGCCCGTGTTGTGTGAGAGCCAAAAGAAAACAATTTTTTTTTGTGGAACCTACAAAGGCATCAACACGGGCACCCGTGTGGGGAAGCACGGCCCGTGTTGTTCTTATCAGAAGTTCAACACGGGCGCCCGTGTGCAGGAACACGGCCTGTGTGATGCGTGCGGCATCCTCCTCCTCCACCGCAGTATCAGTAAGCCAGGTAATCTCCGTCACATGTGAATTAAAACATTGAGGCCAATGTTTGGTTCAGGTGTGGGGGAGGTTCTATTTTATTTTGTTGCTTTGCTTTGTGTTTTTGAATTCATAGTTTAGTTTGTTTGGTTTGTTTGTACTACTTTTGTTTTTTTTTTAAAAAGTGGTTTTGTTCAAGTCTGTATGGTGCAGTGCTGTCATGGTGTTACCAGGTGATTGATAGAAATCGGAGGGGAGCAAACAAATAGCTAGTGGTTGAACAACACACCCCATACTTTATCTTCGCAGGCACCACGGAAGTTGGCACAATCAAGAGGAGAAGGTAGGACGCAAAGCATCAACACGGAACCAAAAGAGTAGTATGGTATATTTCAGATGAAAGGAAACCGCATGACACCAAGAGCACCTCGAAGCATGTAAGCTTAACCTACCCGGTGAGATTTCAGAGCCAAATTCATAAGTCCACATGAGAGTTCAGTCAGGTATGGCACTATTCACTTTGATTTTGCGTATGTTCTCATAACACAAGCACACTACGAAAGCACACACTGAGGCAATTTTCTTTCTGTAGCCTCGAGCCTTTCTAGCCATCCTGTATGCATTATGTCCATAGTCAACCCCCTTTGAGCCGTAATTTTCGTTTTGTTCATTGTTGTTATTTTTGTTACCACCCTCATATTCACTATTCATATCATCGCTCGACATTAATGTTATTCTCTTGAAATACACGAAAGAATCTAAGTGAGGGGTTGTGAACCATTGAGAAAGGGGCAAGAAAAAAATGAGAAAGGGGCAAGAAGAAAAAAAATTTTTGTGAAAATCCAAAGAGAAAGTTTGAAAAACAAAACGAAGAAGAATTCCGCAACACTTGCCCACTTGTCCGAAAGACCATATGAATGACTCTAAAAAGCTAAAAACAAGATGTCGAAGGTATTAACCCCATTCTTACGATTCACACCACTAAGAGTAGATTTGTGAAGCCAACATGAATGCCGAGCACCAAAACCCTTTGTTATCCAATTCCTTGTTTACCCCACCGAACCCAAGCCATGTTTCATCCCAAAGACCTCTTGAATGTGTGTGTAATCTTTGTGTGTAGTGATTTGAGAATGTTTCCAAAGTTAAAAGTAATGTGCATGCCTTGGTACTGTGAGTGTAAACACTTTAACCCGGAGAGATTTTGTGAGACTGTGAAAAAGCTTGCAGGTGAACAAGTGCTCGGAAGTGATAATGTGGTCGATGTATTAACGAAGGATGCCATAGACTCGATTGATAAGTGAAGGTGTTTTGCGAATAACCTGATTGTGTTGTGAAGAAAAAGAATCTCGTCGGTGACCTTTGTTTCGTCTCGATACATCACTTGAGGACAAGCAATGAGATAAGTATGGGGTTGTGATCGGTCACCATTTCTAGTAAGTTTCGCACCTTTTTCCGACAAGAACTCATAGTCTTGGTAACACTAAGTGGCATTTGCATGTGTTTTAAAGTAAGTTTTCTTATTTTCGTTTGTGTGAAGTTGTCGCATATTTTTACTTTATGAGTGTTACAAAAAGTGTCTTTTTATGCTCTGGTTGGTAGTGTTGTTGTTCAGGTGATGCAATGGAAAGATAGGAACTTGTGGCGCGCACGAGTGGATAAAAGAAGCCGGGAAAAGCTGAGTTCAGAGGTCAACACGGGCACCCGTGTGGAGCAACACGGCCCGTGTTTAAATGTGGCTGGAAAAGCAAGTTTGAACTTGAGACAGAGAATTCACACGGGCACCCGTGTGCACAGACACGGCCCGTGTGAGAAAGTGCCTGGAAATGGTTTATTTATGCCAAGACAGAAGATCAACACGGGCACCCGTGTGCAGCAACACGGCCCGTGTTGATGAGCGCGTGCTGAATATTTGTTTCCAGGTTTTCTCACTCAAAGGGAATCATTAAGGGTATTTTTGGCATAGGATTCCAACCTGAACCAAGGAGGATATAAAAGCAACTTTAGAACAAGAAGAGGGGGACTTTTGACTTTTGGAGATCAGAAGATAGAATTGCAGAGAAGAAAAGAGGACGAAAACGAGGTTTTGGAAGACGAAGAGATTCAGCGGTGGACACCATTGAAGATCCGAGTTCTCCCAATTATTTGTAATGTCTAAACTTTTTCACTTGTGTTTCTTGAATATTATGAGAGGCTAAACCCCCCAATGCTAGGGGGGTGTCCCTGATTCGATCTGTAATAACTCTGGATTAGGTATTTCATTGATTTAATGTTTGTAGTATTCAATTCGATTGTATAAGGTTTTTAATGCTTTCTTTATCTGATCAATAAGGATTGTTATGGGGTTAACAGTTCGTAGGACTACGATTGTTAAGGTTTGTATACAATTGAACCTTATAATTATCACCTAGGACTAGGGATATAGTAAGGTTATTTAGAAATTCTTGATAATTGAATGATTTGGTTTTCTTCTATTTCTCTAAGGACTTAGGTAATCGGATTTTAAACCAAAAGGTTTTTCACTAAGGACTTAGGAAAAACATCCTTGAGAATAAATAATTGAATTCTATAACTTGTTAAAGAGATCTTGATCCAGAGGAATTAGAGAATGAATCACACACCCCACCTTAGCATTATCTTCATATTATCAAAAGCTCAGTTTTAATTTCAGTTAATTCCTAGTATTTTAATCTATTTTGTTAATCATTTGAAGCAACACCCTTATGCTCTTTTGTTTAATTGACTTCGTGTAATAACTTGTATTTTCCTACACAATCCTCGTGATCGATACTTGGGGTAAAACCCTTTATAACTACATCGGTGAAAATAGTACACTTGCTATTTTTCCGATCACTTGCCTTTGATTTTCAATTGCTTGAAATGATGTGTGTGTGTGTTTTGAAAATGTTTTTGAAGAAGATGCCTTGTCTTAGGCAACCATCGTAATGACTCGTGTTTGAGTGTTTTACAAAGGTGTGTATCTTTTCGAAAAGATGTTTCAAATGTTTTTGAAAGTTTGTTTTGAAAGTGTTTGTGGAGTGGGTTTTGAAAAGTAGGCAAGTGTTTTTGCAAGTTTGATCAAGTAACTAAGAGTTGTCTACCCCTAAATTTACTCAAAGGTTTTTTCTCATGTTTTAACCCTTTTTAACAATTTTGTTCCACCATTGTATTTGGTGGACAATCTTGCTTTAGGATGTTTAACGGGACAGGCGCGGGTCATCGTATGGACCATGAATGCAATGATGCCAAGTGTCTTTGGCAATTTGCTTGAAGGGACTTGATCATTTTGATAGGCAACTTTCGAAAGCGTCATCGAGGGACTATGATCATTTTGATTCGTTTTGTTTTGCCAAAGAAACTCAACGTGCAAGCATGGCCCATTTTGGAAGGCAACAAGCGGGATTACCCTAGGGGTGTAAGTGTGATTGTGTATTGATTTCATGTATTTGTTTTTGTATTAGGTTATCTAGCGTTTGATTTTATGTACATACAAACCCTAGGTCTAACCATGGTATATTTGAAAAGCGATAAATTGCGGGAATTTAAAGTCTACGCTATTACAAATAAGTATCCGGGAGTGGGGGTACAAATTTACAAATGGAGATGAGACTTAAATAGGAGAGTAATGTCCAAATATTTACAACCAAATCGAACCGATCGCAAATGTAATATGCATCAAATGTACAAGAATAAGCAAGTGTATAATGTAAATGTGTAAGTGTATGATTATTTACAAGTGTGAAATGTGTTTAACTTAATGAAAAATTAAGTGTTTGTTATATATTTTGTATTTTTTATCTTGTATTTTGTTAATGTATTGTTATCATGTTTTGTATTTTGTTAATTATGTACAAAGCAAAATATTTTAAGAAAAGAAAAGAATGTTTTAAGTTTAATTATATTTTTAGGTATTTTATTGTTTTTATGTATAAAATCTAAATTAAACAAAAAAAAGTTCAAATTTAAGAAAATTAATATTTATGTTTTAAAATGTAATAAAAATAAAAGAAACAAATAGTAAAATTTGTATGAAAAGATTTATTAAAGAGAGTTTTTAATCTATTAATTCAATCTAATATTTATGTGTTCTTTTTAATATAACAAAATAAAAGACAATTTTTAGTATAAAATGAAGTATTGTTTTATTTGACAAAATAAAGAAAGTGTATTAATTTAAGTCATAAAAAAGAAAAAATGAAAAGGTAAGTAAGAAAAAAATGTTAAAAGAAGGAAATGAATGGGCTAAAGAGGTTTAGGGCCCAAACAAAGCAAATAGAATAAATAAAAGGGAGGTGAGGCGCCAGGAGGGGGGTGCATACCAAAAAACAAATGGGCTTAAGGCGTTGTAACGGGCAAGGCCCAAAATAATTGAAACAAACTTTGCAAGGGTTTCAGTTTTATTGTCTCATTAAGGAATTTTAGGGTTAGGCATAACAACGGCGCCGTTCACTTTGCTTCGTTACTCTTCGTCTTCTCAAGCTGGACATGGTTTACTGACGCCCCTCCGTCCTCGTTGCCAGGCGCCGTTCCCTCTCTCCATTCCCCATGGTCACGCAGGCGGCGACGTTTGCAAGGTAATGATCTCAATGCTTATGTTTTTAGGGTTTCCAGTTCGTACACGTTTTTTACTCCTTTATAAATTCTAATCTCTGAAAACTATCATTGTTATGTGAGGTGTGAAGGAAAAAAAAGTGGAAAAGTTATACCTTTGTTGTCTTTTGAAAATGGAGGAGAGAGCTGGAGGAGGCGCCTAGGGTGGCCGGACGGAGAAGGTAGTGGTGCTGAGCTAGCTTGGAAGTTCTGGTACTCGTATTTGCCTTTTAGATTGTTGGTTCAATGATGATGTTTGAGAATCTTGTAACTTTCTTTTCCTCTTCCCTTTTGATTGCTTCTGTTGCCTCGTATGCTTGGATATTTGATATGTTGTGCTTGAGTTGCCTTTCCCTCCTCTTCTTGTTGGCTTGCTTCTGTTGCCTAGCTCATGGTTTTCCCTAAGATTAATTGATGATGATATGTTTGCCCTGAATATGCTTGATATGTTTGGTTGCCTTCTTCTCTTGTTAGCCTCTGACTCTGAGAAATATTAATGTTGTTGTTGGCCCAGTGATGAAGCAATTCTGAGGGCGTGTGTTTTGGTTGGATTTTATTGATTGTTGGAGCTTAGGCTTCAAGCTTTTGCTTAAGGCTCAAACAAGTTTTAGGCTTAGTGTGCTTACAGGTTGATGCAAGGCTTGAAAGGCTTATGCAGGTTAGGCTTCTGTTTGGCTTCAGCAGGTTGAGTGTTTAAGGCTTGACATTTTGAGCTTGAGGGCTTTGAGGCTTGATGCTTTTGTGGCTTTACACTGTCTTGAAAGGGCTGGCTTAGGCTTGCAAGCTTGGTATGAGTTTGAACTGTTTGCTTTGGGTTGGTTCTGGTTCGACAATTTGAGGTTGAGGGCTTTGTCTTTACAGGTTGATGTGTTGGGTGTTTGGGTGTTTGCAGGTTCCTGGATTTTGTGAGGTTTGGAGCTTAGGCTTCAAGCTTGTTGGGGCAGTTTGTGTTTTTTGTTACAGTTTTTGTTTGTGTTCTGATTTTGTTTATGTTGTTTCTGCCTCCCTCTACTGTGTTGATAACAGTTTGTTTTATATATTTCTTTCTTCAAGCCTAAGCCCTGTAAGCCTGTACTTCTTTCACTCTCTTCTCTCTCCAGTATTAAAGCATTTTTTATTGCTTATAATCTGTTTTATGAAAAAGCAAATGGCCTGAAAATGATGTGATTGGAAGAGCTTGCTTGCAATGCATGTTTACTCTGCATATTCCTGCTTTCCTGCATACTTTATGTACTTCTTTGACATTTTTTATATCTCTTGGACAGCTTTGAGTAGCCTTTTGTACTTGTGGAGGTTTTGATATCTTTTGATATCCTTTTGGACAGCTTTTTACATCTTGCTGTCCAGTTTGGACTTTGGTTAGGCATGCTGTTTGTTTGGAAACTATGCAGTTGGTTGACAATTTGAACTTGTGCGAAATTATAACTTTGTGCATTCATACTTTTTTACAAGCATTTCTATCCCTCTTTGTGAACCGAGAGAAATCTCGTGATTTGCAGAGACGGCAAACTGATTCCGGCCAGTTGCTTTTAATGATGATCTTTTTAACTGTCTACCTTTAATTATTTTATCTGCTTTGACTTTTCTTTTGTTTCTTGTTTTTTTTTTGCAGATAAAATCAAATGAGCAGAAGGAGCATTGGATAGAAGATGAAGACTTAGGAATTAGGATGCAATTTTATTTCAATTTTTAATCATTGTAACCATTATTATTATGAATACTTTGTAAATATTGTATTCAAATAACAATTGTAACAAATAATTAAAGATGAATAAAATCCAATCTTGATCAGTTAATTCTTTTTATTTCTCTTTCAAATGTTTATTTAATTGTTTATAATCCTTAAATTATAATAAAATGGAAATAAATCCCAATTATTCTAATCTTAGAATAAATAAACAATTGATAAACACTGTGGTCTTGACATCAATCAATAATAAACCCGGCGTTTCAAATATCCAAAGCAACGCACAGTTAATGAAACAAAACGTCCACATGTCCTTTTTTCACCGATTAAATCCAAACACTGCAATTTCTCAATCATCAGCCTTAGTCCATATCTCAGAGTAAATTGAAAAGAACTGTAGAATTAATTCTTTCTGAGAATGCGCGCGCAAAAACCCTGATTCTTGATTAAATGTCAAAGAAGCGTCCGCCTGATCAAAACCTGAGAAAAAATCAACCAAACCCTAAGCAAACTGTTTGAACTGTTCCAGAGCCATGAAAACTGTAATTTGGATAGAACTGATAAGAAAAAGTCTGTTTGACTGATTCTTATGCCAATCTGAAAAATCAGGAAAAGCCCGAGGCTATGATTTCTTGTGAAAAAATACGAGGGCAAATTTTGGGGTACAACAGTTGCCCCTGTTCAATCTTCTTGAACCTGAAGAGTTAGATTGGCAAGTTTGCCTTTCGCGACTCAAAGGTAAAAGGAGATTGGACACTAGAGTGCCCAAAAATTTGCACTCGGTGATGTGATGGTAGAGGGAATGGGCTTACAAATGCCATTTGGTGATGGGCTTAAAGATGCCATCTGGAAATGTGACAGAATCTGGTCGGGGGATAGGCTTAGAGATGCCATCTGGAAATGGGCTTAAAGATGCCATTTGGAAGTGTAATGGATAGTTGTGGAGATGGGCTTACAGATGCCATCGGGAGGTGTGACGGAACTTTGTCGAGAATGGGCTTATAGATGCCATTTGGAATGGTGTGTCGATCGCGTAAGAGATTCCTTAGCGAGAACTTGCGTACTTGAGAAAGAAAGATGGTTTCCTGGCTTGCTATCGGTTGATCTTCAAACTCTTCACGCAGATATGCCCTGGCTGGATACAGGTATCGAATCTTCAATCAAACGCTCACAGATATGCCCTGGCTAGATACAGGAATAGAATCCGGAATTAGTCGTCTACAGATATGCCCTGGCTGGATACAGGTATCGAATCTGGAAATTGTCGTCTACAGATATGCCCTGGCTGGATACAGGTATCGAATCTGGAATTTGCAAAAGGTTGGTAGAGATAGCTTTCCTGGCTGGATACAGGTGTAAACCTCTGACCTGAGAATGAAAGATAATTTCCTGGCCTGTTACAGGGGTTGATCTTCAAACTCTTCATGTAGATATGCCCTGGCTAGATACAGGAGTCGAATCCATAATTAGTTGCTCACAGATATGCCCTGTCTAGATACATGAATCGAATCTGGAATTGCGATAGTTGATAGTAATCATCTTTGGATTGACCTTTTCCTGAAAAGGCAAGACATCAGTTGTATGCAATGTCATGATGTATGAAATGCATGACGTCATGATGTTTTCAAGAATAAATGAGATTGTGTGATATGATGCGTATATGCATGCGTCATGGTGTATAAAATGTGAAATGTCTATGAATGTGTTTTCGACTAGGAAAATAAATCCTTGACGAATGTTGGGGGTTTGTTGAATCCTGGGCTGATATTGAAGAGTAGAGTTCTTCGCTTCCGCTGGGGATGATGGTTGCAAGAATAAACCGGTAGGAGAAGATGACTCCGTTGGGGAATAAACTTGTTGGAGAGATTACTCTGCAGGGAATTACTCTGTGGGAAGAGATACTTCGCTGAGGTTTTGATGAGAGCTCCGCTGGGGATTCCACTGATAAGTTATGTTGGGGAATTTAATGAACTCCGCTGGGGATAAAAGAATCTTGACTGCTGTCGGGGAAAGTGAATTCTTGACTGCTGCAGGGGAAGGCAAGAATCTTTTGATTGTTGAAAGTGAGAAATCCTGGGACCGCTGTTGGGGAATCTGGAGCTTGGGTTGTATGCCAATCTACTGGGGATTCTTGTCTTGAGGGGGTCTTCACTGGAGAATATCCTTATATTCTGTGAGGTGCTGAGAATGAGAGTCTTCATTTTGCTTGGGGATTGATAGTTGGAAGTTTTAGCTCCGCTGGGGATCTTGAAACTTGACTCTGAGGGGAGTTAGCTTCTGGAAGGTTCTCTGGCTGGGGATTGCAAGAATCTTTTGAGTTTGAGAAGGAACCAGTGTAGGGTTTCCTGATGATGAGTCCGTGTAAAACTGCATCTGGAGTTGAGAAGGAACCGGTGTAGGGTTTCCTGATGATGAGTCCGTGTAAAACTGCATCTTCCAACAGGTGATGAAGGAATTTTTGAACACTTTTGACATTCGAATGCCCCAAGTGGTGATGAAGGAGACTTTTTATGTAGATAATTTCCTGGCTAGTTACAGGTGTTGATCCACAGTCAGTCGTCCACAGATATTTTCCTGGCTTGTTACAGGTGTTGATCTGGAACTTAAGAAAGGTTGGTCGAGGAGATACTGTCCTGGCTTGTTACAGGTGTTGATCTCTGACCTGAGAAAGAAAGATGGTTCCCTGGCTTGTTACAGGTGTTGATCTTCAATCTCTTCATGTAGATAATTTCCTGGCTTGTTACAGGTGTTGATCCACAATCAGTCGTCCACAGATATTTTCCTGGCTTGTTACAGGTGTTGATCTGGAACTTAAGAAAGGTTGGTCAAGGAGATACTGTCCTGGCTTGTTACAGGTGTTAATCCATAATCAGTCGTCCGCAGATATTTTCCTGGCTTGTTACAGGTGTTGACCTGGAACTTAAGGGTTGCTTACATACGTGCCCTGGCTGGATACAAGAATCAGATCTCTAAACTCTTCATGCAGATATGCCCTGGCTAGATACAGGTATCGAATCTACAATCAATCACTCACAAATATGCCCTGGCTAGGTACAGGTATCGAATCTGGAATTGGTCGTTATTCTGTTGGTGGTTGTAATTTCCAGCAGGTGATGAAGGAATCTTTGGACACTTTTGACATTCGGATGCCCCAAGTGATGATGAAGGAGTCTTGAATCAGATTATTCTGCAAATTGAGATATTTCTTGAAATCTTGACTGGACTGCCCCAGTTTAACTGAACTTTGAAAGATCTGTTGAAACCTTGACTAGACTGCCCCAGGTTAACTGAACTTTGAAAGATCTGTTGAAACCTTGACTGGACTGCCCCAGGTTAACTGGATAGTGACATGTGATGCCCCTTGTTGATAGGAGGTTTGTTAATGGAAGTGTCATCCTTTTGAAGTGATTTTTGCTCACTGAGAGAGTTTTTGTTCCTCCGAACATTCGCTGTATGAATTACTTCGCTGTCAAACAAAAAGCCAAATGAAAACAGTGATATTCAAACAATGCAAAGTTTATGTTTGTCTCGAAGTTTTGAAAAATGCGTTTTTTAGCAGAAAACTTTTTATAAGACAAATCAACACATGATTTAGAGCAAAGCCTTACAGGAGTCAGGATACCTTTTGTAACAGTATGCTTTCGAACTAACCCATGCTTTAGTTAGGACTTTTGAAGGGTTGTAATGTGGCTTGGTTCATGGTTTAAGAAACAAAGGATAAAGGCTCAAAGTATATTTGTACCCACCCGCTCTTCGTGATGTTCTTCAAACCTAAGCTCAGTTAATTGTGCGTCGCACTCTATTCGAGTTTGGAACGACTTTTTGGGTGATGGTTCACCAGCTGAATTTGGGAAGATAGTCATCATCTCCTTTTTTCTTTTGCAACATTTTTCATGTTGTTGAGGATTTGTAATGACCTCTCTATTTTGATTTTGATTTGTTATCCCTAACTTTTGCCTGACGGTCTCTGTTTTTTGAGATTACCGTCAGCGGGATGCCCCAGGTTTCTTAAGCCTCCTTTATAGGTTTTGGCTCGGTGGGCTTTTCTCTTTTTTTTTGAGAGATTGACTGCCTATGTGGTAGGGAAACATCCTTGTCTTTTGATTCCAAGGGAATGCTTTTCTTTGTCGTTGTTCGTTGTATTATGAACTGAGAGTTTGTGACTCCAATGCGCATTTACTTTTGAATTTAACTGAGATACTACCCTGCCCCAGGTTTATATCAAAGGTTTTGATTGTTTAGAACAGAAAACTCCTACTTTTTTGGCTCGAAGGGGTTGACTAGGGATTATCTTCCTTATAACTCCAGTGTTTGGGAATTGAAAGAAATGTCTGTACATCATCAGCAAGGTCTGTTCAAAAGCATAATGTATGAGATTATGGTATTGTTTCGTCATCCTCCCTCTAAAGGCTCGTAGCTTTTTATCAAGAGTTAAATATCATAAAGAAAGCATAAGAGTAGTGAAAACGAATGGATGAATTCAAGACAAACATATGCAATGCATTAATGAAACAGAGTTTAACATCAACAGATAATTGTTTGAATAACAAAAGAAATTACAACTTTGAAAATTCAAATGAAGCAAAAGTCTTTCAATTTGAGCTTTGTTACTCCAGGTGGAGAAACCCTTAACGGAAGATTTTCATCTCGCCGTCTGGCATGAACCTCAGCACTCCGATGTCAATCAGATCTTGAATCTTGTTCTTCAAGGCCCAACAGTCGCTGGTGTCGTGTCCCGGGCTATAGGAGTGATACACACAAAATGCGTCGGGATGATAGTTAGGAGCAGAGGTATTGGGCTTCCGAATAGGATCTCTCAAAGCAGTCTGATTGACCTCCAACAAACGTTCCAGTATCAGAGATGACGGTATGTCAATCTTTGTGAACTGTCTTCCCGACGTATTTTTCTTACGCCGATTACCCCGTTGACACTGGCGGGGTTGTTGATGGGCTTGTGACCCTGAATCGAGCAAAGGAGCCTTCCCTTTGTCTTCTTGTCTGGATGGGGGTTGATTGGTGACTTGCTCTTCAACCTCAGATGTTTGCCCCAGTTAGTTGTTTCGAAGCAGTTGGTTGACGAGAACTCTGAGTTCCTCCTGTCTTTGAGACAAGTCTTGGATGAGAGCCATTTGGCCTACCAGCTGCCCCATCATTTGGATCCTCAATGTTGCCAAATCAAACTGCAGTTCCCCCAGCTGATCACTCCTGGCATTGTTTGAAGTCTCCTGGACCAAGCCCTTTGTGAGGAGAGCTTTCATTTCTTCTTGCCCCAGGGACAAGTTCAAGAACATTTCCTGCAGCTGAGCAGTCTGGTCCTGGATATCCTTGACAGTCCTTTCTAAAGCCATCTCTTACTGAAATAAACAGTATGAGGGTAAGGAAACCTGAAAAAGGAAAAATCGTCAAGATGCAATGCATGATATGTGGATGCATGCCTTCAAGGATCTCTTGGGGTAAACACAAGAGAATGTTAGAGGTTGGACTTCGATCTTTGATTGGAGAACTTTGCGCCGGTGGATGTCTTTTCACGAGAATCAAGCTCACCATGTCAAGTGGGTCATAGCCCCTGATTCAAGTTGTTGCACTTGATCTTTGATTGGAGAACTATGCACGGGTGTATGTCTTTCCACGAGAATCAAGCTCACCATGTCAAGTGGGTCATAGCCCCTGATTCAAGTTGTTGCACTTGATCTTTGATTGGAGAACTATGCACGGGTGGATGTCTTTCCACGAGAATCAAGCTCACCATGTAAAGTGGGTCATAACCCCTGATTCAAGTTGTTGTACTTGATCTTTGACTGGAATTTGTTTAGAGGAGAAAACCTCTTGCCCCTTGGTAGACGTCTGGTTCAACGTAACTCTACATCAAAAGAACCCTCGAGATCCTTGAAATGGTTATTGAAAATGCTATGGTATGATGTTATGATGTTATGTACATGCATGCAAAAGCAAGTGAGTGTATATACAGGTAATCATATTCACACAAAGCAAACAAGTCCTTAGGTTTAGGCTTGCATGGGGTTGTAGGTAAGTACCCTCTTGAAGTTAGTTGGCTCATCCTGTCCTAAAATAGAAACCGGGTTCTAAGGAGCTCAATATCATTAGATTGTTTTCTGTGTTCATTGTTTTGGTTTAGCCACTTAACTGGCAACCAAAATATTCCAAGAAAACAACCCTCAATGAGTGTAGTATCGAGTATCTACCAACTTCGGACTGTACCAAAGTCGGTCATCTCACTACCCCTAAAAAGGCTAGGATGGTCAAGTAAAGTTCTAAGAGTTCGTTAGTGCTTCACGACATCACTCAGCGGCCCCGTACTCTCCTTGATTGAACTCAAGGGTTACCGGTACTCACAAATATGTCACACTAACATAGCTTACTGCTTCAACCATGTCGGTATACCCCGCACAGTTCCCTCACAGTTTTTTTGCTATTTACCTAAAAAGGTGCCCTAAATCCGGGTGTAGGATTTACAACAAGCCCAAACAAGGAACCAAAAAGTAAAGCAATCAAGGCAATCAAAGCAAGAATGTAAAGGTGATCTAAACCCTAAGGTAACCCCACTTTTAGTTTATTCCCCAGCAGAGTCGCCAGTTCTGTGATACGGTGGGAGAACTGACTTGAGGTTTTGCGTTTGTTTTCGCACTTGTTCGGTTTAGCAAGAGTCGCCACCGACTTTTTATTTTATCCTAAAGGAAAGGTTAAAAAGCACAGGAAAAACCTTTTGAGATGTTTCGTGGTTTCGGGGGGTAGATTATGAAAAGGGAAGGTATTAGCACCCTTTTCATCCATGGTTATCCATGGGCTCTTAGTTACTTGTTTTTTAGATCACTTGCCTTTGATTTTCAATTGCTTGAAATGATGTGTGTGTGTGTTTTGAAAATGTTTTTGAAGAAGATGCCTTGTCTTAGGCAACCATCGTAATGACTCGTGTTTGAGTGTTTTACAAAGGTGTGTATCTTTTCGAAAAGATGTTTCAAATGTTTTTGAAAGTTTGTTTTGAAAGTGTTTGTGGAGTGGGTTTTGAAAAGTAGGCAAGTGTTTTTGCAAGTTTGATCAAGTAACTAAGAGTTGTCTACCCCTAAATTTACTCAAAGGTTTTTTCTCATGTTTTAACCCTTTTTAACAATTTTGTTTCACTATTGTATTTGGTGGACAATCTTGCGTTAGGATGTTTAACGGGACAGGCGCGGGTCATCGTATGGACCATGAATGCAATGATGCCAAGTGTCTTTGGCAATTTGCTTGAAGGGACTTGATCATTTTGATAGGCAACTTTCGAAAGCGTCATCGAGGGACTATGATCATTTTGATTCGTTTTGTTTTGCCAAAGAAACTCAACGTGCAAGCATGGCCCATTTTGGAAGGCAACAAGCGGGATTACCCTAGGGGTGTAAGTGTGATTGTGTATTGATTTCATGTATTTGTTTTTGTATTAGGTTATCTAGCGTTTGATTTTATGTACATACAAACCCTAGGTCTAACCATGGTATATTTGAAAAGCGATAAATTGCGGGAATTTAAAGTCTACGCTATTACAAATAAGTATCCGGGAGTGGGGGTACAAATTTACAAATGGGGATGAGACTTAAATAGGAGAGTAATGTCCAAATATTTACAACCAAATCGAACCGATCGCAAATGTAATATGCATCAAATGTACAAGAATAAGCAAGTGTATAATGTAAATGTGTAAGTGTATGATTATTTACAAGTGTGAAATGTGTTTAACTTAATGAAAAATTAAGTGTTTGTTATATATTTTGTATTTTTTATCTTGTATTTTGTTAATGTATTGTTATCATGTTTTGTATTTTGTTAATTATGTACAAAGCAAAATATTTTAAGAAAAGAAAAGAATGTTTTAAGTTTAATTATATTTTTAGGTATTTTATTATTTTTATGTATAAAATCTAAATTAAACAAAAAAAAGTTCAAATTTAAGAAAATTAATATTTATGTTTTAAAATGTAATAAAAATAAAAGAAACAAATAGTAAAATTTGTATGAAAAGATTTATTAAAGAGAGTTTTTAATCTATTAATTCAATCTAATATTTATGTGTTCTTTTTAATATAACAAAGTAAAAGACAATTTTTAGTATAAAATGAAGTATTGTTTTATTTGACAAAATAAAGAAAGTGTATTAATTTAAGTCATAAAAAAGAAAAAATGAAAAGGTAAGTAAGAAAAAAAATGTTAAAAGAAGGAAATGAATGGGCTAAAGAGGTTTAGGGCCCAAACAAAGCAAATAGAATAAATAAAAGGGAGGTGAGGCGCCAGGAGGGGGGTGCATACCAAAAAAACAAATGGGCTTAAGGCGTTGTAACGGGCAAGGCCTAAAATAATTGAAACAAACTTTGCAAGGGTTTCAGTTTTATTGTCTCATTAAGGAATTTTAGGGTTAGGCATAACAACGGCACTGTTCACTTCGCTTCGTTCCTCTTTGTCTTCTCAAGCCGGACATGGTTTACTGACGTCCCTCCGTCCTTGTTGCCAGGCGCCGTTCCCTCTCTCTATTCCCCATGGTCACGCAGGCGGCGACGTTTGCAAGGTAATGATCTCAATGCTTATGTTTTTAGGGTTTCCAGTTTGTACACGTTTTTTACTCCTTGATAAATTCTAATCTCTGAAAACTATCATTGTTATGTGAGGTGTGAAGGAAAAAAAAGTGGAAAAGTTATACCTTTGTTGTCTTTTGAAAATGGAGGAGAGAGCTGGAGGAGGCGCCTAGGGTGGCCGGACGGAGAAGGTAGTGGTGCTGAGCTAGCTTGGAAGTTCTGGTACTCGTATTTTCCTTTTAGATTGTTGGTTCAATGATGATGTTTGAGAATCTTGTAACTTTCTTATCCTCTTCCCTTTTGATTGCTTCTGTTGCCTCGTATGCTTCGATATTTGATATGTTGTGCTTGAGTTGCCTTTCCCTCCTCTTCTTGTTGGCTTGCTTCTGTTGCCTAGCTCATGGTTTGCCCTGAGATTAATTGATGATGATATGGTTGCCATGAATATGCTTGATATGTTTGGTTACCTTCTTCTCTTGTTAGCCTCTGACTCTGAGAAATATTAATGTTGTTGTTGGCCCAGTGATGAAGCAATTCTGAGGGCGTGTGTTTTGGTTGGATTTTGTTGATTGCTGGAGCTTAGGCTTCAAGCTTTTGCTTAAGGCTCAAACAGGTTTTAGGCTTAGTGTGCTTACAGGTTGATGCAAGGCTTGAAAGGCTTATGCAGGTTAGGCTTCTGTTTGGCTTCAGCAGGTTGAGTGTTTAAGGCTTAATAGTTTGAGCTTGAGGGCTTTGAGGCTTGATGCTTTTGTGGCTTTACACTGTCTTGAAAGGGCTGGCTTAGGCTTGCAAGCTTGGTATGAGTTTGAACTGTTTGCTTTGGGTTTGTTGTGGTTCGACAGTTTGAGGTTGAGGGCTTTGTCTTTACAGGTTGATGTGTTGGGTGTTTGGGTGTTTGCAGGTTCCTGGCTTTTGTGAGGTTTGGAGCTTAGGCTTCAAGCTTGTTGGGGCAGTTTGTGTTTTTTGTTACAGTTTTTGTTTGTGTTCTGATTTTGTTTATGTTGTTTCTGCCTCCCTCTACTGTGTTGATAACAATTTGTTTTATATATTTCTTTCTTCAAGCCTAAGCCCTGTAAGCCTGTACTTCTTTCACTCTCTTCTCTCTCCAGTATTAAAGCATTTTTTATTGCTTATAATCTGTTTTCTGAAAAAGCAAATGGCCTGAAAATGATGTGATTGGAAGAGCTTGCTTGCAATGCATGTTTACTTTGCATATTCTTGCTTTCCTGCATACTTTATGTACTTCTTTGACATTTTTTATATCTCTTGGACAACTTTGAGTAGCCTTTTGTACTTGTGGAGGTTTTGATATCTTTTGATATCCTTTTGGACAGCTTTTTACATCTTGTTGTCCAGTTTGGACTTTGGTTAGGCATGCTGTTTGTTTGGAAACTATGCAGTTGGTTGACAATTTGAACTTGTGCGAAATTATAACTTTGTGCATTCATACTTTTTTGCAAGCATTTCTATCCCTCTTTGTGAACCGAGAGAAATCTCGTGATTTGTAGAGACGGCAAACTGATTCCGGCCAGTTGCTTTTAATGATGATCTTTTTAACTGTCTACCTTTAATTATTTTATCTGCTTTGACTTTTCTTTTGTTTCTTGTTTTTTTTTTTGCAGATAAAATCAAATGAGCAGAAGGAGCATTGGATAGAAGATGAAGACTTAGGAATTAGGATGCAATTTTATTTCAATTTTTAATCATTGTAACCATTATTATTATGAATACTTTGTAAATATTGTATTCAAATAACAATTGTAACAAATAATTAAAGATGAATAAAATCCAATCTTGATCAGTTAATTCTTTTTATTTCTCTTTCAAATGTTTATTTAATTGTTTATAATCCTTAAATTATAATAAAATGGAAATAAATCCCAATTATTCTAATCTTAGAATAAATAAACAATTGATAAACACTGTGGTCTTGACATCAATCAATAATAAACCCGGCGCTTCAAATATCCAAAGCAACACACAGTTAATGAAACAAAACGTCCACATGTCCTTTTTTCACCGATAAAATCCAAACACTGCAATTTCTCAATCATCAGCCTTAGTCCATATCTCAGAGTAAATTGAAAAGAACTGTAGAATTAATTCTTTCTGAGAATGCGCGCGCAAAAACCCTGATTCTTGATTAAATGTCAAAGAAGCGTCCGCCTGATCAAAACCTGAGCCAAAATCAACCAAACCCTAAGCAAACTGTTTGAACTGTTCCAGAGCCATGAAAACCCTAATTTGGATAGAACTGATAAGAAAAAGTCTGTTTGACTGATTCTTATGCCAATCTGAAAAATCAGGAAAAGCCCGAGGCTATGATTTCTTGTGAAAAAATACGAGGGCAAATTTTGGGGTACAACACGCACATATCAAATAAAACTCATCATCGCGCTTTATTTTTTCCAGAGGAATGGGAAAAGAGAAAATAACCCAAAAACAGGGGGAGAGAATCTAGGTACGGGGGTTGGTTATGCAATGGGAAGGTATTAGCATCATAAACATCTATTTTACTCCACAGGAACCTCTTTGAAAATTTGTGTATTTTGGTTATATGTGTTTTATACAAAAATAGGTGGGTGGAGATGAGAAGAGAAGTATTTTTATAACAATTTTTGCACCTACCGCGGTTGTGAACCTTTAGTGCCTACGTACCACCTTCTGTGCAATAGGATATCAGGGTACTCTTAGTTTACCTTTAAAAAAATTTAAAACACAAATGTGTGGGTTAATTTTAAGAGACAAGACACCATCGTCATATCTGAGTGAAAAACATACTTACTACCCACAATTATGAGAAAAGAGAATTTACATCTGTGATACGGTGGCAGAACCGACTGTTTATACTGGTTTGCATTTTTTGTTCACAAATGTCGCAGTAAGCAAGAGTCGCCACCGACTTTTATTTCATCCAACAAAGGAAAAGGAAAAAGAACAGAAAAAACCTTTTTTGAGAATGTTTCTGAGTACGGGGGTAGATTATAGAAAGGGAAGGTGTTAGCACCCTTTCTATGTGTGGTTTTCCACGGGCTCTTAGGTACTTGCTCATTTTTTAAATTGCTTGTGCGTGCTTGTTTTGAAAAGGTTTTACTTCGTGATGACTATTGTATCAGTCCTCAAGAGTGTGATGAAGTTTGTTTTGAAATTTGTTTTGAAAAGTGTTTGTGTGAAAAAGTTTTGTTTGAGCAAGTACCTAGGAACTAATCTACCTACTTGAAAAAAGTCTGTTCGTTTTCCTTTAGACAGCGCTATCCTATTATTAAGGAATAGGTAGCGCCGTCGTTGGAGTTTAAAGGGACGTTCGAAGGGACGAAGTGGTCTCTGAAGGCAACAAGTAGAGATACCTTAGCATTTCGAAGGGACTATCGTCATAAGATAAATTCGTAGGCAACTCGAGGGACAAGTAGGGACTATGATCTTTATGACGATTTTGAATCGCGGGTCATGGCTAAGGTATCCCTACGTTCGAGGGACACGACCATTATTTCTGAGGCAACCAAGTGAGGCAAACCCTAGGAGTGAGCATGTGCATGTGTTTGATTTCAGTTATTTAATCTTTGCATAATTAAGGTGATCTACTGTATTAATTTTCAGTTTGTCTTTCCATACAATGCTATTAACATACATCTAAGCAGTTAAATAGTTGTAGAAAATTAAAGTGCGGAAAGGAAACCTAGCTATTACAAGGCCTCGGGGAAGGGGTTACATAACCAAACTGGGAACTAAACAGTAAGTAAAAAGCAGTAAAATAAACCCTAATTAAAAACTATTACAAACCTCGAAACAGTTACAATAATTGGAATTATAAATAAATAAATAAATGTGTGCGAGGCGAATTAAATACGGGAATCAAAATCCAAATTCGAAGGAAATCAAAGAAAATATTTTTGTTATTTTTGATTGAGAAAATTAAATATTTGCAAATTAAACCTAATTTTCTAATTGATTTTATTTAACAAAATAATCAATGTTGAAATAGTTAAAATAATTAATTTTCAAAATTTGATTTTTATTATAAAAAAAACCTAATTCTATTTTTTGTGATTTTTTTTTATTTTTATAATTATTGAAAAAAAATGATTTTTTAAAACAATAAAAATAAATAAACAAAATAATAAAGTAAAAAGAAAACAAAGAAATGGGCCTGGCTGAAAGCAAACTGGGGGGTGTAGTGCCTGAATTTGGCTAGGCCCAAGCTGGCTGGTGGCCCAATTGCCCAACGCTTGATTCAGTGAGGCCTGCTTCTAAGGGTCCACCATGGGGGTAAATCGTTGGACGCTGGATCTGGATCTGGGATGATCCCATGGTTGGATCTGAGGACGTATGATACTCTAGTGAAGGTGAGGCGCATGGGATCTGAAAAGAAATATTTAGAAAACAAGAAAATGCCTGGACCCGGGATCGAACCCAGGTCCTCTCACTTACACACATGCTTCGTTGCCAACTGCGCTAGGATGTTAACTTGTCAATATAATAACGATAACATATCTTATATGAATCAAGGTGATTAACTGGAAAGAAAAATAAAAGCACGCGCTTATTCAAAACACCTAATGGGATCAAGCCACATATCTTCTTCTTCCTTCCTCTGTCGTGTTAGATAACGACCCTTTACCTACAGATGATGTCTATAGCTACAACCCTGCATCATTCAAAAATTAAGTACAAGAAATATAAATTCCCATGGAGACCATGAATCAACTGGGCTTGAATCCATGAACACCACGGTACCCCCGTCTAGCCTTAATTTTTCCTGCATTAGGAAACCCTAAAATGGAGCTTGAAACCCTAGGAATGGCATTTCGTGATTCCTGTACCTATACTCAAATTAAACAATCCTGATACATTGCATACATGATAATAAACATGAATATGTATTTAGAACATGCTTATGATGCCAAAATCAATGAAAACGATTTAAAAAAAAATAGCAAATCGTGAGACTTGATGAGCGTGATTCTGGATGTTTCAGGCCTTAAGGATGATTGGGATAGCCTCAGAAAATGTCTAGGAGTGGATTGCTAGCCTAGAAATTGCTTGAATTGGTCTATGGAAGAGAATCTGATCTGCACTTTTTGACAAAAATTGAAAACTTGGTTCTTGCTCTTGGAGGCAGCTGCGCATCTGAGTTCTCCTCCCTAGGGTTCACGATGATCTTGTATATGTATGGAATCAAATTAGGTCATTTGTTTTGGCAAGAATACATGATATTAATGTGTTTTCAATTTTCTTCCATTCTTTCCAATTGTGGAGATTATCTCCTTTCATGGCATGGCACGATCTTGCTTGGCTATTGACAGCACATGAGATCTCCATTCAATGCAAAAAACATCCCTAAAACAAATTATGTGATTTGTTTTGATTTTGTTTGATTTTATTTAAATTTTAAATGAATTAAATCATAATAAATTAAATAAACAAGTGAATGAGGCATGTAGCGGTTCATGGGTCATGGACCATGTTAGGAACAAGCTCCAAACTTGAAAAGATAGGCCCATGTGGAAAAAATGCAATTTTGGGCATTGTTGACTTTGTGCAAATTTCCAAAAATGGCCAACTTTGACAATACATCTCTCTCTCAATTTTGACCCTAGGAGGGTGTTCTTGGACTTTTTAGAAAGCTTAGGATGTCCCCTGAACAACCATTTTGGTTTCATCTCAAATGGATCTTCCATGTTCATGTGAGAAGCTTTGACCCCAAAAGGTGTTTTTGTTGACTTTTTGAAAGGACCTATAATATCCGAATTTATATCTTTTCATGAGTGCATATTTTGAACTTGAGGGATGAATATTAGTTGTAGGAGATTGGATTCCCTTCAAAATGAGCCTTGGATGAGAAATTTATGATGAAGTATGAGAAAGTTATGCTTGGTCAAAGTTTGGTTGACTTTTCTTGAGAAACCCTAATTTCACAACTTTTGAGTTTTGATGAATTAGGAGTATTCCTTGAGGAATCATGACCAACCCTTGATAAAACGATGAATGTCACTTCAAAATGTTGATGTTGACCAAAAATCTTGAAGTTTGACTGTATGTGGGCCATAGTTGACTTTTGACCTAATATAGTCGATTCTCAAGCATCTGAGTAGTTGACTGAGCAAACTTCTTGTGAAAGGCTTGAAATTTGACATGGAGGGTTTTGAGAACATATTAGGACCATGGAGAGCATATGAGGTCTTTGGAGTTCACCCATCTTGATGAAAATGGAAACCCTAATTGGAGATTCATTGCCTTAGGGAGGAGTTTTTCTGGTCAACTCTTGGGCACCCTTGAGCAAGTTGAGTATCTCAATGAACATATATTGAGTAATATGGGAAGGAAAATTTTGGGGTACAACATCTGCCCCTGTTCAATCTTCTTAAACCTGAGGATATAGATTGGTCGGTCTTCCTTTCGTGATCTGAAGGTAGAAGAGGATTGAACACTAAAGTGCCCAGAAATTTGCACTCGCATGAAGTGATACTTGATTTGGTGATATCGGGAATGGGATTACAAATTCCATTTGGAAGTTTCTAGAGAATCTTAGGAGATGGGCTTAATGATGCCATCCAAAAAATATATCGGTTGCCTGAAAGATTCCTTTGTGAGAATTCCTTTACCTACCGTTGAGGAGGACTTTGCTGGAGAATATTGATTCACGTCTTGGAAAATAGATGCTAGGAGTTGCGGTTGTCCATTAATCTATTGGGGAATTAACTCCTGCTTGAGGAAGTGGAAGTGAACTGCATATCTGGTCAGGGTCCAGGCTGCACAGCGACTTACTGGGGAAAGGTGAAATCGACCGTAATTGGTCGGGTCCAGGTCTTATCGTGTTGTAAACTATCGTCTGGAGATGAAAGAGAAGGAACCTGGATGGTAAGGTTACTTAGAAATGAAAGCCTGGATAATAGGGCTATGAGAAGGAACCTGGGTCGTAGGGTTACTTCGGAATGAAAGCCTGGATAGTAGGGCTATGGGAAGAAACCTGGATAGTAGGGTTACTTCGGAATGAAATCATGTATCGTAGGGTTATGGGAAGAAACCTGGATAGTATGGTTACTTTAAAGTGATAGTGTAGATTAGTTAACCCGTTTGGTTTCAGGAACCGCGTTTCCATTAGTTGTCTGCAGACGTGACCTGCATAACTGCTGGATTTGTTGAAGCTAATCGTCTTTCCTGAAAAGATAACAGGGTTAATTATGTGAGATGCATGAAATGCACAGTGGAATGATGTTCTCAAAATAAATGAGATAATGATGTATATGGTATGTATGCACTTGTCATGATGTATGTACATGAAATGCTATCAGAGTATGTTCGGGTTTGGAAAAATAAATCCATGACTACTGCTGGAAATTTATGAATATTCTATCAGGAAGAGATTCTGCTTGAGAATAAACTTTGCGAGGAACAAACTTAGAAAGTGAATTTTTATAGCTGAAGTAATGAGCTCTGTCGAGGATTGAGCCTCTGCATCCAGAGAAATAAACTCTGCTTAGGGGATGAAATTTACTGACCCGCCCGCGATTGTGAAATTTGGATGGGGATATAGTTGTCAGGTTTCAGAATGACCCTGGTCGGGGAGGTTACGTCCTGTTTCTAGAAAGTCGACATCAATGCTTTTGAATACTTTTACTCTGTGGGGAGTGTATGTGATGATGATTATGGTTCAAAGCTGACACTATCCCGGTACCTGCTGAGCAGAGTAACTTTCGGGTTTGGCATTTCTTATTTTTGCCCCTGTTTTTGGAATTACGAGTAATTGTCTTTGTTTTTTATGTAAATATTTATGAGCAGCAATTATTTTCAAATGCATATGTCAAAAATAAGTCATTGGACGTTCTTGCAAAACATAACAGAAAAAGAAAAAACAAACTCGAAGTTTCTTGTGAAAATAATTTTGTATTGATTTCTGAAGTTGGCCTGTAATAGGCGTTTTTGTACAAGGAGGTTGACGCTCTAGTAAGAGAATGCTGCCGAAAAAATAGAAACTATACAAATTTGTGTAAAAGAAAAACAGCTATGTGAAACAACCCCATTGGGTTCCAACTCTACTATTGCCCTTATATCTTCAAGCGTCTCATCACTTTTCTACTTGGCCGAAAGTTAATCAGATTGTTTGGTGCCGTCCGAGCTTGATAGCTGATACTGAAATCTGGTCGCAAGATGATCCAATGAGACATAGTGATACGCTTTATATCCCTAACTTTTGCCTGGACTGTCCTTTCGGGTTTTCAGTCCACCGGGATACCCTTTTTTGCCCAAGCCGCCCTTTCAGGTTTTCGACTTTCCGGGTGTAGAGGTCCCTCCCAAACTCAAGGAAATGGTATTAAAAGTTCCTGAGAGCTCATCATTTAACAAGAGATATGGTCACTTGCTCAGTTTGGTTACTACCGGTTTATACGAATGTCTGATGAGTGTCTTGTTCCAGTTCTTCGACCCTAAGCACCATTGTTTCACATTTCCGGACTATCAGTTGGTTCCCACGCTGGAAGAATTCTACAAATTACTTGGTTCGCCTATATTGGATCAAGTACCTTTCACTGCTTTAGAACAAGATCCAGTTTCTGAAAGTGTTTCCGTAGCGTTGCATTTGAAACCATCTGACATTGAGTCCAATTGGGAAAGAAGAAGTGGAGTTAAGGGCCTCCTCGTAAGTTTTCTAATGAAGAAAGATCAAATATTCTTAGATGATATGAGTTACCATGCCTTTGAATATGTCTTAGCTCTCTTGATCTATGGGTTGGTTTTGTTCCCCAATTCAGACCAGCTCATAGATGTCAACGCCATCAACATCTTCCTCACTCATAATCCAGTGCCCACATTGCTCGGAGATATTCTGCATTCACTTCATACCTGTACTATGAAGAGACGAGGAAATCTTATGTGGTGTACGCCTTTGCTCTATAGGTGGTTTATTTCGCACCTTCCTTGGTCAGTAATGAAGAATAAGTTAGGCTTAAGGTGGAACCAAAGGTTAATGTCTCTCTCTCACTCTGATATTTATTGGTGCCCTCGCTCTCAAGAAGACATCTCTTTTATTGATCGTTACGGAGAATTTCCTAATGCGCCGCTCCTTGGAATTAGAGGAGACATCACCTACAATCCCTTTTTATCCCTACGTCAGTTTGGTTACTCCCATAGGGATGCTCCTCACGATATGCTCACCCAGGGTATTGTGTTCGACTATTCAAATGATCTGCAAGGTTATCACCAGAGGTTCACCCGTGCTTGGGGCATGGTGAAGAAGACTGATAGAGGCACCTTAGGGCGTAAGAGTTCCAACCCTTTAGAGCCATACCTCAAATGGGTGCTAGCTCGTGCTCAAAGTCTCGTGATTCCATACGCTGCTATCCTGCCAGTGATTTCAGAGTCTATTATTTAAGAGGACGAGTCTCACATCATTTTTCATCCTGATATGCCAACAAACTTTGAAGAATTGCAAAAGTCTTGGATCCAGCTCAAGGAAGAACGAGATACCTTTGAGAACCAATTATATGCTAGTGAGAAGAAGGTTCTGGAGCTCACCAAACAACTTCATGAAGAGTGAAGTTTAAACGCCTACATTACGCTGAAGAGGATGCGTTCGACCTTTTTGTCTTAGAAGTTTTATTTTGTATTTATTTCCTCTGTTGTAAGCCCAAGAGGCATGTTTGTACTCAATTTGAACTTATTAATGAAATTGATTTTTTTTCTTTTTGTCTAAAAATATTCTGGGTCCTTGAAGTCATTTACATACGCATGTTTATGCATCATAACACAAACAAGTTTTTCATAACCGGTTTCCTTATCTTTCTACTGTTTATTTCAGTAAGATGGATATTGAACAAACGGTGAAGGATCTTCAAGCACAGAATTCTCAATTCCAACAGATGTTCCTGGCTCTGTCTAAAGGACAAGAGGACTTAAAGGCTCGCATGATCAAAGACAAGAAGAAGAAGACAAAGAAAACGGTGGGTGTCCTAAACATGGGAAGGAGGTTTAGAGAACCGGCAAAGCGAGCTCTAGAATTTGCAAATCCGTTAAATGAGGGTGACAATCAGGAAGAAAAGGAAAAAGAAGGAGATCACAGTCTAGGGTCTGATGAAGAGGAGACTGACTATGCTGAAGAATAATATCCTCCTGCTGATGACAAATTTAAACAGCTGGAGGATCGTCTCAATGCCATGGAAATTCAGAGAGTACTTGGTCTGGATTTTGAGGAACTGGGTCTGGTTCCTGGGGTGGTCATTCCACCAAAGTTCAAAGTTCCCACATTTTCTAAATATGAAGGTGCCTCCTGTTCTAAGCTGCACTTAAGGTCGTATGTCAGGAAGATCCAACCCCATACTACTGATAGGAACCTATGGGTACATTTCTTCCAGGAAAGTTTGTCAGGGACGCAGTTGGATTGGTTCTATCAGTTGGAAAGAACCAACATTCGTAATTAGGAAGATTTGGCTACTGCTTTTTACAAGCAGTACCAATATAATGTTGGCCTCGCTCCAACTCGTACACAACTGCAAAGTATGTCTATGGGTTCTAGAGAAGGCTTCAAAGATTATGCCCAGAAATGGAGGGATCTCACGGGAAGAGTCTAGCCTCCTCTATCTGATAGAGAGCTGGTGGATATGTTCTTGGGCATGTTGTCTGGTCCATTATTCAACCATCTGATTGGAAGCTCTTCAGTTGGGTTTACTGAGTTGATCTTAACTGGTGAGCGGGTAGAAGCTGGTATTAAGAGTGGAAAGATTTAGAGGGATGCATCCTCAAGTACGATGAAGAAACCCTTCACTGGAAAGAAGGAGGTCAGTGCTGCTTATAGCCAGAGAAATCATAACAAAATTGAACATCGTCTGACGATAGGGGTTGTTATGTTCTCCAATCCTATATCAAATCAATAACGAAACAATCAGCATAGGCCGAATGCGCCCATAAGACGCTTCACCCGGATCAACATGACATTGTCCCAGGTTTTCCCACACCTGTTGAAGTCTAATCTGGTGACTCTAAAGGAAGCTCCCAAGAATCCCAATACTGCTTCTCCCCACTACAACCCAAACGCTCAATGTGCCTATCATCCCGAGAGTCCGGGGCGTGATACAAATGATTGTTGGGTTCTAAAAAATAAAGTGCAGGATCTTATCGAGGCGAAGGAGATTGAGTTTGACCTTTCAAAGACACCTAACGTAATAATTGCGCCAATGCCCAAACATGGCCAGGGTGTCAATGCTGTTGAAGACGACCTTTTTGTTTCCTCTATGGATGAATTAACAACTCCTCTTATGATCATTAAAGAGAATATATTGCGAGCCGGTTTATTTACGGGCTGTGGTGAGGGTCGGCACTTATGTATGTCTCTACCAGATGGTTGTTTGTCGTTAAAAATGGGTGTCCAACGCCTGATGATTAATAAAGATATTTTGTTTTAGAAAGTTCCCCTTGCAAGAAATTTGTGTGAAAATGTCTCAATAATTACGATTTCTGACAATCCTTCCAGGGTCTCAACCAAAAGACCCGTCAGGATTACACCCGTTCCCAAGTTTGCTCTTCTGATTATCACTATTCCTAGGCCAATACCACATTCCTCTGATAAAGATGTTCCTTGGAATTATGGGGCCGACGTCTACTACCATGGCGTCAAGAAAGACCTGTTGGCTATTGAAGATAAAGTTTCCAAAGATACTGATCCTAACATCGACAACACCGTCGGGACCAGTAAAATTACGAGAAGCAGAAGGGTTTTCTCTCCTGAAATCTCTTCGAAAACTGTTTCCATTCCTTTGATTATTCCCGTTGCTACTTCTATTAGTACTCCTATTACTACTCCTACCGTTATCCTTGTTATTATCCCTGCTACTGAGTCAGCCGAGACTCGGAGCAAAGAGGTACTGGTTGAGCCTGTCCAAACGAAAGCACACAAAGAAGTCATTCTCGAGGCTTTTAAAAAGGAAATGGAAGAAATACTAAAGATCATATGGAAAAGTGATTACAACATTGTGGAGCAATTGGGGCAGACCCCTTCGAAAATCTCAATGATGGCCCTACTTTTATGCTCTAAAGCCCATGCTAAGGCTTTGGTAAAATTCTTGAAGTCGGCCAATGTGCCTCAATAGACCTCTGTTGATTAATTCGAGAATTGCGTCGCTAGTTTGATAGCTGACAATGGACTAGGTTTCTCTGATGCAAATTTGACGTCCAGGGGAAGAAAGCATAATGATGCCCTGCATATCTCCATTGAGTGCAGGGGCACTACCCTGGCTCATGTTCTGGTAGATACAGGTTCATCGTTGAATGTCTTACCCAAGAACTCTTTGGACAAATTAGATTGCAAATGACTCATACTGAATCCCAGTAATATTGTGGTGAGGGCCTTCGATGGTTCCAAGAGGAAGGTGCACGGGGAGGTGGACATCCCTATCAAAGTTGGTACTCATACTTTTGACTCCATATTCTATATGATGGATATCCACCCGTCTTACTCCTGTCTATTGGGTCGCCCCTGGATCCATGGGGTTGGTGCTGTTACTTCTACTCTGCATCAAATGTTGAAGTACCCAGTTAACAGAAAGATTATCACAGTCCATGGCGAGGAGGAGTACATGGTAAGCCACATGAACTCTTTCAGGTATGTTGGGATGGACGGCGAGTTCATTGAGACTCCCTGTCAAAACTTTGAGGAGGTTCTACAGATAGTTGTTGTAACCAAGACTGCTACTAAGGTTACAAAGATTACCAGACCTCCATTGAAGATGGCTTCTCTGAAGGATGCTAAAGCAGTAGTTGAAGAAGGTGGATGTACCATTTGGGGTCAAATTCTGGATATTCCCTACAAATATGACAAGTTTGGATTGGGTTTTACTTCAGAGGCCCAAAGAGATGTTCATCGTGCTCGCGCTGGGGGGGCGCCACTATGCATCAGCAACCATGGAGTCAATGCATTGGAGGACAGTGATAGCGATTGTGACATGGACAAGTGGATCTTCCCAACTATCAGCGGTGGACTCAACAATTGGGAGGCCAAAGATTTTGTTCCTATTACTTTTATTCAAGAGTAATTGTCTTTTAGTTTTTGGATATGTAATATTTAAACAATTGAAACTCTAAAACCTTGTGTCTTACCCGAGGCACAATGGTCTATTTGTGAGGGTTATCACTTCATCTTCATATGTCATTAATAAATCATTGGACGTTTTGCATGCAAATTTTACGCTCCTTATTTTTCTTTTCTAATTTTTACTTTATCAAAAATAGTTATGCTCTTACACACACTCACATATCAAAATGCAGATCCACATCCACTCTGGATCCCATTGATAACGGTTCTGCTATTGCCAATTATGACTTTGAAAATCCGATCTACCAAGCCGAGGACGAAGGTGAGGAAGATAGTGAAGTACCAGGGGAACTTGCCAGACTGTTACAACAGGAAGAAAGGGCAATACACCCCCATGAAGAGCCAGTTGAGACAGTAAACTTGGGCACTGAAGAAGACAATAAGGAAGTCAAGATAGGTTCCAATATGGAGCATAGTGTCAAGGAGTGGTTGATTCGGACACTACATGGCTATGTTGAGGTCTTTTCCTGGTCATACGAAGATATTCCAGGACTCGACACTGATATCGTGGTTCATCGTCTGCCGATAAAAGAAGACTACCCTCCAGTGAAATAGAAGGTTTGTCATATGCGGCTAGAGATGTGAGAAAAGATCAAGGCTGAAGTTATAAAGTAGTTCAACGCTGGATTCTTAGCTGTTACTTCTTATCCATAATGGTTTGCTAATGTCGTTATGATACCTAAGAAGGACGGTAAGGTACATATGTGTGTGGATTACAAAGACCTAAATAGGGCGAGCCCCAAGGATGACTTTCCGCTTCCCCATATTGATTTTCTAGTTGACAACATCGTACAACACAAGGTATTCTCCTTCATGGATGGTTTCTCCGGGTACAATCAGATTAAAATGGAACCTGAGGACATGGAGAAAACAACCTTCATCACGCAGTGGGGCACTTTCTGCTACAAAGTTATGCCCTTTGGGTTAAAGAACGCCAGGGAAATTTATCAGTGGGCCATGGTAGCTTTGTTTCATGATATGATCCATCACGAGATAGAGGTCTACGTTAATGATATGATAGCCAGATCTCAAACTGAAGAGGAACACATTGACCACCTGCAGAAGCTGTTTGAAAGACTAAAGAAATACAAACTAAGGATGAACCCGAATAAGTGCACCTTTGGAGTAAGATCCGGTAAGCTCTTAGGCTTCGTTATCAGCCGAAAAGGTATTGAAGTAGACCCTGCAAAGGTAGAAGCTATACAAGAAATGCCAACTCCTCGCACTGAGAAAGAGGTTAGGGGATTCTTGGGACGTCTAAACTACATCGTTAGATTCATTTCCCATCTAACCGCTACTTGTGAGCCAATCTTCAAATTACTGAAGAAAGATCAAGCAGTGAAATGGAATGACGATTGCCAGACCGCATTTGAAAAAATCAAAGAATATCTTCAAGAGCCTCCAATTTTGATGTTGTCGGTCGAAGGGAGACCTCTGATCATGTACTTAACGGTATTAGAGAATTCAATGGGGTGTGTGTCGGGGCAGCATGACGAGTCTGGCCGAAAAGTGCATGCAATTTACTACCTGAGCAAAAAGTTTACCGACTGTGAAACCAGATATTCACTGCTCGAGAAAACTTGATGCGCTATGGCACGGGCTGCTCGTCAGCTAAGACAGTATATGCTGACTCACACTACCTTATTGATATCTAAGATGGATCCTATCAAATACATCTTCGAGAAACTCGCTCTCTCTGGAAGAATAGCAAGATGGCAAATGGTCCTGACCAAATATGAAATTCAGTACACTACCCAAAAAGCAATAAAAGGAAGTGTATTAGCTGATCATTTGGCTCATCAGGCTGTGGACGATTATCAATCCATGAATTTCGAATTCCCAGACGAGGACAGCATGTTGGTGAATGATGTGAAGAACTTAGACCGTATGACGGACCTGAACAAGGATCCCGATGGACTATGGTTTTTGGTGGAGCTTCCAACGCACTTGGAAATGGCATTGGTTCTATGATCATATCTCCCGAAGGCTATCATACTCCTTTCACTATCAGGCTATGTTTCAATTGCACCAACAATATGGCTGAATATGAAGCATGTATTATGGGTCTCAAGGCTGCTATCGACTTGAGGATCAAATTCTTGAGTGTATTCGGGGACTCGACCCTAGTAATCAATCAAATCAAAGGAGAATGGGACATGAAGCATCCTAATCTCATCCCATACAAAGAGCATGTGTTAACACTAGTTCCACATTTTGAAGAAATTACCTTTGAGCATTTTCCACGAGAGGAAAATCAACTAGCAGACACGCTAGCTACTTTGTCATCCATGTTCAAGGTCAGTTGGGATAATAAAGCTCCTCAGATTACTATTAAAAGAGTGGACGAACCAACATATTGTCATGAGATTGATACTGAAGAAGTAGTGGACAAACCTTGGTTCCATGAAGTTAAAAGATATCTCGAAGCCTAAGAGTATCCTAAGGGAGCTTCAGTCAATGATAAGAAGTTCATAAGAAGGTTCTCTTCCAAGTTCTTCCTCAGTAATGGAATCATCTACAAGCGCAACCGCGACTTTATCCTGCTTTGGTGTGTAAACAAGAGTGAGGCAGAAAAGATTATGGCTGATTTGCACGAAGGTACCTTTGAAACCCATCCTAGTGGGCACACGATGGCTAAAAAGATCCTACGGGAAGGATACTATTGGTCTATTATGGAAGTAGAATGTTATCAGCATTCACGAACTTGTCACAAATTCCAGATCTATGTTGATAAAGTACACGTGCCTCTGATTCCTCTAAACATCTTCACTGCTCCCTGGCCGTTTGCAATGTGGGCATCGATATGATTGGAGAGATCAGACCCACAGCTTCTAATGGGCACCATTTCATCCTCGTCTGCATTGATTACTTCACAAAATGGATCTAGGCGACTTCATGTGCTTCTGTTACCAAGAACGTTGTAGCCTGATTCATCATACATAACCTTATTTGTAGGTATGGTATTCCAGAAAGAATCATTACAGATAATGGTACCAATCTCAATAATACTATGATCACCGGACTATGCGTGTAATTCAAAATCCAACATCATAACTCTTCTCCTTACCAGCCGAAGATGAATGGCGTTGTGGAGGCCGCTGATAAAAACATCAAAAAGATCATACAGAAGATGGCAATGACCTATAAAGACTGACATAAGATGTAACCATTTTCTCTTCACGGTTACCGTACCACAGTGCGCACGTCAACAAGGGCAACTCTTTTCTCTTTGGTATACGGTATGGAAGTTTTCCTACCTATTGAAGTCCAGATACCTTCATTGAGAATCATGAAAGATGCAGGTTTGAATGAAGACAAATGGATTCAGACTCGACTTGACCAATTGAACCTGATTGAAGAGAAGAGGCTCGAAGCTGTCTGCCATGGTCAGATGTACAAAAAATGTATGATTAAAGCTTTTAATAAGAAGATCATACGTCACATATATCAAGCTAGTGACCTAGTAATCAAGCGCATCATACTGCCGCAAGGTGATCCCAGGGGAAAATGGACTGCTACATACGAAGGACCATTTGTGATCAAGAACATATTTTCGGGTGGAGCCATGATCTTAACTACTATGAATAGTGACGACCTTCCACACCTTGTAAATGCAGACATAGTTAAAAGATACTACGCATGAACAAAGACCCGCTAGGTTAACTGGACTAGGAAAAAATAAGGGCATCCTAGCAAACCAAAAGGGTTCGGGTAGAAATTAGGGATATACATATGAAAAATCTGTGTACCCGGCAAGTCGAAAACCTGAAAAGGCAGCTTGGGAAAAAAAGGGTATCCCGATAGACTGAAAACCCGAAAGAGCGGTCCAGGCAAAAGTTAGGGATTGAAAGCATATAACTATGTCCCGTTGGATCACCTTACAGTCAATCATCCGTAACAACTATCAAGCTCAAATGGTACTAATCAACTCAGTCAGATTCAGACAAGCAGCAAATAAATGAGACGCCTGAAGACATAAAGACAATAGCAGAATGGGAAATCAATGGGATTATTTCATATAACTGTTTTTCTTTGTATACTATTTTGTATAGTTTTCATTCTTACGACGACATTCTCTTATTAGGATGTTCGTTTCCTTGTACAAAAAACGCTTATTCAAATTAATACCAAAAAAAACTATCTCTTGGAAAGTACAAAATTATTTGTTTTTATTTTTCTGTTTTGTTTGTGAAAACGTCCAGTGATTATTTTTGAATATATGCATTTGAATGTGATTACTATTAACAAAAACATGCATAAAAATAAAAAGACAATTACTAATGGCTTTAAGAAATAGGATAATGTCTAAGGGCCATACACGAAATCCCTGTAGTTACTTTCTCCAGCAGGTACAGAGGTACGAGCATCCTACTATAACATCATTTCCATATCCTCGGCATACAACCTAATGATGTCGGGATTCCCCGGCAGGACTTCATAAAAATCCCCAAGCAAGTTCATGAAGTTTCCCTTACCCAACATAGCTTATTTGTCTAAACAATGTCTATCATCATTTCAACTTCAACAAAATATGAAGATGTATGCTATTCATCCCCAACAACAGTCACTGATTCATTTTTCCCCAGTCCAACAACACTGCAGTAGAACAAATGATACGTTCATACATTGCATTCATACATCATTTTACGAACATCATAACATCGACAACACAAATGCATATATCACAATCTCATTTATTTTGAGAACATCATTACTCGATACATCTCATACATTATGACACTGCACACAACTGACTTGTTAACCTTTTTCAGGAAAGTTAACAAGCAAACAAATGTCATTACCAATTTCCAACAAAGTTTCAGATTAATACCTGAAACAAGACAAGACAACTATCTGTAAACAAATTGATTGTAGATCAATTCCCGAAATAGGACGGGGTGACTATCTACATGACAAACACTTCCTTTAGACCTCTGTTGGTTCAATTTAAATTAATCAATGGTTTATCCTGATTTCGTTCCGGTAGACACTTTCTCTGGTTCAATTTAAATCGATCAATGGTTTATCCTGATTTTGTTCTGGTAGACACTTTCTCTGGTTCAATTAAGTCGCTCTGATGATTTATACTGATTTTCTCTCCAGTTAAAGACTATTCAAGACCTTTGGTGGTTCAGTTTAAATAAATCAATGGTTTATCCTGATTTCTTTCCGGTAGACACTTTCTCTGGCTTAGTTAAATTGCTCTGATGATTTATACTGATTCGTTCTCCAGTTAAAGACTATTCAAGACCTCTGCTGGTTCAGTTAAAATCGATCAATGGTTTATACTGATTTCATTCCGGTAGATACTTTCTCTGGTTCAGTTAAATCACTCTGATGATTTATACTGATTCGTTCTCCAGTTAAAGACTATTCAAGACCTCTACTGGTTCAATTTAAATTGATCAATGGTTTATCCTGATTCTGTTCCGGTAGACACTTTCTCTGGTTCAGTTAAATCGCTCCAATGATTTATACTGATTTGTTCTCCAGTTAAAGACTATTCAAGACCTCTGTTGGTTCAGTTTAAATCGATCAATGGTTTATCCCGATTCCGTTCTGGTAGACACTTTCTATGTTTCAGTTAAATTGCTCCAAAGATTTATACTGATTCATTCTCTAGTTAAATATTATTCAAGACTTCCGTTTGATTCGGTATAAATCGACCAGAGATTTATTCTGATACTTATTCCAAGTTTTTACCAACAATCACCTTTAGATGGCATCTATAATCCCATCCCCAGCAACTCTCTGTCACCTCTCCAAATGGCATCTTTAAGCCCATTCCCTACACAATCAACCACAACATAATTGAGTGCAAATTTCTGGGCACTCTAGTGTTCAATCATCTTTTGCCTTCAAGCTACGAATGGCGAACTCGCCAATCTAACTCTTCAGGTTTAAGAAGATTGAACAGGGGCAACTATTGTACCCAAAAATGTTCCCCCTTATTTCTCAATATATTTCCTACAAAGATCTTCAATGCCTCAAGTTTGCGCAAGTATCGACTAGGTCAAATAATCTCGTCAGCACTGATGCCTCAAACTAGGGTTTAAATTTGTACAAAGGAAGTTGGATTTCTAATGTTTCAAATGACTTTCATGGATCATTATTGACCCTCAGGATTATTTTTGCCAAGTTTCAAGTCTTGGATCACAATTTTCCAAGAAAGTCATTCAAATTACCAAAAGGGAAAAATGAGCAAAATTAGGGTTTTGACTGAAAATGATCAAACTTTGATTTTTGACCTAATACCTGGTTTATTGGCTGGAAGTATGATCTCAAGGATCCGAGCGCGTCATTTTGACCTAATTGCACATTTCAATTCATCTCTTGAGATCAGTGGATTGATAAACAAAATTCGGTCAACTGATGGGAAAAGTCAACTATACACTAAAAAGTCAAACTTTGACTTTTTAACCAAAGTTGAGTCCCAAAAATCATATTTCATCAAGACATCCAAAATATGAAATTTGATCATCAAAAATCAAGAAAGTCAAAAAATCCAACTTTTGCAAGACTTGGAAATTTTTCTAAGTTAAGTCCATTGCTTCATGACATCTTGTCACTATAATTCAATATAGTTCACGATGTTACAAATAATTCAAGTTATTACAAAATGGCATTTTTAAAAGTTTACAAATCCTAAACTTTGTATTGTTTGGACTTTTTCCTTTGACTCAAAACATTGCCATAATGCTTTGTCTTTGATACAATTTGCATAAATTGCTCCACAAACCAAACTTGTTTAATGCTGCAAACTATGTTGTCCAGGTTATTGATGAAAAAAGTATGATATGCTACTTCTATACATTGCCACAACACTCCAAAACCCTGCTCCATTGCTGTCCTACAAAAAAAACTTGTGTTATGCTGCACCACAAACCTGTCAAAAAAACCCGCATATGTTGTCCTATACAGTCCAAAATCTGTCCAAAAAAACCAGTCCAAAACTGCTCTATGCAGTCTACTCCAACCTGCATTCTAACAGCCACAAAATTGTGTATAAAAAGTATCAAAGCAATAGGCAAAAATAGTTCAAAATAACTTATTTTGTTTCCCTCCTAAACCTCGGTCAAGGATCTACAAAATGAATTGTTTCATAAGACATAGGGGGGTTTTTTGGAGAGGAAAAGGGAGAAGAGAAAAACATAACTTTTGTTAAACTCAACTCATTTTCATAAAACTCAGCTCATCTTCAACTCCGCTTTCACCCACAAAAAAGAAAAGTCCTCAACCCATTATTATACAACCTTGCAAACTCTCCCATAAACCTTCTAAACACTTCACATCACATAGATATTGTTCAAGCACAAGAACAGTTTTTGTAGTTCCCTTAGTCTCAACTTCTAAGCAAAAGACAGTATTACACAAACTTGACTGTTTGGAGTTGGTTCAACAACCTTTAACATAAAGGGAGGTTTATCAGCTTTTTGGAGTTTCATTAAGGTCCACACAACATCTTGAAGGGTGTTCAGACTCAAAACCTAAAGTGCAGTTTCAAGGTAAGTCATCTTAACCTTGTGTTGTACCCCAAAATTTTCCCTCCCATATTTCTCAATACATTTCAATTGAGGTCCTCAAGTTGCTCAAGGTAGTCCAAAGATTGACCAGACAAACCCTCTCCTAAGGCAGTCTACCTCAAATTAGGGTTTCAGTTTGCATAAAGATGCTTGAGTCCAAAGGGTCGCAAATTCTCACCATTGTCATAATATGTTCTCAAGATCATCCATATCAAGTTTCAAGCCTTGCAGAGAAAGTTTGCTCAGTCAATTGCTCAAAAGCCTGAAAATCGACTATGCTAGGTCAAAAGTCAATTGTGGATCACATACAGTCAAACTTCAAGATTTTTGGTCAAAATCCTCATATTTAAGCATTATTCATCATTTTACCAAGGGATGATCATGATTCCTCAAGGATTTCTCACAATTCATCAAAACCCAAAAGTTGCTAAATTAGGATTTTGCAGGAAAAGTCAACTCAACTTTGACCAAGCATAACTTTATCATACTTTATCAGAAATGACCCATCCAAAGCTCATTTTAAATAGGATGCAATTCCCTACAATTCATCTTCATCTCCCAAGTTCAAAAAATGCACTCACAAAAGGATATGAATTTTTACATTATAGGTCATTTTGAAAAGTCAACAAAAACACATTTTGTTTCAAAGCTTCATACATGAACATGGAAGACTCAATTGAGATGAGACCAAAAGGGTTGCTTAGAGTACATCTTGAGCTTTCTAAAAAGTCCAAGAACACATCTATAGGGTCAAAATTGAAGGAGTTATGTATTGGTGAAGTTGACCTTTTTTTGCAAAATTGCCAAAAGTCAAATATGCCTCAAATTGCAATTTTTATCAAATGGGCCGAACTTTTTGTGTTTTTTTTTTAGTTTGTAACATGGTACACGACCCATGATCCTTCCCACTTTCCTTTATTTTATTTTTGACATTTATTTTGATTTTTATTTCAATTAAATCAAATTAAATCAAAATAAAATCATCAAAATATCAAAATCATTTAAACATTGAAATTTTGTGCATATTTCGGGTCCATGAATAGCTGGAAATGAGATCAAATTGCACAAGGCTTATTTGTACACAAAAAGATTGGATTTTGGCTTGATTTGGAAAAATTTATATGAGAATCAAATCTTGATCAATGATCATTATTGGAGAAGATTGGATGCAAATTTGTAAACCTAATTCACTCAAGGCTACATATAGAACATTGGCAGACCAAAAGCATATGCATTAGAGGCGTGAGAAGCTGAGGAAAAACTTGCAAAAACTCAAGAAAAGTGGTAATCGTATTTCATAGTTCCAGGCTCTTTCAAGCTATTCCAAGCATATCATTCACTCGCTGGGCACTCAAGGAGTCCATCCCAATCATCAATAAGCATTTTCATGCCCAAACACGCACTGTAAGCATCTCACGATATCCTTACTTTCTTGAAATTCAATATCACGATTCTGGAATTTGTAGCATGAATTCTTTACATACTCTTGTTCATTAAAACATTTGCAAGCTAATGATAGTGTTCAATTACGTTTTTGTTAGCCATACTGAGATCCACCATTGTTAGGGTTTAGGTTTTGTTTTTAGGGATTCTTCATACATGAACAATTGGCCCAAATGGAGGAGACCATTGTGATCAGCGGGTCAAACCCAGTTGATCCATGATCTTGAATTTTATTTATATTGCTTGTATGCAATTTCTGAAATGCACATGGTTATAGCTACAACGCCATGTCCGTAGGTAAAAGTTCAGAGTTTTAAACGACAGATCCAGGGAAGAAGACAATAACGTGTCACAACTTTATTGGCCGGTTTAAATTCTGGCGCGTTTATTCTGGCTAGAAGCCTATAGTTCTGATCTATTTGTTTATTTCTGTTGTATTGGTAAACTAACACCCAACGCAGTTGGTCAGAAGAAGGAAGTCAGAAGTTCATGATTCTGGGTTCGATCCCAGGCGTGACCTTTTGGCATTTTCCCCTTTGTTTTCACCAGATCCAGCGCCTACATCTTCTGAGGGTCATCTTCTGATTTCATCAACCAGGACCGGATCAAGCATCCCCTGGGCATTATCCTCTAGATCCATCAGTCCGAGCCAGATCCAGCGCACCCCATCTTCTGATGGTCATAATCTGCTGGATCCACTAGCCCGGAGCAGGCCCAGTATCACCATCCTCTGGACCACTATCCTCTGGACCACCATCCTCTGACCAGCGCCGCTGACAGCAGACCCTTGGGTTATTTCTTTTTTTACCTTTTTAATTTATTTTTTATTATTCTTTTCTTTATCAATACTATAATTATTTTTTTTTTTAAAATTAACCAATCAAAAATCACAAAAAAATCAATTTCACTAATTTAAATTCAGGTTTTATTTTTATCAAAATTAATTTAATTAGTTTAATTTAAGTTTAGGGAAATTCTAACCATTTGTAAATAAATTAAAACAAATTAGAAAATTAGGTTTTATTTTATTTAATTTTTATTTTATTTTCTTAAAATAATCAAAAAACAACAAAAATGCCTTTTCTTTTAATTAGGTTTAGACGGGGTCAAAACCCTAATTTCTTCTCGTTCTCATTTCATCGCGCGCGTTCATTTATTTTTTTACAATATTAATGTAACTGCTCATGGGATGTAATAGTTTAATTAGGATTTTTCCTTTTATTTATCGTTTTACGGGTTTTTGGCTATGTAATTAATCCCCCTCCCCGAAGCCTTGTAATAGCGTAGTTTTTATTTTCTGCATTTTAATTTTCGCAAGTATTAACTGTTAGATGTATGATAATAGGATTGCATGACAAGAATGTATGTTAATTTTAAAATGGCTAGCAAACCCTAAATGTGCAAAGATAATAACCTGAAATAAAATCACTCGCACATGCGCACTCCTAGGGTATGCTCTCACTTCAGTTGCCTTCGGTAAACGATCATTAAGTATAGGGTGTCTTAGTGGTTGTCCTCTTGTTTAAACAAAGATCAAATGTCCCATTCAGAAATGTTGCCTCGGAAATGTTGCCTCGAATATGGTCTTAAGACATTAGGGTTATTACTAAGACGTCCTAACATTGCTTTAATGATCGTACGTCCCTTTCGAATTGACCCTTACAACTCCAACGACGGTGCTACCTACTCATTAATAGTGGGATAGCGTTGTCTAAAGGAAGCAAGAACAAAAACATTCTTTTTTCGAGTAGGTAGATGCTAGTAGGTACTTGCTCATAACAAACTTTTCACACCATACACTTTTCAAACAAAGTTGTCAAAAACACTTCGTAACACTCTTGAGGACTGATACAAGGGTTAAAACGAAGTAAAACAAAAACTTTTCAAAACACACAAACATGGAAGCAATTTTTAAAATGATGAGCAAGTATCTAAGAGCCCGTGGAAAACCACAGATAGAAAGGGTGCTAATACCTTCCCTTTCTATAATCTACCCCTCGTACTAAAAATCTCGAAAAAGGAATTTTTCTGTGCTTTTTTCCTTTCCAGTTGGATAAAATAAAAGTCGGTGGCGACTCTTGCTTACCGTGACATTTTGTGAATAAAAAACGCAAAACGCAAACCAGCATTTTCCTAAAACAGTCGGTTCTGCCACCGTATCACACCTTGCATTTTCCATACATCATTTTTGGTTTATTTCTGAAGATAGGATGTAGCAATCACTACTCTTGAAGTTAATCATTTACTTGCTATTCATTTTTATCATTTATATGTTGAAAACTGACTGATACATGCAAAAGAATGGTGATAGAGGCAAAAAATTGCAGCATGAGTTGACACATACCCATATGGGTCGACTCATTCTAGTGAAAAAATAGGGTATGAGTCGACACATGTACTTATGCATCGACTCATACTGCTATCCAGGTCCCAAAATAGAAGGATGAAAGGTGCATGAGTCGACACAAAACGCGTATGTGTCGACACAAGCAGGAAATGAGTCGACACATCCTATTATGCGTTGACTCATACTGAGTTGATTTGGTTTGGCAGGGGCAAGTAAAAGTTATGTGTCGATGCATAACAGCATGTGTCGATACATAATAGTTCAAAATGCAGTTTTTCCTTCTTTTTACACTAATTTTGCATTGTATATATATATTCTTCACTACTGTCCACTTATTCGATATAGTTGTAATAATTAGACACCTATTTCATCCTAATTTGCAAATTGTATCCCCATCCCCCTAATGATGTAATAGCTTAGGATTTTAATTTCCGCAAGTTTACTGCTTTTCATATAATTGCTAGTAAGATAGGGTGTGTATGGTAAGATAAAATCAACTGTTAGCAAAACCTAATCTCAAAGACAAAACGCATGCAATCAAATACACTTTTCACACATGCACCTCTAGGTAATCTCACTTGTTTCCTCGAAAAATAGTCATGTCCCTCGAATATGGGCATTTTAGCAAAGACCCTTGATAAAAGATCGTAGTCCCTCGATGTCCCTCGATGTTGCCTTTGATAAACGATCTAGTCCTTAACGAAAATTGCTAAAACGTCTCATAGGTAGCCTTCTATGACTATACAATTGACCCACGCCCGTCCCTTCACATCCAACGATGGGGCTCCATATCAATCAATATTGAGATAGCAACATCTAAAGGAGGAGGAAAAGAACATAGACCTTTCGAGTAGGTAGGATGCTCGTAGTTGCTTGCTTGCTCACAACTAAAAAACCATTTTCACACCAACACTTTCAATTGAAATATTTTCAAAATTCAAAACTCTTTATACGCATTCTTATAGAGACGAGAATCATTACAAAGGCACTTTGCAAAATCACTTTCAAAAAACATCTTTCACAACAAACATCTCTTTGAACTATTTTCAAAACCAACACTTTGTACGCATTCTTATAGAGACGAGAATCATTACAAAGACGTTTTTCAAAATATTTTCAAACCCACACCACAAAGCACATTTTCAAACAAAAGAAAATGATCTAGCAAGCAACTAAGAGCCCGTAGATAACTACGGATGAAAAGGGTGCTAACACCTTCCCTTTTTATAACATACCCCCCGAACTCAAGAAAACATATCTAAAGGTCTTTCATGTTCTTTTCACCCTTTCCTTATTGGATAAAAGAAAAGTCGATGGTGACTCTTGCTATCCTCAACAATTACGATCAAACGCAAAACAAACAAGCCAGTTCTCCCAACGTATTGCAGCGTACTTCATCAAAATAACGAACACACATTTCCCAACAACTTGTGCATGCCTAGGTACAAGAATGGCACTTCAAATTAAACAAATAGGCGAGTCTCCACTCTTTTAACGATCAGATTCTCAACCCAACATGGAAAACTCAAACGAGCTCCACCATCGTCGTACCTGAAACCACCTGACCGGAACCTCTCATCTGGATGTAATGAAACATCAATGAAGTCGCCACCGAACGTCTTTTATCCTGCCGAAAGGGAAAGGTAAACATCGAGAAAACCTGAAAAGGGAGAAAATCACGGTCTTTCGACCGAGAGATCGGGTAAGGGAGTCTATTATGTGAGGGGAAGGTATTAGCACCCCACACGCCCGTAGTACTCTACGGTATCCATTCTTGTTGTCTAATCTAATGGGTGTGGTCAAAACCTATGTCTATGGCTTAAAACTAAAAAAGGAATGCATGCGAAAGAAAAAAAAACAATGTAGGGGAAAAATAAAAGTTGTGCTCGGTTGGGCCCTACCCCTTTGCCTACGTATCCATTTTAAGGAATCAGAGCAGCCGTAGTTCGGCTTACATATTTTGGTTCGTTTGCATTTTTTAGTTAAGACAACAAAAACAGTTAAGATGGCAAAACATCAAATAAAACAACAAACAAATGAGATGGTAAAACATCGGCTAAATAATAACAAAGTAACATGTCAAAGATGGCGAAACATCAAATGATAAAACAACACACCTAACAATGACATTGAGAGTCAAAGCAGGATAACAAACATGTGCGATGGAGAAACATCGACTTCAAACAAATGTGTGATGGCGAAACATCGGCTAAGAGGTAGTAAGATATCATGGCAAAGATGGCGAGACGTCAATAAAATGGATGGCAAAACATCACACCTAATAATGATATTGAGAATCAAAGTAGGATAACAAACATGTGTGATGGCGAATCATCGGCTTCAAACAAATGTGCGATTGTGAAACATCGGCTATAAGATTATAAGGAATCATGGCAAAGATGGCAAAACATCAATAAAATTGATGACAAAGCATCACACCTAACAATGATATTGAGAATCAAAGTAGGATAACAAACATGTGCGATGGCGAAACATCGGCTTCAAACAAATGTGCGATGGCTAAACATCGGCTAAAAAGCTTAAAAGAAAAGCCTAGAGGCGCATAAATAAATAAGATTGATTTGTGTCTTTTACCTTGAAGAAGGGTTTAAGTTTATTAGAGGTGTTTTATGATTTGCCAAGAAAAAACCATTTTTGTTTTAAGATGCAAAATGCAAAGGAAGGAAAAATAACTAAGGGAAACTAACCTAGTACTATCCCTAGTTTTATCATACAATGGTTGACCCTAAGGTTGAGGTTAAAGGAAAATCCTATCCTATGTTAGCATACATGGATTCCTACCTTAATCAATATGCCAAAGGAAGCTTAGCAAAACTATCCTATAGGGAACCTGCAATGATAGCGAAGTCGTGATCTCAATTTCTAAATTGAGTGACTCATAGATCAACAATTAAAGAAGAAAAGCAATAAACATCCTATAGGGAACATGCACTGAGAGCGAAGTCGTGATCTCAATTTCTAAATTGAGTGACTCATCGATCAACAATTAAAGAAGAAAAGCAATAAACATCCTATAGGGAACATGCACTGAGAACGAAGTCGTGATCTCAATTTCTAAATTGAGTGACTCATCGATCAACAAGCTAAACACAACACATGTATCCAACAAAAAAAACCAGAGGGCCTCCTGACATATATCAGCAACAGAGGTCCCATCATGAAAAATTGAATTATAAAAAATGAAAATAGAAGAAAGGAAATAGTGCAATACCAAACGGATAACTATCCTTAGCAACTGAACAAGAATAAAAGAAACCCAAAGAACTTCGAGCAAGCTAGCATCAGTAGACAAATCAAGTCAGAAATTACGTCATCAGGATGTAAGTATTGAGATTTTCATATATGAACAGATCCCATGGGCAATGTATGGCATTCATAATCACATACACATATATCCTGCATAAACTATCAAACATGCCAAACACAAGAGTAGTGCCAGTATAATAAATTGCGTTCCATAAATAAAGTGAAACACAAATAGCCTCAAGCCAAAAATGGAAACTTTCCTCAAAGTACCTCGCATATTCAACAACCAAGTTAGTATTCCCATAAATAGAATGATGATTCACATAAGGGATGGATGATGACACCATGATCAAATGAGAAAACATGATAACAACTATTAAACATTAGTCATGATAGACAGAAGGAAACTGGCATATGCACACTTTGGTAAAAAGAATCAGAGGAATGTTGCTCCTTTCTATCACCATGTTGAGTTGACAATTGAATACCAATCAAGGATCATGGGAGCTTGAGAAGAATACAATCAAAGGCCATGAAGGTCAGTATCAAACACAATTCAATCATGCACAATTAATCCATCACAGCTCACAAGCATAATAGAAGAGGAATCCCACATAATGCATTAAAAGGTTCAAACATCCAAACATAGGGCATTAAGTGAAATGACTTGAGTTTATGTGGATAATCAGAACCAACATGATCATTAGGTGCCCAATTATGGGCCTCACTCAAGTTCATTGGGCATCAAACAAATTGCAACAAGATATGCAACATTAATTGGGTACCTTCACTTCAAAAATACATCAAAAATAGAAAATGATTTCAATAATTCAAGCCAAAAAATTCTTAGCATCTTTGAAGTGTGTAGAATTCAAAAAGCAAGCCTTAAGTTCATGAATTATTTAGGAGGAGATCAAATGAGGCCCAAAGTTCAAAACTAGTTGGCTAAACTAATAAAACTAGACAAGTTTTCAAAATAATTCATGGAAAAATATCAAACCGAGTCAAATAATTCAAGAAAAATGGTTTTCAGATCCTCAATGCATTCATGAACCATAATCAAGAACTAAGTTCCATTGAAAATCCAGGGCATAATGGTTTTTAAAAAGAAACTTGCACAATAAGCAACAAAACCCTAATTTTTTACTTTTAATCTTAAATATTGGTTAGATAAGATCAAAATTCAAACAATTTAAACCAAGATCATGAAAATCACAAGGAAACCCTAAATGTCAGAATACATATTTTTTCACATTTTTTGAATTAAAGAAAAGTCAAAAAATAAAATCAAATTCAAACAATTAATCAATTAAACAAATAATCATATCTCAAAAAAAATTTTAATCAAAAAGTCAGAAAAATGTCCAACAAAAATTATATTCAAATATTAGAATTAAAAACACACCTCCCTGATTTTTTGTTGAATTTTTGAATTAAAGGAAAATATTAAAATAAAAATAAAACAAAAAATTAACAATTAAACTATTATCTAAAGGAAAAAATGCAAACCCTAGCCAAAAGTCATTAAAAGGTCAAAATTAAATTATATTCAGATTCTATGATTAAAGAAAAGCTTGTATGAATTTTTTTAGAATTTTTGTGTTAATGGAAGTATTAAAATAAAAATTATGAAACAAATATTTCAAATAAACTTTTGAAATTAAATTTCTATTTAAAAATATAAAAAATGTTAAAAAAAAATCAGAAACAATTTCTAATTAATTTTTTGAGTCAAAGATAATTTTTGTGGAATTTTTCACATCAAGGAAATATTAAAATAAAATAAACACTAAACAAATAATTAAATAATATCACAAATTTTTAAACCAATCAAAACATCTTCAAAAAATTATCATAAAAATGCACAAGGTCAAGAAAATTATTTTCAAGTTTCATGAATTTTTTCATAAGTTTTCATCAAGTTTTGATCAAGAAAATAAAATCAGAGATTCAATGAAAATTAAATAACAAAAACAAGAACAAGGCCAATGAGATGATGCCACGCATCATCTTCAACCTCCTGCCAAGGCCAAACACTCGTTTCCACCAGTTCCAACATGCTCACTTCTGATCCATCAAACAAACACGAATCTCAACCAAAATCCAAGAGATTAAGCTCAAATTAAAGTCGATATATCATACTACATCATGCAATTCGAATCAAACTCAGAGATCAAGCATAGATCAAGAAATCAAATCTCAAAAACTAGAAAAACTCACTACAAACATCAAAACCAGAAATATGATTTCACCAAATCTGCTTGAATCAGAGCTCAAATATACATCAATCCTAATGATTGGCCAGCTATAAACACAATGCACACCACAAAACACTTCAATTCATGCTCAAATCAATGTTCAGATTCAATGAGCATACCTGTAAAAGTGAAAAATAAATTCACTTGGTGCCTCTGAGATCTAACGAGAAACCATTCTAAATAGCTTCTTTGTGCTCCAATGAAGGTGTTTGAGTAGAGAAATAAGGACTGGATCAAGAGAATTGAGCTGCTCGATTCAAGTTGCAGAGCAAGAAAAATGAGAAAATTTTGAGGAGCTTCTTCCAATGCAGTGCGTGTGTCCGTGAAAGGAGAGCTTGAGCAGCTTATATAGAGTGTTTGGAGTGAGGTTAGAGTGGTAATTCAAGCTGAGAATCGTTGGATGGAAAAAAGTGATTTTTCTCTCAAACCAAAACAAGTGTGATGGCCATTTGCGTTTTGCTTCGTATTTAGGCAATGCTTGCAGTCGTTTTGAACAACAAAAGGAGAGTGTGAGTGAGTGAAAAAAGCGTGATGAGGTGAGTTGTCCTCTCTTGCACATGGGACTGACTTTCTTGAGTGAGAAGTTTCCCATTTTGTCCAAAATGTGAAAATGAGAGAGGCACGAGGTATGCACCTGGTTTGTCTTTTTTTGGCAAGCACATGAGGTGTCCAATTCGTGCCAAGCATGTGCAAGTGGATTCTGAAATGATTTAATCAAAACTGAACCAAAACTTGAAAATTGCCATGGCCAAGCATACACCAAAACATAGCTGACTTCCAACTGAGGCCATTTCAAATTCGCTCGTGCATTTTCCAAATTTCTTTGAGCCTATTTAAAATTCATATGATGAGCTTCACAATGATCTTTGATTCATCAAAAATGGTGGAGAAATGAAAGAGATGTGGACATTAGGATTCCTGGGCAAGTCAAGCCAACTTGCCCAAGATTGCGCCCGCGCTGGCCTGCCCATGTGCCTTCAAAAATTCGGTTTTGCCAACCAACTTCCTCAAACCACAACTTCCTCAATTTTAATCCAATTTGAGTGATTCCAAGTTTAATGAGAAGCTTTCATGGAAAACAACAAAATGCTCTTTTTAATTTTTCAAATTGAGGCTTGAGTCACAAGAAAATGATTCCACAAAATGGCATGCCAAGTGTTTGATGAAATTACGCGCGTGGCTTGCCCAAGAGAAGTCATCTTGGCACTTAGAATTTTTTTCAATTTTTAAGTTACTTCTTGAACAAGTTACACTCAAATTCACCATTTATCATGATTCAAAGATCAATTTGGGTATGGAATATGAAAAGATGATGCTTGAATTGATGGTTGACCAGAAGTCTACTTTGTCAACTCCTGATTTTACTGACTTTGGTCAAAATGACCAATTTGCCCATTTTGATCAATTGAATCATTTCCAATCCAAATTGAACCTCAATTTTTCAATCCTAAATGCTTAATAACATGTGGTGAATCATGGAAACAAGTTTGGGTAAAAAAGTCAAAGAAATCCTGATTAAATCCAAAACCCTAGTTTTGTACCATGTACTAGGAGATAGCTGATCAAGCTTCAAAACCCTAATTCCACTGGGCATCATGAGAGACTCTTTGATCAAGTTTAATTCTAATGATGATAAGATAGTGATGCTTCATGAATTGGATCATATAGACCCCAATTACTTCAACTTGGACCAAACCCTAATTTTCGTTAATATCTTAGGAGACTGATGAACCATATTCAAAACTTTAAATCTTCTGGGCATCCTGGCCAATTTCTTGTACTAAGACTTCCAAATACCAATGAGATGTTGTAGTTTCCAAATCAAAACTTGTACATTGATCAATAGCCTTGATCAAGCAAAACCCTAATTTGACTGGTGAATCAAAGGAGTGATTCCTTCTTATAATCAAACACAAACTTCAATCCTCTGATGATCTAAAGAGATGGATAGAAATCTTGAGATATGTAATAACTTTTGAGCTTGAAAGATCCAGAGGTTTAGATGATAAGGTTCTACTTGAGCAACTTGTCAATGCAATCAACCATCAAAGCTTGAGGAAAACTTGATAACCAAAATACTTTGATCCCATCACAATGTATGAATGCAATGTGTGATCGGTGGATCTGGAATTGACTGTTTAACGCTGGTTCGCGAAATGTCGCGGAAGCAAGAGTCGCCACCGTCTTTTATTTTCTCCAAATGGAAAGGACACAAGCACAGAAAAATTCCTTATAGAGATTGCTCTCGGTTCGGGAGGTAGATTTATAGAAAGGGAAGGTGTTAGCACCCTTTCTATCCATGGTTATCCATGGGCTCTTAGATACTTGCTCAATGTGTTTTCAAAATTGTTTGTTTGCTTTTCAATGTGGGTTTAAAAGAGTTTCTTTGAAAAATTTCAGTTCGACTCGTACGTCAGAGTGTTTGAAAAATTTGCTTTGAAAGCTTTTGAAAAGTGTCAGTGTGAAAAGATTTTGATTTGTTTTGTTTTTAAAGAGAGCAAGTATCCTTGAGAACCTATCTACCCTAAGGAATTCGTCTGTGTAAAAGTCCTTTAAAGTAGTGCCATCCCACCATTGAGAGGTAGGTAGCACCACCGTTGGAGGTGTTCGGGTCAATTCGAGTTTTAGGGACATGGTGATCACCAGAGCAATGGGAAGACACCTTAGAAGCTACCCTCATGCCAGGTTCCCGGATCATGAGGACTTACTAAGACATCCTCTACTCGACGATCACCTTTCGAGGCAAGGCAACAGTGAGGCGTACCCTAGGGGTGGTGTGTGCGAATTGTGTGTCGTTTTCATTGATATTTGTCTTGTCATGTTTGTTGTGATCTACGCTTGATTTTATTATGTCCATTCATTCTTTCATGCTTGGTTAACAGTTAAAATATTTGCGGGAAAATAAAACTAAACTATTACAAATGGCGCGGGTCCACATCGCCAAAATTAAACCGGACCCGATTTGACAGAAAATAAATAAAGCAAAGGAAATAAAAGTGCGAAAAGTGAATATTACAACGCTTTGGGAGAGATACATAATTAATTAAGCGAAATAAAATAAATGTGCGAATTAAATAAATTACGAACGAGGGCGTTGGACCCTTTTGCAAAAAATTAAAGCTAATGAATTTAATTAATTGGAATTAATGAGGAATAAAAAAAAATTAAAAATTGAAAAGGAATGTTTTTTGGTTTTTTTTGTATTTTTTAAGTTTAATAGAAAATAAAATGCAAACCCTAATTCTATTTATTTTTAAGTTATTAAGAAAAATATTGAATTTTTAACCTAATTTAAACCTAAGTTATTTATACAATTTAATTATAAAAATAAGTAAATAAATATATTATGGTAAAAAAGGAAAATTAAAAAAGAATAAAATTTATTAAACCTAATTCTACCTTTTTTGTATTTTTGTTTATTAAAAAAGAATTAAAATTGCAAAAACCCTAATTATACTAAATTCAATTATACAATTTATTTATGAAGATAAAAAATAAAAACTATTTATTACATTTTTTGTTTGTTTCTGATTTTTTATGATGTTTTTTATATTGTGTAAAAATAATAATTAATTTAAACAACTAAAGAAAATAAAACAACAATAAAAAATAGAATAAGAAAAAAAATAGAGAAAGCAAACCAGGGGGGGTTCAGGCCCCAATTGTGAGGTGTTGATTCAAAAGTTCTGGCCCAATCTTACAAGGCCTGATTGACTTTCGTGCAAGCATGTGGTGCGTTGACTGAAGTGTAGCGTGCTCTTTGATTCTTGGCCTTGGATTAAATCTCCAGATGAACGTGGCTGGCTTGATGATGGAGGCACATAGTATATCCACAAATCAAGCGCTGCATGGGATTAATTAATGAAAAATAATATTGAACATGTGAAAGACCTGGGGTTCGAACCCAGGTCATGTACCTCCACTACCAATCCTGCTTGCCAGCTGAGCTACACGCGCATTCAAATATATTATGACAAATAAATAACAAAAGGCAAAAGGAAAGCATTAGTGGTTGAAGCGCGCGAAATTTCAAACGCACCAACCACCGTTCGCCACAACTTCGTCTCCTTCATGTTCCCTGTAACACAAACACCAAAAGCAACGGTTTTGAACGCGTTGCATTAGGCAGGCTATTGAAAAATAGCGACTAGCGCTATGGTGTATATAAATTGATCGCGAATGGTGTTTCATGTTCGTCCAGGCTTGCTGAATACAACCATCATGGTCTTGAGGGCCAATTTTACTTGATCTTAAAAGCCCTAATTCCTTATCCTGAAAACCCTAGAATTTAAACATGGTGGAATCGAATATAACGCGTAATAATTCAATCAAAAGCATTGGTTAGCTTCGAAACATCACACTGAACAAGAATCCATAAATAAAAATGCAAAAAGATGCGTGAATTATGATATACGATTTTGAAAATTTCGTGACACAGTTTGAGTTTAATCTACCAATTCTTTGTGTTTGAGTTGATGTTAGGGATTGGAATCGCTTCTGGGAACCTTGAGGAAGCTATTGGAAAAGGAATGGTGCTTTGAATCCGCCTCTAGCAATGATTTCAGAATTGAGTTTTTTCAACAATTTTCCAAGTTTTTCTATTGTTCTTCTGCGCAGCTTAGGGTCTTCTATGATTAGGTTTTGATTCAAGTATTTGTATGGAAGCTATTAGGTCAACAAAACTCATAAAAATCTCTTGCAATTATGGATTAAGGATTTGATTTGTTAAGGATCTTTTTGAATCTTTTTCATGTGTATTTTGCTTTCAATCATGCCAATCAGCTCCAAATCTTTCCCCATTTGTATTTACACGAAATATTGAGTATCAAACATGCATAAAAAGATTGGTTAAGGCAAGTTAGATATTTTTCATGTATTTAAATAATTTAAATGAATTAATATAAATAATAATTCAAATAAATAAATAAAAAATGAGAAAATACTTCCCTTTGGGCCAAGTGGTCGTGCATATGATTGGAATGATGAATCATGGAAGAAAAATGGGCCCATTAGCAAATTTAGGTCATTTGAAGTAAAGTTGACTTTTCAAAATTCCCAAAAATTTCCCAACTTCCACAAGGCATAACTTGCTCAATATTTAAGCTTTTCACATGTTCTTGGACATTTTGGAAAGGTATTTGAGTCCTCTAACCAATGCCTTTGGTCCCATGTCATTTTGATTTACCAATCTCAAGTTATGTCCTTTAACTTAAAGTCCCTTTTTGTTGACTTTTGAAAATGACCTATAATGTTGAAATTGATAACTTTTTGTGAGAGAATTTCATGGACTTGAAGTATGAATATGAGTTGTAGGAAATGTCTTTCTCTTCAAAATGAGCTTTGGATGGAATTTTTCTGATAATCCATGTGAAAGTTATGCCCTGGTCAATTTCAGTTGACTTTTTCAACTGTCCAAATATAATAACTTTTGCATCTTGATGATTTCTGAGCCAAATTTTGAGAATCATGATCAAGCATTGATCAAATGATGTTTGTGGCTTCAAAATGATGTGTTGACCAAAAATTTGAACTTTTGACTGCCAAATGACCATTTTGCCCCTACAGTTGACTGTAGTGCAATCTAAGGTTTTGACTGTGCAATTTTGAGCTGAATGCCTTGAAACTTGATATGAGGATGCTTGACCACATTTGTAAGCATATGAGACTTGATTGGGCCCTTGAAAACTTCATTTTCTTGATCAGAACCCAAACCCTAGTTTTGATGGTATAGGAGACAGTTGGACTGCACAACCCTTGGGGAATTTTGTGACTTGGCTTGGCAATTTCTTGAAGAGTATGGGAGGGCAAATTTTGGGGTGCAACAGTTGCCCCTGTTCAATCTTCTTAGACCTGAGGATGTAGATTGGCGGACGTGCCTTTCGTAATCCGAGGGTAGAAGATGATTGAACACTAGAGTGCCCAGAAATTTGCGCTCGCATGTTAGCAGTGTAATGGGAATGGGCTTATAGATGCCATTTAGAGGTTGCTGGATAGGGTGATGGGCTTATAGATGCCATCTGGATGCTGATTGCGTAAGAGATTCCTTAGCGAGAACCTGCTTACCTGCAAAAGAAAAATGAGTACCTGACACGTTGCAGGAGCTGATTTCAGAAGCTTGGTATAGATGTGTCCTGACTGGTTACAGGAGCTGATTTCAGAAGCTTGGTATAGATGTGTCCTGACTGGTTACAGGAGCTGAGTCTGGAGCTTCAAAAGGAGATGAATGAACCAGGTATGGTTACTGCCTTAGCATGAATGGTAAGAGAACCTTGGGTGATTTTAATTTCAACAACGCTCGTTGAGAAAATCTTGGTGGGAAATACCATCTTCGCAGGATCGGAACGAGAACCATAGGCTATTATAATCTGAAAGGGACTCACCTCACTCGCCGTTGGAGAGGGAATCATAAGAAAAGGAATTGTCACTTCACACACCGTCGGAGAGGGAACCATAAGAGACTATCACCTCACACTCATCGTCGGAGAGGGGAACATTTGAAAAAGGAATTACCACCTCACGCACTTGTCGGAGAGGGGACCATAACTTCTGCTGAGTTTTTATCAGAAAAATCTGTTGGGAGTCGATTTAGCTGGGCTAGAGAAGGCTTTTTTATTTATTTATAAGGATGTGATGAAGGAATCTGAGACGATTGCTACTCCAAATCTATGATGAAGGAATCTGGGACAATTACTACCTCAGCAGGATGATGAAGAAATCTGGGACGATTGCTACCTCAGCAGAATGATGAAGGAATCTGGGACGATTACTACCTCAGCAGGATGATGAAGGAATCTGGGACGATTACTACCTCAGCAGGACGATGAAGGAATCTGATTACTACCTCAGCAGGATGATGAAGAAATCTGGGACGATTGCTACCTCAGCAGAATGATGAAGGAATCTGGGACGATTACTACCTCAGCGGGATGATGAAGGAATCTGGGACGATTACTACCTCAAATATATGATGAAGGAATCTGGGACGATTACTACCTCAAATATATGATGAAGGAATCTGGGACGATTACTACCTCAGCGGGATGATGAAGGAATCTGGGACGATTGCTACTCCAAATATATGATGAAGGAATCTGGGACGATTACTACCTCAGCAGGACGATGAAGGAATCTGAGACGATTGCTACTCCAAATATATGATGAAGGAATCTGGGACGATTGCTACTCCAAATATATGATGAAGGAATCTGGGACGATTACTACCTCAGCAGGACGATGAAGGAATCTGAGACGATTGCTACTCCAAATATATGATGAAGGAATCTGGGACGATTACTACCTCAAATATATGATGAAGGAATCTGGGACGATTACTACCTCAGCAGGACGATGAAGGAATCTGAGACGATTGCTACTCCAAATATATGATGAAGGAATCTGGGACGATTACTACCTCAGCAGGACGATGAAGGAATCAGGGACGATTACTACCTCAACGGGTAAAGACTTTTATCTGTTGATCGTTCTTTCCTGAAAAAGTAACGAATTAGTTGTATGCAATGTCATAATGCATGAATTGCCTGATTTTAAGATGTTCTCAAAAATAAATGAGATTGGGGTGATATGATGTGTCTATGCTATAATGATGTATGTGACGTTTTATGAATGTGTTTTTCGTCTAGGAAAGTAAATCCTTGACGAGTGCCGGGAAGTCGTATCCTGGGCTGATATTTGAAGAATAAGCTTTTACTCCTGCTGGGGATGATAACTGCAAGAATACCGGTAGGAGAAGATGACTCCGTTGAGGAATAAACTTGGCAAATGGAAGATTCTGCGGAGAGAAAAATACTCTAGCGACCATACTGGGAAGCAATACTCTGTGGGGGAGAGATGCTTTGCTGAATGTTGATAGTAACTTGCTGAGGATGTCTTGTTGTTGGAAGTGCTGATAGACTTCGCTGGGGATAAGAAGGCTTCGTCGACGACGCTCTTTCCGTGGCTTTTGGCTGAGGATAACCCAGTTATATCCTGTTAAGGAAATAACTTTTTGAATAAAGCCGGGAGATGCGTTCGTGTTCTGCGAGGGGATAAGCTTCCAGAATCTACTGGGGATAAGCTTATTGTTTGGGGATATGGATTCCAATTTTCTTGGGGAAACTGGATTGGACTCTCTTGGGGGAGTATTGAACCGTATTGGTTATGTTCTTCAACGGAACTTACCCTGATGCCTTGGAGGATAGAACAATCAGACTGCTTAGACCACTCTTTATTGCCCCTGTTTCTGATGTGGGAGAGGGAGACCTGTTGAGGTGTTAATAATCGTTGATGGACAAACCTTCTTCTGATAGGCAGGGTGGCAAGAGGACATGACATAGTCGTACGCTTTTGATCCCTAACTTTTGCCTGGACCGCCCTTTCGGGTTTTCAGTCCACCGGGATACCCATTTTTGCCCAAGCCGCCTTTTCAGGTTTTCGACTTGCCGGGTGTACAGATTTTTTCATTTTCATCCCTCATTTTGCCCGAACCCTTTTGGTTCGCCGGGAAGCCCTTATTTTTGCCTAGGTATGTCAACCTAGCGGGTCTTTGATTTTGCGTAGCATCTTTTCGACTATGTCCACGCTCTTAGAATGCAGGGAGTTGCCCCTGTTAGAAGTGCTTTGTCATGCTACCAGAAGGTGTTTGAGCAGGCAAGATTCGTTGTTGGAATGCCCCAAGTGACCCAGGTGGAGATTTGCCTCAGGCTATTTGGCCTCTTGAGAGATTCTCCGGATCTTGACTTAACTGCCCCAGATGATGGATAATAGTCATGCCATGCCCCTTGATTGGCGATACTCTTGTTCATTAGACTTTCATTGTGCGAATTTCCCTGCTGTTCAAACAAATAGTCATATGCCAACAATGTTATGTCAAAAATGCAAAGCTTATGTCTGTCTTGACGATTTTGAAAATGCATTCTTTTTCATAAACAAGTGAATGTTTGTAAAACATGATGTCAACTCCGTATTTACCGTAGGCCTTAAGGAGTCAGGATACCTTTCGTACAGTATGCTTTCGAACTAACCCATGCTTCGGCTAGGACTTTTGATGGTTGTAACGTGGCCTGGTTCACGGTTTGAGAAACAAAGGATAAAGGCTCAAATTTTGTTTGTACCCACCCGCTCTTCGTGATGTTCTCCAAACCTAAACTCAGTTGATCCTACGTTAGACCTTGTTCGAGTCTTTGCTTTGATTTTCCGGTGATGGTTCAAACATTGATGATTTGTTCTGACTAGGCCGTCATTTTTTGTTGAGGGTTTGTGAGACCTCTTTCTTGATTTTTGTTATCCCTTTCTTTTTTGCCTGAACTGTTTCCTTTTTTGGAATTACAGTCAGCGGGATGCCCCAGTTTTGTAAGTCTCCTTCGTGGGCTTTTTGATTTTGGTAATGACTGCCTGTCTTTATGATTGTTCTGGGCCATCATTGTCTTTCTTCGTTTTGTAAAGATCTCTTCGGTGCCATTCGTCATGCACTTGGATCAACTGAGAAGACTACCCGGCCCCGGGTTATGATTAAGGGTTTCAATTTTCGAAAATAAAAACTCCTACTTCTTTGGCTCAGAGGGGTTGACGAGGGATTATCTTCCTTATAACTCCAGTGTTTAGGATTTGAAACAATGCCTGTACCTCATCAGCGGGGTCTGTTCAAAAGCATACTGTAGATTCGGTATCGTTTTCGTCATCCTCCCTCAAGAGGCTTAGAATTAACGAGAGTTGACATCAGAAAAAATATGAAAACAATTTGCATATAGTGAATGCGAATATATTGATTCAAAATAGACATAAGCGATGCATTAATGTGATAACAATGTTTAACATGAATAAACGTTTGAACAATCAAGAAAAAATACAACTTGAACATTTGAATGAACAAAAGACATTCTCGATGATTTGGCGTAGGATCAGTGTTCAAACTCGACCTCCTTGGCGTCAATCAAATCTTGGATCTTGTTCTTCAAGGTCCAACAGTCGTCGGTGTCATGTCCAGGACTGTCAGAATGGTAGGCACATCTCACACCCGGGTTGTACTTGGGAGAGGAAGTATCAGGATTTTGAGGAGGATCCTTTAGTGTGATCAGTTTTCCCTCAGCAATTGCTGTAATGCCTGAGACAAAGACATGTTGATGTCAGTATACTTCCTATCTTGATGCTTTATCCTACGCCTATTGCTCTTTCTTGGTTGAACGGGCGTGGGATCAGAAATCTGGATTGCCCCTACATCATGACGACCCTTTTTACCATTTATAGCATTGGATTCTTTCTTCCCACTGTGGGGCTTTTTCTGAGTATCGGCGAGTGCGGTTTCTTGAATCTTCCCCGACTTGATACCAGCTTCAATTCTCTCCCCAGTCAAGACAAGATCTGTAAACCCAGCAGCCGAATTCCCAATTAGGTGGTTGTAGAATGGACCAGACAGGGTCCCCAAGAACATATCGACAAGTTCCCGATCAGTCAGAGGTGGTTGTACCCTTCCAGCAAGATCCCTCCATTTCTGCGCATATTCTTTAAAACCTTCACTTGATCCTAACGACATACCCTGGAGTTGGGTGCGCGTAGGAGCAAGGTCGGCATTATATTGATACTGCTTATAGAAAGCAGTAGCCAACTCCTCCCAGTTACGAACCTTGGTCCCATCTAGTTGATAGAACCATTCGAGATGAGTCCCTGAAAGACTCTCCTGGAAGAAGTGGATCCACAAATTCTTGTCCACCGTATATGGCTGAATCTTCCGAACATAGGACCTGAGATGTAACTTGGGACAAGACGCCCCGTCATACTTAGAGAAGGATGGTGCTTTGAACTTGTGGGGGATTATCACACCAGTTGACAAACCCAGATCTCCGAAATCCAGCCCAGGTACCTGTTGAACCTCCATAGCCTTCAACCTATCCTCCAACTGTTTGTACTTGTCCTCAGCCGGAGGGTATTGTTCGTCGTTGAAATCTGTCTCGTTGTCGGAGACCACTGGACTAGGCACCTCTCTCTCATGGTGACTGCTTTCCCTCACAGATGGGGTTGTCCTCTCAGTTTCAGTCTGCAGTGTATTCCCAGATCTGCGTCTAGGGCTGAACAAAACAGTCCTCTTCTTCTTCTTTTCTTTCTTCAAGAGCAAAGCCTTCAGATCTTGTTGCCCCTGGGTCAAATTCATGATCAGCTCTTGGAACTGGGCATTCTGAGCCTGGAGGTCCTTGATGGTGTGCTCGGTTGAAGATTCAGGATTCATGACGATCGGCTGAAATAAACAGTGAAGAAGGGTAAGCAACCTGTCAAGGGGCACCTGCAATGCAATGAGATGTATGACATGCATGTAATGTTTTCAAGGACCTCGCGGGAGAAACAAGAAAATTTGTTAGCATTTGAATTTATAGCTTGATGGAAAGAAACCCATGTTGTTGAGAATTCTTCTCCAAGGGTCAAAGGCTCACCATGTCTAGTGGGTCATAGCCCCTGACACCTTTGGCTAGAGGAAAATAAATCCCCTTTGCCCCTTGCTGGGTAATTGGTTTATCATGACCTGCATCACAAGCCCCTGAGATCCTTGAAACGGGTTAGGATGTATGCAATGGTATGCAATGGTATGATGTCATGCTATGCATGGGATAACATAAGTGACCCTGTTATGAGCCCCAATTAAGGACTATAAACAACCCTGCAAGAAATTTAGTACCCTGTTATGAGTCCCAATTAAGGACTATAAACAAGACCTGCAAGAAACTTAGTAAACCCTGTTATGAGTCCCCATTAAGGACTATAAACAAGACCTGCAAGAAATTTGGGTAAACCTTGTCATGAGTCCTAGTTAAGGACTATAAGCAAAACCTGCAAGAACTTAGTACACCCTGTTATGAGTCCCAATTAAGGACTATAAACAAAACCTGCAAGAAGTTCATGTGTCAGATAACAAGCATGCAAGTAGTCAAGTACGAAGGCACACAAGTCACACAAGAAAAGCCCTTAGGGTTTAAGGCCAGCATGGGGTCTGGGTAGTACCCTCTTGAAGTTGGTGGGTTCAACCTGTCCTAATCAAAGTAATCGGGTTCTAAGGTTCCCAATATCACTAGATTGCTTTCATTGTTCATCGTTTCGATTTAGCCACTGAACTGGCGACCGAAATATTCCAGGAAAGCAACCCTCAATTGAGTGTAGTATCGAGTATCAACCAACCTCGGACTGCACCAAAGTCAGTTATCTCACTACCCTAAAGAGGCCAGGATAGTTCAATTAAGGTTCCTAAGGTCTGTTGATGCTTCATGACACCACGCGGAGGCCCCGTACTCTCCTTGACTGAACTCAAGAGTTACCGGTACACACCAAAGTGCCACATCAACGTAGCAGACTGTTTCAACCATGTCGGTATACCCCGCACAGTTCCCTCACAGCCTTGTTGCTACTTTCTAAGAAGGTATCCCCCAGATCCGGGTTAGGATCTATAGAACTCCCAAGCAACCCACAATAATAAAGCAAACAAAGAAGACAATTGAAAACATAATTATGACCTAGCCCTAAGGTACACCTCACTTTAAAAGTTTCTCCCCAGCAGAGTCGCCAGTTCTGTGATCGGTGGATCTGGAATTGACTGTTTAACGCTGGTTCGCGAAATGTCGTGGAAGCAAGAGTCGCCACCGTCTTTTATTTTCTCCAAATGGAAAGGACAAAAGCACAGAAAAATTCCTTATAGAGATTGCTCTCGGTTCGGGAGGTAGATTTATAGAAAGGGAAGGTGTTAGCACCCTTTCTATCCATGGTTATCCATGGGCTCTTAGATACTTGCTCAATGTGTTTTCAAAATTGTTTGTTTGCTTTTCAATGTGGGTTTAAAAGAGTTTCTTTGAAAAATTTCAGTTCGACTCGTACGTCAGAGTGTTTGAAAAATTTGCTTTGAAAGCTTTTGAAAAGTGTCGGTGTGAAAAGATTTTGATTTGTTTTGTTTTTAAAGAGAGCAAGTATCCTTGAGAACCTACCTACCCTAAGGAATTCGTCTGTGTAAAAGTCCTTTAAAGTAGTGCCATCCCACCATTGAGAGGTAGGTAGCACCACCGTTGGAGGTGTTCGGGTCAATTCGAGTTTTAGGGACATGGTGATCACCAGAGCAATGGGAAGACACCTTAGAAGCTACCCTCATGCCAGGTTCCCGGATCATGAGGACTTACTAAGACATCCTCTACTCGACGATCACCTTTCGAGGCAAGGCAACAGTGAGGCGTACCCTAGGGGTGGTGTGTGCGAATTGTGTGTCGTTTTCATTGATATTTGTCTTGTCATGTTTGTTGTGATCTACGCTTGATTTTATTATGTCCATTCATTCTTTCATGCTTGGTTAACAGTTAAAATATTTGCGGGAAAATAAAACTAAACTATTACAAATGGCGCGGGTCCACATCGCCAAAATTAAACCGGACCCGATTTGACAGAAAATAAATAAAGCAAAGGAAATAAAAGTGCGAAAAGTGAATATTACAACGCTTTGGGAGAGATACATAATTAATTAAGCGAAATAAAATAAATGTGCGAATTAAATAAATTACGAACGAGGGCGTTGGACCCTTTTGCAAAAAATTAAAGCTAATGAATTTAATTAATTGGAATTAATGAGGAATAAAAAAAAATTAAAAATTGAAAAGGAATGTTTTTTGGTGTTTTTTGTATTTTTTAAGTTTAATATAAAATAAAATGCAAACCCTAATTCTATTTATTTTTAAGTTATTAAGAAAAATATTGAATTTTTAACCTAATTTAAACCTAAGTTATTTATACAATTTAATTATAAAAATAAGTAAATAAATATATTATGGTAAAAAAGGAAAATTAAAAAAGAATAAAATTTATTAAACCTAATTCTACCTTTTTTGTATTTTTGTTTATTAAAAAAGAATTAAAATTGCAAAAACCCTAATTATACTAAATTCAATTATACAATTTATTTATGAAGATAAAAAATAAAAACTATTTATTACATTTTTTGTTTGTTTCTGATTTTTTATGATGTTTTTTATATTGTGTAAAAATAATAATTAATTTAAACAACTAAAGAAAATAAAACAACAATAAAAAATAGAATAAGAAAAAAAATAGAGAAAGCAAACCAGGGGGGGTTCAGGCCCCAATTGTGAGGTGTTGATTCAAAAGTTCTGGCCCAATCTTACAAGGCCTGATTGACTTTCGTGCAAGCATGTGGTGCATTGACTGAAGTGTAGCGTGCTCTTTGATTCTTGGCCTTGGATTAAATCTCCAGATGAACGTGGCTGGCTTGATGATGGAGGCACATAGTATATCCACAAATCAAGCGCTGCATGGGATTAATTAATGAAAAATAATATTGAACATGTGAAAGACCTGGGGTTCGAACCCAGGTCATGTACCTCCACTACCAATCCTGCCTGCCAGCTGAGCTACACGCGCATTCAAATATATTATGACAAATAAATAACAAAAGGCAAAAGGAAAGCATTAGTGGTTGAAGCGCGCGAAATTTCAAACGCACCAACCACCGTTCGCCACGACTTCGTCTCCTTCATGTTCCCTGTAACACAAACACCAAAAGCAACGGTTTTGAACGCGTTGCATTAGGCATGCTATTGAAAAATAGCGATTAGCGCTATGGTGTATATAAATTGATCGCGAATGGTGTTTCATGTTCGTCCAGGCTTGCTGAATACAACCATCATGGTCTTGAGGGCCAATTTTACTTGATCTTAAAAGCCCTAATTCCTTATCCTGAAAACCCTAGAATTTAAACATGGTGGAATCGAATATAACGCGTAATAATTCAATCAAAAGCATTGGTTAGCTTCGAAACATCACACTGAACAAGAATCCATAAATAAAAATGCAAAAAGATGCGTGAATTATGATATACGATTTTGAAAATTTCGTGACACAGTTTGAGTTTAATCTACCAATTCTTTGTGTTTGAGTTGATGTTAGGGATTGGAATCGCTTCTGGGAACCTTGAGGAAGCTATTGGAAAAGGAATGGTGCTTTGAATCCGCCTCTAGCAATGATTTCAGAATTGAGTTTTTTCAACAATTTTCCAAGTTTTTCTATTGTTCTTCTGCGTAGCTTAGGGTCTTCTATGATTAGGTTTTGATTCAAGTATTTGTATGGAAGCTATTAGGTTAACAAAACTCATAAAAATCTCTTGCAATTATGGATTAAGGATTTGATTTGTTAAGGATCTTTTTGAATCTTTTTCATGTGTATTTTGCTTTCAATCATGCCAATCAGCTCCAAATCTTTCCCCATTTGTATTTACACGAAATATTGAGTATCAAACATGCATAAAAAGATTGGTTAAGGCAAGTTAGATATTTTTCATGTATTTAAATAATTTAAATGAATTAATATAAATAATAATTCAAATAAATAAATAAAAAATGAGAAAATACTTCCCTTTGGGCCAAGTGGTCGTGCATATGATTGGAATGATGAATCATGGAAGAAAAATGGGCCCATTAGCAAATTTAGGTCATTTGAAGTAAAGTTGACTTTTCAAAATTCCCAAAAATTTCCCAACTTCCACAAGGCATAACTTGCTCAATTTTTAAGCTTTTCACATGTTCTTGGACATTTTGGAAAGGTCTTTGAGTCCTCTAACCAATGCCTTTGGTCCCATGTCATTTTGATTTACCAATCTCAAGTTATGGCCTTTGACTTAAAGTCCCTTTTTGTTGACTTTTGAAAATGACCTATAATGTTGAAATTGATAACTTTTTGTGAAAGAATTTCATGGACTTGAAGTATGAATATGAGTTGTAGGAAATGTCTTTCTCTTCAAAATGAGCTTTGGATGGAATTTTTCTGATAATCCATGTGAAAGTTATGCCCTGGTCAATTTCAGTTGACTTTTTCAGCTGTCCAAATATAGTAACTTTTGCATCTTGATGATTTCTGAGCCAAATTTTGAGAATCATGATCAAGCATTGATCAAATGATGTTTGTGGCTTCAAAATGATGTGTTGACCAAAAATTTGAACTTTTGACTGCCAAATGACCATTTTGCCCCTACAGTTGACTGTAGTGCAATCTAGGGTTTTGACTGTGCAATTTTGAGCTGAATGCCTTGAAACTTGATATGAGGATGCTTGACCACATTTGTAAGCATATGAGACTTGATTGGGCCCTTGAAAACTTCATTTTCTTGATCAGAACCCAAACCCTAGTTTTGATGGTATAGGAGACAGTTGGACTGCACAACCCTTGGGGAATTTTGTGACTTGGCTTGGCAATTTCTTGAAGAATATGGGAGGGCAAATTTTGGGGTGCAACACAATGCAATATGATATTCATGATGAAACATAAGCCTAAATCAAGAGGGTAAATTTTGGGGTGCAACAGCTGCCCCTATTCAAATATCTTCAACATGATAAGTGAGAAAAGTGACAACTTTCGAACGTTTAGAGTTGAAGATGATTGAATACAAAAGATCCCGAAAATTTACACTCTTGAAGCAGAAAGAAACATAAGCAGAAAAACCCCAAGACATGCGTCAGAATGAAACTATAACACAGGTTGAAACAGAACAAAAACAAAAGAAGAGTAGACGCAACCAAACTTCCGGACAGATGTGCCAGGGCAAAACTGGGCTTCAAAAAAGGTGAGATAAAACTCAAACCACAGAGTATAGGCGAAACTAAGCTCTGGAAAATAAAATGTATGCGGGTGAGGAGGCAAAACTCTAAGCTCGACCCAAAGAAAAGTGGCTAGAGTGCGTGATTCTAGGAGCACTTGCTAATCTCAACTAAGATAGACAGCATGAAGGAACTGAAAGAATCCCATAAATGAGGAATAAAAGCGAGACAAATCTCGACTTAAAAACCAGTTAGGCGAAACTAAACTAGATGAGTACCAGGACGAAACTGGATTTCACACACGGGTAACAAGGCGAAACTCGACCCAAAGCAAAATGATGAGAGTGCATGTTTCTCAGAGCACCGGCTGGTCTCAGGTTAATAGATAGACAGTGACAAAGACTGATAGAAGAATCCAAGGAACAAAAGAGACTGATTTCAATCCAGGGACGCAGTACGAGCACTGCACTCGGTAAACGAACTCCGTCGAAGGGTCCAAGGTATGAAAGAAAAAACGAGACGAAACTCAACTCAAATAACTAGTTAGGCGAAACTAAACTAGAAGAGTACCAGGACGAAACTAGATTTCATGCACAGACGACGAGGCGAAACTCGACCAAAGCGATAGTGGTGAGAGCGCATGTTTCTCAGAGCACCTGCTGGTCTCAGATCATTGGATAAATAGTGACGAAAACTGATAGGAGCATCCACAGAACAAAGGAGACCGATTTCAAACCAGGGATGCAGTACGAAAACTGCACTCGGTAAACGAACATCGTCGAAGGGTCCAAGGTATGAAAACAAAAATGAGACGAAACTTGACTCAAATAACTAGTTAGGCGGAACTAAACTGGATGAGCAACAAGACGAAACTGGATTTCATGCGCAAGGCGAGGAGACGAAACTCTGAGCTCAACCCAAAACAAGGAGATTAGGGCGTACACCTAAAGACCTGCTGAAAGCAAATAACAAGACGAAACTGGTATTCGAAAAAGTGCATCAATAGACATTGGAATGAACCGGAGAGGGTAGTGAAGACTAAACCCGAGAAGACCGCTCCAGGGCAAAACTGAACTACAGTCAAGAGTAGACACTCAAATGATTGACATCAAAAGGATATTAGTACAGGGAGGGAACCGAGATAATGAGGACAAAAACCTCGCTGGGGATTTAACCCGGAGTATTTAGCAAATTCACTGGGGACAACAGAAATAATAATGGCTTATATTCCGATGCATGTTTGAATAATTTCTATATATCGCAATGCTCTATATAATGGAAATGCTATGCGTTTTGGTAGATGCAATGTAATGATGCATGTTTAAAAGTTTCACTGGGGAATGGCCAATTGAGAAACCAATAACCAAGAAGTCAGAACCTAACATGACTTGCAAAAATAAATTGCAAAATCTAAATGAGAGGAGAAAATATGGGGAACCGCTAGAGAGGGATCCTCGAAGAGATGAAATTTCACGGGGAATAACAACCGAGAAACCAGTAGAAACGAGCCACAAACACTGAGAGGAGCTGCAAAAATAAATTGCAAACTCCTAGGGAAGATTAGATCGACATTGTAGCTTCTGGAGAAGATTAGACATTGAGGGAGAAGATCAGGGCAAGACTGTAATCTCTGGAAAAGACAGCACGCGGCCGTGTTAAGGATGACACCAAGACAAAAAACTCGACGTGAGGGGTGAAAACCTTTGTTGGGGGGAACAAAGCTCTGCTGAGGAGATGGGACTTCGCCGGGGATACAGAACTCTGTTGAAGATTTTTTTTGTTGGAGACACTTTTCTCTGAAATGTAACCTTTGGATGGATCATGCAGATATTCACACAGTATCGACCTTACTGGGGATAAGGAAAGATCTTAACACAAGGATGCCCCAGTCAGCAGTTCGACTGGGAAATGAGAGGTCATGGCGAGGGATCTCTGTCGACAATTTTGTTGGGAAGTTGAAACTTCTTCAGAATGTAAGTTCCCATTTAAACAACTCCACTGGGGATGTGTGACATATCCAAACTTGAAGTCTCAGAAAGAAGTCTTTAAAAGAAGATTCCTGGGGCAACAAAACTTCGCTGCGGAAACGAAACTTCACTGGGGATAGGTAAATTCCTATTCATACACGAGCTCTGTCTAACAAAAGAAAGCCAAATATTCCCTTCCTGACAATCATTAAGCTCTTTACAGGTGTTCAACGTGTAAACTCTTTTTGATGTCAAACAAATGTTTTACATGCAGAAAGATGTTTATTTTGGGAATGAAAGACCTGATGCGATGATTATTTAAGCCTTGAAGTTGAAAAACTTATCAAAGGGTCGCATCTCTGTTGTGAATGAATCACTGACTAGAGCACACAAAAATTTCAAAACTTTTCCTCCCCCCTTTTTTAAGAAAATGAGTCAAGATGCGGGTGGTAAGATACCAACATGGATATACAACACATATTTGGGAGTTTAAGAAACGTTATCCTGTTGTAGTATGCTTTCGATTTAAACCCTTGTTTCAGTTAGGACTTTTAAAGGTTGTAACGTGGTCTGGTTCAAGGTTTTTTTTAGAAAAAAGTTTTTCAAGGCTCAAGTTATTTGGTGCCCACCACCTTCGTGATATTCTCCTGTCCTAAGTTCAATTGACTTATCACAAGCATTCATCTTCCAAAAGGATTTATAATGGTAGGGTGATCACAACAAATTCTCCAACATGATTGTCACTTAACTTTGCTGCTTTTGTTTTTGATATTATTGTTCCTCTTCTTTTGATGAAAATTTCATTGAATAAACTCTTTTCGGCCTTTTAGGCTCTCTTTTTTCCCTAACTTTTGCCTGGACAAAATCTTTTGAATTTCAATTTTGGAAGTCCAGCGGGATGCCCTAACTTTTTCCTAAGCGACTTGTTTTCAAGTTTCAACTTAGCGGGGTTTTTTGTTTCCTTTTTTATTCATACTTTCCTCTTCGAACAAGTCAACATGACTTTAGGTCTTTGAAATTTTTCTTTCTTTCTCTCTCTTTTTTTTGAAGAAAACAAATGCCTCATTCCTTGGTCGGTGAGGGATATCCATTATTGTATCGATTTGATCTCGATCTCAGGACTTTGTGAGGAAATGAACATCGTGGTTTAGACATTTTTCCTGACCTCATGATACGAAAGATAAAATGTGGTGATCCTCAGATGGGACATTCCTTCTGAAATTTGAATGCTTGGTCAAATCAACTGAACATCTACCCTGCCCCTGGTTTAAAAAGGGTTTTTTTTGAACGAAAAAGAAACTCCTACTTCGAAGGCTCAGAGGGGTTAACGAGGGTCTAACTTCCTTATATCTCCGGTGTTTGGGGATTGAAACAATGCCTGTACATCGTCAACGGGGTTCTACTCAAAAGCATACCACTATAGTCATCGTTTTTAGCCAAAATCCTTCCCCCAAACTCTTGGCTAAGCAAAAGAATTGGCACAGTTAGTATCAAAATGCCCGAAATACGATTTAAAGAGTGGTACTGGATGGATTAAGTAAAATGAAACAAAATTCAAGGCAAAAATATTCAACGCATCAAGACTGACATTCGACCATAAACAAAATCCTATATGCAGACAATGCTAAAACAATCAATCAAGATAACACATGAAAGTGCGACAAAGAAACATAATAAAAGCCATTATGGGGAAGAAATATCTCCAACTAGGTTCGTCGATCTCGCCGACCTGCCGTAATCTTGATATTATCCTGACCCATGACCTTTGCCAACAACAGGGAGATGTGAAACAAAAAGGCAAGGCATCCACCAGTAAAGTGAAAGAGAAATCCATCAAACATAGAACCAAACATGCCCCTTGCACAGGTAGCAGCTGTGTTTTTTATCCGTATTTCAAGCGATCAACTAACAATGACTTGTATTACCATTTCTGTGTAAGGTCCACGATGTTTATGTGCACATGCTTATAAAAAATATTGGACGTTTTTGCAAACAAAATAGTAAAAAGGGAGAAAAGAAAAGTATGCGTGTACTTGAAAGAAGATATTCTATTGATTTTGAGAAATCAACCTGTGAAAAAGGCATTTACATTTGGAAGCAAGTAATTTACAAAATCAAAGCAAACAAGTGTTTACAAATGGCAATGTGAATGTGAATATCCATCAAGTCCCGACTCTGCTATGACTCTTATGACTCTTATCTTCCTGCTTTCAGACATATCATTCTTGGATTAACTTTGAGCTTATGCCAGGTGACATAATGAAGGAAAGAGACAAAGGATCTCATGCCGAGCGTAGTTATTTGCTTTAAGTCCCTAACTTTTGCCTGAATTGCCCTTTCGGGTTTTCAATTCACCAGGACACCCTCTTTTTGCCTAAACCTCCCTTTCGGGTTTTCAGTTTAGCGGGTTTTTTTATAATTTTTTTTATGCAAATTATTTTTTAACTACGTCAGCATTCACAGGGAGAGGGAAGTGCTCTCCATCCATAGTCGTGAGCATCATCACTCCTCTAGAGAAAACTTTTCTAACCACGAAAGGACCTTCATAAGTTGGAATCCATTTGTCCCTGGGATCTCCCTGGGGGAGAATTATCCTTTTTAGCACAAGGTCACCTGGCTTGTAACACTGAGGCCGTACCCTTTTATCAAAAGCTTTCCTCATCCTTTGCTGATATACCCGACCATGACATACAACCGTCAATCTCTTCTCGTCAATAAGTTCTAACTGATCCAGCCGATTCTGTACCCATTCACTTTCATCCAGCTCAACATCTCTCATGATCCTAAGAGAAGGAATCTCTACTTCTACCGGCAATACTGCTTCTATGCCGTACACCAATGAAAATGGAGTTGCCCCAATCTAAGTATGCACAGTGGTGTGATAACCATGCAAAGCGAAAGGCAGCATCTCATGCCAATCTTTATAGGTTACTGTTGTACCCCAAAAGTTTCCCTCCCATTTCATCAACATTTTCTCACCACAAGACCCTTGGAGCTCAAGATCCAGTTAGGGTTTGCCCTGCTCAAGACTTCTCCTTGCACTGTTGACCCAAATTAGGGTTTGAGTTTGCACAAAGATGTTTTGACCTAAAAGGCCCAAAATGACTTTCATGCTTCATGTTGGACTCACAAGTTTATCCATACCAAGTTTCAAGTCTTGATTCCAATCTTTGCCCAGTCAATTGGACAGTTGACCTAGAAATCAACTATATTGGGGAAAAGTCAACTATGGTCAATTGACAGTCAAACCTCATGAAATTTGACCCTCATCAACATTATGAACTCATATGAACCATTTGGTCAAGTTTGGATCACAATTCCACAAGAAATTTGATCAGATCACCAAAAGGGCAAAATGGTCATTTTTAGGGTTTTGACTGCACAAAGGCAATTTTTGACTGTTTGACCTGGACAATGGCAAACCAATCTCACATATGGACTCAAGGACTCAATGGCATTATCTTGACATGTTCAACAAGTTTAAAAGATCCCAAATGCACAAGATTGACAGATGAATTTTCCAGTCAACTGAGCAAAATTTGATTGTATACTGAAAAGTCAAACTTTGACTTTTTGGTCAAAATCAAGTGCCAAGATTCATTTTTCATCAAGACATGTCAAATTATGGAATTTTTTCATCAAGAAATCAAGAATCACAAATTAGGGTTTGAAATGAAGAAATTTCATAACTTAGATTTTTTCTAAGTTATGAAAATTCCTAATTTTTTCCTAACTTTGTCCCATTTTTTCATCAAGATGCATTTGGATTCAAACAAATCTCAAAACATGAAAGTTGTGGTACATTGCAAAATCTACAACTTTGATTCACAAAGTTTCCTCAAAAGAAGCTTGTAGCTCAAGTTATGATTTTTGGAATAAGGGTGCAAAACATTCTTAACTTAGAAAAATTTTGACCTATTTTAGGCAGGATTTTTGCCTAACTTCATGGCCACTTTTCACATGCTTCCACTTGGAATTTCAACTTGCAATACAAAGATGGATTGTATTACACATTCCAAGCTTTCCAAAATGTCCAAGAACTTCTCAAAAACCCTTGTGGTTAGGGAGAATCGAATTTGTCAATATGGGCAAAAGTCACTTTGTTCATGAGCCATTTACATGTTCATACACTTTGCATTTTTGAAATCAGTTTGCACAAGCTAGTTACAGGCCTCTAATCTCATTTACACTAAAAAATTAAATTCCAATCCATTGTGTTCTAGCATTATTTTGCTCATTTGGTCATTACACAAAGAATCAAGCCATATTTGGAAAAAGTGATTTATCTATTCTTGTAAAGTATGGCTTTATGTCAAAACATGAATCAAAGAAGTACAATGCAAATCTCTAAGGCACAAGTTATTGAACTAATCCCACTGATCAAGACTAACTTTGCAGCATGTTTAGGGGGCCTGCATAAGCTTGTAACTCAACTTGGCATTTTTTGACTTAAGATAGAAGCAACTTTGCAAACACAACACCAACTCTCATTCCTGTCAACACAAGCCTAAGCAAACTTGTTGAACACATTCCAAACATCAAGCCTGACCTAAAACACGAGCCAACCACCTTCAATACCTCCTCATTCACAGAAACACCTCCTTGCTGCAAAAAACAGAGTCCCTTTTGCAACTTGACTTCCACAAACACTTCCACTCGTGCGTTTTGGCTGAAACCTTTGCAAACACACTACATAACATCCATACAAACTATTCCAAGCATTGAACTGGAACTGTAACAACCATAGCCAAGTCTGCCATTTTCATTTTTCATCTGTGCAGGTTAACTTCTGTAGCTCGATTCAGCAAGATTCAAAGCAAGCTAAGCATAGAGGAAGCATCCCTGGACCTCAAGCAAGTTGTACAAGTCCTCACATTGCATTAAAAGTGCCTCCATTGCTGCACACGAATCAAGCTGAACAGGTAAAAGTTTGAACTCCTATCTCTTAATCCAGGCATATCTAGGCTTAGGTTTGTGAAGAGGTTATATCATACTCATGTCCCTGAAGCCACCCATATCCTCACTTTTCATTTATATTGTGTGTGCTAAGAGTATTTTGAATCTGAACATCTGAAAAAAACTAGGTCAGGAATTGGGGGAGAAGAAATTCTCTCTCATTTCTGAGAGTTAGATTAACTTTTTTATATGTTTAGAATCGTGGCTTCAAGCTCTACAAGTTTCATGTTTTAAGATTTGTCAAAGGATCAAAGAATCAGGAGTTAGGGAGATGAACAAGAAGGCGCGCGTTTTTTGTTTGAATCTGGCCAGAGGTTGAAGACAAAGTTCTTCTGGGCTGGGCCTGTTTCATCTTTCTATTTGCACCACTTTTCCACACTTGCACCCCCTTGGTCCATTGTGTTTATTTTTATCATTTTTTGACTTTTTCTTTTTGTTTCTGACTGATTATTTTTTGCCAAAATATAAAAATACTAAAAACATTTTTTCAACCATTTTTGCATTTTATTTGGATTTTTGTTTGTTTTATTTGAATTTATACATGTAAATAAACATATTACCTTTTATTCAAAAATACAAAAATAATACAAACACATTTTGTTTTCTAATTTTATTTTATTTTATCTTTTGAAAACATTTTCTAAAAATATACTTTTTTTTTGTAAATAATAAATATTTTATTTTTGTACATATTTAACATATTTAATAAATAATAAATACTTATATATTTATTAGAATATTTAGGATAAAAATACAAAAATAATACATTTTTATTTTTATTAATATTTGACCTCAAAAATCACTTTTTTACAATATACTTCCTTTTTATTTATTTTTTGTACATAATTAATAAATGTTGTATATATTAAATAATAATTACCTTTTATTTTCAAAATTAGGGTTTTGCCCTAAAACATGAAAAATACCCAAAAATTATCCTTTTTATTTTTGTTTATTTGTCACATGAAAAACCCTTTTTAAATACATATGAAAATCATTTTTGCATCTTGCATATTTATTTTATTTTATTTAATTATTGTGCAATTAAATAATTTGAATATTCAATTTGGATGTAATAGTTTAGATTTAATTTTTCTTGCTAAATATCCCCCATTTGAACATTTGTACCCCCCATCCCATAATTGTGTTGTAATAATTTAGGATTTTATTTTTCGCATTTAAAAGCTTTCTAAATATGCCATGATAGACTTAGGGTTTGTATGCAAAAATCAACCAAACAAATAGCTTGACCTAATTCAAAGATAGCCAAGCATGAAAATGGACAACACCAAACACACTTGCACCCTTAGGGTTACTCCACTTGTTGCCTTCAATAATGGGCCATGTTGCATGTTAGGTATCTTTGGCAAAAACAAAACAATATCAAATGATCATAGTCCCTCGATGACGCTTTCGAAAGTTGCCTAAAAATGATCAAGTCCCTCAAAGGAAAAAGTTGCCAAAGACATTTGGAACCATTGCAATCATGGTCTAAACGATGACCCGCGCCCGTCCCGTTCACATCCTAACACAAGATTGTCCACCAAATACAATGGTGGAACAAAATTGTTAAAAGGGTTAAAACATAGCAAAGATCTTTGAGTAAATTTAGGGGTAGACAACTCTTGGTTACTTGCCAACTTGCAAAACAAAAACACTTGCCTATTTTTCAAAATCACACATCACAACACACTTTCAAAACCACTTTCAAAAACATTGAAAACTTTTCAAAAGATATACACCTTTGTATACATCCAAACATGGGTCATTACAAAGGTTGCCACAACAAATGGCCTCTTTTCAAAACATTTTCAAACCCACACACAAAGCACCATTTCAAACAATTGAAAGCACCATTTCAAACAATTGAAAATCAAGGCAAGTTGATCTAAGCAAGTAACTAAGAGCCCATGGATAACCATGGATAGAAAGGGTGCTAATACCTTCCCTTTCTATAATCTACTCCCCGAACCCAAGAAAACATCTCAAAGGTTTTTGCTGTGCTTTTTAACCTTTCCTTAGGATAAAATAAAAAGTCGGTGGCGACTCTTGCTCAACCGAAACATTTGCGAAAACAAACGCAAAACCTCAAGTCAGTTCTCCCACCGTATCATAGAACTGGCGACTCTGTTGGGGATTATTTTAAAGTGGAGTAACCTTAGGGCTTAGATCACCCTCTTGCATGACTAATTGTTTGCTTTGATTGCTTTACATCTTGGCTCTCTTGTTTGGGATTGAAATCCTACACCCGGATTTGGGGAAACATTCATAGATAGCAATACGTTGTGGAAACTGTGCGGGGTATACCGACACGGTTGAAGCAATAGCTATATTAGTGCGACATATTTGTGAGTACCGGTAACCCTTGAGTTCAATCAAGGAGAGTACGGGGCCGCTGAGTGATGTCACTAAGCACTAATGACCTAGAACCTTACTTGACCATCTTGGCCTTTCATTAGGGGTAGTGAGATGACCGGCTTTGGTGCAGTCCGAAGTTGGTAGATACTCGATACTACACTCATTGAGGGTTGTTTTCTTGGAATATTTTGGTCGCTAGTTAAGTGGCTAAACCAAAACAATGAACATGGAAAACAATCCAATGATATTGAGCTCCTTAGAACCCGGTTACTATTTATAGGACAGGTTTTTAAGCCAACTACACTCAAGAGGGTACTTACCTATGAAACCCCATGCAAGCCTGAAACTAGGGTTTTGTGTGAATTGCTTGTACATATGTTTGTGCATACATCATGAACATCATAAAGCATCATATGCATTCACTAACCATTTCAAGGGTTTAGATCTTCATCTTTGTTCTTGTTTTGTAGGTCATGGAAATTCTTCGCAGGAAAACTATCCAAGTCAACCTTGTGAGAATCCCTCCTCAACTCAAGGAGCTCACATCCAGGATTCCGGAAAGCTCTCCCTTCCGTGAAAGACATGGTAGACTGCTCAGATTAGTCAATACCAACATTGAAGAGGACATGGTAAAGGTGTTGTTCCAGTTCTTTGACCCCCTTCACCACTGTTTCACTTTCCCCGACTATCAATTGGTGCCCACTTTGGAGGAATTTTCTCAACTCCTGAGAATTCCTATTCTTAATCAACTACCCTACAACGGTACGGAAAAGGAACCAAAGCCTGAAGATGTTGCTCAAGCGCTACACTTGCCACCATCTGACATCAAGGGGCATTGGGAAACTAGAAGCAGTGTCAAAGGCTTCTTGGCAAAATTCTTGTTTGAGAAAGCACAAGAGTGTTGGAATTCATTGGACCTACAAGCCTTTGAAGAAATTGTGGCACTCCTCATTTATGGGTTGGTCTTGTTCCCAAATGCTGACCAGCTTGTAGATGTCAACGCCGTCAAAATCTTCTTATCCAGAAATCCAATACCAACATTGCTTGGGGACATTCTTCACTCATTTTACACACGAACAATGAGAAAGAGGGGTGTTCTCATGAGCTGTACTCCTCTCCTTGCAAGGTGGTTTATTTCGCACCTTCCACAATCTGTCTTGAAGAATGACCAAGGCCTAAGGTGGTCACAACGGTTGATGACCCTCACTCACTCTGATGTACATTGGTGTTCTCGGTCCATAGAAAATGTCATCATCGTCGATCATTGTGGAGAGTTCCCTAATGTTCCATTGTTTGGCATTAGAGGAGGCATTACCTACAAGCCTTGCCTAGCTTTGAGACAATTTGGTTATGCACGGAGGGATGGCCCTCACGACATGTTGATTCCTGACCTAGTTTTTGACTTTGACAACGATGCGCAAGGACTTCGCCAAAGATTCATCAGAGCTTGAAGGATGCCTAACAAGGTAGACAACAAGACACTGGGGCACAAGAACTCCATCCCTCTTGAGCCTTATCTCAAGTGGGTACGAACCCGAGCCCAGAGTCTAATGATGCCTTACCCTCATGTTCTCCCTGTGATTAAAGAGCCCGTTAAGGAAGGAGAGGTTCCCTATACCATCCTGTATCCTGACATGCCTACATCATGGGAGGAGAAGCAGAAGAGTTGGATCCAACTCAAGGAGGAACGAAACACTTTTGAAGCCAGCTTCTACGCCAGTGAGAAGAAGGTTTTGGAGCTTACCCGTCGACTCCATGAGGAAGAGACCCTCAACACCTACATCGCACCAAAGAGGATGCGCAACGTCTTTTTACCTTGAGAAGTTTTTTGTAATATTTGGCCCATGGGGCATTTATGTACTGACAAATTTCTTCTTATTAATATGACGTGCGTTCTTTTTGTTTGCAACAATTTTGAATTTTCTAAATCCTTGAATGCATTGCATACATAAACATATCATTCATCATGCGCATAAGCAGGTCTCCACACCAGGTTTCCTTATCTTTCTGCTGTTTATTTCAGTAAGATGGATCTCGAACAGACAGTCAAGGACTTGCAGTCTCAGAACTCACAGTTTCAACATCTCCTGATGACCTTGGCTAAGGGTCAGGAGGATCTGAAAGCCCTGCTGGGGAATAAAGAGCAAGTGAAAAAGAAGAAGAAAAGAATCGGGGTGGCTACCCTAGGAAGAAGGTTTGAGGGTGAAGCCAGAAGAGTGCTTGAATTTCCCCCTACATCTGAAGAGGGAACCAGTAAAGGGAATGCGGTTGCGGTACCTTCCGAAGCCGAGGCTGAAGAAGGAGAGGCTGAAGAAGACGAAGACTACTCTGAGCAACAATACCCGCCCGCCGATGATAAGTACAAAGGCTTGGAAGACAGGTTGGCAGCTATGGAGCTGCAGAGAGTTCCCGGCTTAGATTTCGAAGACTTGGGATTAGTTGCTGGAATTGTGATCCCCCCGAAGTTCAAAGTGCCAGTTTTTGCAAGATATGACGGGCTATCCTGCCCGAAGATGCATCTCAGATCATATGTAAGGAAGATCCAACCTTACACTGCAGACAAGAACCTTTGGATCCATTTCTTTCAGGATAGCCTTTCAGGGGCTCAAATCGAGTGGTTCTATCAGCTGGATGGAGCCAGTATCCGAAACTGGGAGGACTTGGCTACTGCATTTTATAAACAGTATCAGTATAATTCTGACCTCGCTCCCACACGTACCCAACTCCAGGGTATGTCACTGGGAACGGGCGAAGGGTTCAAGGAGTATGCACAAAAGTGGAGAGACGTGGCTGGCAGGGTGCAGCCACCGCTGACTGACCGTGAACTTGTTGACATGTTCCTGGGGACCCTGTCCGGTCCGTTCTTCAACCATCTGATTGGTAATTCTTCTGTTGGGTTCACAGACCTGATCTTAACCGGTGAGAGGATAGAAGCTGGTATCAAGTCAGGGAAAATACAGAAAAGTGCCTCCGTGAGTACTGAAAAGAAGCCCTTCAAAAAGGAAGCCAGTGCTGTTTATGGTCCCATAAGACAAATTAAACCGGAACGCCACCAAGCTGTCAATGCATTGGTAATTTCAAAGCCTGCTACTGCTCCTCAGCAATACAACCAACCAAGGGGCGAGAGGCCCAAAAGGCAGTACACTCGGCTCAGTATGACCCTGTCTCAGATTTTGCCGCAACTACTGTCAACCAATCTGGTAACTGTCAAAGAAGCTCCGAAGGTAGTGAACACAGCTTCTCCAAAGTACAACCCCAACGCCCGTTGCGCTTATCACTCTGATAGCCCGGGGCATACTACAGATGATTGCTGGGCTCTAAGGAATAAGGTTCAGGACCTTATTGATGCCAAAGAAATACAGTTTGAGGCGCCCAAAAGACCCAATGTTGTGACTGCTCCCATGCCCCAGCATGGAGTAAATGCTGTGGAAGAAGACCAGTATGTAGCCTTCATGGAAGAGATTGTTACTCCATTGTTGACCTTCAAAAGGAACCTGTTGCTAGCCGGTTTATTTCCGGGGTGTGGTAAAGGTTGCCTTCTATGTGCTATTTCACCTGTTGGTTGTCCCTTACTGAAATCAGGTATCCAAAGCCTGATGGATAGCAAAGAAATCTTGTTCGAAAATATTGTTGTTCCTGCTACCCCTACCGAAGAAGTTTCTATTGTTACTATTTTTAACAACCCTCCTAAGGCTCCCTCAAAGAAGCCTGTCAAAATCATGTCCACTCAGAAGATTGCTCCTATCATCATCACTGTTCCGGGGCCTCTCCCTTATACGTCCGACAAAGCTGTCCCGTGGCACTATGGGGCAGATGTTTATGTGCTTGGAGTTAAACAAGAGTTTGATACTAGTACCGGTGTCAGCAACATCACCGGGCCTGCCAAAATTACTCGCAGTGGTAGGCTGTTCTCACCAGATATTGCGCCACCAACAATTCAGAAACCTCTTGTCATTTCACCTACAAGTGTGCCTGCTTCCCTTCCTGGTCAAGTTCCTGTTTCTACCCCTGCTGTCGAGTCATCTGACGCTCGGGGCAAAGGGATTGCTACTGATTTGCATGCCCTGATGGAGGCACCAAAAACAACCACTGTTGAAGCTTCCCAGCAAGAGATGGAAGAGATTCTCAAGATTATCAAGAAGAGTGATTTCAACGTAGTTGAGAAGCTGGGGCACACCCCATCAAAGATTTCAATGCCATCACTATTGTTGTGTTCAGAGGCCTATGCCAAGGCCCTGATCTCCTTCCTGAAGACGGCCCATGTGCCACAAGAAACGTCTGCCGATCAATTTACTGATTGTGTGGCCAACTTGACTGCTGATAACGGTTTGGGCTTCTCTGACGCCGATCTGACTGCCAAAGGAAAGAACCATAACGACGCCCTGCATGTCTCCATTGAATGCAGGGGCACTACTCTTGCCCATGTGTTGGTAGACACCGGTTCTTCATTGAACGTATTGCCCAAGAGGGCCCTAGACAGGTTGGATTGTGAGGGTTTGGAGCTCAAACCTAGTAACATTTTTGTCCGAGCCTTTGACGGTTCGAAAAGGATGGTACATGGGGAAGTTGACATTCCAATCAGGGTTGGTTCTCAAGTTTTTGATTCTACTTTCTATGTGATGGATATCCGACCATCCTATTCTTGTTTGCTGGGTCGTCCATGGATCCACAAGGCTGGAGCTGTGACCTCCACACTACATCAGAAGCTTAAGTAATCGGTTAGAGGAAAGATTGTTACAGTTCAGGGGGAGGAAGAGTATATGGTCAGCCACTTAAACTCGTTCCGGTACATAGAAATGGATGGGGAATTCATTGAGACTCTATTCCAACACTTTGAAGAGGTGCCTCAGACACTGGCATCAGCTGAAATTGTGACTATTGAAGACCCTCCTTTGAAGATGGCTTCCCTAAAGGATGCCCGGGCTGTTATTGAGAAGGGTGAGTGTGCAAACTGGGGCCGACTTCCTGACTTCACTCCAAAGACTGACAAGTTTGGTTTGGGCTTCACTGCAGAGGCTCAGAGGGCTGTTCGTAAAGCAATAATTGGAGGACCTCCTGTGTTCATCACCAACCCGGGAGTGAATGTTATTGAAGACGGCGTGGAAGAATCTGAATTCGACAGCTGGATCTACCCAACAACCGACGATGGGCCAAGCAACTGGACTGCGAAAGACTTCACACCTATTACTTTTGTCACTCAGTAATGAACTCTTTTGTTTTGAATTTGTAACAAACAATATGTTGAAACTTTTATGGCTCGGTGTCCTACCCGGGGCACCGTGGCTTCATTTGTGAGGGCTTTTGTGTGTCATTTTCATATATCATCAATAAAAACATTGGACGTTTGTTGCATTTCAAAATCTTGTGCTCCTTTTCTTTCTTTATTATATATTGCAAAACAGCTATATTTACACACACTCACCTATACAGGTTCCAATCCACTCTGGATCTCACTGGTAACGACTCTACTACTTCCAGTTATGACTTCGAAAATCCAATCAACTTAGCCGAAGACGAAGGTGAAGATGATTGCGAAGTGCCTGGTGAACTTGCAAGATTGCTACTCCAGGAAGAGAGGGCCATTCAGCCACATGAAGAGCCAGTGGAAACGGTAAATCTGGGTACTGAGACAGACAGAAAGGAAGTCAAGATTGGTGCCAATCTAGAGCTCAGTGTGAAACAACGATTGATTCAGATGCTGCATGACTATGTGGAAATCTTTGCCTGGTCTTACGAAGACATGCCTGGGTTGGATACCGACATTGTGGTTCATCACCTGCCTACCAAGGAAGACTGCCCTCTGGTAAAACAGAAGGTCCGCCGTATGCGTCCAGAAATGTCCGAGAAAATCAAAGCTGAGGTTATGAAACAATTTGATGTCGGGTTTCTAGCAGTGACTTCTTACCCTCAGTGGATTGCCAACTTGGTTCCAGTGCCGAAAAAGGATGGTAAGGTTCGAATGTGTGTTGATTACAGGGATTTGAACAGGGCGAGCCCTAAGGATGATTTCCCTCTGCCTCATATCGACGTTCTGGTTGACAATACTGCTCAGTATAAAGTTTTCTCCTTCATGGACGGCTTCTCCGGTTATAATCAGATCAAGATGGCTCCTGAAGACATGGAGAAGACCACTTTTGTTACTCAGTGGGGAACCTTTTGCTACAAGGTCATGCCTTTTGGGTTGAAAAATGCTGGGGCAACCTACCAACGTGCCATGGTTGATTTATTTCATGATATGATCCACCATGAGATAGAAGTATATGTCGATGATATGATTGCAAGGTCCCAAACTGAGGAGGAACACCTTGACCATCTACGGAAGTTGTTTGACCGTCTGAAGTTGTACAAGTTGAGGTTGAACCCAAACAAGTGCACCTTCAGGGTGAGATCTGGAAAATTGCTAGGCTTCATTGTAAGCGACAAAGGCATTCAAGTGGACCCTGCCAAAATGAAAGCCATACAAGAGATGCCAACTCCCAAGACAGAGAAAGAAGTCAGAGGCTTTCTAGGACAGTTGAACTACATTGCCCGATTCATCTCGCATCTAACTGCTACATGTGAACCAATCTTCAAGCTGCTGAAGAAGGATCAAGTAGTACGTTGGAACGATGAATGTCAGGCCGCTTTTGAAAAGATCAAAGAGTATCTCCAAGAGCCACCCATTGTTATGCCGCCGGTTGAAGGGAGACCTCTAATCCTATACTTGACAGTACTTGACAACTCAATGGGGTGTGTGCTGGGGCAGCATGACGAGTCTGGCCGAAAAGAGCATGCTATTTATTACCTTAGCAAAAATTTTACCGACTGTGAGACCCGATACTCACTGCTCGAGAAAACTTGTTGCGCTTTGGTATGGGCTGCTCGCCGGCTGAGACAGTATATGTTGACTCACACTACTCTGTTGATTTCAAAAATGGATCCAATCAAGTACATATTTGAAAAGCCCGCCTTGTCCGGAAGAATAGCAAGAGGGACGGTGATCTTGACGGAATATGACATCCAGTACACGACTCAAAAAGCAATCAAGGGAAGTGTATTGGCAGACCATTTGGCACATCAGGCAGTGGACGATTACCAGTCGATGAATTTTGAATTTCCAAACGAAGATATCATGGTAGTGACTGATTGTGAAGTACCTGGACCGGATGAAGGACCTGAAGAAGGATCTCGATGGTCTATGCACTTTGACGGAGCCTCGAACGCTTTGGGTAACGGCATCGGCGCTGTGATCATATCCCCTAAAGGCACTCATACTCCACTTACTGCCCGACTATGTTTCAACTGCACCAACAACATGGCAGAGTATGAGGCATGTATCATGGGTCTTCAAGCTGCAATCGATTTAAGGATCAAGTTTCTGAGTGTCTTCGGAGATTCCGCTCTCGTGATCAATCAGATCAAAGGCGAGTGGGATACGAAACACCCAAATCTTATTCCTTACAAGGAGTATGTGCTGACATTGCTTCCCCACTTCGAGGAGATAACTTTTGAACACTTCCCAAGAGAGGAGAATCAGTTAGCGGATGCACTAGCTACGATGTCTTCCATGTTCAAAGTCAAATGGGATAACGAGGCGCCCCGGATCATTATTTGGAAGTTGGACGAACCGGCACATTGCTGCGATCTTGAGGCTGAAGAGGTAACTGAAAAACCTTGGTATCATGAAGTGAAGAGGTACCTTGAAGCTCATGAGTACCCCGAAGGCGCATCGGTTAATGATAAGAAGTTCTTGAGAAGGTTTGCGGCAAAGTTCTTCCTCAGCAACGACATTCTCTATAAGCGAAACCATGATTCAACTTTACTGCGTTGTGTGGATAAGACTGAAGCAGAAAAGATCATGGCGGAACTACATGAAGGTACATTCGGAACACATTCCAGTGGACATACCATGGCAAAGAAAATCCTTCGGGCAGGATATTTCTGGTCCACAATGGAAGCTGACTGTTACCAGCATTCTCGAACTTGTCATAAATGCCAGATCTATGCTGATAAGGTGCATATTCCTCCGGTTCCTCTGAACATCTTGACAGCGCCTTGGCCTTTTGCAATGTGGGGCATTGATATGATCGGAGAAATCAGACCGACGTCATCCAACGGGCACCGCTTCATCTTAGTAGCGATTGATTACTTCACAAAGTGGGTTGAAGCAGCTTCCTATGCTACCGTAACCAAGAACGTCGTGGCGCGGTTCATTCGGCACAACCTGATCTGTCGATACGGTGTACCTGAGAGGATCATTACGGATAATGGTACCAATCTCAATAACAAGATGATCACTGAGCTCTGTGAACAATTCAAGATACAGCACCACAACTCTTCTCCCTACCGGACGAAGATGAATGGAGCTGTAGAAGCAGCAAATAAGAACATCAAGAAGATTGTGCAGAAGATGACAGTGACCTACAAAGATTAGCACGAAATGTTGCTGTTTGCTCTTCATGGGTACCGTACCTCAGCACGGACGTCAACAGGGGCAACTCCCTTTTCCTTGGTCTATGGCATGGAGGCAGTCTTGCCTATTGAAGTCCAGATACCCTCTCTCCGGATAATGAAGGATGCAGGTTTGAGCGAAGATGACTGGATCCATACTCAGCTTGATCAATTAAACCTGATTGACGAAAAGAGACTCACTGCTATTTGTCATGGTCAAACGTACCAAAAACGGATGATCAGGGAATTTAACAAGAAAGTCAGACTACAAGAGTATCAAGTCGGAGACCTGGTAATCAAGCGCGTCATTCTTCCTCAAAGTGATCCCAGGGGCAAATGGACCCCTACGTAAGAAGGGCCATTTGTGGTTAAACATATCTTCTCGGGAGGAGCCATGATTCTAACCACCATGGATGGTGACGACCTTCCTCACCCCGCCAATGCAGACATAGTAAAAAGATACTACGCATGATAAAAGACCCGCTAGGTTGACACACCTAGGCAAAAATAAGGGCTTCTCGTCGAACCAAAAGGGTTCGGGCAAAAATAAGGGATGAAATGAAAAAAATCTGTACACCCGGTAAGTCGAAAACCTGAAAAGGCGGCTTGGGCAAAAATGGGTATCCCGGTGGACTGAAAACCCAAAAGGGCGGTCCAGGCAAAAGTTAGGGATAAAGAGTAATACTATGTCTCTTTGGATCACCTTGCATCCAGAATTCGGCATCAACTATCAGACTCAGACGACATCGATCAAATCAGCTTCATCTTCAACTAAGCAGCAAAGTGATGAGACGCTTGAAGACATAAAGGCGATAGTAGAGTTGGAACCCAATGGGATTATTTTTCACATAGCTGTTTTGTTTCCTTTTCACAAAATTGTATAAACTCTATTTTACTCGGCGGCTTTCTCTTACTAGGACGTCATCCTCTTGTACAAAAACGCCTATTTACAGGCAAGTTTCAAAATCAATACAAGTTCAATTTTTCAGACAAATTATCCTTTGTTTTTCCTTTTTCTATTTTGTTTTGCGAAGAACGTCCAATGTTCATTCTTTTGATATATGCATTTGACATTAATTGCTAAATCATGAATATTTGCATGCGAAACAAAGGACTAATTACAGATGACATCAGAAACAGGGGCAATTTAGAATTGTCTAAGCGATCTAGTTGTTCTATCCACCAAGGTACCAAGGCAGGTTCGACTGAAGAACGTAACCGAGTTACCTCAACTCCCCACAGAGTAAGACCAGATTTAGCAATGCTCTCCCCAGGTAGAATTGGTCTCCTATCAGCCCTGAAAATGCACATTATTCCCCTAGCAAGTCAGCGGTACTCTCCTCAAGCAGAGTTAGTCTACTGTCAGCCTTAAGGAAGTTGGGTATCCCCATAAGATCTCAATATTCCCCAGTGAAGTACACAGATGTTCCTAAGCAAGCATCCCCGGCAGTCTTGATCTAAGATTGTTCCCCGGCGGAATACCAGACACCCTAGTGGAGCCACTCCCCAGTATAATTTGAAAATTTTCCCCAGAAAAGTTGAATCATCTCCCCAGTAGATTCTGAAGCTTATCCCCAGTAGATTCTGGAAGCTTATCCTCTGCAGAGTACGAACGCATCTCCCTGTTTCATTCAAAGGTTATTTCCCCACCAGGGTATAACTGAGTTATCCTCAGCTAATTACCACGGAAAGTTCGTCCTCGACGAAGTTCTTCCTATCCCCAGCGGAGTTCATCAAGTTCCCCAGCATAACTTATCAGTGGAATCCCCAGTGGAGTTCTCATCAAAACCTCAGCGAAGTATCTTTTCCCATAGAGTAATTCCCCACGGAGTAATCTCTCCAACAAGTTTTTTCCCCAACGGAGTCATCTTCTCCTACCGGTTTATTCTTGCAACCATCATCCCCAACGGAGAAGGAGAACTCTACTCTTCAAAACATCAGCTCAGGATTCAACAAATTCCCGGCACTCGTCAAGGACTTATTTTCCTAGATGAAAATACATTCATAGACATTTCACATTTCATACATTCTGCCTACATACATGATAAAGAGCATACAACACTATCTCATTTTGAGCATCATGACATCATGCATTTCATACATCATGACATTGCATACAACTAATGTCTTGCCTTTTTAGGAAAAGGTCAATCCAAAGATGATTACTATCAACTGTCGCAATTCCATATTCGATTCCTGTATCCAGCCAGGGCATATCTGTGAGTGATTTGATTGTAGATTCGATACCTGTATCCAGCCAGGGCACATCTCCATGAAGAGTTTTCAGATTCGATACCTGTATCCAGCCAGGGCATATCTGTAGACAACAATTTCCAGATTCGATACATGTATCCAGCCAGGGCACATCTGTAGATGACCAATTCCAGATCCGATTCTTGTATCTAGCCAGGGCATATCTGAAGACGATAACTTACAGATTCAATACCTGTATCTAGCCAGGGTATATCTGTGAGTGATTTATGGTAGATTCGATACCTGTATCTAGCCAGGGCATATCTGCATGAAGAGTTTGAAGATCAACCCCTGCAACAGGCCAGGAAATTATCTTTCATTCTCAGGTCAGAGGTTTACACCTGTATCCAGCCAGGAAAGCTATCTCTACCAACCTTTTGCAAATTCTAGATTCGATACCTGTATCTAGCCAGGGCATATCTATAGACGACAATTTCCAGATTCGACACCTGTATCCAGCCAGGGCATATCTGTAGACGACAAATTCCAGATTCGATACTTGTATCCAGCCAGGGCATATCTGTAGACGACAATTTCCAGATTTGACACCTGCATCCAGCCAGGGCATATCTGTAGACGACCAATTCCGGATTCGATTCCTGTATCTAGCCAGGGCACATCTGTGAGCAACTAATTGTAGATTCTATACCTGTACCTAGCCAGGGCATATCTGCATGAAGAGACTGAAGATCAACACCTGTAGCAAGCCAGGAAACCATCTTTCTCAAAATACGCAAGTTCTCGCTAAGGAATCTCTTACGCGATCAACACTTCCAAATGGAATCTATAAGCCCATTCCCGACAAGGTTCTGTCACACCTCCAGATGGCATCTATAAGCCCATCCTCTCTCCAAATGGCATCTATAAGCCCATTCCCGCCATCACATTGCTGATACTCCACTATGCGAGTGCAAATTTCAGGGCACTCTAGTGTCCAATCTCCTTTTACCCTCGAGTCGCGAAAGGCAAACTTGACAATCTAACTCTTCAGGTTCAAGAAGATTGAACAGGGGAAACTGTTGTACCCCAAAATTTGCCCTCCCATTTCATCAACATTTTCTCACCACAAGACCCTTGGAGCTCAAGATCCAGTTAGGGTTTGCCCTGCTCAAGACTTCTCCTTGCACTGTTGACCCAAATTAGGGTTTGAGTTTGCACAAAGATGTTTTGACCTAAAAGGCCCAAAATGACTTTCATGCTTCATGTTGGACTCACAAGTTTATCCATACCAAGTTTCAAGTCTTGATTCCAATCTTTGCCCAGTCAATTGGACAGTTGACCTATAAATCAGCTGTATTGGGGAAAAAGTCAACTATGGTCAATTGACAGTCAAACCTCATGAAATTTGACCCTCATTAACATTATGAACTCATATGAACCATTTGGTCAAGTTTGGATCACAATTCCACAAGAAATATGATCAGATCACCAAAAGGGCAAAATGGTCATTTTTAGGGTTTTGACTGCACAAAGGCAATTTTTGACTGTTTGACCTGGACAATGGCAAACCAAGCTCACATATGGACTCAAGGACTCAATGGCATTGTCTTGACATGTTCAACAAGTTCAAAAGATCCCAAATGCACAAGATTGACAGATGAATTTTCCAGTCAACTGAGCAAAATTTGACTGTATACTGAAAAGTCAAACTTTGACTTTTTGGTCAAAATCAAGTGCCAAGATTCATTTTTCATCAAGACATGTCAAATTATGAAATTTTTTCATCAAGAAATCAAGAATCACAAATTAGGGTTTGAAATGAAGAAATTTCATAACTTAGATTTTTTCTAAGTTATGAAAATTCCTAATTTTTTCCTAACTTTGTCCCATTTTTTCATCAAGATGCATTTGGATTCAAACAAAACTCAAAACATGAAAGTTGTACTCCATTGCAAAATCTACAACTTTGATTCACAAAGTTTCCTTAAAAGATGCTTGTAGCTCAAGTTATGATTTTTGGAATAAGGGTGCAAAACATTCTTAACTTAGAAAATTTTTGACCTATTTTAGGCAGGATTTTTGCCTAACTTCATGGCCACTTTTCACATGCTTCCACTTGGAATTTCAACTTGCATTTCAAAGATGGATTGTAGTACACATTCCAAGCTTTCCAAAATGTCCAAGAACTTCTCAAACACCCTTTTGGTTAGGGAGAATCGAATTTGTCAATATGGGAAAAAGTCACTTTGTTCATGAGCCATTTACATGTTCATACACTTTGCATTTTTGAAATCAGTTTGCACAAGCTAGTTACAGGCCTCTAATCTCATTTACACTAAAAAATTAAATGCCAATCCATTGTGTTCTAGCATTATTTTGCTCATTTGGTCATTACACAAAGAATCAAGCCATATTTGGAAAAAGTGATTTATCTATTCTTGTAAAGTATGGCTTTATGTCAAAACATGAATCAAAGAAGTACAATGAAAATCTCTAAGGCACAAGTTATTGAACTAATCCCACTGATCAAGACTAACTTTGCAGCATGTTTAGGGGGCCTGCATAAGCTTGTAACTCAACTTGGCATTTTTTGACTTAAGATAGAAGCAACTTTGCAAACACAACACCAACTCTCATTCCTGTCAACACAAGCCTAAGCAAACTTGTTGAACATATTCCAAACATCAAGCCTGGCCTAAAACACGAGCCAACCACCTTCAATACCTCCTCATTCACAGAAACACCTCCTTGCTGCAAAAAATAGAGTCCCTTCTGCAACTTGACTTCCACAAACACTTCCACTCGTGCGTTTTAGCTGAAACCTTTACAAACACACTCCATAACATCCATACAAACTATTCCAAGCATTGAACTGGAACTGTAACAGCCATAGCCAAGTCTGCCATTTTCATTTTTCATCTGTGCAGGTTAACTTCTGTAGCTCGATTCAGCAAGATTCAAAGCAAGCTAAGCATAGAGGAAGCATCCCTGGACCTCAAGCAAGTTGTACAAGTCCTCACATTGCATTGAAAGTGCCTCCATTGCTGCACACGAATCAAGCTGAACAGGTAAAAGTTTGAACTCCTATCTCTTAATCCAGGCATATCTAGGCTTAGGTTTGTGAAGAGGTTATGTCATACTCATATCCCTGAAGCCACCCATATCCTTACTTTTCATTTATATTGTGTGTGCTAAGAGTATTTTGAATCTGAACATCTGAAAAAAACTAGGTCAGGAATTGGGGGAGAAGAAATTCTCTCTCATTTCTGAGAGTTAGATTAACTTTTTTATATGTTTAGAATCGTGGCTTCAAGCTCTACAAGTTTCATGTTTTAAGATTTGTCAAAGGATCAAAGAATCAGGAGTTAGGGAGATGAACAAGAAGGCGCGCGTTTTTTGTTTGAATCTGGCCAGAGGTTGAAGACAAAGTTCTTCTGGGCTGGGCCTGTTTCATCTTTCTATTTGCACCACTTTTCCACACTTGCACCCCCTTGGCCCATTGTGTTTATTTTTATCATTTTTTGACTTTTTCTTTTTGTTTCTGACTGATTATTTTTTGCCAAAATATAAAAAATACTAAAAACATTTTTTCAACCATTTTTGCATTTTATTTGGATTTTTGTTTGTTTTATTTGAATTTATACATGTAAATAAACATATTACCTTTTATTCAAAAATAAAAAAATAATACAAACACATTTTGTTTTCTAATTTTATTTTATTTTATCTTTTGAAAACATTTTCTAAAAATATACTTTTTTTTTGTAAATAATAAAAATTTTATTTTTGTACATATTTAACATATTTAATAAATAATAAATACTTATATATTTATTAGAATATTTAGGATAAAAATACAAAAATAATACATTTTTATTTTTATTAATATTTGACCTCAAAAATCACTTTTTTACAATATACTTCCTTTTTATTTATTTATTGTACATAATTAATAAATTTTGTATATATTAAATAATAATTACCTTTTATTTGCAAAATTAGGGTTTTGCCCTAAAACATGAAAAATACCCAAAAATTATCCTTTTTATTTTTGTGTATTTATCACATGAAAAACTCTTTTTACATACATATGAAAATCATTTTTGCATCTTGCATATTTATTTTATTTTATTTAATTATTGTGCAATTAAATAATTTGAATATTCAATTTGGATGTAATAGTTTAGATTTAATTTTTCTTGCTAAATATCCCCCATTTGAACATTTGTACCCCCATCCCATAATTGTGTTGTAATAATTTAGGATTTTATTTTTCACATTTAAAAGCTTTCTAAATATGCCATGATAGACTTAGGGTTTGTATGCAAAAATCAACCAAACAAATAGCTTGACCGAATTCAAAGATAGCCAAGCATGAAAATGGACAACACCAAACACACTTGCACCCTTAGGGTTACTCCACTTGTTGCCTTCAATAATGGGCCATGTTGCATGTTAGGTATCTTTGGCAAAAACAAAAAAAATATCAAATGATCATAGTCCCTCGATGACGCTTTCGAAAGTTGCCTAAAAATGATCAAGTCTCTCAAAGGAAAAAGTTGCCAAAGACATTTGGGACCATTGCAATCATGGTCTAAACGATGACCCACGCCCGTCCCGTTCACATCCTAACACAAGATTGTCCACCAAATACAATGGTGGAACAAAATTGTTAAAAGGGTTAAAACATGGCAAAGATCTTTGAGTAAATTTAGGGGTAGACAACTCTTGGTTACTTGCCAACTTGCAAAACAAAAACACTTGCCTATTTTTCAAAATCACACATCACAACACACTTTCAAAACCACTTTCAAAAACATTGAAAACTTTTCAAAAGATATACACCTTTGTATACATCCAAACATGGGTCATTACAAAGGTTGCCACAACAAATGGCCTCTTTTCAAAACATTTTCAAACCCACACACAAAGCACCATTTCAAACAATTGAAAGCACCATTTTAAACAATTGAAAATCAAGGCAAGTTGATCTAAGCAAGTAACTAAGAGCCCATGGATAACCATGGATAGAAAGGGTGCTAATACCTTCCCTTTCTATAATCTACTCCCCGAACCCAAGAAAACATCTCAAAGCTTTTTGCTGTGCTTTTTAACCTTTCCTTAGGATAAAATAAAAAGTCGGTGGCGACTCTTGCTCAACTGAAACATTTGCGAAAACAAACGCAAAACCTCAAGTCAGTTCTCCCACCGTATCACAGTTACCACCATCTTCTGCATGATTTTCTTGATATTCTTATTGGCCGCTTCGACAGCACCGTTCATCTTTGGCCGGTATGGGGAAGAGTTATGATGCTTGATTTTAAAGGATTCACAAAGCTCCTTCATCATTTTGTTGTTCAAATTAGACCCATTATCGGTAATGATCTTCTCAGGCACTCCGTAGCGACAAATAATATTGTGCTTAATGAACCGAGTTACCACCTGCTTAGTGACATTGGCATATGATGCAACTTCGACCCATCTTGTAAAATAATTGATGGCAACCATAATGAAACGGTGCTCTTTGGACGCAGTCGGTTCAATTTTACCGATCATATCAATTCCCCACATCGCAAACGACCAAGGGGAAGTCAAGACATTCAAAGGTACTGGCGGCACATGCACCTTATCAGCATATACTTGACATTTGTGGCAAACCCGTGCATGATTGTAACAGTCAGTCTCCATGGTGGACCAATAATAACCTGCTCGCAAAATCTTTTTAGCCATGGTGTGCCCGTTGGAATGGGTCCCAAAATCACCTTCATGTATCTCTTCAATGATTCTAGCTACTTCTTTCTTGTCAACACATCTGAGCAGTAAATCGTCATGATGCCTTCTATACAACACACCACCACTGAGAAAGAACTTGGATGAAAATCTTCTCAAGAAATTCTTATATGTGATGGATTTCTCTTCAGGGTACTCCTGTGTTTCAAGATATCGTTTAACATCATAAAACCAAGGATTACCATCTGATTCCAAACTAGCCTCAAAACAGAAAGCTGGCTCACTCAAACTTCTGATGGTAATGGAAGATGCCTCATTAGCCCACTTAACGTTGAACATGGAGGACAAAGTTGCCAGTGCATCAGCTAGATTATTTTCTTCTCTGGGAGTGTGCTCAAACGTGATCTCTTCGAAGTACGAAATCAGCTTCAAAACATGCTCACGATAGGGAATTAGGTTCTGATGGCGAGTCTCCCAATCTCCATTAATCTAGCTGATAACAAGATTGGAATCCCCGTAAACTTTCAAAAATTTGATGCGCAGTTCGATCGCCGCTTCAATGCCATAAATGCAAGCCTCATATTCGTCCATGTTGTTAGTGCAATCGAAACAAATACAAGCCGTGAAAGGAATGTGGTATCCCTCAGGAGAAGTGATAATAGCCCCGATACCATTGCCCATGGCATTAGAGGCACTATAAAAAACAAGCGTCCAATGTGATCCCGGCTCGGGTCCTTCGTCTGGGTCTGGCATATTACAATCCCGAATATACATAATTTCCTCATCTGGAAAATCAAACTTCATTGGTTCATAATCGTTCATGGGCTGATGAGCAAGATGGTCAGCCAGTACACTACCCTTAATTGCTTTCTAAGTAGTGTATTGGATATCATATTTGGTGAGTATCATCTTCCAACGGGATACCCTGCCTGTAAGAGCTGGCTTCTCAAAAATGTACTTGATTGGATCCATTTTGGATATCAAGTAGGTGGTGTGAGTTAACATGTATTGTCTCAAACGTTTGGCGGCCCAGGAAAGCGCACAACAAGTCTTTTCCAGCAATGAGTACCTCGACTCGCATTCCATAAACTTCTTACTGAAGTAGTAAATAGCCTGCTCTTTCTTCCCTGTCTCGTCGTGCTAACCGAGGACACAACCCATTGAGCTCTCCAACACAGTTAGATACATGATTACTGGCCTTCCTTCCACCGGCGGCATGAGTATTGGAGGTTCCTACAAATACTCATTTATTTTGTCAAAGGCCTTCTGGAAATCCTCATTCCATTTCACTGTCTGACTTTTCTTCAACAACTTGAAGAAAGGTTCACAGGTGGGCGTGAGATGAGAAATAAATCAAGAAACGTAGTTCAACCTTCCCAAGAAGCCACGTACTTCCTTCTCTGTCCTTGGCTCAGGCATTTCCTATATCGCTTTGACCTTGGCCAGGTCCACCTCGATACCTTTCTCACTTACAATAAAACCCAACAGCTTACCGGATCTCACCCCGAAGGTGCACTTATTCAAATTCAACCTCAGCAGGAACTGCCTCAGTCTCTCGAACAATTTTTCCAGATGAACAAGATGTTCCTCTTTCATGTCATGCTTAGCAATCATATCATCCACACATACCTCAATCTCTTTGTGAATAAAATCATGAAAGAGAGTGACCATGGCGCGCTGATATGTTACCCCGAAATTTTTCAAACCAAACGACATCACTTTATAACAGAAGGTTCCCCAAGGTGTGATAAATGTTGTCTTCTCCATATCCTCCGGAGCCATCTTAATTTGATTGTAACCCGAAAAGCCATCCATGAACGAAAACACTTTGGAATGAGCAGTATTATCGACCAACACATCAATATGCGGAAGAGGGAAATCATCTTTAGGGCTAGACCTGTTCAAATCCCTATAATCCATGCACATCCTGACCTTACCATCCTTCTTGGGCACAGGCACAATATTTGCAATCCATGGCGGATAATTGATGACCTTTAAGAAATTCGCGTCCAACTGCTTCTGGACCTCCTCCTTGATCTTATTGGACATCTCAGGATGAGTTCTTCTGAGCTTTTGCTTGACAGGAGAACAACCTTCTTTGAGTGGTAATCGATACACCACTATGTCTGTATCCAACCCAGGCATATCCTCATAAGACCAAGCGAAGATATCAGAATACTTACGGAGTAGCTCAATCAATCTGGCCTTTATACTTTCTTCGAGATTTGCCCCTATCTTGACTTCTCTTCTTACCTCTTCCGTGCCAATATTCACCACCTCAATCAAATCCTGATTCGGCTAGATAACCTTCTCCTCTTGTTTCAACAATCATGCTAATTCCTCAGGAAGATCACAATCCTCATATGCCTCTTCTTCAGCTTGTTAAATAGGAGTATCAAAGTCACAATGAGCCATAGCAGAGTCAGTATCAATATGATCGGTGGTGGAAGTGCATTTGCATGAATGACATTTTGGCGTATTTTAGTGACAATGTGTGAAAAGAGAAACATTGCCATTCAAAAAAAAGAAAAAAGAAAAAATGGAACAAAATTTTGAATGTAAAAACGTCTTTTATTTCATGATAAACTTTTGAAAATAAACATGGTGGCCCTACATAAATGATCCGCTACGCCTTGGGCAGAGCGTAGGAATTATGATATGATAACAAAATAAAACAAGAAAATTACTCCTCAACGCTTGAAACTTGGATAACATCCACAAAAGTCCAATTGTTGAGTGTCTGGCCTAGAATACTCGGACGAATCTAATCTTCGATATTGTAGCCATCAGCCCTATCGTCGCCAACTGAATTTATGTGTCCTTCTTGAGTATCACAAGGACGGGAAAACTTCACAGGAGTAGATAAACTAGATGCTCTGGGAGTTGCACTCTGCTGACCTGGGCTAAAACCAAGACCAAATTTATTAAATTTTGGAGTAACGTCCAGCACCTGACCCCAGCCTTCAGGGTTACCACCTTCCACCATAGCTCTCGTATCCTTGAGAGAAGACATAACAGTTTCAGGTTTCCTTTTCTGCTCTGGAGGAGGAAAATTGACAGCATGAACTGTCTCAAACGCCTGAAATGGAGTCTCATGTATCTCGCCTTCAACTTCAACATAGAGGAATGATGTAAAATGACTCACGATGTACTCTTCCTCGCCGCACACATTTATCACCTTTCCCTCTGCAGGATACTTGAGTTTCTGATGAAGAGTAGAAGTGACTGCCCCTGCTCTATGAATCCATGGCCGCCCTAACAAACAACAATACGCTGGTTGTATATCCAACACAAAAAATGTAGCCGTGAAGGTGTGAGGACCAACCTTGATTGGTAACTCCACCTCCCCAAACACTGACCTTCGAGACCCGTCAAACGCATTCACCATCAAATCACTAGGGCGCAGCTCCAGTCCAGAATAATCAATTTTCATTAATGTTGACTTCGATAGTACATTCAAGGACGATCCTGTATCCACTAAAACTCAGGATAAAGTAGTGTCCATGCACTCCATTGAAATATGCAACACTTTATTATGGTCTGGCCCCTCCGGAGGAAGATCAAAATCTATGAAGCCCAGACCATTCTCGGCAGATATGTTAGCACAAACATTCTCAAACTGATTGACTGTTATCTCATGTGGCACAAACGCATTCTTTAACAACTTCATCAAAGCATTTCTGTGAGGTTATGAATAAATCAACAGAGACAAGATAGACATCTTAGAAGGAGATGATCAATTATGCTATAATCACTCTTTCTGATAATTCGCATCAACTCTTCAACCTCATTGGGAACTGAAGAAGCTTCTGGTATCGGAATTGGTTGAGTCACGTTGGCTGGCGTAACCCTCAGATTACCAATCATCGCTTGCTATTTTCCTTTTTCTCTTGCAGAAGCATCTTCCGCATCTTTCACATTGGAAGGACCAAATACTCTCCCGCTTCTAGTCATTCGACCCACACCAGAAAAGTTATGAACTTCCTCTTCATTAGCTTCAGCACGTTCTTCCTCAGACGAACGAGTACTTACTTCCTGCTTTACCCCATGGTAATAAAACATCAATGTCGTAATGCCATGGGATGGCCTTCTCACTGGTGTACGGCATGGGACCAGGTACCGTAATCATCAAAGGAGGTGCCCTAGATGGGGTAGGAATACGCACAGGAGTGTAAGGAGTGGATACCACAACAACATCTTCTTCGGTAACCTTACGGTAGCTTGGTTTTCTATCGAACTGTAGGGAACCCTCCTTTATCATCAATTGGATACCAGCTTTTAAATCATCACAGCCCTTCGGTTGCTCTCTACACTTGGCACACTCTGAAGTACAACACGGGAAAATAGAGTTGTCAAGCAAATACCTCTTAACATACCACAATGGAGTAGTTACTTGTTCTACATTCATGATTAAATTCAACATTTCACCATCATCATCAATCATATTAACAACACCCCCTCCATGCCTAGGCATTGGGTTCTGAGTAACATTCGGACCAGTCACTAGAGTAAACTCAATTGCCTTAGCATCCAACAAGTCTTGTACTTTGCACTTCAATGCAAAGCAATTGTCAGTAGAATGACCAAATCCTCTTGAATGGAATTCACATCTTGCGTTAGCATCATAGTTAGGAGGAAGTCTTGCAGGTGGTGGTGGCATATTTCTCAAACCGATCAACTTCAAATCAAGCAAATGGTGGAGTGCTTCAGTAAGAGATACTGGCAAGGGATCAAATTTTATGGGTTGTCTCTGATGTTGATTATTATACTGACGGGGAGCATCTTGTTGTCTTTGTTGTTGAGGCATTGTATTCGGTCTCTGTTGTGGAGGAGTATTAACAGGAATAGAAACATCATTGATTTGTTGGTGTTGACGATCCTCTCTTCTTCCTCTATGAGAGTAAACCGCACTTGCGTCGCCTTCCCTTTTCTTAGGGTAAGTGTTGAATGGTTTCTTACTGCCCCCTGATGAGCCACTAGAACCTCCAATCTGAATTTTCCCCAATTTCAAACCTATCTTAATCATTTCACCAGCCATAACCAAGTCTGCAAATCCTGCCGAAGTACTTCCTATCATGTTCTCATAGAAAGGCCCTTGCAGGGTACTCATAAACATATCAATGAGTTCTCTCTCCATGAGTGGAGGTTGAACCCTCGCAACCAACTCACGCCACTTCTGAGCGTATTCCTTGAAAGATTCTCTTGGTCCCTGTGACAAATTTTGTAACTGAGTGCGATTAGGCCTCATATCCACATTGTACTGATAATGTTTGACAAAAGCCTGAGCAAGATCATTCCAGCAACGAATATGGGTTTTCTCCAACTTCATATACCACTTCAGGGATGCCCCAGATAGGCTATCCTGGAAAAAAGTGAATCAAAAGCCCCTGATCCTCAGTATGCACTGACATCTTCCGGAAATAAGCAGTTGCTGGAGTAACAGGACATGACGTTCTGTTGTACTTCTCAAATACAAGAGGCTTGAACTTTGGAGGAACTTTCACCCCAGACACCAACCCGAGATCATTAGCATCCATACCAAGGACTCCTTGCCCTTCCACAGCCTTCAAACGTTCTTCCAACAACTGATACCTCTTATCCTCAACCTGAACTTCCGACTCTGAACGCCGAACAGAAAACTGATCTTCATCCTGATCAAAGTCATAATCCTGCTCCTGATAGCCCTTACACCACCCTGATTATCTCTTTTGTTCCCCACAAGACGAGGTCCTGGAGATGGGGGAAACTGCTCTATGTTGCACACAAAAGGGTTTCCAGGAATCCCGTGAAAATTTCCAGCAGGCTAATCTTGCACATCCCCCAATCCTACAGAAATGTCCTGATAGAGTCCTTGACTTCCACCATCCCCTAGATAGCGGCGCTGGTTGTTGACAATGGCAGCCAATTCCTCTTGTCGGCGATTCACATTGGTGATGACCTCCATGAACTGGGTCATCTGAGTAGCCATCTGGGCCCTCATTTCAGCGAGTTTAGTTTGAACTTGTTCCATCTGTCTTGGCAAATTGTTTCTGGTGGAATACCAATGAGTAGTCGTCTTGAATTCTGAATAAGAAAAGCAGAAGAGTAAGAATACCGTCTTGAGATAACCTGTAATGTTATGAAATGCATGATGTGAATGATATGTTTGTCATTTCCTGGTATTCAAGAGTCCTTTTATTCATCAGTCACGGCGCGCAACCAATAATCAAGTATACAATCAAAGGAAAAAAAGGACAACAAGACAAACATTTCAATTATTTACAAACAAATGAGACGATGTTCGAGTAATTTCGGACATTTTAATAGTGTAATGATAAACAACAAAATACGTGTTTCAAAATAAACTTAGCAAAATCTGAATAATAAAACAAACAATGGTCCCTTCCAACAATCCCGGGGGTGACCAAATACACCAAAGGTAAGTAACAAAAACTAAATCTCCGGAACAAGACATGCTTCTAGGTGTTGACAATACTCTTCAAGCCTGGATTTCTCTTTCAAAAGTTATGATGCTACTACTTTACTTTCTTGAAAACGATCCTCTGCGACATGCTTCTGGGCTACTTCCTTCTTAAGCTGAGCATCTTTGTCTTTGAGTTGTTTCTCCAAGTTTTGAATCTTCTTCCTGTAGCTATTCTCATATGCCTGGAGATTCTGGCACTCTTGTTGGGTCTTACTCAACTCTTCTTCTATTTTAGCATGAGATCTCTTCCTAAAACTGGTTGTATCAGAAGTTTCCCCTTGAGCTTCTTTGAATTTGCGAGCTAAGTCGGCCCTTTCTTGATCTATCCAATAAAGTTTCATCCCTTCCTCACGGCCTTTTGCACGAAGTTGAATGTTCTCAACATGAACCTGGGTGAACACCTCGGTAGGCACCGTGTTATTCAGAACAGTAGGAGGTTGCTCACATATAGGAGCCGACCTTGCAAATGGTAACCGTAAAATCTTAACCCTGGCTCTAATCCAATCCAAGTAAGGAACCCTAGCAATAGGAACCTTCTTGCCCAAAGTAGTTCTATCCTTCTTGTGAATTCCCTTCCAAGCACTTGTCACTCTTTTCAACATCACAAAATCACTTCCTCTAACAAAATACACTGACTCAGACACCTCCTCAACCTTTGGCGGTCCATCCATTGCATATCCCAATTGACGATATGCAAGCACAGGATTATAGTTGATACACCCCTTAGTTCCCATGAGGGGAACATTAGGGAAATCTCCGCAGCTAGTGATAATACTTCGCACTTCCCCATGTCATAGTTCCACCGGATATCAAATGAAGTAAGGTTGACAAGTCTTGATGACCATCGGAGAGAATATCTGGTATCCACGAAAGGGCCACTTACCGGTAGGTGCAACTTAAACCATTGATACAACATCGAATGACATAAACTTACATTACCTCCTTTTCCATGCCTGAAATGAATGGTGTAAAGAGTATCTGCCAAGAGTGTTGGTATCGGGTTCTTATTTCTAAAAACACAAATAGCCGTCAAATCCACAAAATTTCTCTTGCGAGGGAAGAGAACGATCCCGTATTTCATGAGAGAAAACAGAGTACTGAAGCCATTCCAATTCCCTTTCTTCGCCAAGTCTTTAGCTTTCTTCACTAAGAAATCCAAATAAAACCCTGTAGTATCCCCACTTGATTTCCAATTGTCTCTCACCTCTTTCCAACTCAAATGAAGAATTTCAGCAATAACCTCGAACATCAGCTTCTCCGGAACTTGGATAAAAGGAACTTCATTGGACAACTTGATATTAAGTAGGTACGCGTACTCTTCTAGTGTGGGAACCAGTTGATAATCTTGAAAAGTAAAACACCGTAATTCCTTGTCATAGAACTGGAAGAGGGTGATCAAAGCCATTGGGTCAACTGGAGTGTTAAGGATTAGTAACAAATTGCCATACTTTTTGTTGAAATTATTCAGAATATCACCCTTCAGATAAGAACTCAACCTCTTCAATTCGGACACATCAATAGTAGGAATCTGATAAGCGAATGTATGCATGGTGGGCTCTTAGAGACGAATTGAATCAAACTCATCTGACGGGAGGGCAACCATTTCTGATAGAAATAAGACTCTTGAATGTCCCTAGAAAATGACATGCGCATGCTGGTTATTATTATTTTTTATACATCATTTTTTAGAAATAAATATGCTATGATGCTACATGACAGGATCAAAGTTTCACACTGGATCATGGCTGGACTATTATAGAACAACACCACTCAAGATCAAAAGAAAATCCCAAAGCTTCAAAACTATCATGGGAACCTGAGTCACCTTTGTAACACAAAGTCACCAACAGTACTTGTACCTGTAAGAAAAGTTTTCCTGCCCCTCTCACGGGTGTAGTCTAGGTCAAGGTAAGGTTAAAAGCCAAATCAAAGTATGAGATCTCGAATGTCGGTATCATCATACGATAACACCTATCCGAACTACCTCTGAAGTCATGGGTCTCATGGTCAGGTCTACAAAGCATCCGCCTCATAGCTGCCATGGCCACTCTATTCCTAGTTCCTATGAAATTCACTCATAGCCTGGGTATGAGGCCTTTTACCTCATGGAATAACCCACCCACCAAGAAATCCAGAATCCAAATAGTCCAGCCAAATCCAATATGTAGAAAGTAAAACGCACATAGGATGCAATGCAAACAGATAAATATGCAAAGCAGTAAAAATAAACACCCAAAAAGAAAACAAACAAGAGCTAGGATCGACTCCGGGATGGACCAGCCAAAAGGTCAATCTGTCCCCAGTGAAATCGCCAGCTGAAACCACCCGGCCGGAACCTCTCATCTGGATGTAATGAAACATCAATGAAGTCGCCACCGTACGTCTTTAATCCCGCCGAAAGGGAAAGGTAAACATCAAGAAAACCTAAAAAGGGAGAAATAACAGTCTTTCATCCGAGAGATCGGGTAAGGGAGTCTGTTACGCGAGGGGAAGGTATTAGCACCCCACACGCTCGTAGTACTCTACGGTATCCACTCTTGTTGTCTCATCTAATGGGTGTGGTCAAAACCTATGTCTATGGCATAAAACTAAAAAGGGAATGCATGCGAAAGAAAAAAAACAATGTAGGGAAAAATAAAAGTTGTGCTCGGTTGGCCCTACCCCTTTGCCTACGTATCCCTTTTAAGGAATCAGAGCAGCCGTAGTTCGGCTTATATATTTTGGTTGGTTTTTGTTTTTTAGTTAAGACAACAAAAATAGTTAAGATGGCAAAACATCAAATAAAACAACAAACAAATGAGATGGTAAAACATCGACTAAATAATAACAAAGTAACATGTCAAAGATGGCGAAACATCAAATGATAAAATAACACACCTAACAATGACATCGAGAGTCAAAGCAGGATAACAAACATGTGCGATGGCGAAACATCGGCTTCAAACAAATGTGCAATGGCGAAACATCGGCTAAGAGGTAGTAAGATATCATGGCAAAGATAGCGAGACATCAATAAAATGGATGGAAAAACATCACACCTAACAATGAATTGAGAATCAAAGTAGGATAACAAACATGTGTGATGGCAAAACATCGGCTTCAAACAAATGTGCGATGGCGAAACATCAGCTATAAGATTATAAGGAATCATGGAAAAGATGGAAAAACATTAATCAAATGGATGACAAAGCATCACACCTAACAATGATATTGAGAATCAAAGTAGGATAACAAACATGTGCGATGGCGAAACATCGGCTAAAAGGTTTAAAAGCAAAGCCTAGAGGCGTATAAACAAATAAGATTGATTTGTGTCTTTTACCTTTAAGATTGGTTTAAGTTTATTAGAGGTGTTTTATGATTTGCCAAGAAAAAACAATTTTTGTTTTAAGATGCAAAATGCAAAGGAAGGAAAAACAACTAAGGGAAACTAACCTAGTACTATCCCTAGTGTTATCATACAATGGTTGGCCCTAAGGTTGAGGTTAAAGGAAAATCCTATCCTATGTTAGCATACATGGATTCCTACCTTAATCAATATGCCAAAGGAATCTTAGCAAAACTAGCCTATAGGGAACATGCAATGAGAGTGAAGTCGTGATCTCAATTTCTAAATTGAATGACTCATCAATAAATAATTAAAGAAGAAAAGCAATAAACATCCTATAGGGAACATGCACTGAGAGCGAAGTCGTGATCTCAATTTCTAAATTGAGTGGCTCATCGATCAACAATTAAAGAAGAAAAGAAATAAACATCCTATAGGGAACATGCACTGAGAGCGAAGTCGTGATCTCAATTTCCAAATTGAGTGACTCATCGATCAATAAACTAAACACAACACATGTATCAGACAAAAAAACCCAGAGGGCCTCCTGACATATATCAGCAACAGAGGTCCCATCATGAAAAATTGAATTATACAAAATGAAATTAGAAGAAAGGAAATAATGCAATACCAAACGGATAACTATCCGTAGCAACTAAACAAGAATAAAATAAACCCAAAGAACTTCGAGCAAGCTGGCATCAGTAGACAAATCAAGTCAGAAATTACGTCATCAGGATGTAAGTATTGAGATTTTCATATATGAACAGATCCCATGGGCAATGTATGGCATTCATAATCACATATACATATATCCTGCATAAAATATCATACATGCCAAACACAAGAGTAGTGCCAGTATAATAAATTATGTTCCACAAATAAAGTGAAACACAAATAGCCTCAAGCCAAAAATGGAAACTTTCCTCAAAGTACCTCGCACATTCAACAGCCAAGTTAGTATTCCCATAAATAGAATTATGATTCACATAAGGGATGGATGATGACACCATGATGAAATGAGAAAACATGATAACAACTATTAAACATTAGTCATGATAGACATGAGGAAACAAGCATATGCACACTTTGGTAAAAAGAATCAGAGGAATGTTGCTCCTTTCTATCACCATGTTGAGTTGGCAATTGAATACCAATCAGGGATCATGGGAGCTTGATAAGAATACAATCAAAGGCCATGAAGGTCAGTAGCAAACACAATTCAATCATGCATAATTAATTCATCACAGCTCACAAGCATAATAGAAGAGGAATCCCACACAATGCATTAAAAGGTTCAAACATCCAAACATAGGGCATTAAGTAAAATGACTTGAGTTTATGTGGATAATAAGAACAAACATGATCATTAGGTGCCCAATTATGGGCCTCACTCAAGTTCATTGGCCATCAAACAAATTGCAACAAGATATGCAACATTAATTGAGTACCTTCACTTCAAAAATACATCAAAAATAGAAAATGATTTCAATAATTCAAGCCAAAAAATTCTTAGCATCTTTGAAGTGTGTAGAAGTCAAAAAGCAAGCCTTAAGTTCATGAATGATTGATGAGGAGATCAAATGAGGCCCAAAGTTCAAAACTAGTTGGCCAAACTAACAAAACTAGACAAGTTTTCAAAATAATTCATGGAAAAATATCAAACCAAGTCAAATAATTCAAGAAAAATGGTTTTCAGATACTCAATGTATTCATGAACCATAATCAAGACCTAAGTTCCATTGAAAATCCAGGGATAATGGTTTTGAAAAAGAAACTTGCACAATAAGCAACAAAACCCTAATTTTTGACTTTTAATCTTAAATATTGGTTAGATAAGATCAAAATTCAAACAATTCAAACCAAGATCATGCAAATCACATGGAAACCCTAAATGTCAGAATACATATTTTTTCACATTTTTTGAATTAAAGAAAAGTCAAAAAATAAAATCAAATTACAACAATTAACCAATTAAACAAATAATCATATCTCAAAACAAAATTTTAATCAAAAAGTCAGAAAAATGTCCAACCAAAATTATATTCAAATATTAGAATTAAAAATACACCTCCCTGATTTTTTGTGGAATTTTTGAATTAAAGGAAACTATTAAAATAAAAATAAAACAAACAATTAACAATTAAACTATTATCTAAAGGCAAAAATGAAAACCCTAGCCAAAATCATGAAAAGGTCAAAATAAAATTATATGCAGATTCTATGATTAAAGAAAAGCTTGTATGATTTTTTTAATAATTTTTGTGTTAATGGAAGTATTAAAATAAAAATTATGAAACAAATATTTCAAATAAACTTTTGAAATTAAATTTCTAATCAAAAATAGAAAAAATGTTAAACAAAAATCATAATCAATTTCTAATTAATTTTTTGAGTCAAAGATAATTTTTGTGGAATTTTTCACATCTAAGAAATATTAAAATAAAATAAACACTAAACAAATAATTAAATAATATCACAAATTTTTAAACCAATCAAAACATCTTCAAAAAATTATCAAAAAAATGCACAAGGTCAAGAATATTATTTTCAAATTTCACGAATTTATTCGTAATTTTTCATCAAGTTTTGATCAAGAAAATAAAATCAGAGATTCAATAAAAATTAAATAACAAAAATAAGAACAAAGCCAATGAGATGATTCCACGCATCATCTTCAACCTCCTGCCAAGGCAAAACACTCGTTTCCACCAGTTCCAACATGCTCACTTCCGATCCATCAAACAAACACGATTCTCAACCAAAATCCAAGAGATTAAGCTCAAATTAAAGTTGATATATCATACTACATCATGCAATTCGAATCAAACTCAGAGATCAAGCATAGATCAAGAAATCAAATCTCAAAAACTTGAAAAACTCACTGCAAACATCAAAACCAGAAATACGATTTCACCAAATCTGCTTGAATCAGAGCTTAAATATACATCAATCCTAATGATTGGCCAGCTATAAACACAATGCACACAACAAAACACTTCAATTCATGCTCAAATCAAGGTTCGGATTCAATGAGCATACCTGTAAAAGTGAAAAATAAATTCACTTGGTGCCTCTGAAATCTAACGAGAAACCCTTCTAAATAGCTTCCTTGTGCTCCAATGAAGGTGTTTGAGTAGAGAAATGAGGTCTGGATCAAGAGAATTGAGCTGCTCGATTCAAGTTGCAGAGCAAGAAAAATGAGAAAATTCTGAGGAGCTTCTTCCAATGCAGTGCGTGTGTCTGTTAAAGGAGAGCTTGAGCAGCTTATATAGAGTGTATAGAGTGAGGTTAGAGTGGTAATTCAAGTGAGAATCGTTGGATGGAAAAAGTGAATTTTCTCTCAAACCAAAACAAGTGTGATGGCCATTTGCGTTTTGCTTCGTATTCAGGCAATGCTTGCAGTCGTTTTGAGCAACAAAAGGAGAGTGTGAGTGAGTGAAAAAAGCGCGATGAGGTGAGTTGTCCTCTCTTGCACATGGGACTGACTTTCTTGAGTGAGAAGTTTCCCATTTTGTCTAAAATGTGAAAATGAGAGAGGCACGAGGTATGCATCTGGTTTGGCTTTTTTTGGCAAGCACATGAGGTGTCCAATTCGTGCCAAGCATGTGCAAGTGGATTCTGAAATGATTTAATCAAAACTGAACCAAAACTTGAAAATTTCCATGGCCAATCATACACCAAAAAATAGCTGACTTCCAACTGAGGCCATTTCAAATTGGCTCGTGCATTTTCCAAATTTCTTTGAGCCAATTAAAATTCATATGATGAGCTTCACAATGATCTTTGATTCATCAAAAATGATGGAGAAATGAAAGAGATGTGGACATTAGGATTCCTGGGCAAGTCAATCCAACTTGCCCAAGATTGCGCCCGCGCTGGCCTGCCCATGTGCCTTCAAAAATCCGGTTTTGCCAACCAACTTCCTCAAACCACAACTTCCTCAATTTTAATCCAATTTGAGTGATTCCAAGTTTAATGAGAAGCTTTCATGTAAAACAACAAAATGCTCTTTTTAATTTTTCAAATTGAGGCTTGAGTCACAAGAAAATGATTCCACAAAATGGCATGCCAAGTGTTTGATGAAATTACGCGCGTGGCTTGCCCAAGAGAAGTCATCTTGGCACTTAGAATTTTTTTCAATTTTTAAGTTACTTCTTGAACAAGTTACACTCAAATTCACCATTTCTCATGATTCAAAGATGAATTTGGGTATGGAATATGAAAAGATGTTCTTGAATTGATGGTTGACCAAAAGTCTACTTGGTCAACTCCTGATTTTACTGACTTTGGTCAAAATGACCAATTTGCCCCTTTTGATCAATTGAATCATTTCCAATCCAAATTGAACCTTAATTTTTCAATCCTAAATGCTTAATAACATGTGGTGAATCATGGAAACAAGTTTGGGTAAAAAAGTCTAAGAAATCCTGATTAAATCCAAAACCCTAGTTTTGTACCATGTACTAGGAGATAGTTGATCAAGCTTCAAAACCCTAATTCCACTGGGCATCATGAGAGACTCTTTGATCAAGTTTGATTCTAATGATGATAATATAATTATGCTTCATGAATTGGATCATCTAGACCCCAATTACTTCAACTTGGACCAAACTCTAACTTTTGTTAATATCTTAGGAGACTGATGAACCATCTTCAAAACATCAAATCTTATGGGCATCCTGGCCAATTTATTGTACTAAGACCTTCAAAATACCAATGAGATGTTGTAGCTTCCAAATAAAAACTTGTACATTGATCAATAGCATTGATCAAGCAAAACCCTAATTTGACTGGTGAATCAAAGGAGTGATTCCTTCTTATAATCAAACACAAACTTCAATCCTCTGATGATCCAAAGAGATGGATAGAAATCTTGAGATATGTAATAACTTTTGAGCTTGAAAGATCTAGAGGTTTAGATGATAAGGTTCTACTTGAGCAACTTGCCAATGCAATCAACCTTTAAAGCTTGAGGAAAACTTGATAACCAAAATACTTTGATCCCATCACAATGTATGAATGCAATGCAATATGATATTCATGATGAAACATAAGCCTAAATCAAGAGGGTAAATTTTGGGGTGCAACAACACCACGATGGCAGAACACCCAACTCGCGTTGGGATGTTCATGCTGCCGAGCTCGGGCCCCTTAAAACGAGGTCTGAGCCAACTTAGTCAGTTTTTATGCTGACGCCTTATTCGTAGAGTTTGCCTTGTCGATCTTCTCCTAAAGAGCAACCATTTTAGCTTGGGACCTTCTCAACTCAACCTCCTGGGGAGTACCCTCCTAGACATACCCCACAACCATCCCTAACACCCTCATAAGGGTGCCAATATCCCGAGCCAACATCGCCCTTTTGCTTGGATGGTCCATCTCTTCGAACATCACTGATTTAGCCCGAGGAATCTACAAGGAGGAGCCCTCCAAGAAAGTCATATCATGAAAGCAAGGAGGCATCTCGAACTTACCATTGTCCTGCTCGCCCGTTAGAATAACAGGACCCTCGACGCGTGACCTCTTAAACCTCGAGAACACCTGCTGAGGAAAAGGATGCCCGACGGCTTGGCCAGTCGACGAAATTCTCGAACCTGCCTGGGCAGCCGTCTCCGCATCACCTTGAGGACCTTTAATGGACTTTTGTCCCTTCTTCTCTTTAAGGGCGACTTATTTGACCATGTGCTTCTGAGCAGCATTCATTCTTCCTGCAAAATACAAAAAAAATAAAGTCAACAAGTGAAGATAAAAAGATGCACGTGCAAACCAAATCAAAATACAAGACGACTACCTAAATAATCGCTAGGCTCCTCACACTCGAGGAGCTCCTTAACATTTATAAGCCTTGACTCGAACATAGGCTCCCCATCCTCGTCGACAATGGGCCTTCCCCCCTTGCCCACATGTTGGTTAAGAGGTATCCCTGCAACAAATATTGATAATCGGTCTTGGTTAGCCTGGTCCTCAGCATTCATCTGGCCCTTCTTCCAAATATAATGGTTGGTCCCGTGAGAAATATGTTTCCTTGACCAATGGAAACTAAACTTCGGCACTAGCTTCATCATAGGGTCCCCTTCCTCGTTCAACATGGGTCGCCGGACGTTGTCGATCAGTGGGACACTCCTAAAAACATTCAACAACACCCTCTGTGACACAGGTTGGATCAACTTGTACATGTCCTTGAAATGTTGGACAGATTAGAGGTAAGCCTTGAAAAGCTTCCCGTTAGCCTTTTTTAGGGAGACCCATCCCCACTGGTCACCAAGTTGTCCCTGTTAGAGGTGAAAGAAATAGAAGAACAAAGGAACAGTGGCCCCTGTTTTCAAATAATCACATACTATCTCGAAATTCCACAGGAAGGCAATCGTGTTAGGATGAAACTGGGAGGGAGCAAGACGAAGATGTCGAAAAACGGCCACATGGAGATTAGTGAAAGGAAGCCGAAGACCTAGCTCTCGGAAGAGAATCTCATACATAGGAATATGGTTTTAATCAAACTTCAAACATATGTGATGACCCTTCCCGGGAACGTAAGTCGCTCATTATTCTTCGACATCCTTTGACTCCATCCCAAGAGTCACCGACGGGAAAACTTCATCTGGATGCTCAAAAAAGTGGGAGGCAAACTCCACAGGACCCGCGCGACCCAGGCCAAGGGATCCTCAAGAGCTGCAGGCGCACCCTGTACATCTACGCCCTACTCTAGTTTTCCCTGCTCAAGATCACATTCCCCTGAGGTACTCTCCTCGGTCGAAGTACCTCTGGATGAACTTGGTACGAAATCCATGTGCTCACTCATGAGTTCGTCATCAGTACTACTGACCATCATACCTGAAAAGCAAAGGACAAAAGTGAATTCGATTCGGATCAGATCCACCCTTCTGTCATACCCCAAATTTTCCCACTAGATAAATAGTCGTTTTTTAGTTAACCTTAGTATTATTGTTGTTTATGTTCATATTCTTTTGATGATGTATTCTTTTTTAAATTGTGTTTAGATATGATGGGGGTTTTATTCTCAATAAAGGGTGTATTCATAATGGGCTTAGCATGCACATTTCGCTAAAGCCCATTTATAATCGCTTTTTTTAGATCATATAACAAAGGGGGGGTGTTTATTTTTGTCTTAAGGGCCTACTTTTTATTTCGAATGGCCTATTACAATGTTCTCAAGGCCCATTAATCAATTCTTTGTTGTACAAATATTCAGGCCCATTAAGGGTTTGCAATTCATTTCGAACAAATAATGAAAGAGGGGTGTGGTTAGAAAATCTGGTTGGCCCAATAGGTTTTGGGGCCCGTTTATAATAACATAGAGGGGGAGGTGCACTTTTCCTTTCCTCTTCAACAGGCCCATTTTTTATCAATGGCCCATAACAAGTTTGAAGGTCCAGTTTTGTGTGATTAGTAGTCAAGATCTAACTTCTGGTTATTCAAATTTTATTAATTATCATTATTATTATTATTACTATTACTATTATTATATATTATTAATATTTATGTCACTTTTTATTCATTACTTATTATTATTTAAAAAATTAATATTAGTAAAATTATGTTGACCAAAGTCAAAATCAAGGGTTGAAACCCTAATTCCCAACCCAACGGCAAGTGTATCTTCTTCATCTCTATGCTAAGCAACCCAAGCCCAGAAATACAATTACTGTACGGATTAAACGAAAAAGCATATCAAATCAATACACACAGAATCAAATCTTTCAATTACAAACAAAATTGTCCAAAATTATATCGTATCAATTACAAAACCAAATCTTAAATCTCTAAATTACTACAAAATCTCCTAATTTCTAATAGAATCAATCAACTCTAAATGACTAATTTGTAACGAAAATCAAACAAAATTTCCTAATTTGACTAAACTAAGAACACTATAAATAGCCCTAATTTTCTAAGAAGAAGGAGGAGAAAAAATTCGCAAATAGAAGAATAGCAGAAGCAGAAAAGAGATATGGGTTTCAATTTCTGAAGCCCTGGATATGTGGCGCCGCTGTCGTCGCCTTCAAGTCCGACCCTTATTTGTCGCATCATCGTCATCCCTCATACCTGCGAACAGAAATAAAGAAGAAGAAATTAGGAGGAGGAACCAGAAGCAGAACGAAAAGAGTAACTAGAAATTCAAGTAAGCCTAAGAACTCTTAGCTGTAGGGTGATTATTGATGTTTGATGCTTGATTTTGTTCTGGGTTTAGGGGAATTTGGGGATTTAGGGTTCGTTTAGGTTTTGGTTAGATTAGGGTTAGGGATTTTGGGTTAGGGTTTTGAAGTAAACATGTTAGGGTTGCTTGATCCACTTAGGGTTGCTCAAAAGTTCCTGAAAATTCTCAATTCACCAATATACATGGTGTTGTACCCCAAAATTTTCCCTCTCATTTTATCAATATTTTTCATCACCAGACTCTTTAAACTCCAAACAGGATTAGGTTTTTGCTCTGCTCAAGACATCTCCTTGCACTGATGACCTAAATTAGGGTTTAAGTTTGCACAGAGATTTTTGGACTTCCAATGCTCAAAGTGACTTTCATACTTCATGTTGGACCTATAAGATTGCCCATACCAAGTTTCAATCATTGAATCAAATTTTTGCCCAGTCAATTGGGCAGTTGACCTAGAAATCAACTATATTGGGGGAAAAGTCAATTGTGGCCAATTTACAGTCAAACCTCATAAAATTTGATCCATATCAACATTATAAGCTCATATGAACCATTTGATCAAGTTTGGACCACAACTCCTCAAGAAATTTGATCAGATCACCAAAAGGGCAAAATGGTCATTTTTAGGGTTTTGACTACAGAAGGGCAATTTCTGACTTTTGACCTAGACAATGGCAAATTGGGTTCAAGCATGGATTCAAGGACTCAATTGCATCATCTTGACCTATTCACAAGGTTCAAAAGATCTCAATTGCATTGGATTGGCAGATGAATTTTTCAGTCAACTGATCAAAATTTGACTGTACACTGAAAAGTCAAACTTTGACTTTTTGATCAAAATCAAGTTCCAAGGGTCATTTTTCATCAAGATATGTCAAAACATGAAACTTGTTCATCAAGAAACCCAATTTTGCAAATTAGGGTTTAAGATTGAAAATTTTCATAACTTAGAATTTTTCTAAGTTATGAAATTTTCTTAATTTTTCCCAACTTTGCCCAACATTTTCACCATGATGAAATTGGATTCAAACAAAACTTCCAACATGAAAGTTGTAGTCCTCCACAAAGTCTACAACTTTGAATCACAAAGTTTTCCCAAAATAAGCTTGGATCTCAAGTTATGATTTTTGGAACAAGGGTCCATGAAACTTTTAACTTAGTGAAATTTTGCCCTAGTTTAGGCAGGATTTTGACCTATCTTCTTGGCAATTTTTCACCTAGTTCCACTTGGAATCTCAAAATGAATTTCAAATATGGATTTTAGAGAATGTTACAAGTTTTCTAAAATTTCCAAGAGCTCTCCAAAATCATTTGTGGTTAGGTAGAATCGAAAGCTTGAAGTTGGCAAAAACTCACTTTTGATCCATGGCATGTTCATATTGATACAAGTTGCAAAATCTAATCAGCCTTGTTTGTACTTGATTACAGGTCTCAAAACCCTTCCATACTCAATAATTAAATGCAAATACATTGGTCTAAGGCTTTGTTTTGGTCATGGGAGGATTGCACACAAGATTAATCCTAAAATAGCAAAAAGGCAACATTGCCATTTTTGTCAAATGTGCTTTATGTCAAACCACATCTCTTGAGCCTTGAACAAGATCTGGTACATCACACAACATCCACCAATTGAGGGGGCCAAGATCACAAAGTACCAACTGATAGATAGCCTGTACAGGCCTATCTTGCATCATGGCTTGCTTTTGCTTAAAATACAAGAAACTTGTCAAATACACCACAACTTGAACATCTGAAAAAACCAACTCTTGCAAGCTTTTGAGACAAGTTTCACACATTGTATTGAACCTAAAACACGAGCCTTTGAGTCCAAAAACCTTCCATAGCATAGAATCACCTTCCATTGGAAAAACAGGGCACTCCCTGCAGTTTGACTTCCATAGCAAAAACCCCTCATGTGTTTTGCCTCAAACTTGTTCAAACACATTCCACATAACCTATCCAATCTATTCCAACCATTGAAGAGTGACTGTAACTCCCTTTACAAGTTTTACCATTTCTGTTTTCAGCTTGTGCAGGTTGAGTTCTACAAGCTTGTTCAAGCACATTCAAGGCAAACTAGGCATTGGGGAAGGTCAGTGGAAGTTCAAGCAAGCTCCCAAACACCTCAGGCCTCATTGAAAAGCTCCACATTATCATACATGATTCCAACTGAAACAGGTTTTTATCAACTTCCTATCTCTCTATTTAGGAATCATTAGGCTTAGGTTTGTGAATAAAAAATGTAGTATTCATAGCCATGAAGCTGTACATATGCTCAATTTTCATTTAAGTTAAACGTGTTAAGAGAATTTGATCCATGAACTTTCTGAAAAAATTAGGTTAGAAATTAGGGCCAGAGAAATTCTCTCTGGTCTTTGAGAGTTAGATTAAGTTTCTTATATGGTTGAATTCGTCTCGAAAAATGCTACAACTTTGATGTTATGGGTTTTTGCATTAGAGCACGTATACACGATCTGGAAGTTTGTACAGGGCGCGCGTTTTAGTTTTTTGACAAAGGTTGAAGATGAAGTTCATGGGCTGGGCTTGGTTCTGGCCATTGTTTTTGACACCTCCCTTTTACTGATTGCACCCCCTGGCCCATTTCTTTATGTTTTTATATTTTTGTATTTATTTTTGATTTTTGATTTTATTTTATTATTTTCCAAACATAAAAAATACCAAAAATATTTTTATAAAATTTTACATTTATTTTTGTATTTTATTTTATTTTTTCTAACATAAAAATAATTTAGTGAGTATATACCTTTATTTTTATTTTAATGAAAACTTGAAAATAATACATCAAATATTATACTTTTATATTTTTATTATTTATACTTAAATAACATTTTTTCTAAATATATTTTATTTTTGTATATACATTATTTTATTTTATTGTACATAAAAAATGTATATAATATATGTTTACTCTCTTAAAAGAAAATTAGGGTTTTTACCCTTAATAAAAAAAACAATCTTTTTATTTCTTTTTTTAATACATTAAATATTATATTTTTACATACATAAAAATAAACAAAACATTTTTTTTGCATATTCATAATATTTTGCATATTTATTTAATTGATCATTTAAATATTTGCCTATTTATTGATTTGTACCATTATTCAATTTGGATGTAATAGTAAATATTAGGGTTTTATTTTCTTGCAAATATTTCCCATTCAAAATTGTATCCCCCTCCCCATACCAATGTTGTAATAATTTAGGTTTATTTTGCGCATTTTATGCTTACAAATATGCCATGATAGAGATTAGGATTTGTATACAAAAATCCAAAATCAAACAAATAGCTTGACTAATACAAAGACAAAAAGCATGTAAATTGACAACACAATGCACACTTGCACCCCTAGGGTTTCATCCACTTGTTGCCTTTAAAATGGCCATGTTATGCATGTTGGGTATCTTGGCAAAATAAAACAAAAGAGCATAGTCCCTCGATGACGCTATCTTGGTTGCCCAAACAAAATGATCTAGTCCCTTAAAAATTTGCTAAAGATACTTAGCACAATTGCTATCATGGTCCATACGATGACCCGCGCCTGTCCCGTTTAACAACCAAATACAAGGTTGTTTACCAAATGCAATGGTAAAACAACATTGTCAAAAGGGTTAAAAATGTGTAGGAAAGATCTTTGAGTAAAATAGGGTAGACAACTCTTAGTTACTTGATCAAAACTTGCCAAAACATCCTTGCTATTTTTTCAAACACACCTCACAACACAATTTCAAAACATTTCCCAAAACAAACTTTCAAACATTGAAATATCTTTTCAAAAGACAAACAACTTTGTATATATTCAAACAAGAATCATTATAAAGGTTGCCTAGACAAGGCCTCTTTTTCAAAAGCATTTTCAAAAACCACACACAAAGCACCATTTCAAACAATTGAAAAGAAAAAGCAAGTGATCTAAACAAGTAACTAAGAGCCCATGGATAACCATGGATGAAAAGGGTGCTAGCACCTTCCCTTTTCATAATCTACCCCCCGAACCCAAGAAAACATCTCAAAGTTCTTTCATGTGCTTTTTGACCTTTCTTTTGGATAAAATAAAAAGTCGGTGGCGACTCTTGCTAAACCGAAACATTTTCGAACACAAACGCAAAACCTCAAGTTAGTTCTCCCACCGTATCACAGAACTGGCGAATTTGATGGGGAATACTTTAAAAGTGGAGTAACCTTAGGGTTTATATCACCTTTACATGCTTATCTTATTTGATTTGATTGCTTTACACTTGGTTCTATTGTTTGGGCTTGAAATCCTCTACCCGGATTTGGGAAACATTCATAGGTAAATAGCAATACGTTGTGGAAACTGTGCGGGGTATACCGACATGGTTGAAGCAATAGCTATATTAGTGCGACATATTTGTGGGTACCGGTAGCCTTTGAGTCAATCAAAGAGAATACGGGGCCGCTGAGTGATGTCATGAAGCACTAATGGACTTTTAGAACCTTTACTTGACCATCTTGGCCTTATTAGGGGTAGTGAGATGACCGGCTTTGGTGCAGTCCGAAGTTGGTAGATACTCGATACTACATTCATTGAGGGTTGTTTTCAAGGAATATTTCAGTCGCCAGTAAAGTGGCTAAACTGAAACAATGAACACAGAAAATAGTCCGGTGATATTCAGCTCCTTATAACCCGGTTACTAATTATAGGACAGGTTGAGCCAACTAAACTTCAAGAGGGTACTTACCTATGAAACCCCATGCAAGCCTGAAACTAGGATCTTGTGTGATTTGCTTGTACATATACTTGTGCATACATCATGAACATCATGAAGCATCATTTGCATCCACTAACCACTTCAAGGGTTTGGATCTTCATCTTTGTTCCTATTTTGTAGGTTACGGAATCACTCCGCAGGAAAACTATTCAGGTCAATCTTGTGAGAATCCCTCCTCTACTCAAGGAGCTTACTTTCAAGATTCCAGAGAATTCTCCCTTAAGTGAAAGACATGGTACACTTCTCAACTTGGTCAACTCCAACATTGAAGAAGACATGGTGAAAGTTCTCTTCCAGTTCTTTGACCCCCTACACCATTGCTTTACATTTCCTGATTACCAACTAGTACCTACTTTGGAGGAATTTTCTCAACTCCTGAGGATTCCTATTCTCCATCAACTACCCTACAACGGTACGGAAAGAGAACCAAAGTCTGAAGATGTTGCTCAAGCCTTACACTTGCAACCATATGATATCAAAGGTCATTGGGAAACCAGAAGTGGAGTCAAGGGTTTCCTGGAAAAGTTTCTGTTTGAGAACGCACAAGACTGCTGGAATTCTCTAGATCTGCAAGCTTTTGAAGAGATTGTAGCACTCCTCATCTATGGGTTGGTCTTGTTCCCAAACCCTGACCAACTTATAGACGTGAATGCTGTCAAAATTTTCATATCTCAGAATCATGTGCCTACATTGCTTGGGGATATCCTCCACTCATTTCACACACGAACAATGAGGAAAAGAGGTGTTCTCATGTGATGTACTCCTCTTCTAGCAAGGTGGTTTATTTCTCACCTTCCCCAGTCAGTCTTGAATAATGAACAAGGCTTGAGGTGGTCGCAACGATTGATGACTCTTACACATTCTGATGTTCATTGGTGTTCTCGGTCCATAGAAAATGTCATCATCATTGATTGTTGTGGGGAATTACCTAATGTCCCACTACTTGGCATTAGGGGAGGCATTACCTACAATCCCTGTTTGGCTCTGAGACAATTTGGGTATGCCCGAAGGGATGGCCCACATGACATGCTGATTCCAGACTTGGTTTTTGACTTCGACAACGACACTCAAGGACTTCGACAAAGGTTTATCCGAGCTTGGAGGATGTCCAACAAGGTGGACAGTAAGACACTGGGACACAAGAATTACATCCCCCTTGAGCCTTACCTCAAGTGGGTGCGAACCCGCGCCCAGAGTCTCATGATGCCTTACCCCTACATTCTCCCTGTGATCAAAGAGCCTGTTATGGAAGGAGAGGTTCCATACACCCTCCTGCATCCTGACATGCCAACATCATTGGAAGATTTGCAAAAGAGTTGGATACAGCTCAAGGAAGAACGAAATACTTTTGAATCCAGCTTCTACGCCAGTGAGAAGAAGGTTTTGGAACTTACTCGTCGACTCCATGAAGAGCAGACTCTTAACACCTACATCGCACCAAAGAGGATGCGCAACGTCTTTTTACATTAAGAATTTTGTAATATTTTGCCCATGGGGCATTTATGTACTGACAAATTTCTTCTTATTAATATGACGTGTGTTCTTTTTGTCTGCAACAACTTTGAATTTCTGAATCCTTGAATGCATTACATGAATACATATCATTCATCATATGCATAAACAGGTCTTCACACCAAGTTTCCTTATCTTTCTGCTGTTTATTTTAGCAAGATGGATATAGAGCAGACGATCAAAGATCTGCAAGCATAGAATTCACAGTTCCAACAACTCCTCATGACCTTGGCAAAGGGTCAGGAGGACCTTAAAGCACTGTTAGAGAAGGAAAAGGAAAAAGAAAAGAAGAAAAAGAAAAGGGCTGGTGTGGCCACTCTGGGTAGAAGATTTGATAACCAAGCTAGAAGGGTCCTGGACTTCCCTTCAACATCTGATGAAGGGGTAGGTAAAGGAAAAGGAGTTGCAGTACCATCCGAGTCTGAGGCTGAAGAAGAAGAAGAAGAAGAAGAAGAGGATGAAGATTACTCTGAGCAGCAGTACCCTTCTGCAGATGATAAGTATAAGAATCTGGAAGAGCGGTTGGCAGCTATGGAGGTACAAAGAGTGACTGGGCTGGATTTCGAAGAGCTAGGGTTGGTTGCTGGGATTGTGATTCCCCCTAGATTCAAGGTGCCTACATTTGCTAAATATGATGGTTTGTCTTGCCCAAAGATGCACCTACGGTATTACGTCAGAAAGATCAAACCTCATTCTTCTGATAAGAATCTGTGGGTCCACTTTTTTCAAGATAGTCTTTCGGGTACGCAATTGGACTGGTTCTACCAGCTTGAGAGGGCTGATGTACATAATTGGGAGGATCTGGATGCTGCCTTCTACCGGCAATATCAGTATAACACAGACTTAGCACCTACTCGTACTCAACTATAGAGTATGGGTATGGTTTCTAATAAGGGCTTTAAGGAGTATGCCCAGAAGTGGAGGGACCTGGCTGGAAGGGTGCAGCCACCATTGTCTGAAAGAGAGCTTATTGATATGTTTTTGGGGACGCTGTCTGGTCCATTCTTCAATCACCTGATAGGGAGTTCATTGGCAGGGTTCACCGAATTAATCTTGACTGGTGAACAAGTTGAAGCTGGCATCAAGAGTGGTAAGATTCAAAAAGATACATCTGCTTCTGCCTCTATCAAAAAACCTTTTCCAGCCAAGAAAGAGGTGTCAGCTGTTTATTCTCAAAAAGGTCGAGGAAGAGAAGAGCGCCGATCAACGGTGGGGGTTGTAATGATCCAAAAGACTGCAGCTGATCAATCTAAGAATGATCAACCAAGAACCAACCAACAAAGAGGGGGAAGGCCTGCTAGGCAGTTCACCAAAATGAACATGACGCCTGCCCAGGTTCTCCCCCATCTCCTGAAGCTGAACCTTACAACCTTGAGAGATCCTCCACAAAATCCTAATACAACTTCTCCTTTTTACCATGCCAATGCTAAATGTGCTTACCATTCCGACGGCATAGGGCACGACACCAACAACTGTTGGGCCCTCAAAAACAAGATCCAAGATTTAATAGATGCCAAGGAGGTAGAATTCGATGCGCCCGAAAAGCCGAACGTGATTTCTGCCCCAATGCCAAAGCATGGTCACAGTACCCATGCTATCGAAGAGGATCTATATGTTGCTGTTATTGATGACTTAATGACTCTGTTTCCAATGATCAAGATAAATATGTTGAAAGTCGGGATCTTCCCAGGCTGTGAAAAAGATTGTTATTTTTGTTCGTCTCTACAATCTGACTGTCCGCTATTGAAGTCAGGCATCTAATTCCTGATGGATAATCAAGAGATCCTCTTTCAGAAAACTCATATTACTACTATTACTCATGTTACTCCAATCAATGATGTTGCTATAATCACCATTTCCGATAATCTTTCCAAGGTCTCCAAAAGACCTGTTAAGATTACACCCGATCCTAAGTTTGTACCGCTGAAGATTACTATGCCGGGGCCTATCCCATATAAGTCCAACAAGACAATACCATGGAATTATGGAAGAGAGATCTTCTATCACTGTGTTAAGCAAATTAAATCAGTCGAAGAGAATTCCGATGAAGAAACTCCTGGCGTAGGAAATATTACGGGGACAAGTAAGATCACCCGCAGCGGAAGAATCTTCTCTCCGGAGATTGCTCCTCCAAGGGAAATCTTCAGACCCTCAAGTGCTCATGTGCCAGTCAAGATATCTGTGCGAAGTCCAGTGATCGAAGAAATTGTTACTCCTGAAGTTATACCCTCTGCTATTACTGCTGATAAAGGTAAGGGGATCCAAGAAGCGCCCGTCGGGACGAGGGCTCAGACTTTGGTTATCCCCGAGACCACCCAAAAGGAAATGGAGGAGATTTTAAAGATAATTAAGAAGAGTGACTATGATGTCGTAGAACAATTGGAGCAAACCCCTTCAAAAATCTCCATGCTGGCCCTATTGCCCTGTTCCGAGGCTCATGCCAAAGCCTTGATCAAATTCCTGAAGACGGTGCACGTGCCTCAAGAAACTTCTGCAGATCAGTTTCAAGAGTGTGTGGCTATCCTTACAGCCGATAATGGTCTTGGTTTCTCTGATGTCGATCTAACATCTAAGGGAAGAAAGAATAATGATGTGCTGCATGTTTCGGTAGAATGCAAAGGGACTACACTTGCTCACGTTCTGGTTGATACCGGGTCGTCTTTAAATGTCCTACCAAAGAAAGCATTGGACAAATTGGACTGTGAGGGTTTGACCTTAAAGCCCAGTAATATCATTGTTAGAGCCTTCGACGGTTCTAAGCAGATGGTTCACGGAGAAGTGGACATCCCAATTAAGGTGGGAACGGAAATTTTCAACTCTACATTTTATGTGATGGACATCCGTCCTTCATATTCATGCTTGTTGGGAAGGCCATGGATCCACAACGCTGGGGCAGTCACTTCCTCTCTACACCAAATGCTAAAATATCCAGTCCAGGGTAAAATCATAACGGTTCATGGTGAGGAGGAGTATATGATAAGCCACCTTAACTCTTTCCGCTACGTGGAGTTAGATGGTGAATTCATAGAAACACCTTTCCAACACTTTGAAGAGGTTTCTCCTGAAGTTGCGACGGCTAAGACAATGAATTCTGTGCCTACAGTTACCAAGCCTGTGTTCTGGATGTCATCCCTTAAAGATGCGAAGGAGGTGATCGAGGAAGGAGGAAGTACAATGTGGGGTCAGCTACCAGATTTTCCTTTCAAGACAGATAAGTTCGGTTTGGGTTTCACTGCTGCTAGTCAGAAGGTTGTGCGTCGCTCCCAGGCTGGAGGACCACCATTAAAGATCACTCATCACAGAGTTCATGCTTTGGAAGATGTTGAAGATTGGATTTTCCCGACCATTGAAGGAGGACTGAACAACTGGGAGGCGAAAGACTTCGTTCCCATTACTTTCATCAATCAGTAATTTATCTTTTGAACATTTATGTTGGTCTGTAATAATTTTTAAACAATTCGTACACTCTTTTGCCTTGTGCCTTACCCGGGGCATATAGGTCCATTTGTAAGGGTTTTGATTCTTCATTTTCATATGCCATTTTTAATGAATCATGGACGTTTTCATCTATAAACTTTGGTGTTCATTTTATTTCTTTTTACATTTTATTTTGTTTAAAGGTGGCTATCCCTTACACACACCCACACTCACAAAATGCAGGTACCCATCCACTCCGGATTCCATGGGTAACAATTCTTCTATGGTCTTCAGCGACTCTGAAGATCTGGTCAATCATGCCGAATACGAAGGTGATGAAGACTGTGAAGTGCCTAGAGAGTTGGCTAGACTTCTATAACAGGAAGAAAGGGTTATTCTACCCCATGAAGAAATGTTAGAGACTATCAACTTGGGTACTGCCGAAGACAGAAGAGAGGTTAAAGTGGGTGCCAACCTAAAGCCAAATGTCAAAGAGCGTTTAGTTCAGCTGTTGAATGAATATGTTGAGATCTTCACCTGGTCCTATGAAGACATGCCAGGACTCGACACAGATATTGTGGTTCACCATCTCCCTACAAGAGAAGACTGTCCACCAATTAAATAGAAAGTCCGCTGAATGAGGCCCGATATGTCTGAAAAGATCAAAGCCGAAGTGATGAAGCAGTTCAATGTCGGGTTTCTTGCTGTTACTTCCTATCCACAATGGGTTGCTAACATTGTGCCCGTGCCTAAGAAGGACGGCAAAGTGAGAATGTGTATGGACTACCGAGATTTAAACAGGGCTAGCCCTAAAGATGACTTTCCACTACCGCACATTGACATTTTGGTTGACAATAAAGCTCAACATAAGGTGTTTTCTTTCATGGATGGATTTTCGGAATATAACCAGATCAAAATGTCCCCCAAAGATATGGAAAAGACTACTTTTGTTACGCAGTGGGGTACCTTCTGCTATAAAGTGATGCCATTCGGACTGTAGAATGTCGGGGCAACCTATCAACGAGCCATGGTAGCTTTGTTTCATGACATGATACATCATGAGATCAAAGTATACATAGACGATATGATAGCCCGTTCACAAACAGAAGAAGAACACCTCGACCATCTGCAAAAGTTGTTTGTCAGGTTGAAGGAGTACAAGCTCAGACTGAACCCTAGCAAGTGCACTTTCAGAGTCAGGTCCGGTAAACTCTTGGGATTCATCGTCAGTAACAAGGGAATTGAGGTTGATCCTGCCAAAGTCAAGGCCATACAAGAAATGCCTGCCCCCACACTGAAAAGGAGGTCAGAGGTTTCTTGGGACGCCTAAACTACATTGCAAGGTTCATTTCTCACCTAATATCTACCTGTGAACCGATCTTCAAACTGTTGAAGAAAGATCAGGTGGTTGAATGGAATGATGACTGTTAAGTTGCTTTTGATAAAATCAAGGAGTATTTGCTAGAACCTCCTATCTTGATGCCACCCGTTGAAGGAAGGCCGTTAATCATGTACCTGATTGTTTTCGATAATTCAATGGGGTGCATACTGGGCCAACATGACGAGTCTGGTCGAAAAGAGCATGCCATTTATTACCTTAGAAAAAAGTTTACCGATTGTAAGACTCGCTACTCACTGCTCGAGAAAACTTGCTGCGCTTTGGTATGGGCTGCTCGTCGACTAAGGCAGTATATGTTGACACATACCACTCTACTGATTTCTAAGATGGATCCAATCAAGTACATCTTCATAAAGCCTGCTTTATCTGGAAGAATCGCTAGATGGAAAATGATCCTGACTGAGTATGATATCCAGTACACAACCCAAAAAGCTATAAAGGGGAGTGTACTAGCTGACCATCTAGCTAATCAAGATATTGAAGATTACCAATCCATGAAGTTCGACTTCCCCGACGAAGACATTATGACCTTGGACAACATTGAAGGTAACAGACCGTATGACGGACCTGAACAAGGATCCCGATGGACCCTGTACTTTAATGGTGCTTCAAACGCACTTGGAAACGGTATCGGCGCAGTACTTATCTCTCCAGAAGGTTGCCATACACATTTCACCTCTAGACTCTGCTTCAGCTGCACCAACAACATGGCCGAATACGAAGCTTGTATCTTTGGTCTCAAGGCTGTTATTGACTTGGGAATCAAATCTTTGGTTGTGTTTGGGGACTCAGCTTTAGTTATCAGTCAAATCAAAGGAGAGTGGGACACTAAACATCCTAATCTCATCCCATACAAAGAACATGTCCTAACATTGTTTCCTCATTTCGAGCAGATTACCTTCGAGCACTTCCTGCGAGAAGAAAATCAGCTAGCGGATGCTCTAGCCACAATGTCTTCCATGTTTAAACTTAACTGGGATAATGAGGCTCCCCAAATCACCTTTGAGCGGATGGACAAACCTGCACATTGTCACGAGATTAATACTGAAGAAGTAGTGGAACAACCCTGGTTTTACGAAATCAAAAGGTATCTCAAGACTCGAGAATACCCTGAAGGAGCTTCAGTCAACGACAAAAAGTTCTTAAGGAGATTTGCTGCCAAGTTCTTCCTAAGCAATGGTATCCTATACAAGCGCAACCATGATTGTGTTCTGCTTCATTGTGTGGACAAGGTTAAAGCTAAGCAGATCATGACTGAACTGCATAGTGGCACATTTGGCACCCACTTGAGCGAACATACGATGGCTAAGAAGATTCTAAGGGCAGGCTACTACTGGTCTACCATGGAAGCTGACTGTCATCAATATTCCCGTACTTGTCACAAATGCCAAATCTATGTTAACAAGGTACATATTCCTCCAGTTCCCCTCAATGTTCTAACAGCTCCTTGGCAATTCACAATGTGGGGTATCGACATGATTGGAGAGATCAAGCCTACAACATCCAATGGACATCGCTTCATCCTGGTGGCTATTGATTACTTTACCAAGTGGGTCGAAGCAGCTTCCTTCGCCTCCGTTACAAAGAATGTGGTTGCCCGCTTCATCAAGCAGAACCTCATATGCCGGTATGGTATCCCCGACAGGATCATCACGGAAAACGGTACAAACCTGAACAACACTATGTGTGATCACTTTAAGATTCAACATCATAATTCATCTCCCTATCGGCCAAAGATGAATAGTGCTGTTGAAGCTGCGAACAAAAATATCAAGAAGATCATTCAAAAGATGACAGTCACCTACAAGGACTGGCATGAGATGTTATCGTTTGCTCTGCACAGATATTGTACCACGGCGCATACTTCAACCGGGGCAACCCCCTTTTCTTTGGTATATGGCATGGAAGCTGTTTTACCTATGGAAGTTCAGATTCCTTCCTTGAGAATCATGAAGGATGCTGGTTTGAGTGAAGACGATTGGATTAAGAACCGGCTTGATCAACTTAATTTGATCAGCGATAAGTGACTTACTGCTGTTTGTCATGGTCAGACGTATCAAAAACGGATGATCAAGGCTTTCAACAAGAAAGTCAGACGTCAGGTGTATCAAGTCGGAGATCTTGTAATCAAGCGGATCATTTTGCCGCAAAGTGATCCCAAGGGAAAATGGACTCCTACTTACGAAGAATCATTTGTGATCAAAAACATCTTTTCTGGTGGGGCTATGATTCTAACCACCATGGACGGTGACGACCTGCCGCACCCTGCGAACGCAGACATAGTCAAAAGATACTACGCATAAGCGACCCGACAAGTTGAAAACCCGAAAGGGAGACTTGGGCAAAAATGGGCATCCCGGTGAATCAAAAACCCGAAAGGGCGATTCAGGCAAAAATTAGGGATAAACAAAAAAATCTGTACACCCGACAAGTTGAAAACCCGAAAGGGTGACTTGGGCAAAAAAGGGTTTCCCGGTGGATTAAAAACCCGAAAGGGCGGTCCAGGAAAAAGTTAGGGAATTAAAGCGTATGACTATGTCTCGTCGGATCACTTTAAGGACAACCTCTTCATGGACAAGCTCCAAGCTTCTGATCAATCCAATCATTTGTAGACGAAGCGACAAATGGACAAGATACTCATAGTTGCGAAGGCTATAGCAGAATGGGAACCCCATGGAATTGTTGCACATAGCCATCTTTCTTTGTATAAATTTTTTATTAATTTTATGACAACATTCTCTTACTAGGATGTTTGTTTCCTTTGTACAAAATACTTACACAAAGTTAATACAAAGATACTTCAAAGTACAGAAAATTGTTTGCATTTTCTCTCTCTTTACACTTGTGTTTTATTTGAAAACGTCCAATGATTTATTAAATGAGCATATGCATTTGAATCTAATCATTGCTAACAAATAAAACAGAGTAAGAAGGAGTAATTACTTATAGGATGAAAGTATAGGAAAGTTATCTTTAGGCTATTCCAGGAGAAATCCCCTGCAATACATCATCCAGATCCTCGGCGGAACTAAAGCCTTGAAATGCATATTCCCCAACAGAGTTAAATTTCAAAATCCCCATCAGAGTTGAGTTTTCAAACTCCCGATCCCCAGCGGAGCAAAAATTTGAACTACAAACCCTCGGTGAGGATGAAACCTTCTTCCCCAAGCAGAGCCAAACCTTCATCCTTTGAACACCAGTGGAGACCATCCAATTTCCTCCATTGTCCCTGAGGAGTCGCTTTAAAACCAGATAATTCTCCAGAGAGCTATTCTTTCCCAGTGAAGTCGCCACGATCAGATCGGAACGTCATTAAGATCCCCAGCGGAGAAGAAACTTTGATATGCTGATCCCCAGCAGAAACTATTCAGTTTTCCTGATACCCCCAACAGAGCAAAGATCCTCACTCTTGAAATCCCCAGTAGATTGGCATACAACCCAAACTCCTGATCTCCCCAGCGGTATAGTTTCTCCCCACAGAGTTTGTCAAAGATCTTGAATCTCCAACAGTGGTTATGGATTTATTTTCCCCGACAGCAGTCAAAGATTTTATTATCTCCAGCTATCCAAGGATTTATTTTCCTCAGCAAGACAGCTAATCAGCTTACATGCGCATACATTACATTCATAAATCATGAGCATTGATAAAACGCATATATTGCATCATACATTTCATGAAACATAACTTTGTGTTTCAGCTAACATTCTACCCTTTTCAGGATGAAATTAATAGCTACCTAAAACAGATATTCAAAGCTCGGAAAATGGCTTAGAGATGCTCTAGACACGGACGCTTCTCTATTTGTTTATTCAAATCAAGGGGCAGATTCCTGCTTTAGTTATGAAGCCTGGACTCGACCAGATAATACCTTGATTATACTGAAGCCCGAAGATTGACCGGAAAATAGTTGAATCCCCTGCAAATTCTTCTGAAGACTGGACGTTGACCAGATAGGAAGAAAAGTATTGTGAAGCCTGGACATTGACCAAATAGCAATACAACACTATGAAACCTGGATGTTGACCAGATAACAATAAGGTATACTGTGAAACTTGGATGTTAACCAAATAGCAGTTTGCTCGACCAATTACTTTGAAGCCCGGATTCAACCGGATATTAGTAGGCCCCAAAATCAAAAGGGAAACCCAGATGTTGACCGGATAACCATTTGATTCTTCTGAAGACTGGACGTTGACCAGATAGGAAGAAAAGTATTGTGAAGACTGGACATTGACCAGATAGCAATACAACACTATGAAACCTGGATGTTGACTAGATAACAGTCAGGTATACTATGAAACTTGGACGTTGACCAAATAGCAGTTTACTCGGCCAATTACTTTGAAGCCCAAATTCAACCGGATATTAGTAGGCCCCAGAATCAAAAGGGAAACCTGGATGATTGACCAGATAACCGTTTGATATCCTTCTGAAGACTGGACGTTGACCAGATAGGAAGCAAAGTATCATGAAGCCTGAATGTTGACCAGATAGCAATACAAGACTGTAAAGCTTGGATGTTGACCAGATAGCAGTTCACTGTCACCTCTTCAACCAAAAGATGACTCCCTAGTAGAATAACAAACGACTGAAGTTCTATTTCTACCACAACAGAGACCAGCATTCCCCGACGTAGTCCTCCTCAACAACAGGTATACGGGCTCTCGCAAAGGAATCTCTTGTGCGATCAATTTTCTTGGATGGAATCTTTAAGCCCATCTCCGACAAGATTTTGTCACATCTCTAAATGGCATATTTAAGCCCATTCCCTCAACTACTCCGACGAGTGCAAATTTACGGGCACTCTAGTGTCCAATCCTCTTTTACCTTCGAGTCACGAAAGGCAAACTCGCCAATCTAACTCTTCAGGTTCAAGAAGATTGAACAGGGGCAGCTGTTGTCCCCCAAAATTTTCCCTCTCATTTTATCAATATTTTTCATCACAAGATTTTTTGAACTCCAAACAAGATTAGGTTTTTGCTCTGCTCAAGACATCTCCTTGCACTGATGACCTAAATTAGGGTTTAAGTTTGCACAGGGATTTTTGGACTTCCAATGCTCAAAGTGACTTTCATACTTCATTTTGGACCTATAAGATTTCCCATACCAAGTTTCAAGCCTTGAATTAAATTTTTGCCCAGTCAATTGGACAGTTGACCTAAAAATCAGCTGTATTGGGGAAAAAGTCAACTGTGGCCAATCTACAGTCAAACCTCATAAATTTTGATCCATATCAACATTATAAGCTCATATGAACCATTTGATCAAGTTTGGACCACAACTTCTCAAGAAATTTGATCAGATCACCAAAAGGGCAAAATGGTCATTTTTAGGGTTTTGACTGCAGAAGGGCAATTTATGACTTTTGACCTAGCCAATGGAAAATTGGGTTCAAGCATGGATTCAAGGACTCAATTGCATCATCTTGACCTATTCACAAGGTTCAAAAGATCTCAATTGCATTGGATTGGCAGATGAATTTTTCAGTCAACTGATCATAATTTGACTATACACTGAAAAGTCAAACTTTGACTTTTTGGTCAAAATCAAGTGCCAAGGGTCATTTTTCATCAAGATATGTCAAAACATGAAACTTGTTCATCAAGAAACCCAATTTTGTAAATTAGGGTTTAAGATTGAAAATTTTCATAACTTAGAATTTTTCTAAGTTATGAGAGTTTCTTAATTTTTCCCAACTTTGCCCAACATTTTCACCATGATGAAATTGGATTCAAACAAAACTTCCAACATGAAAGTTGTAGTCCTCCACAAAGTCTACAACTTTGATTCACAAAGTTTTCCCAAAAGAAGCTTGGATATCAAGTTATGATTTTTGAAACAAGGGTCCATGAAAAACCCTTCCATACTCAATAATTAAATGCAAATCCGTTGGTCTAAGGCTTTTTTTGGTCATGGGAGGATTGCACACAAGATTAATCCTAAAATAGCAAAAAGGCAACATTGCCATTTTTGTCAAATGTGCTTTATGTCAAACCACATCTCTTGAGCCTTGAACAAGATCTGGTACAGCACACAATATCCACCAATTGAGGGGGCTAATATCACAAAGTACCAACTGATAGATAGCCTGTACAGGCCTGTCTTGCATCATGGCTTGCTTTTGCTTAAAATACAAGAAACTTGTCAAATACACCACAACTTGAACATCTGAAAAAACCAACTCTTGCAAGCTTTTGAGACAAGTTTCACACATTATATTGAACCTAAAACACGAGCCTCTGGGTCCAAAAACCTTCCATAGCATAGAATCACATTCCATTGGCAAAACAAGGCACTCCCTGTAGTTTGACTTCCATAGCAAAAACCCCTCGTGCGTTTTGCCTCAAACTTGTTCAAACATATTCCACATAACCTATCCAAGCTATTCCAACCATTGAAGAGTGACTGTAACTCCCTTTACAAGGTTTACCATTTCTGTTTTCAGCTTGTGCAGGTTGAGTTTTACAAGCTTGTTCAAGCACATTCAAGGCAAAGTAGGAATTGGGGAAGGTCAGTGGAAGTTCAAGCAAGCTCCCAAACACCTCAGGCCTCATTGAAAAGCTCCACATTATCATACACGATTCCATCTGAAACAGGTTTTTATCAACTTCCTATCTCTCTATTTAGGAATCATTAGGCTTAGGTTTGTGAATAAAAAATATAGTATTCATAGCCATGAAGCTGTAGATATGCTCAGTTTTCATTTAAGTTAAACGTGTTAAGAGAATTTGATCCATGAACTTCCTGAAAAAATTAGGTTAGAAATTAGGGCCAGAGAAATTCTCTCTGGTCTTTGAGAGTTAGATTAAGTTTCTTATATGGTTGAATTCGTCTGAAAAAATGCTACAACTTTCATGTTATGGGTTTTTGCATTAGAGCACGTATGCAGGATCTGGAAGTTTGTACAGGGCGCGCGTTTTGGTTTTTTGACAAAGGTTGAAGATGAAGTTCATGGGCTGGGCTTGGTTCTGGCCATTGTTTTTGACACCTCCCTTTTACTGATTGCACCCCCTGGCCCATTTCTTAATGTTTTTTATATTTTTGTATTTATTTTTCATTTATGATTTTATTTTATTATTTTCCAAACATAAAAAATACCAAAAATATTTTTATAAATTTTCACATTTATTTTTGTATTTTATTTTATTTTTTCGAACATAAAAATAATTTAGTGAGTATATACCTTTATTTTTATTTTAATGAAAATTTGAAAATAATACATCAAATATTATACTTTTATTTTTTTATTATTTATACTTAAATAATATTTTTTCTAAATATATTTTATTTTTGTATATACATTATTTTATTTTATTGTACATAAAAAATGTATATAATATATATTTACTCTCTTAAAATAAAATTAGGGTTTTTACCCTTAATAAAAAAATTATTCTTTTTATTTATTTTTTTAATACATTAAATATTATATTTTTACATACATAAAAATAAACAAAACATTTTTTTTGCATATTCATAATATTTTGCATATTTATTTAATTGATCATTTAAATATTTGCCTATTTATTGATTTGTACCATTATTCAATTTGGATGTAATAGTAAATATTAGGGTTTTATTTTCTTGCAAATATTCCCCATTCAAAATTGTATCCCCTCCCCATCCCAATGTTGTAATAATTTAGGTTTATTTTGCGCATTTTATGCTTACAAATATGCCATGATAGAGATTAGGGTTTGTATGCAAAAATCCAAAATCAAACAAATAGCTTGACTAATACAAAGACAAAAAGCATGTAAATTGACAACACAATGCACACTTGCACCCCTAGGATTTCATCCACATGTTGCCTTTAAAATGGCCATGTTATGCATGTTGGGTATCTTGGCAAAACAAAACAAAAGATCATAGTCCCTCGATGACGCTATCTTGGTTGCCCAAACAAAATGATCTAGTCCCTCAAAAATTTGCTAAAGATACTTAGCACAATTGCTATCATGGTCCATACGAGGACCCGCGCCTGTCCCGTTTAACATCCAAATACAAGGTTGTTTACCAAATGCAATGGTAAAACAACACTGTCAAAAGGGTTAAAAATGTGTAGGAAAGATCTTTGAGTAAAATAGGGTAGACAACTCTTAGTTACTTGATCAAAACTTGCCAAAACATCCTTGCTATTTTTTCAAACACACCTCACAACACAATTTCAAAACATTTCCCAAAACAAACTTTCAAACATTGAAATATATTTTCAAAAGACAAACACCTTTGTATATATCCAAACAAGAATCATTACAAAGGTTGCCTAGACAAGGCCTCTTTTTCAAAAGCATTTTCAAAAACCACACACAAAGCACCATTTCAAACAATTGAAAAGCAAAAGCAAGTGATTTAAACAAGTAACTAAGAGCCCATGGATAACCATGGATGAAAAGGGTGCTAGCACCTTCCCTTTTCATAATCTACCCCCTGAACCCAAGAAAACATCTCAAAGGTGTTTCCTGTGCTTTTTGACCTTTCCTTTGGATAAAATAAAAAGTCGGTGGCGACTCTTGCTAAACCGAAACATTTGCAAACACAAACGCAAAACCTCAAGTCAGTTCTCCCACCGTATCACACATGGTCATCTACTCAATTTGGTTACTACTGGTTTCAAAGAAGACATGATGAGTGTTCTGTTCCAGTTCTTTGATCCTAAACATCACTGTTTTACCTTCCCAGATTATTAGTTGGTGCCCATAATAGAAGAATTCTCTAAGTTACTCGGAGTGTCTATTCTTGATCAGATACCTTTCATCGGTCTAGAGCAAGTTCCAAAACCTGAAGACATTGAAATAGCCTTACATCTCAAACGATTAAACATTGTATCTAATTGGGAAACAATTAGTGGAGTCAAGGGTTTTCCTCCTAAATTTATGATAGAGCAGGCTCAGTGGTTTCTAGATGCCATGAATTTTCGTGCTTTTGAGGATATTTTGGCTCTACTGATCTATGGTTTGGTACTATTCCCTAATCTGGACCAATTCATAGATGTGAATGCTATTAAAATATTTCTCACTCATAATTTGGTGCCTACTTTTCTTGGAGATGTACTGCATTCCCTTCACACTCATACTATGAAGAAGCGAGGAACTCTTATGTGTTGCATACCTCTACTATCCAGGTGGTTTATTTCACACATTCCTTAATCAATGATGAAGAATGAACAAGGATTGAGGTGGTATCAAAGGTTGATGTCACTCACTTATTTGGATATCCATTGGTGTTCTCAATCTCAGGAAGATATCAATATTATTGACCACTGTGGGGAATTCCCTAATGTACCACTCATTGGCATAAGGGGAGGTATCACTTACAACCCTTTCCTAGCTCTACATCAGTTTGGTTATGCTCGAAGAGACGATCCTCATGATATGCTCATCCAGGCTATAATACTCAACTATGAGAACGATCCTCAGAGTTACTGTCAGAGGTTCATACATGCTTGGGGCATGGTCAACAAGATTGATAGCAGAACTTTGGGGCATAAGAATTCCATCCCTCTAGAGCCTTACCTCATATGGGCGCGATCTCGTGCTCAATATCTTATGATGCTATATCCTGCTATCCTACTAGTGATTGTAGAACCTGTTATTGAAGGAGATGTTCCTCACACCATTCTTCATTCTGATATGCCTACCGACTTTGAAGAACTACAGAAGTCCTGGATTCAACTCAAGGAAGAAAGGGATACTTTTGAGACTCAGTTCTATGGTAGTGAGAAGAAAGTACTGGAGGTGATGAAACGACTCCATGAAGAACAAAGCCTTAATGCAGATGTCAACACAAAGAGGAAGCGCCCATGGGAGGCTTGAGTTCATATTTTGCTTCTTTGTAACTCTTTTTGTTGTCATTACAAGCCTAGAAGGCAATTATAATTTGAACTTGTTACTAAAACTTCTTTGTTCCCTTTTGTTTAACAAATTTAAATCCCACAAATTTCCTTGAAAACATTGCACTTGCATTTACATATCATGCATATCATCACATAACAAGAACTTTCTAGAAATGTTTTCTCATCTTCTTGCTGTTTATTTCAGTAAAAGACGGCACTCGAGTAAACTGTGGAAGAACTTCAACTCAGAATGCTCAGTTTCAGCAAATGTTCTTGGACTTAGTAAGGTACAAGACGATTTGAAGACCCTCATCACAAAAGGGAATAAAAAGAAGACTAAGAAGTCAACAGTCTTTCTTAATATGGGCAGAAGATTCAAAGGTCCGGTCATAAGGGCTATAGATTTTGAGGTCCCCCTAAATGAAGACGATAACCAAGAAGAAGATGACAAGAGTATGAAAGCTGAAGATAATAATAACCTTGGTTTTGGCCAAGATTTTGATGAAGACTATTCTGTTGAACAGTATCATCCCACTGATGACAGATACAAACAGCTGGAGGATCGACTTAATGCTATGGAGATATAGATGGTGCCTAAGATTGATTTTGAAGATTTGGGTCTTGTCTTGGAGGTTCTTATCACTCACAAGTTCAAGGTCCCCGTCTTTGCCTAATATGATGGTGTTTCCTGTCCAAAACTTCATCTGCGGTCTTATATTCAGAAGATCTATCCCCATACTGCTGATAGAAAGTTATGGGTTCACTTGTTTCAAGAAAGTTTATTTGGTACACAACTTGAATGGTTCTATCAGCTAGAGGGAACCAACATCCGCACTTGGGAGGATCTAGCTTCTTCTTTTTACAAGCAGTATCAATACAATGCTAACCTTGCACTGACTTGTGTTCAACTACAAAGTATGACTATGGGCTCAAATGAAGGGTTTAAGGAGTATTCCCAAAAGTGGAGAGATCTGGATGGAAGAGTGCAACCTCCTTTATCTAACAAGGAGATGGTTGATATGTTCATGGGCACTTTGGCAGGGCCTTTCTTTAATCATCTGATCGGAAGTTCCTCATCTGGTTTTATTGAGTTGATACTAACAGGGGAGCGGGTTGAAATGGTATATGAAGTGGAAAAATTCAAGTGGCTGCGTCTTCAAGGACTGTAAAGAAGACATTCAATGGAAAGAAGGAAGCAAATTTTGTTTATGGACAGAAGGATTGTACTAGAAATGATCACAATCAATCTGTAGGAGTTGTGTTAATTTTTAATCCTGCACCTGTTTAACAACATCAGCAAAATAATCATCATAGGTCAGACACACCTAGAAGGAATTTTACCAAAACCAGCATGCCACTGTCCCAGGCATTACAACATTTACTGAAAGAGGAACTAATTACATTAAGGGATCCTCCTCAGAATCCCAACACCTTCTCTCCTCGATACAATCCAAATGTGAAGTGTTCTTACCATTCCAATAGCCCTGGGCACGGCACCAATAACTGTTGGGCCTTGAAAAACAAAATTCCAGACATGATTGACAACAAAGAGATTGAGTTCGATCCTCCAGTAACCCTGAATGTAATTACTGCACCTATGCCGAAGCATGGAAAAGGCATAAGTATTATTGATGATGTTCTTTATGTTTCTACTGTAAGTGATCTGGCTACTCCCCTCTAGATTATCAAGAAGAATCTGTTGCAGGCCAGTTTATTTCCAGGTTGCATTGAAAGATGTTACTACTGCACAGCCCAACCTAATGGCTGCAAGTTGCTGGAAGAAGGTATTCAATGCCTAATGGATAATCACATAATTTTGGTTAAGAAGATTCTGTCTGTTGAGAATTTGTTACAAAACTTGGAGTTAGAAGAGGTATATGTAATATCCGACACTCCTATCAGAATCACTTCCAAGGGTCTTGTAAGGATCACTTCCGAACCCAAAGTTACTCCTCTGATAATTACTACACCTGGACCAATTCTATATTCTTCGGATAAAGCTATCCTTTGGAACTATGGATCTGACGTCTACTACCATGGCGTCAAACAAGAACTACTGATTATTGTGAATGAAGATATTGAAGTTGTTGATCCCGACATTGACAATATTATTGGGACTAGCAAGGTTACTAGAAGCGGAAGGTTTTTCTCTTCAGAAATATATCTAAAGACTATTACCACACATGTACGTGTTACCGTTACCGAGTCAGTTACTGAGGCTCAAGGCAAAGAGAAAATGACGGAGCCTGCCTAGACGGAGGCACCTAAGGAAGTTACCACTGATGATACTCCCAGAAAAGTTTTGGAGGAGGTCTTAAAGATTATCCTCAAAAGTGACTATAAGATTGTTGAACAGCTGAGGCAGACCTCATCTAAGATCTTCATGTTATCCATGTTACTATATTCTGAAGCCCATGCACATGCTTTAGTAAAGTTCTTAAAATCTGCGCATGTACCACAAGAAATTTCTGGTGATCAATTTGGAAGTTATGTTTCTAGCCTAACAACGGATAATGGTTTAGGTTTTTCTGAAGATGACTTAACTCCCGAGGGAAGAAACCACAACAAGGCCCTGTATGCCTCTATTAAATGCAGGGGTACTACTTTGGGACATGTATTAATTGATATTGGTTCCTCGCTAAATGTTCTACCAAAAGGTACTCTTGACAGACTTGATTCCGAAGAGGTTATACTGAAACCTAGTGATATTATGGTTAGAGCCTTTGATGGATCGAAAAGGATGGTGCACGGAGAAGTGGACCTTCTAATCAAAGTAGGTACTCAAGTCTTCAATTCTACCTTCTATGTCTTGGATATTTGACCGGCTTATTCTTATCTACTGGGACGCCCCTGGATTCATGGGGAAGACGATGTTACCTCAACCTTACACCAGAAGCTGAAGTATCCTGTGAAAGGAAAGGTTGTTACTGTCTGCAGCAAAGAAGAGTATATGGTGAGTCATTTGAACTCATTTCGGTATGTAGAGATGGACAAAGAATTCATCGAGACTCCCTGTCAAACTTTTGAAGTTATCCCTCCTACCTCTACTGAAGATGTTTCTGCTATTCCCAAGATTACCAGGGTTCCTCCCAGAATGGCTTCTTTGAAGGACGCTAGAGATGTCATAGAAGAAGTTGGTTATACTACTTGGGGTCAGCTTCCTGACATTCCATATAAATCTGAAAATTTTTGTTTGGGCTTCACCCAGAGGCTCAGAGGGTTGTTCGTCCCTCTCATGCTAGAAGACCACCATTTTGTGTTAGAAACAATAGAGTCAATGCAATAGAAGATGCTGATAATGATTATGACCTTGACAACTGGAACTTTCCGACCATCAGTAACGGGCTCAGCAACTGGAAGACTCAAGACATTATCTCAATCTACTTTAGTCAGGAGTAATAGCTACTTTCTGTTTTATTGCTTTCAAAGTTTTGGTTATGTAAGTTGTTTTAAACAATGACTTTAAGCCTTATGCCTTACCCGGGGCACAATGGTCCACTTGTTAAGGGTTGTCATTTCATAAACATATTTTCATTTAATAAAACATTGGACATTTTGCATTCAAATTTTATGCTATTTGTCTTTCTTTTATTTTTATCACTTTCAAATAGCTATGTTTTCTTACACACACCCATACAAAAAATTGCAGATCCACATCCACTCTGGATCCCGTTGATAACGATTCTGCTATTGCCGCTTATGACTTTGAAAATCCGATCTACCAAGCTGAGGACGAAGGTGAGGAAGATTGTGAAATACCTGTAGAATTTTCTAGACTGTTAGTGTAAGAGGAAAAGGCTATTCAACCGCATGAAGATCCAGTTGAAGTCGTAAACTTGGGTACTGAAACAGACAGGAAATAAGTTAAGATAGGTGCCAACCTAGAAGGCGGTATCAAGAATAGGTTAATCCATATGTTGCATGATTATGTTGAGATCTTTGCTTGGTCATACGGAGACATGCCAGAGCTAGATAATGATATTGTGGTTCACCATCTACTGATGAAAGAGGGTTGTTCTCCGATAAAGCAGAAGGTTCGTCGTATGTGTCCCGAGATGTCCGAGAAGATCAAGGCAGAGGTTATGAAGCAATTCAATGCAGGGTTCTTAGTTGTTACATCATATCCTCAGTGGGTTGCAAATGTGGTTCCAGTACCTAAAAAGGGTGGCAAGGTGCGTATGTGTGTAGATTACAGAGATCTGAGCAGGGCAAGCCCCAAGGATGACTTTTCGCTTCCACATATTGATGTTTTGGTCGACAACACCGTTAAGCATAAAGTATTCTCCTTCATGGATGGTTTCTCGGGTTATAATCAGATCAAGATGGCACCTGAAAATATGGAGAAAACTACCTTTGTTACACAGTGGGGTACTTTCTACTACAAAGTTATGCCTTTTGGGTTGAAGAATGTCGGTGCAACATATCAGCGTGCCATGGTAGCTCTGTTCCATGACATGATTCATCACGAGATAGAGGTCTATGTCGACGACATGATATCCAGATCCCAGACTGAAAGGGAACATCTTGACCATCTACACAAGTTGTTTGAGAGACTGAAGAAATACAAATTGAGGTTGAATTACAACAAATGCACCTTTGGGGTAAGATCCAGTAAGCTCCTAGGTTTCTTTGTTAGTGATAAAGGTATTGAAGTTGATCCCTCCAAGGTTAAATCTATTCAAGAAATTCCTGCTCCCCGTACTGAGAAGGAAGTCAGAGGTTTCTTGGGACGACTGAATTACATCGACAGGTTTATTTCCCATCTAACTGCTACTTGTGAGCCGATCTTCAAGTTGTTGAAGAAAGATCGGGTAGTAAAGTGGAACGACGATTGCCAAATAGCCTTTGACAAAATCAAGGAGTACCTCTAAGAACCACCAATTATGATGCCACTAGTTGAAGGAAGACCTTTGATCATGTACCTAACAGTGTTAGAGAACTCAATGGGGTGTGTATTGGGCCAGCATGATGAGTCTAGTCGAAAAGAGCATGCAATATACTACCTTATCATAAAGTTTACCGGTAGTGAAACAAGATACTCACTCCTCTAGAAAACTTATTACACTTTGGCATGGGTTGCTCACCGACTACGACAATATATGTTAACCTATGCTACTTTGTGGATCTCTAAAATGGATCCCATCAAATACATATTCGAGAAACTAGCTCTCTCCGGAAGGATAGCCCGATGGCAAATGGTCCTAACAGAATACGACATTCAGTACACCACTCAGAAAGCCTAAAGGAAGTGTACTTGCAGATCATTTGGCGCATCAAGACGTACACGACTATCAATCTATGAATTTCGAGTTCTCAGATGAGAACATTATGCTAGTTACATATTATGAAGAACCTGGACCATATGAAGGACCTAAGCCAGGATCCCAATGGACTATGGTTTTTTATGGAGCTTCTAACAAACTAGGTAATGGAATCGGGGTTGTGATTATCTCTCCCCAGGGTTGCCATACGCCCTTAACCTCTAGACTTTACTTTGACTGTACCAACAATATGGATGAATACGAAGCGTGCATCATGGGTATCAAAGCTGCCATTGATTTAAGAATCAAGTTCTTGAACGTATACAGAGACTCAGCCATGGTAATCAGTCAGATTAAGGGATAATAGGATACGAAGCATCCAAATCTCATTCCTTATCGGGAGCATGTATTGACATTAATTTCGTACTTCGAGGAAATCACTTTTGAGCATATCCCACGAGAAGAGAATCAGTTGGCAGACGCGTTAGCTACCGTGTCATCTATGTTCAAAGTAAGATGGGACAATGAGGCTCCTTGAATTACTATTGAGAGACTAGATGAACCGACACATTGCTATGAAGTTGACACCAACAGAGAAGAAGAGAAGCTTGGTTTCATGAAGTGGAGAGATACCTTGAGGCTCAAGAGTACCTTGAGGGAGCATCTATCAATAATAAGAAATTCCTACGAAGATTCTCTGCTAAGTTCTTCCTGAGAAATGGGATTTTGTACTAACGTAACCATGATTCGACTTTGCTTCGTTATATGGATAAGAAGGAAGCATAGAAGGTTATGGAAGATATGAACGAAGGCATCTTTGGTACTCACCCCAGAGGATATACGATGGCTAAAAAGATTCTGAGATCGGGTTACTATTGGTCGACCATGGAAACTGATTGCCATCATCACTCAAGAACTTATCACAAATGCCAGATTTATGTTGACAAAGTACATGTGCCTCCGGTTCCGTTGAATGTCTTGACTGCTCCGTGGCCATTTGCAATGTGGGGAATTCATATGATTTGAGAAATCAAGTCGACTGCTTCCAACGGACATTATTTCATCCTGGTCATTATTGATTACTTCACGAAGTGGGTTTAAGCAACCTCGTTTGCCTCCATTACCAAGAATGTTATTGCCCGATTCATTAAACACAACCTTATTTGTCGGTATGGCATCCCCGAAAGGATTATCACGGATAATGGTACTAATCTTAACAATACTATAATCACGAAACTCTGCACGCAATTCAAGATTAAGCACCACAACTCTTCTCTGTATCGACCAAAGATGAATGGTGCAGTAGAAGCATCCAATAAGAAAATTAAGAAGATTATACAGAAGATGACGGTGACATATAAAGATTGGCATGAGATATTACCATTCGCTCTTCATGGCGATCGAACTTTGGTACGAACATCGACTGGGGAAAATCCATTCTCTCTAGTCTATGATATGGAAGTTATCTTACCTGTCGAAGTCCAGATTCCTTCTTTAAGGATTATGAAAGATGAAGACTTAGACAAAGGTAAGTGGATTAAAACTAGGCTGGAACAGATAAGTTTGATCGACGAGAAAAGGCTTACGGCGGTGTACCATGGTCAGATGTACCATAAGCGTATGATCAAAGCTTTCAACAAAAAGGTCAAACATCGGGTATATCAGGCTGGTGACTTGGTAATAAAGCGCATCATCCTACCACAAGGTGATCCCATGGGAAAATGGACTCCCACCTACGAAGGGCCATTTGTGATTAAGAAGATATTTTTTGGCGGTGCTATGATACTTACCACCATGGATGGTGAATACTTTCTGCACCCTGTGAATGCGGACATAATAAAAAAATACTACGCATGAATATGACCCGCTAGGTTGACTGGCCTAGGAAAAAATAAGGGCATCCTGGAGAACCAAAAGGGTTTGGGCAAAAATTAGGGATATATATAAAGATTGTACACCCGGCAAGTCAAAAACCTGAAAAGGCAGCTTGGGCAAAAAAGGGTATCTCGGTGGACTAAAAACCCGAAAGGGTGGTCCATGAAAAGGTTAGGGATTAAAGCGTACGACTATGTCCCATTGGATCATCTACTTACATCAAGCTTTATTACCAATGTCAAGTTCAAATGGTACAGATCAATTCAGTCGACTTCTTCCAACATCAAGGGATTAGATGCTCGAGGACATAGAGGCAATAGCAGAGTTGAAACCCGACAGGACCATTTACACATAGCTATATGTTTTTCCTTAGTTTCCATTTTTACGACGATTTCCTCTTACTAGGATTTATGTCTCTTTGTACAAAATCGCTTGTTTATAGGAAACTTTTCAATGCATTTATCAATACAATTTCAAATTTCAAATGTTGCTTTATCTTTTCTGTTTTGTTTGTGTTGTACCCCAAAATTTTCCCTCCCATATTCCTCAATACATGTCAAGTGAGGTCCTCAAATTGCTCAAGGAAGTCCAAGGGTTGACCAAACCAACTCTCTTCTAAGGCAGTCTACCCAGATTAGGGTTTCATTCTGCACCAAGATGTTTGAATCAAAAGGGTACCAAATGCTCACTATTATCCTAATATGTTCTAAAGATCATCCATGTCAAGTTTCAAGCCTTGCAGGGGAAGTTTTCTCAGTCAATTGCTTAAAGGCCTAAAAATCGACTGTGTTAGGGCAAAAGTCAATTGTGGCCCACATACAGTCAAACTTCAAGATTTTTGGTCAACATTCTCATTTTGAAGTATTATTCATCATTTTATCAAGGGTTGATCATGATTCCTCAAGGATTGCTCATAATTCATCAAAACCCAAAAGTTGCTAAATTAGGGTTTTTTAGGAAAAGTCAACTCAACTCTGACCAAGCATAACTTTCTCATACTTTATCAAAAATAACCCATCCAAAGCTCATTTTGAAGAGGATGCAATTCCCTACAATCCAGCTTCAGCTTCCAAGTTCAAAATATTCACTCACAAGAAGATATAAATTTGGACATTATAGGTCATTTTGGAAAGTCAACAAAAACACCTTTTATGTCAAAGCTTCATACATGAAAATGGAAGACTCAATTGAGATGAGACCAAGAGGGTTGCTTAGAGGACATCTTGATATTTCTAAAAATTCCAAGAACACACCTCTAGGGTCAAAATTGAAAGAGTTATGCATTGGCAAAGTTGACCCTTTTTGCAAAATTACCAAAAGTCAAATGTGGGCAAAGTTGCATTTTTTGCTAAATGGGCCCAACTTTTTATACTGGCACTGAGTTTGTAATGTGACCCACGACCCATGATCCCTTCCATTTGTCATTCTTTTATTTTTGTCATTTGTTTTGATTTTATTTCAATTAAATTAAATAAAATCAAAATAAAATCATGAAAATATCAAAAACTAATCAAAGCTTGAGATTTTGTGCATGTTTAGGTCTATTATACAGCTGGAGATGGAATCAAATCGTGAAAGGCTCATATGGATACAAAAGATTGCATTTTGCTTGATTTGGAAATATTTGCACAAAGAATCAAATCATGAATCAATGATCATAATTGAGGGAGATTTGATACAAGTTTGCAACCCTAATTCATTCTAGGGTACATAAGGAACATTTGCAGATCAGAAACAAGGAGGCATCCGTGCAGAGGTGAAAGAAAAAACTCAGAAATTTCAAGAAAAATGGTGATCCAATTTCTGTGTTAGAGGTCGATTCGTGCCATTCTCAGATTGCCAATAGGTTGTTGTACGTTCCAGGAGTAATTTCCAATCAGATTCAAGCCTTTCCACGCTTGGAATTGCAAGATAGAGGTATCACGATATGCCTCTAAATCCAAATTCAATTTCATTGATTCACTCACCTATTGCATATTTTAATGATATATTTGTGTTTGTCTTTGAGTTTGCAAGCTTTTGATATCATTTAATTGTATTTCTAACGCTTGCACATGAAGATGCCATTATTAGGGTTTGCTCTTATGTTTTAGGGTTTCTCTGTATCCGTAAAATTGGTCCAAGAAAGTAGTACCATAGTATTCGTGGGTTCGAGACGAACAGAACGATGAAATTAGAATTCATTTTAGCATGCGTTTTCTTGATGATTGAAAGTTGCAGGTTTGTAGCTACAGTAAGTATCTATAGGTAAAAGTTAAGAACTTTAAACGAAGGTTCTAGGGAAGAAGACGGTAGCGTGTCACGGCCTGACTGGCTTATTCAAATTCTGGCGCGTTATTCTGGCCAGAAACCTATAGATCTGATATATATTGTTTGTTTCTATTATATTAATGAACTAACATCCAACGCAGTTAGTCAGAAGAAGGAAATCAGAAGTTCAGTGTTCTGGGTTCGATCCCAGGCGTGAGCTTTTGGTATATTCTCCTTTGTTTTTGCCAGAGCCAACACGTGCATCTTCTGAGGATCACCACCTTCTGGATCCACCGGCCAGCAGCAGATCTAGTGCACCATCTTTTTGATCCATTAGACAGGATCAGATCCAGCGCATCATCTTTTAGATCCCAGTCAGAACCAGATCCATCACGTGCAGGCCATCATCTTCTAGATCCCATTCAGAACTAGATCCAGCATATCCCCATCTTCTAAGGGCCACCATCTTCTGGACCATCATCCTCTGATCAGGACCGCTGACAGCATGCCCTTGGGTTATTTCTTTTTTGCCTTTTTTAATTTCTTTCTTTAATTATTATTTTCTTTATCAATACTAAAATTATTTTTTTCTAAAATCGACCAATCAAAAAATCACAAAAAGAAAACTCATTTTCTTAATAAATGTTATTAATTAATTAGTTTAATTAATTTAAGGCAATTCTAATTTCTTTCACAATTAAAATTATTTAGAATTTAGGATTTTCCTCTTTTAATTCAATTATTTCATTACTTTCTTAAAATAACAAAAATGACAAAAAAACATGTTTATTTTAAATCAATTACAATTAATTTTAGTCAAGGGTCAAAACCCTAGTCGCTTCGCATTTAATTCGCCGCGCGCTGGATATTTATTTTTGCCAATATTGTTGTAATTGTTCACTGGTATGTAATAGTTTAAATTAGGATTTTCATTTATCGCTTTCCCCCCAGTTTTTGGTTATGTAATTAATCCCCCTCCCCGGAGACTTGTAATAGCATAGATTTACTTTCTCGCATTTTAATTCTCGCAAATATTTGACTGTTTAGATGTATGCTAATAGGATTGTATGGCAAGAATGCGTGACAAATTAATACAGTTAGAAAACCCTAATGTGCAAAGATAAATAATTGAAAACAAATCACTTGCACATATCACTCCTAGGGTATACTCTCACTTCAGTTGCCTTCGGTAAACGGTCATTAAGTATAGGGTGTCTTAGTGGTTGCCCTCCTGTCTAATAAAGATCAAAAGTCCCGTTCGGAAATGTTGCCTCGAATATGATCTTAAGACATTAGGGTTATTACTAAGGCGTCATAACATTGCTTTAGTGATCGTACGTCCCTTTAGAATTGACCCTTACAATTCCAACGATGGTGCTACCTATTTCTCAATAGTAGGATAGTGCTGTCTAAAGGAAACAAGAATAGAAACTTACTTTTTTTCGAGTGGGTAGATGCTAGTAAGTACTTGCTCAAATCAAAACTTTTCGCACTTACACTTTTTTTAAACCAACTTTCAAAACAACTTCGTCACACTCTTGAGGACTAATACAAGGGTTATCACGAAGTAAAACATTTTTCAAAAACAAGCACACAAATACAAGTAATTTAAAAATGAGCAAGTACCTAAGAGCCCATGGAAAACCATGGATAGAAAGGGTGCTAACACCTTCCCTTTCTATAATCTACCCCTCGTACTCAGAAACATCTCGAAAAAGGTTTTTTCTATTCTTTTTCTATTTCCTGATTGGATAAAATAAAAGTCGGTGGCGACTCTTGCTTACCGCGACATTTTGCAAACACAAACGTAAAACACAAACCAGCATTTTCCAAAAACAGTCGGTTCTGCCTCCGCATCACAGAACTGGGGATTTATAAGTGGGGTATATCTTAGGATCTAGGTCATCATAATTGCTTCTCTTGATTGCTTTGTTTGCTTTACTTTTAAGGGTTTTGTTTGGGGTTACTATAGATCCTACACCTGGATCTAGGGAATACCTTTTAGGTAAGTAGAAATAGACTGTGAGGGAACTGTACGGCATAGATCGATACGGTTGAAGCAGTAGCTACATTGGTGTGGCACTTTGGTTGGTACCGGTATCCCTTGTGGAGAAACGAGGAGAATACGGGGCCGCCGCATGGTGTCGTTAAGCATCAACTGACCTTAGAACCTTTAATCTCCCAACTTGGCCATTAGAAAGTAGTGAGATAGCCGGCTTCAGTGTAGAGCTGAGAACTGGTTGATACTCGATGCTACACTCATTGAGATCATACTCTCAGAATAATTTCAGCTGCAAGAAAAGATTGCGTGAGCTGAAACCATGACCGATGGAGGATGATCAGTGATATTGAGATCCTCTAGAACCCGGTTACTTTTCTAGGACAGGTTGAACCAACTTAACTTCAAGAGGGTACTACCTTAAAACCCATGCAAGCCTAAACCTAAGGCTGTTTGTGTGACTTGTGTGCTTTCAACTTGAACTACTTGCACAGTTTTATTATCTGACAACATGAGTTCCTTGCAGTTTTTGTTTACACTCCTTATCCAATAACTTGGATTTCTTTCCAGGTTTACTTGCTTACATCACCTCGCACTTTTGCTTAAACACATAACATACACATCATAACATCATGCCTTAACATTTCCTTAACCATTTCAAGGATCTCAAGGGTTTGTGATGCAGGTTTTGGTAAATCAGACGTCTAGCAAGGGGCAAGGGGATTTATTTTCATCTAGCCAATGCCTTCTAGAGATCAAAACACGATAACTTGAGTCAGTGGCTATGACCCACTCGATATGGTGAGCTTGACTCTTGAAGAAGGACTCTCAATAACACGAAGTTTCTTCAATCAAGCTGCAATCAAATTCTAATAGTTTCTTGTTTACCCCGTGAGATCCTTGAAAACATTTCATACATATATCATACATATCATTACATAATAGGTCTTCTAGTACAGGTCTCTCATGTTCTCGCTGTTTATTTCAGCAATGGCTCTCAAACAAGACAACAGAGATCTTCAAACTCAAGAAGCTCAGTTCAGGGAAATATTCCTAAACCTATCCAAGGGGCAGGAAGAGTTGAAAACACTCCTTGTTGGGAACTTGGTCAAGAAAAGTCCTGAAGACAATAAGGACGAACGGCTGGAACAACTGCAAGCTGAGGTAGGTGCAATGAGAACCCAGATGCTGGGGAAGATGGCTCTTATTCAAGGCCTGTCCCGAAGGCAAGTAGAGCTGAAATCCATCATCAACCAACTTCATCAAGATGGATACAACTGTATGAAGCAAACAGTCGAGGTCGGGGACCAAGTCATTGATCAACCTCCAAGAAGACAAGAGTTTGGTTTGGTGAAGAGTGGACCTTTCCAACTTTCTACTACCTCACGGGTCTAACAACAACCTCGCCAAAAACAACGGGTTAATCAGAGTAAGCCAGATACACCCAAGAGGCAGTTTACCGAACTCAACATGCCGTTGTCTCAAGCTTTACAACACATGTTGAGGATGAATCTGGTTACGTTGATAGGACCTCATCTGAATCCCAAGAATTCTTCGCCTAACTACAATTCTGATGCAAGGTGTGCATATCACTCCAACAGTCTGAGGCATGATACTGACGACTGTTGGAGGTTGAAATACAAAATTCAAGACCTGGTTGATGAAGGAGCATTAGAATTTTCACAAGATGGTCAGCCTGAGTTCTTCTACCATCCCTCCAAGGCACGTCCTCTAAAGTGACAAGATCATACAAAGAGTCTTTTGTTCATTAGAATTTTCAATTTGTAATTTTCTTTTGATTGTTCGAACATCTATTCATGTCAAACTTTGTTACTTTACCAATGCATTGCATATGTCTGTTTTGAATCAATTCATTCGTATTCACTATATTTAAATTTATTTCCTTTTTGTGTTATTCAACTCTCGAACAAAAGCTCCGAGCCTTTAGAGGAAGGATGACGAAAATGATACCACGATCTCTACAGTATGCTTTTGAACGGACCCCGCTGACGATGTACAGGCGTTGTTTCAAATCCTAAATAGTGGAGTTATAAGGAAGATAATCCCTAGTCAAACCCTTTGAGCCAAAGAAGTAGGAGTTTTTCTTTCACACAAATTAAAACCCTTAATTACAACCTGGGGCAGGGTAGTTTTCTCAGTTAATCTAGGTGCACAATGAATGGCATCGAAGACGTCCTTCCGAATCAGAAGATGGTGATGGTTCTGCATAATCATCCAAGCAGGAAGTCATTATTTTTCAAAATAAAGGTCCGTTAAGTCAAAACCTATGAAGGAGACTTAAGAAAAACTGGGGCATCCTGCTGACTGTAATCTCAAAAAGAAACAGTTCAGGCAAAAAAGAGGGATAATAAAATCAAAAAGAAAGAGGTCCTACAAACCCTCAACAAAAAAGAAATGACTGCCTATTTAAAATAAACTGTCATTATTTGAACCATCACTAGAATATCAGAGCAAAGACTCAAACGGGATTCTAAACGCGCAATTAACTGAGCATAGGACTGAAGAACATCACGAAGAGCGGGTGGGTACAAATAAATTTTGAGCCTTTATCCTTTGTTTCTTGAACCATGAACCAGGCCACGTTATAACCCTTAAAATTCCTAGATGAAGCATGGGTTAGTTCAAAAGCATACTGTTACAAAAGGTATCCTGACTCCTGTAGGACTTGCTATAAATCCTGAGTTGATATCACATCTTTGCAAAATTCTATTTTTTCTAAAAAAACTGCATTTTCAAAAATTTCAAGACATTCATAAGCTTTACATTCTTAAAATATTTTTGTTTGCATATGACTATTTGTTCAATAGCATAGAGATTCGCATGACGAATATCTAGTGAACAAAAACCTTCTCAATAAAAAGGACCACCTCAAGTGGAAAAACACTTCCAACCAAGGGGCACGGCATGATCATTGTCCATCATCTGGGGCAGTCAAGTCAAGATTCAAGGAGTCTCTCAAAGATGCCAAATAGCCAGGGGCAGATATCCATTTGAATCCCTTGGGGCATTGGGCATGAATTCCAGCAACGAATCTTGTACGATCAAACAAACATCTTCTGGTAGTGTGGCAACACAACACTACCGACAGTGACAACTCCCTACACCCTGAGAATGTGGACATAGTCAAAAAATATTGCGCATGAAAAAAGACCCGCTAGGTTGACTGGCCTAGGAAAAAATAAGGGCATCCTGGCGAACCAAAAGGGTTCGGGAAAAAATTAGGGATAAAAACAAAAAAGATCTGTACACCCGGCAAGTCGAAAACCTGAAAAGGCGGCTTGGGCAAGAAAGGGTATCCCGGTGGACTGGAAATCTGAAAAGACAGTCCAGGCAAAAGTTAGGGATTAAAGCGTACGACTATGTCCCGTTATCTTGTCACTTTCCTATCAGTAGAAGACTTATCATTCCGATCGACAGTTACCAAGCACCTCATAAGTTAGGATGACACTCAATCCACAAGGCATCCGTAGGCACTTTCTCCAGCAAGTACAGGGGCAGAAAAGTCTTGATACGAAGTTATTTTCGTATCCTCAGCATGCGTCCCAGTAACATCTACACTCCCCAGAGTAGAGGAAACCAAAGTTTTAATCTCTGCCTCCCCAAACAGGAGTTACTTTCCCCAGCCGAGCTCTTTCAGAGAGTCGACGTCTATATTCCCCTGCCGAATTTTGTAATCATAAGCGGTTCATAAAGTTTTCTCCCGAACAGAGTTTATTTCTCTGAATACAGAAGCTCAATCCTCGACAGAGTTTATCCCTTCAGCTATGGAAGCTTCTCTCTCCAACGGAATTATTCCCCCGCAGAGTTGTTCTCAAGCAGAATCTCTCCTCGGCAGAATATCCGTAAACAAGGGGCAAATCCCCAGCATAGTCATCTCTGGTTCACCATCTCTAGCGGAAGTAGAAGAACCACTTTTTCTACGACAGTCAGGAACTCAATTTTCGTTACTCTCCAACAGTAGTAAGGGATTTATTTTCCCAAACTCGGACGTACCACAATAGCATTTCATGTTCACATATCATGACGTGCGCATATGCATCATACATCACAATCTCATTTATTTTGAGAACATCATTACTCAATACATTTCATACATCATGACGTTACGTACAACTAACTATTTACCTTTCAGGGTAAGATGCAATCAAGTTCTCACAAATTTTCTCTGGTTCAGTCAAATCGATACTAAGATTTCTATTGCAGTTCAAGCTATGAAGCTCGGAAATCGACTGGATAATATCTTGATATCTCCAGAATACTATGAAGCATGGAATCGACCAGATAGTGGTATGTCTTAAGTACAAGCTTTAAAGCCCGGGAATCGACCAGAAAACAGCTTAACCTTCAGCAAGTTATTGTGAAGCCTGGAAATCGACCAGATAGCAATACAAGATACCATGAAGCCTGGAATCGACCAGATAATGGTATAAGACACTGTGAAGACTGGATCACGACCAGATAACGGCAAAAGACACTGAATCCTGGGACACGACCAGATAACAATATAAGGCACTGCGAAGCTTGGAATTCGACCAAATAGCAGTTTACTCGGCTAATTATTATGAAGCCCAGAAATCGACCGAATATTAGTATGCCTTAAATTCAAGTTGAAGCCTGGAGGCGACCGGATAACCACTTGATTCCTTATGAAGCCTGGAGCACGACCAGATAAGAATTGATAAATTGCAAAGCCTGGAAGACGACCATATAGCAAGTCTAATCTCATCTCCTCAGTAAGTCACTGTAAAGCCTGGAGCACGACCAGATAGCAGTCGATCTTATTTTCCTCATCAAATCACTGTAAAGCTTGGAACATGACCAAATAGCAGTTCACCTTCACCTCCTCGACTAAGAGATGATTCCCCAGTAGAGTAACGGACAACTGAAGTTCCTAAACTCTATTTCTCTCAAGACAGAGACCAGCATTCCCCAGCAAAGTCCTCCTCAACAACAAGTATACGGCTCTCGCAAAGGAATATCTTATGCGATAGACACTCCTTCTGATGGCATCTTTAAGCCCATCTTTCGACGTCAACCTCCAAATGGCATCTATAAGCCCATTCCCAATATCGCAAGACGAGTACCACTTCATGCGAGTGCAAATTTCTGGGCACTCTAGTGTTCAATCATCTTCCACATTCGGATCACGAAAGGCAGACAAGCCAATCTACATCCTCAGGTTTAAGAAGATTGAACAGGGGAATCTGTTATACCCTAAACTTTTCCCTCCCATATTCCTCAATACATGTCAAGTGAGGTCCTCAAATTGCTCAAGGAAGTTCAAGGGTTGACCAAACCAACTCTCTCCTAAGGCAGTTTACCCAAATTAGGGTTTCATTTTGCACCAAGATGTTTGAATCAAAAGGGTCCCAAATGCTCACTATTGTCCTAATATGTTCTTAAGATCATCCATGTCAAGTTTCAAGCCTTGCAGAGGAAGTCTGCTCAGTCAATTGCTCAAAGGCCTAAAAATTGACTATACAAGGGAAAAAGTCAATTGTGGCCCACATACAGTCAAACTTCAAGATTTTTGGTCAACATTCTCATTTTGAAGTATTATTCTTCATTTGATCAAGGGTTTATCATGATTCCTCAAGTATTGCTCATAATTCATCAAAACCCAAAAGTTGTGAAATTAGGGTTTTGTAGGAAAAGTCAACTCAACTTTGACCAAGCATAACTTTCTCATACTTTATCAAAAATGACCCATCCAAAGAACATTTTGAAGAGGATGCAATTACCTACAATACATATTCATCTCCCAAGTTAAAAATATGCACTCACAAGAAGATATAAATTTGGACATTATAGGTCATTTTGGAAAGTCAACAAAAACACCTTTTATATCAAAGCTTCATACATGAACATGGAAGACTCAATTGAGGTGAGACTAAAAGTTTTGCTTAGATGACATCTTGAGATTTCTAAAAAGTCCAAGAACACACCTCTAGGGTCAAAATTGAAAGAGTTATGCATTTGCAAAGTTGACCCTTTTTGCAAAATTGCCAAAAGTCAAATGTGGGCAAAGTTGCATTTTTTGCTAAATGGGCCCAACTTTTTATGCTGGCACTGAGTTTGTAATGTGACCCACGACCCATGATCCCTTCCATTTGTCATTCTTTTATTTTTGTCATTTATTTTGATTTTATTTCAATTAAAACAAATAAAATCAAAATAAAATCATGAAAATATAAAAAACTAATCAAAGCTTGAGATTTTGTGCATGTTTAGGTCTATTATACAACTGAAGATGGAATCAAATCATGAAAGGCTTATATGGATACAAAAATATTGCATTTAGCTTGATTTGGAAAGATTTGCACAAAGAATCAAATCATGAATCAATGATCATAATTGAGGGAGGTTTGATACAAGTTTGCAACCCTAATTCATTCTAGGGTACATAAGGAACATTTACAAATCAGAAACAAGGAGGCAGCCGTGCAGAGGTGAAAGAAAAAACTCATAAATTTCAAGAAAAGTGGTGATCCAATTTCTGTGTTAGAGGTCGATTCGTGCCATTCTCAAATTGCCAATAGGTTGCTGGACATTCCAGGAGTAATTTCCAATCAGATTCAAGCCTTTCCACGCTTGGAATTGCAAGATAGAGGTATCACGATCTTCCTCTAAATCCAAATTCAATTTCATTGATTCACTCACCAATTGCATATTTTAATGATATATTTGTGTTTGTCTTTGAGTTTGCAAGCTTTTGATATCATTTAATTGTATTTCTAACGCTTACACATGAAGATGCCATTATTAGGGTTTGCTCTTATGTTTTAGGGTTTCTCTGTATCAGTAAAATTGGTCCAAGAAAGTAGTACCATAGTATTCGTGGGTTCGAGACAAACATAACCATGTAATAAGAATTCATTTTAGCATGCGTTTTCTTAATGATTGAAAGTTGCAGGTTTGTAGCTACAGTAAGTATCTGTAGGTAAAAGTTCAGAACTTTAAACGAAGGTTCCAGGGAAGAAGACGATAGCGTGTCACAGCCTGACTGGCTGATTTAAATTTTGGCGCGTTATTCTGGCCAGAAACCTATAGATCTGATATGTATTGTTTGTTTCTATTATATTAATGAACTAACATCCAACACAGTTGGTCAGAAGAAGGAAATCAGAAGTTCAGTGTTCGGGGTTCGATCCCAGGCGTGAGCTTTTGGTATATTCTCCTTTGTTTTCGCCAGAGCCAACATGTGCATCTTGAGAGGATCACCATCTTCTGGATCCACCGGCCAGCAACAGATCCATTGCACCATCTTTCTGATCCATTAGACAGGATCAGATCCAACGCATCATCTTCTGGATCCCAGTCAGAACCAAATCCAGCACGTGCAGGCCATCATCTTTTGGATCCCATTCAGAACTAGATCCAGCATATCCCCATTGTTGTACCCCAAAATTTTCCCTCTCATATTTCTCAAAACATTGCAAGAAAAATCTCCAAGTTGCTCAAGTTTGCTCAAGAGTTGGACAATCGAGCTATCTCCTAAGGCAGTCAACCCCAAATTAGGGTTTTGTGTTGCATCAAGATCCTTGAGTCCAAATGACATCAAATGCTACCTAATGTCCTAATATGTTCTCAAGGTCATCCATGTCAAATTTCAAGCCTTGCAGAGGAAGTTTGCTCAGTCAATTGCTTAAAAGGTCCAAAAATCGACTGTGCTAGGGCAAAAGTTAACTGTGACCCAAATACAGTCAAACTTCAAGATTTTTTGCCAACATTATCATTTTGAAGTATATTTCATCATTTGATCAAAGGTTGATCATGATTCATCAAGTATTGCTCAAGATTCATCAAGACTCAAAAGTTGCTAAATTAGGGTTTTGTAGGAAAAGTCAACTCAACTTTAACCAAGCATAACATTCTCATACTTTATGAGAAATGACCCATCTAAAGCTCATTTGGAAGAGGATGCAATTTACTACAATCCATCTTCATACCCCAAGATAAGAAAATTCACTCACGAGAAGTTATAAATTTGGACATTATAGGTCATTTTTGAAAGTCAACAAAAACACCTTTTTTGCCAAAGATTATAACTTGAGCATGGAATATCAAAATGAGATTAGACCAAAAGGGTTGGTTATATTACATCTCAAGCTTTCTAAAAAGTCCAATAACACTTCCAAAAGTTCAAAATTGAAGAAGTTATGCATTGTTGAAGTTGGGCATTTTTGCAAAAGTGCCAAAAGTCAACTATCCCCAAAACTTCGAATTTTGTCAAATGGGCCCATTCTTTTACACTTGATTTGAACTTTCCATATTGCAAACGTGTCCTAGCTTCAGCCTTGTGTCCATTTATCAATTTTATTATTTTATTTGATTTTTTATTGAATTATTTCATTTTAAATCAAATTAAATCAAATAAAATCCAAATATTGATTACTTGATCTCTTTTTGGCTATTTCAGGACTGAATCATCATCATCAAGGGTATCAAACTCGTATCAAGCATTCCATGTGCAAAAAGATTGAGTTTTTGACAAATTTGGCAAGTCTTCAATGGTGAATCAAATCAAATCCTATGGCATTGATATGCAAAGATTCAATCCACAAATGTTAACCTAACACATTCCATGATACATATAAAAGTCAAAGCACACGAAAACTAGGCTAGAGGCTGCAAGAATCAACCAAACAAAACTTTAAAAAAGTGGTAAAAAGTGTGAAACCGAAATCATCCTTGGAGGCGTTTTCAGAAGCAAAGCTTGACACCAATCGATTGTTGGAGGTTCACTGAGTCAGAACCAATCCCTAGCAAGCTCCCATACACGCTCAAAAGCTCTGTAAGTATCTCAAAAAACCGCTCTACCTTTGAATTCATAGATCTTTATTCTTGCATCTTTCGTACAAACTCTTTGCATATTCATAATCCTCGTCAAATTTACAAGCGTTCTGCATTAGCCAATTGCGTTTTTCTGGCCTAGATGAAGAACCCCCATAGCTAGGGTTCTTCGTTCGTGTTTTGGGGTTTTCTTTTTCAGGGGAAATCAAGACTCAAGAAGGGTATGGGTTTAATCAGGAAGCCTAGACGAACTCAACCATGTGCTTGGAATTGATTTTCATGGACTGGGATGGATTTTAGAGTGAGCCTACGCATTTAGCTGGGGATCTAAATCCGCAGGTAAAGTTACAGGGTTTGAAGGTCAGGGACGACAACGTGTCTCCCTCTGATTGGCCTGATTCAAACACGCGTGCCTTTTTTTATTTTTATGGCATATTAATTCATTTGATCATATTATCATTATTTTGTATATTATTAACAATTGAGACACATTGGCCTAGTGGCGAAGCAAGCAACGCGAATACCATCAGGACCTGGGTTCGAATCCCAGGTCCTTCAAATGCTCTTTGTATTTTTTCTACGGGTTATCACATGCAGGTCCAAGCATATAGCCTACCATGCTCCCTCACTCAATCAAGCGCCAGATGGCCCCAGGCCAAATCTGGTGATCCAGGATGATGGTCCACCATGGGACCAAGTCAAAAGGCGCATAGAGAACTCACAAAGTCAACCAGGCCAGCATGTTAATGGGCCACAAAATTGCTGAGCAAACCCCCAAAACAGGCCCAAACCCTCTCTTCTCTATATTTCTATTTTATTTTTGTTTTGATTATTTATTTATTGTTTTTATTTAACCATTAACCAATCAAATCTTTTTATTAATAAAATTAAAACCAAAAAATATTTTCTTCATAAAATTTTAATTTTTTATTAACAAATATTAATTTAATTAATTTAGGCCATTAATTAGGAATAACTTTAATATATTTTTTCAATAATTAACTTAGACATAATTAGGTTTTTATTAACATTGATCAATTTTATTTTTCTTTCTTAAAATATCAAAAACCCAAAAATATTTATTTTTATTAATTAATTAATTGATTTAATTTAATAATTAACTTAGTTTAATTTCTTTCTTAATTCAAAAACAACAAAAAATCTTTTCTTAAATAACAAAGGGTCAAAACCCTAGAACTCGCATTCGATTTAATTTCCCGCACGCGATCCATTTTATTCAATATTGTATTTGTTCCTGGAATGTAATAACTTAATAGGACTTTAAATATTTTTATCGCTTTATTTTATTTTCCGCATTTAAATTTCAAAGGGTTGCTTTTGGCGATGTAAATACCCGACGCCTTGTAATTTAATTTCCGCAATTTATTTTTCCGCAAAATATAACTGTTAGATGTTTGGTAATAGGAATGCATGACAAGAATGAATGTTTAACCTAAAATCAACTTAGATCACCATTAACATGTACAAAGATAAAATTAACTGAAAACGACACACTCGCACATGCGCACTCTTAGGGTACACCCCACTTGGTTGCCTTCGTATGCGGTCATTGAGTATAGGAAGTTTTAGAGGTCGCCCTCTTGTCCAAAGATCATAGTTGCCTCGAAACGGTTGCCTCGGATAAAATGATCTAAGACATTAGGGTTACCGCTAAGGCGTCCTAACATTTCTTTAGTGACCGCACGTTCCTTAATCGAATTGACCCTTAAACTCCAACAACGATGCTACCTACTCATTAATAGTGGGATAGCCTTGTCTAAAGGAAAATTGCATAGAACGATTCTTTTTTCGAGTAGGTAGATGGTTCTTAAGTTCTTGCTCTTTCAAAAAACAAAATCTTTTTCACACTTACACCTTTCAAACAAAAACTTCTTCAAACCCACAAACACAAAGAAAAGCAATTTTGAAAACAATATGAGCAAGTACCTAAGAGCCCGTGGATAACCATGGATAGAAAGGGTGCTAACACCTTCCCTTTCTATAATCTACCCCCCGAACCCGAGAAACATCTCGAAAAAGGAATTTTTCTGTGCTTTTTTCCTTTCCTTGTTGGATAAAATAAAATTCGGTGGCGACTCTTGCTTACCGAGACATTTTGCGAAAACAAACGCAAAATACAAACCAGCATTCCAAAAAACAGTCAGTTCTTTCCCACCGTATCACAGAACTGGCGACTCTGCTGGGGACCAACTATAAGTGGGGTGTACCTTAGGATTAGATCATTGTGTTTTCAATTGTTTGCTTTGTATGCTTTTCGTTTGTGGGTTTGAATCGGAGTTACTATAGATCCTAACCCGGATTTGGGGTACCCTTTAGGTAAGTAGCAATAAACTGTGAGGGAACTGTACAGCATAGACCGATACGGTTGAAGCAGTAGCTACGTTGGGGTGGGACTTTAGTTTGTACCGATATCCCTTGTGTTGGAACGAGGAGAATATGGGTCTTCTAAGGGGTCATTAAGCACCAACCGACCTTAGAACCTTTAAATTGACCAACTTGGCCATAGAACAGTAGCAGTATGCTACACTCATTGAGACTAAACTCTCGCGATGATTCCGGCTGCAAGAAAAGGTTGCTAAACTGGAATTATGACCGATCGAGGGTAGTCAGTGATATTGAGATCCTCTAGATCCCGGTTACTATTTTTAGGACAGGTTTGAACCAACTGAACTGAAAGAGGGTAGTACCTAAGCTCCTTTCCAGCCTTAAATCTAAGGGCTCTCTGTGTGACTTGTGTGCCTTTACCATGTTTTCTATTTGTGGATACTTGTGATGTGCTTTCTATCATGACATCATGACATCATAACATTGCATGCATCTTGCATTGGACTAACCTATTTCAAAGACATGAGGGATTCATCTTTGTTCTGTTTTGTAGGTCATGGCACCCATGCGTAGGAGCACCATCCGGATTAACTTTGTCCAGGTTCCCACTATGCTTAAAGAATTGGTTGCAAAGATGTCAGATACTACTTCATTTATCAGGAGACATGGGCATCTTCTTGGTTTGGTCACTTCCAAATTGGACGAGCAGATGATGAGTGTCTTGGTCCAATTCTATGATCCATTGTACCATTGCTTTACTTTTCAGGACTATCAGTTGGTCCCCGCCTTAGAAGAGTTCTTCGATCTGCTTGGTATCTCTATTCTGGAGCAGACCCTGTTCACAGGTTGGGAGAAGATCCTTCTGAACCATCAACTGAACAAGCAATCAAGGCTCTGCAGGCCCAGAATGCCCAGTTCCAAGAGTTGTTCATGAATTTAGCTAAGGGTCAGCAAGATCTGAATACCCTTATTCTAAAAGAGAAGAAGAAGAAGAAGAGGACAGTCCTGTTTAACACAGGTCACAGGTTTGGAAACAGGCTACGAGATGAAGTTGATTTGACCACCTCATCTGGAGGGAAAGATAGTCAGGAAGAAAGGAGGGCTCCTAGCCCTGTGGTTTCAGACAACGAGACGGACTTCGACGAAGACCAGTATCCTCCGGCCGAGGATAGATACAAGCAACTGGAAGACCGTTTGAGTGTGATGGAAGTTCAGAAAGTGCCTGGTCTAGACTTTGGTGATCTGGGACTGTCGTATGGGGTGGTGATTCCCCACAAGTTCAAAGTACCAGCTTTTGCTAAGTACGACAGAGTTTCTTGTCCGAAACTGCACCTCCGGTCGTATGTAAGAAAGATTCAGCCGTATACCGCTGATAAGAACCTATGGATCCACTTCTTTGAAGACAGTCTCTCAAGGACTCGGCTTGAATGGTTTTACCAGTTAGAAGGAGCCAGTATCCGCAGTTGGGAAGATTTGGCTGCTGCTTTCTACAGGCAGTACCAATACAATGTTGACCTCTCTCCTACGCATACCCAACTCCAGGGTATGTCTATGGGAATGGGCGAAGGTTTCAAAGATTATGCTCAGAAATGGAGGGATCTCACTGGAAGAGTGCAACCACCCTTGGCTGATAGAGAGCTAGTTGATATGTTTCTGGGGACCTTGTCTGGTCCGTTTTTCAACCATCTGATTGGAAGTTCTTCATCTGGGTTTACAAAGCTAATTATGACCGGTGAAAGGATTGAGGCTGGTATTAAGTCTGGTAAAATACAGAAGGGTGTTTCATCAGGCACCGAGAAGAAGCCTTTTCAGAAAGAGTCCAGTGCTGTTTACAGTTCGAAAAGCCATAATAGACCTGAACACCGCCAAGCTGTTAATGAGGTGGTCATTTCAAGACCTGTTGGTGCTCCTCAGCGCAACAATCAGCAAAGGGCCGAGAGGCCCCGAAGGCAATTCACCCATCTCAACATGACTTTGTCTCATATTCTACCGCAGTTATTGAAAACCAATCTAGTAACTCCAAGGGAGGCTCCGCAGAATCCCAACATTGCATCGCCTAAGTACAATCCTAATGACCACTGTGCTTTTCACTCAGATAGCCTGGGACATGATACAGATGATTGTTGGGCTTTGAAGAAAAAAATACAGGACTTGATTGATGCTAAGGAGATTGAGTTCGAGGCGCCCGAAAGACCTAATGTTGTGACTGCTCCTATGCCCAAGCATGGAGTAAATGCTATAGATGAAGACTTGTTTGTGGTTTCTGTGAATGACATTGTTACCCCTTTGATGACTGTGAAGAAGAATCTTTTGTCAGTCGGCTTATTTCTGGGTTGTGACGAAGGTTGCCGTATGTGTTCTGCCCTACCAACCGGTTGCCATCTTTTGAAATCAGGTGTCCAACGCCTGATGGATAGTAAAGAAACTCTGTTTGAGAGGACTGTTGTTCCTTTAGTTCATACTGAAGAAGTTTCTATAATCACCATTTTCAACAATTCTTCCAAGGCTTCCTCGAGAAAGCCTGTTAGAATTACATTTGTTCCAAGAATCGCACCATTGATCATCACTGTTCCTGGGCCTATCCCCTATACATCTGATAAAGTTGTCCATTGGCACTACAGGGCTGATGTTTATTATCACGGAGTTAAACAGGATTTAGGTGTTGATGCAGACGTCAGCAATATTGTTGGACCTGCCAAAGTCACCCGCAGCGGAAGACTTTTCTCCCCTGATATCTCTCCACCAATTGTTCAGAAACCTGTTGTTATTACACCTGCCAGTGTACCTGCTGCTATTCCTGTTCAAGTTTCTATTCTTACCCCTGTCGTTGAGTCATCTGACACTCGGGGCAAAGGGACCACTGATGAGCCTGCCCAGACGGAGGCACCAAAGACAATTACTGTTGAAGCTTCTAGATAAGAGATGGAAGATATTTTAAAGATCATCAAAAAGAGCGACTACAATGTAGTCGAGCAGCTAGGGCAAACCCCGTCCAAGATTTCTATGTTATCTCTGTTGTTATGCTCAGAAGCCCATGCCAAGGCTCTGATTGCCTTCCTGAAGACTGCGCACGTACCGCAAGAAACGTCAGTTGATCAGTTTAAAGATTGCGTGGCTAGTCTGACTGCTGATAATGGGTTGGGTTTATCTGACACCGACTTGACTGCTAAAGGGAAGAATCACAATGATGCCCTGCATGTCTCCATTGAATGCAGGGGCACTACTCTTGCTCATATATTAGTGGATATTGGTTCCTCATTGAACGTCTTGCCTAAGAAAGCTCTAGACCGTTTGGACTGTAAAGGGTTGGAGTTGAAACCAAGCAACATTGTCGTCAGGGCCTTCGATGGGTCTAAAAGGATGGTGCATGGAGAAGTGTATATTTCGATTAAGGTTGGTTCTCAGGTTTTCGCCTCTACATTCTATGTGATGGACATTCAGCCATCTTATTCTTGTTTGCTGGGTCGTCCATGGATCCACAAAGCTGGGGCAGTAACGTCTATGCTCCACCAGAAGCTGAAGTACCCAGTGAAAGGGAAGATTGTGACAGTACAAGGAGAGGAGGAGTACATGGTGAGCCACCTCAATTCTTTCCGATATGTAGAGATGGATGGGGAGTTCATTGAGACCTCATTTCAGCATTTTGAAGAGGTTCCCCAGACGCTGGCATCAACTGAGATTGTTGTTGAAGATCCTCCTATGAAGATGGCCTCCCTCAAGGATGCTCGGGCTGTTGTCGAGAAAGGTGGGTGTGAAAATTGGGGACAACTCCATGATTTTGCACAAAAGACTAACAAGTTTGGTTTGGGTTTCACTGCAGAAGCTCAAAAGGCTGTTCGGAATGCACGGATCGGAAGACCTCCCATGTTCATCAGCAATTCAGGAGTGAATGCCATTGAAGACGAAGTTGAAGAGTCTGAGTTCGACAGTTAGATCTATCCTACTATTGATGAAGGACTAAGCAACTGGACCGCAAAGGACTTCATTCCAATTTCTTTTGTTACCCAGTAATGAGACTTTTGTTTTGAATTTGTAACAGACAATGTTTTAAACTTTACGGCCCGGTGTCTTACCCGGGGCACTGTGGCCTCATTTATGAGGGCTTTATGTGTGTCATTTACATATATCATTAATAAAAGCATTGGACGTTTCTTGCATTTCAAATTTTGCGCTCCTTGTTTTTCTTTTATTACATATTGTAAAACAGCTATTTTACACACACTCACATATACAGGTCTACATCCACTCTGGATCTCACTGGTAACGACTCTGCTACTGCCAGTTATGACTTCGAAAATCCGATCAACTTAGCCAAAGACGAAGGTGAAGATGATTGTGAAGTGCCTATTGAACTTGCAAGACTGTTACTTCAGGAAGAGAGGGCCATTCAGCCGCACGAAGAGCCGGTGGAAACAATGAATCTGGGTACAGAGATAGACAAGAAAGAAGTTAAGATCGGTGCAAATCTGGAAGCTAGTGTGAAGCAACGGTTGATTCAGATGTTGCGTGACTATGTTGAGATATTTGCCTGGTCTTATGAAGATATGCCTGGGTTGGATACCGATATTGTGGTTCACCGCATGCCTACCAAGGAAGACTGTCCTCCAGTGAAACAGAAGGTCCGTTGAATGCTCCCAGAGATGTCTGAGAAAATCAAGGTTGAAGTTATGAAACAATTCGACGCCGGTTTTCTAGAAGTTACTTCTTACCCTCAGTGGGTGGCCAACGTGGTTCCTGTACCGAAGAATGATGGTAAGGTTCGAATGTGTGTTGACTATAGGGATCTGAACATGGCAAGTCCCAAGGATGATTTCCCTCTGCCTCATATCGACGTTCTGGTTGACAACACCGCACAGCATAAGGTCTTATCCTTTATGGATGGTTTCTCCGGTTACAATCAGATTAAAATGGCTCCCGAAGACATGGAGAAGACAACCTTTGTTACTCAATGGGGTACCTTTTGCTACAAGGTCATGCCTTTTTGTCTGAAGAATGCTGGGGCAACCTATCAGCGTGCCATGGTTGCTTTGTTTCATGACATGATCCATCACGAGATTGAGGTATACATCGACGACATGATTGCAAGATCCTAGACGGAGGAAGAACATCTTGACCACCTTCAGAAGCTGTTTGACAGGTTGAAGTTGTACAAGCTGAGGTTAAACCCGAACAAGTGCACTTTCAGGGTGAGATCTGGTAAGTTGATGGGTTTCGTCGTAAGCGATAAAGGTATTCAAGTGGATTCGGCAAAGGTGAAGGCCATACAAGAGATGCCAGCTCCCCAAACAGAGAAAGAAGTCAGAGGCTTTCTGGGATGTCTGAACTACATTGCCCGATTCATCTCTCACCTGACTGCTACTTCTGAACCAATCTTCAAGTTACTGAAGAAAGATCAAGTGGTACGATGGAACGATGAATGCCATGCCGCTTTCGAAAGAATCAAAGAGTATCTCCAAGAGCCACCTATTCTGATGCCTCCAGTTGAAGGGAGGCCTTTGATCTTATACTTGACAATACTCGACAATTCAATGGGGTGTGTGTTGGGTCAGCATGACGAGTCTGGCCGAAAAGAGCATGCTATTTATTACCTTAGCAAAAAGTTTACCGACTGTGAGACCCGATACTCACTGCTCGAGAAAACTTTTTGCGCTTTGGCATGGGCTGCTCGCCGGCTGAGACAGTATATGCTGACTCACACTACTCTATTGATATCGAAGATGGATCCAATCAAGTATATCTTCAAAAAGCCTACTTTGTCCGGAAGAATAGCGAGATGGCAGATGATATTGACTGAGTATGACATCCAATATACGACTCAAAAAGCAATCAAGGGAAGTGTGTTAGCAGACCATTTGGCACATCAGGCAGTGGATGATTACCAGTCTATGAACTTTGAATTCCCGGACGAGAATATCATGTTGGTAACTGATTGTGAGACACCTGGACCAGATGAAGGACCTGAGGAAAGATCTTGATGGTCTATGTACTTTGATGGAGCTTCGAACGCTTTGGGTAATGGCATTGGCGCTGTGATCATATCTCCTAAAGGCTCGCATACTCCGTTTACCGCCCGACTATGTTTTAACTGCACCAACAATATGGCGGAGTATGAAGCGTGCATCATGGGTCTTCGAGCAGCAATTGACCTAAGGATTAAGTTTCTGAGTGTCTTCGGAGATTCCGCTCTCGTGATCAGTCAGATCAAAGGCAAGTGGGATACGAAACACCTAAGTCTTATTCCTTACAAGGAATATGTATTGACGTTGCTTCCACATTTTGAGGATATAACCTTTGAACACTTCCCTAGAGAGGAGAATCAGTTGGCGGACGCGCTGGCTACGATGTCTTCTATGTTCAAAGTTAATTGGGACAACGAAGCTCCCCGGATTATCATTGAAAGATTGGACGAACCTGCATATTGCTATGACATTGAGACTGAAGAGGTAACAGAAAAGCCCTGGTTTCACGAAGTAAAAAGATATCTTAAGACTCAGGAATACCCCGAGGGTGCATCTGTTAATGATAAGAAGTTTCTGAGGAGGTTCACGACAAAGTTCTTCATCAGCAATGGCATTCTTCACAAGTGTAACCATGATTCGACCTTACTGCATTGTGTGGATAAGAATGAAGCAGAAAGAATCATGGCATATTTACATGAAGGTACTTTCGGAACTCATTCCAGTGGACACACCATGGCAAATAAAATCCTTCGGGCAGGATATTACTGGTCCATAATGGAAGCCGATTGTTATCAACATTCTCGGACCTGTCACAAGTGCCAAGTCTATGTTGATAAGGTGCACATACCTCCAGTACCTCTGAACGTCTTGACAGCTCCGTGGCCTTTTGCAATGTGGGGCATTGATATGATCGTTGAGATCAGGCCTACGGAATCCAACGGGTATCGTTTCATCCTGGTAGCAATCGATTACTTTACAAAGTGGGTTGAAGCAGCTTCCTTTGCTACCGTAACCAAGAACGTCGTGGCACAGTTCATTCGGCACAATTTGATCTGTCGATACGGTGTACCAGAGAGGATCATTACGGACAATGGTACCAACCTCAACAATAAGATGATCACTGAGCTCTGCAAGAAATTCAAGATACAGCATCACAACTCTTCTCCCTACCGGACGAAGATGAATGGGGCTGTAGAAGCAGCTAATAAGAATATTAAGAAGATTGTGCAGAAGATGACAGTGACCTACAAGGACTGGCACGAGATGTTACCATTTTCTCTTCATGGGTACCGTACCTCAGCGCGAAAGTCAACAGGGGCAATACCCTATTCCTTGGTATATGGTATGGAGGTTGTCTTGCCCATCGAAGTTCAGATACCCTCTCTCCGAATCATGAAGGATGCAAGTTTGAGTGAAGATGACTGGATTCAGACCCGACTTGATCAGCTGAACTTAATCGATGAAAAGAGACTTACTGCTATTTGTCATGGTCAGACGTACCAAAAATGGATGATCAAGGCATTTAACAAGAAAGTTAGACGACAAGAGTATCAAGTTGGGGATCTGGTAATCAAGCACATTATACTACCTCAAGGTGATCTCAGGGGCAAATGGACCCCTACTTACGAAGGGCTATTTATGGTTAAGAACATTTTCTCAGGAGGAGCTATGATTCTAACCACCATGGATAGTGAAGACCTTCCTCACCCTGTCAATGCAGACATAGTGAAAAGATACTACGCATAATCAAAGACCCGCTAGGTTGACTGGCCTAGGCAAAAACAAGGGCTTCCCGAAGAACCAAAAGGGTTCAGGCAAAAATAAGGGATGAAAATGAAAAAATCTGTACACCCGGCAAGTCAAAAACCTGAAAAGGCGACTTGGGCAAAAAAGGGTATCCCGGTGGACTGAAAACCCGAAAGGGCGGTCCAGGAAAAAATTAGGGATCAAAGCGCAACACTATGCCTCATTGGATCACCTTGCACCCAGACTTCGGTATCGACTATCAAGCTCGGACGACACTAATCAATCTGATCTACCTTCAACCAAGTAGCAAAGTGATGAGATGCTCGAGGACATAAAGGCAATAGCAGAATTGGAACCCAGTGGGATTGTTCACATAGCTGTTTTGTTTTTCACAATTTGTGTAAATTCTATCTGCTCAGCGGTGTTCTCTTACTAGGACGTCAGCCTCTTGTACAAAAACGCCTAGTTACAAGCCAAACTTCAAAATCAATACAATTCATTTTCAAAGAAATTTCAAACTGTTTTTTCTTTATCTGTTTTGATTTGCAAAGAGCATCCAATGTTCATTTTTGATATATGCATTTGACATTAATTGTTGCTCATGAATATTTACATGCGAAACAAAAATATGATTACTGGTAATATCAGAAACAGGGGAAAATGAGAATTGTCCAAGCTGTATAGTTGCTCTGTCCACCAAGTACAAGGTAAATTCAGTTGAAGAATATGGTTAAGGTACCTTCACTCCCCGCAGAGTAAGACAGTAATGATAGCTCTCCCCAGCTGAGACTTGCAACTGTGAATGAATCGGTAATATTCTCCCCAAGCAGAGTTTATCTACCATCAGCACTAAAAAGGCTTGATATCCCCGACATTCTTAATATTCCCCAACGGAATATAAGAATGCCCCCCAGCAGGGTACAAGATATCCCTAGTGGAGTTAAAATTTTCCCAGCGCAGTCTGAAAAAGCTTCCCCAACGGAGTTGGTATAATCATCCCCAGTAGACTCTGGAAGTTTATCCCTAGCGGAGTACAAAATAAAATCTCCCCAGCTGAGTTCAAAGGATCATTCCCAGCAGAACTCAAAGGATTATCCCCATAAGAGTCTAACAGGTTATCCCCAGTGAAGCCGCAACTGAAAGATCATCCCCAACGGAGTTCTTTCCTTTCACAAACATGAATTCAATCCCCAATAGGATTCAATATCACCAGCAATGATAATTCATCCTGACGGAATTTATCAGTGGAATCTTTAGCATAACATCTCTTCCCCACAGAGTAATCTCCTCATCAGTTTATCCCCCCAACTGAGTCATCCTCTCCTGCAGGTTTATTCTCTTTGTTCGCCATCCCCAGCGGAAACGAAGAATCCAGCTCTATTCTTCAGCAGCTATCCGGGATTTATTTTCCCCAGCTAGAAACATTACATTTCCACACATCGTGATACAGGCATATAAATATCATACCACATAATCTCATTTATTTTGAGAGCATCATTGCTTGATATATATCATGCATTTCATACTTCATGACATTGCATATGACTGACTCGTTACCTTTTCAGGGAAAGAAGAATCAATAAACATCGTTGACTACTTATATGACCTGGTAGTCCCCTCAAAAACTACATCTATTGAGGGTTGTTTCAGTGGATTCCTCAGAAAGATATCATAAGACTTTCGTCTGGTTCAGTTAAATCGATTCTAAGATTTTTTTGATTCTTATCCAGTCAAAGTTAATCCAAGGCCTTCTCTGGTTCAGTCAGATCGGCGGTAAGATCTCCCTGATTCTTATTCCAGTGGAAGATATTCCAAGACTTTCGTTTGGTTCAGTTAAATCGATTCTAAGATTTTTCTGATTCTTATCCAGTCAAAGTTAATCCAAGACCTTCTCTGGTTCAGTCAGATCGACGCTAAGATCTCCCTGATTCTTATTCCAGTTGAAGATATTCCAAGACTTTCGTCTGGTTCAGTTAAATCGATTCTAAGATTTTTCTGATTCTTATCCAGTCAAAGTTAATCCAAGACCATCTCTGGTTCAGTCAAATCGACGCTAAGATCTCCCTGATTCTTATTCCAGTTAAAGATATTCCAATACTTTTGTCTGGTTCAGTTAAATCGATTCTAAGATTTTTCTAATTCTTATCCAGTCAAAGTTAATCCAAGACCTTCCCTGGTTCGGTCAGATCGACGCTAAGATCTCCCTGATTCTTATTCCAGTTGAAGATATTCCAAGACTTTCATCTGGTTCAGTTAAATCGATTCTAAGATTTTTTTGATTCTTATCCAGTAAAAGTTAATCCAAGACCTTCTCTGGTTCAGTCAGATCGACGCTAAGATCTCCCTGATTCTTACTCCAGTTGAAGATATTCCAAGACTTTCGTCTGGTTTAGTTAAATCGATTCTAAGATTTTTCTGATTCTTATCCAGTCAAAGTTAATCCAAGACCTTCTCTGGTTCAGTCAGACCGATGCTAAGATCTTCCTGATTCTTATTCCGGTTGAAGATATTCCAAGACTTTCGTCTGGTTCAGTTAAATCGATTCTAAGATTTTTCTGATTCTTATCCAGTCAAAGTTAATCCAAGACCTTCTCTGGTTCAGTCAGATCGATGCTAAGATCTCCCTGATTCTTATTCCAGTTGAAGATATGCCAAGACTTTCGTCTGGTTCAGTTAAATCGATTCTAAGATTTTTCTGATTCTTATCCAGTCAAAGTTAATCCAAGACCTTCTCTGGTTCAGTCAGATCGACGCTAAGATCTCCCTGATTCTTATTCTAGTCGAAGTTTAGACCTCCTATCAACAGTCTCCAAATGGCATCTGTAAGCTCATTCCCGATATCACCAGGTTGATATCACTTCATGCGAGTGCAAATTTCTGGGCACTCTAGTGTTCAATCGTCTTCCACCTTCGGATCATGAAAGGCACGAAAGCCAATCTATATCCTCAGGTTTAAGAAGATTGAACAGGGGCAGATGTTGTACCCCAAAACTTGCCCTCTCATATTTCTCAAAACATTGCAAGAAAAATCTCCAAGTGGCTCAAGTTTGCTCAAGAGTTGGACAGTCAAGCTATCTCCTAAGGCAGTCAACCCCAAATTAGGGTTTTGTGTTGCATCAAGATCCTTGAGTCCAAATGACCTCAAATTCTCCCTAATTTCCTAATATGTTCTCAAGGTCATCCATGTCAAATTTCAAGCCTTGCAGAGGAAGTTTGCTCAGTCAATTGCTCAAAAGGTCCAAAAATCGATTGTGCTAGGGCAAAAGTCAACTGTGACCCAAATACAGTCAAACTTCAAGATTTTTTGCCAACATTCTCATTTTGAAGGATATTTCATCATTTTATCAAGTCTTGATCATGATTCATCAAGGATTGCTCAAGATTCATCAAGACTCAAAAGTTGCTAAATTAGGGTTTTGTAGGAAAAGTCAACTCAACTTTGACCAAGCATAACTTTCTCATACTTTATGAGAAATTACCCATCAAAATCTCATTTTGAAGAGGATGCAATTTTCTACAATCCATCTTCATACCCCAAGATTAGAAAATGCACTCACAAGAAGTTATAAATTTGGACATTATATGTCATTTTTGAAAGTCAACAAAAACACCTTTTTTTCCAAAGCTTATAACTTGAGAATGGAATATCAAAATGAGATGATACCAAAAGGGTTGGTTATAGGACATCTCAAGATTTCTAAAAAGTCCAATAACACTTCCAAAAGTTCAAAATTGAAGAAGTTATGCATTGTTGAAGTTGGGCATTTTTGCAAAAGTGCCAAAAGTCAACTATCCCCAAAACTTCAAATTTTGTCAAATGGGCCCATTCTTTTCCACTTGATTTGAACTTGCCATATTTCACACGTGTCCTAGCTTCAGCCTTGTGTCCATTTATCAATTTTATTATTTTATTTGATTTTTTATTAAATTATTTCATTTTAAATCAAATTAAATCAAATTAAATCCAAATATTGATTACTTGATCTCTTTTTGGCTATTTCAGGACTGAATCATCACCTTCAAGGGTATCAAACTCGTATCAAGAATTCCATGTGCAAAAAGATTGAGTTTTTGACAAATTTGGCAAGTATTCAATGGTGAATCAAATCAAATCCTATGGCATTGATATGCAAAGATTCAATCCACAAATGTTAACCTAACACATTCCATGATACATATACAAGTCAAAGCACACGAAAACTAGGCTAGAGGCTGCAAGAATCAACCAAACAAAACTTGAAAAAAGTGGTAAAAAGTGTGAAACCAAAATCATCCTTGTAGGCATTTTCAGAAGCAAAGCTTGACACCAATCGATTGCTGGAGGTTCACTAAGTCAGAACCAATCCCTAGCAAGCTCCCATACACGCTCAAAAGCTCTGTAAGTATCTCAAAAAACCGCTCTGCCTTTGAATTCATAAATCTTTATTCTTGCACCTTTCATACAAACTCTTTGCATATTCATAATCCTGTTAAATTTACAAGCATTCTGCATTAGCCAATTGCGTTTTTCTGGCCAAGATGAAGAACCCCCATAGCTAGGGTTCTTCGTTCGTGTTTTGGGGTTTTCTTTTTCAGGGGAAATCAAGACTCAAGAAGGGTATGGGTTTAATCAGGAAGCCCGGACGAACTTAACCATGTGCTTGGAATTGATTTTCATGGACTGGGATGGATTTTAGAGTGAGCCTACGTATTTAGCTGCGGATCTAAATCTGCAGGTAAAGTTACAGGGTTTGAAGGTCAGGGACGACAACGTGTCTCCCTCTGATTGGCCTGATTCAAACACGCGCACCCTTTTTTATTTTTCTGGCATATTAATTCATTTTATCATATTATCATTATTTTGTATATTATTAACAATTGAGACACATTGGCCAAGTGGCGAAGCAAGCAACGCGAATACCATCAGGACCTTGGTTCGAATCCCAGGTCCTCCAAATGCTCTTTGTATTTTTTCTACAGGTTATCACATGCAGGTCCAAGCACATAGCCTACCATACTCCCTCACTCAATCAAGCGCCAGATGGCCCCAGGCCAGATCTGGTGATCCAGGATGATGGTCCACCATGGGACCAAGTCAAAAGGCGCATAGAGAATTCACAAAGTCAACCAGGCCAGCATGTTAATGGGCCACAAAATTGCTGAGCAAACCCCCAAAACAGGCCCAAACCCTCTCTTCTCTATATTTCTATTTTATTTTTGTTTTGATTATTTATTTATTGTTTTTATTTAACCATTAACCAATCAAATCTTTTTCTTAATAAAATTAAAACCAAAAAATATTTTCTTCATAAAATTTTAATTTTTTATTAACAAATATTAATTTAATTAATTTAGGCCATTAATTAGGAATAACTTTAATATATTCTTTCAATAATTAACTTAGATATAATTAGGTTTTTATTAACATTGATCAATTTTATTTTTCTTTCTTAAAATATCAAAAACCCAAAAATATTTATTTTTATTAATTAATTAATTGATTTAATTGAATAATTAACTTAGTTTAATTTCTTTCTTAATTCAAAAACAACAAAAAATCTTTTCTTAAATAACAAAGGGTCAAAACCCTAGAACTCGCATTCGATTTAATTTCCCGCACATGATCCATTTTATTCAATATTGTATTTGTTCCTGGAATGTAATAGCTTAATAGGACTTTAAATATTTTTATCGCTTTATTTTATTTTCCACATTTAAATTTCAAAGGGTTGCTTTTGGCGATGTAAATACCCGACGCCTTGTAATTTAATTTCTGCAATTTATTTTTCCGCAAAATATAATTGTTAGATGTTTGGTAATAGGAATGCATGACAAGAATGAATGTTTAACCTAAAATCAACTTAGATCACCATTAACATGTACAAAGATAAAATTAACTGAAAACGACACACTCGCACATGCGCACTCTTAGGGTACACCCCACTTGGTTGCCTTCGTATGCGGTCATTGAGTATAGGAAGTTTTAGAGGTCGCCCTCTTGTCCAAAGATCATAGTTTCCTCGAAACGGTTGCCTCGGATAAAATGATCTAAGACATTAGGGTTACCGCTAAGGCGTCTTAACATTGCTTTAGTGACCGCACGTCCCTTAATCGAATTGACCCTTAAACTCCAACAACGATGCTACCTACTCATTATTAGTGGGATAGCCATGTCTAAAGGAAAATTGCATAGAAAGATTCTTTTTTCGAGTAGGTAGATGGTTCTTAAGTTCTTGCTCTTTCAAAAAACAAAATCTTTTCCACACTTACACCTTTCAAACAAAAACTTCTTCAAACCCACAAACACAAAGAAAAGCAATTTTGAAAACAATATGAGCAAGTACCTAAGAGCCCGTGGATAACCACGGATAGAAAGGGTGCTAACACCTTCCCTTTCTATAATCTACCCCCCGAACCTGAGAAACATCTCGAAAAAGGAATTTTTCTGTGCTTTTTTCCTTTCCTTGTTGGATAAAATAAAAGTCGGTGGCGACTCTTGCTTACCGCGACATTTTGCAAAAACAAACGCAAAACGCAAACCAGCATTCCAAAAAACAGTCAGTTCTTTCCCATCGTATCACACCCATCTTCTGAGGGCCACCATCTTCTGGACCATCATCCTCTGATCAGGACCGCTGACAGCAGGCCCTTTGGATATTTATTTTTTTCCTCTTTTAATTTCTTTTCTTTAATTATTCTTTTCTTTATCAATACTAAAATTGACCAATCAAAAAATCACAAAAAGAAAACTTATTTTCTTAATAAATGTTGTTAATTAATTAGTTTAATTAATTTAAGGAAATTCTAATTTCTTTCACAATTAAAATTATTTAGAATTTAGGATTTTCCTCTTTTAATTCAATTATTTCATTACTTTCTTAAAATAACAAAAATGACAAAAAAACATGTTTATTTTAAATCAATTACAATTAAGTTTAGTCAAGGGTCAAAACCCTAGTGGCTTCACATTTATTTCGCCGCACGCTCGCTATTTATTTTTGCCAATATTGTTGTAACTGTTCACTGGTATGTAATAGTTTAAATTAGGATTTTCATTTATCGCTTTTCCCCCGGTTTTTGGTTATGTAATTAATCCCCCTTCCCGAAGCCTTGTAATAGCGTAGATTTACTTTCTCGCATTTTAATTCTCGCAAATATTTAACTGTTTAGATGTATGCTAATAGGATTGTATGACAAGAATGTGTGACAAATTAATACAGTTAGAAAACCCTAATGTGCAAAGATAAATAACTGAAAACAAATCACTTGCACATATCACTCCTAGGGTATACTCTCACTTCGGTTGCCTTCGGTAAATGGTCATTAAGTATAGGGTGTCTTAGTGGTTTCCCTCCTGTCTAATAAAGATCAAAAGTACCGTTCGGAAATGTTGCCTCAAATATGATCTTAAGACATTAGGGTTATTACTAAGGCGTCCTAACATTGCTTTAGTGATCGTACGTCCCTTTCGAATTGACCCTTACAATTCCAACGACGGTGCTACCTATTTCTCAATAGTAGGATAGCATTGTCTAAAGGAAACAAGAATAGAAACGATTTTTTTTCGAGTGGGTAGATGCTAGTAAGTACTTGCTCAAATCAAAACTTTTCGCACTTACACTTTTTTTAAACCAACTTTCAAAACAACTTCATCACACTCTTGAGGACTGATACAAGGGTTATCACGAAGTAAAACATTTTTCAAAAAACAAGCACACAAACACAAGCAATTTAAAAATGAGCAAGTACATAAGAGCCCATGGAAAACCATGGATAGAAAGGGTTCTAACACCTTCCCTTTCTATAATCTACCCCCCCCCCCCCCCCCCCGTACTCAGAAACATCTCGAAAAAGGTTTTTTCTGTTCTTTTTCCTTTTCCTGATTGGATAAAATAAAAGTCGGTGTCGACTTTTGCTTACTGCGACATTTTGCAAACACAAACGCAAAACGCAAACCAACATTTTCCAAAAACAATCGGTTCTGCCACTGTATCACAGTTTGCAAAAACATCCAATGACTAAATTGAATGAACATATGCATATGAATATGATTACTGTTAACAAATATATGCACAAAAACAAAAATAAGCATTTACTCAAGACTCTAGGAATTGGGATAACATTCAAGTCGTCCATAAATCTCCACAGAGAAACCTCCATGAGGTTATCCCCCCAGAGCTATCTTCACAAGCTCATCTTCAGCAAAGATACATTCCTTGCAAGTCTAATATGCCTTCAAGACAAAAATTGAGGCTTCTCAAACAATTAACCTAATCATACTCCCCAGTGGATCCCCCCAGCGGATAAAGGATTCTGATCATTTCTCCAGCATATGGTGGAAACTTCCTCAACACAGTTCACAGGAATTTAATTCCCTAACTAAGTTTATTTCTCCATCATTGCAAAATCCCCTGTAGAATTATCTTCTCCAGCATGGTTTATCCCCCAACAAGATTTATTTCCCCAGTAGGGTTTATTTCCCTAACGAAATTTAATTTCCCAAGCAGAGTTAAACTCTCTGATTATTGCAAATCCCCAGCAAGATTCCTTTTTCCAGTAAAGTGTAATACAGGTTGCTATCCCCAGTGAGTTTCTACGGGATCTGAAACCGATCCAGACATTATTCAACTTTGTCCTCCCCCAGAAGAGTTGACGTCCATATTGGAAACTCAGTCATACAACACCTCTGAAGGTTATTCATCTCTTTTATCCCCAATTAGTGTTAGAACATAGTTTTATTCTACAACCCTCATAAGAGTTTTGATGATAACAAACACAAAGAACAAATATGCACTCTAAATTTTTGTTTTACGTTGTACAAAAGTTCTGAATGAAACGGCATCAGAAGTTAAGCCACAAAAGCACTCAAGCTGAGTAATCAGAATGTTCTGAAGCATGATGATGAGAATCTGCGCTAAAGAGAAAGATATCCTGATTCTGAATGAAAGTCCAACAAGCAAACAAAACCTTATGTTTCTGACTTCCCAAGTTCTGAAGTAAAGCAGCATGCAAGATTCCTAGTTCTGAAGTGTTACTTTTCCATTAAGTCAGTATCATGTGCAACAGATTCATTCAGACAATGATCTTCTCAGTATGGAAAGTGCATTAAGTGACCATTATCATGTTTCCATTTGGACAGTTTTGTCACACCTATATAAACAAGTTCAAAGGGTAAATCATTCACGATTTTGAAATACTGCAACATTCAATCTCAAAAAGATGCAAAAAGTCATCTTCATACTATACTCAATTTGTGTAATACATGACAGTAGCGATACAGTTTTTGTAACGAAAAACAAATAGTACATAGTAAACCTTTTCTTTTGATTAAGTTATTTTCCTTGAGATAAACCGGGTTGAGGTTGTACTCAAGAAGACTTTGGCAGTTGTCAAAGTAGATTTGTAATCAGTTTGATTAGTGAATTAAGTCCTCGTTGGAGAGAGGCGAAATCACCTTGGCGGGTGGACTGGAGTAGTTTGAGATCAAGCGAGCCAGGATAAAAATCTCGTGTCTATTGCTTTTGATTTTTAAGTTTAAATTCAACCCCCCCTTCTTGTGTTTTTCACTTCTTCAATTGGCATCAGAGCTCCTGGTTTTGAGTTTATACACTTAACCGTGTCAATACAAGATCCAAGCTTTAGAAAAACACTATGGTGGGACCAAGCCAAAACATCAGCAATGACTATCACGATAACAAGGAAAGAATCAGGGGCAAACCTCCAGTCTTTGATGGAGAAAATTTTGACTACTGGAAAGATAGAATTGAGAGCTTCTTTCTGGCTCATGATGTTGACTTATGGGATATGGTGATTGATGGATACATGCATCCAGTGGATGAAAGTGGTCAAAAGATAGATAAAAAAAGAATGTCTGACCAACAAAAGCGTGACTTCAGAAACCATCATAAGGCCAGAACAATTCTTCTCAGTGCCATCTCATACTCAGAGTATGAGAAGATCTCAAACAAAGAGACAGCCAAAAACATGTTTGACTCTCTGAGAATGACGCATGAAAGAAACATACAAGTTAAAGAAACCAAGGCCATTGCGCTCGTTCAGAAATAAGAAGCTTTCAAGATGGAAGACAGTGAATCCATAGAAGCAATGTTCTCAAGATTCCAGATCCTAGTTGTTGGGCTGAGAGTTCTTGACAAAGGGTATTCTACTGTTGATCATGTAAAGAAGATCATCAGAAGTTTGCCAAAGCAATGGAGGCCAATGGTCACTGCTCTTAAGATTGCTAAAGATCTCAATAAGATATCTCTAGAGGAACTTGTTAGCTCCCTCAGAAGCCATGAGATGGAGCTAGAAGATGACGAGCCTCAGAAGCAAGGTAAGCCTTTAGCATTAAAATCTAACAAAAAACTTGAATCTAAGGTTTTGCAGGCTATGGAAGAAACCTCTGATGGATCCTCATTAGAAGAAGACGAATTGTCTCTTCTCTCCAGAAGGGTCAATCAGCTGTGGAAGCAGAGGCAAAGAAAATTCAGAAACTCCAAAAGATCAGGGAATCAGAATGAGTCCTCCTCTAGATACAGAAAGTCTGATCCTTCCTCTAGACACAAAAGGTCTGAAGCTTCCTTTGGTCGCAGAAAGTCAAACAACAGAGACATTATCTGCTATGAGTTCAATGAACAAGGGAACTACCAAAGTGATTGTCCAAGGCTTCAGAAGGAGAAGCCCAAAAAGAAGTTCTTTAAGGATAAGAAGAAAAGTCTCATGGCAACATGGGATGATTCAGATACTTCTGACGCGGACTCAGAGTCAGATGATGAAATGACCAATATTGATCTTATGGTAAATGTGACAGAAGACAGCGAAGCATGTGGGTCAGACTCAGAATCAGACATAGAAGAGGTATTTCCTGACTTCACTGTTAATTTTACCAAAGCTGAACTAGGAGAAAGTCTGAGTGAAATTCTGGAAAGGTATCAGCAACTCAGAGTCAAATTCAAGAACTTGAAAAGGGATCTTGCTTCTGACTCTGAAGAAACTGGGAGTCTTAGATTAGAAAATTCTGAGTTAAAAGAAAAGATTTCAAAACTAGAAAATGATTTACAAAACTCTCAGAAAGAAATAATCTCAGAGGCTTCCAGTAGTGCTGATAAAATCATAAAAGAATATGATCACAGCTTTCAGAAGTTTCTGGCTAAAAACATAGATAGAAGCAAGATGGCTTCAATGATCTATGGAGTTAGCAGAAATGGAAGAAAAGGAATAGGATACCAAGGTAAGGTATCTCCACCTAAGAAAGTCATGAACCTAGTAATTAAACGCACACCACTAAAATCTCACTTCACTTATAGGCACACACATGATCTGAAATACACTAGCAATGATTATTATGCCAAACCAAAATTCAAACAGAATTTTGGTAAAACTAACAAACCAGGACCCAAAAAGATATGGGTACCTAAGGACAAAATTATATATGTAGAAGATATCTTTAGCAGCAAGGCTAAAACACCAGTCATGGTACCTGGACTCTGGATTCTCTCGACACATGACGGGAAGAAAGCATATGTTCCAAAGCATGGAACTTAAACCTGGAGGCTTCGTGGGTTTTAAAGGCCATCAAAGAGGTAAGATCATTGGCTCTGGAACAAGAGGTAATGGTAACCTTCCTTCTATTAATAACGTGTTGTTAGTTGATGGATTGATGCATAACCTGTTATCCATAAGTCAATTAAGTGATAACGGTTATGATATAATCTTTAATCAAAATTCATGCAAAGCTGTTAGTCAGAAAGATGGAACTATCCTATTTAATGGAAAGAGGAAAAACAACATTTATAAGATAAAACTTTCTGAACTAAAGAGTCAGAATGTAAAATGTCTTCTTTCTATTAACAACGAGCAATGGGTCTGGCATAGAAGATTGGGGCATGTTAGTATGAGAAGAATATCTCAGATTAACAAACTCAATCTGGTCAGAGGACTTCCTAATCTGAAGTTCAGCTCAGATGCTCTGTGTGAAGCATGTCAGAAAGGAAAATTTGCAAAACCTGGTTTTTAAGCTAAAAATGTTGTTTCCACCTCTAGGCCATTAGAACTTCTACACATAGATTTATTTCGACCAATGAAGACTGCATATGTTAGTGGCAAGAAGTATGGGTTAGTGATCGCAGATGACTATAGCAGATGGACATGGGTAAATTTCTTAAGACACAAGGATGAGTCACATTTTATGTTTGTTGCTTTCTGTAACTAAGTTCAGAATGAAAAGGATCTTAGAATTGTCAAAGTAAGAAGTGATCATGGTGGAGAGTTTGAAAACAAAAAATTTGAAATATTTTTCAATGAAAAAGGCATTTCGTATGACTTCTTTTGTCCTAGAACTCCCCAAAAAATGGAGTTGTAGAACGAAAGAACAGAACATTGCAAGAAATGGCCAGAACCATGATCAATGAGACTAACATTCCTAAGATCTTCTGGGCAGAAGCAATTAACATAGTGTTCTACATTTAGAATAGAATCTCTATAAGACCTATTCTGGAAAAGACTCCTTATGAATTGTGGAAGAATAGAAAGCCCAACATTTCTTATTTCCATCCTTTTGGATGTACATGTTTTATTTTAAATACTAAAGATCATCTGAACAAGTTTGACTCTAAAGCACAGAAGTGTATTATGTTAGGATACTCTGAATGCTCAAGAGGGTACAGAGTATATAATACATAAACGCAGATTGTTGAAGAGTCAATCAGTGTTAGATTTGATGATAAGCTTGACCCTCAAAAGTCAAAGCAGAATGAATCTTTTGTAGATATAGAAGTTGAATTCACAAGTGCTGAAGGAAACTCATCAGAAGTTCCCAATAGAGACGCTCCAACAACGTCAGAAGGAAATGTCACAAGCATTTCAGTACCTTCTTTTGATCAACTCCAGAAAAGTTTATCCAGAAGCAGCATAGCTCACCCTGAAGATAAGATTCTGGGAAAGAAGGATGATCCAATCAGAACTAGATCAACATTCAGAAACTCTGAAGAATCCCTCATGGGATTGGTATCTCTGATTGAACCAACAACAATTGATGAAGCTCTTCTGGAAAACGACTAGATTCTGGCAATGCAGGAGGAGTTAAACCAATTAACCAGAAATGACGTATGGGATATGGTTCCCAAACCAAAAGGATTCAACGTCATTGGAACAAAGTGGGTGTCCAGAAATAAACTGAACGAGCAAGGAGAAGTCATTAGAAACAAGGCACGACTAGTTGCACAAGGTTATAGTCAGCAAGAGGGGATAGACTATACAGAAACCTTTTCTCCAGTCTCCAGGTTAGAATCTATCAGACTCTTAATCTCTTTTGCTGTAAACAATGGAATCACTCTATATCAGATGGATATCAAAAGCGCATTCTTAAATGGTTACATTGAGAAAGAGGTATATGTGCACCAAACCCCTGGATTTGAAAATTTCAAACACCCAGAATATATTTTCAAACTAAAGAAGTCACTTTATGGTCTGAAACAAGCTCCCGGAGCTTGGTATGAAATACTAAGTAACTTTTTATTAGAAAAGGAATTTACCAGAGGGAAAGTGGACACAACTCTGTTTTGTAAGACATTTAAGAATGACATTTTAGTTTGTCAAATTTATGTTGATGATATTATATTTGGATCTACTAAACCTTCTCTTGTAAGAGAATTTGCTAAGTGCGTGCAGGAAGAATTTGAGATGAGCTTAATGGGAGAACTTAAATTCTTTCTAGGCATTCAAATCAATCAGACTCCAGAAGGAACTTACATTCACCAGAGGAAATACGCCAGAGAACTTCTGAATAAATTTGACCTCTCAGAATGTAAGCCTTCAAAGACTCCAATGCATCCCACATGCATTCTGGAAAAGGAAGAGGTAAGTAAAAAGGTAGAGCCGAAAATCTACAGAGGTATGATTGGTTCTCTCTTTTATCTGATAGCTTCAAGACCTAATATTTTATTCAGCGTCTGTTTATGTGCTAGATTCCAATCAGATCCTAGAGAATCTCACTTAATAGCAGTTAAGCGAATTTTCAAGTATCTGAAAGGTACTACTAATTTGGGCTTATTTTATAGAAAATCCAATGAATACATCTTAGTAGGATATTGTGATGCTATTTTGCTAGAGACAGAGTAGAACGTAAAAGCACTTCTGGAAGCTGCTAGTTGTTGGGAGACAATCTGATCTCATGGACCAGCAAGAGGTAGTCCACAATTGCATTGTCAACAGCAGAAGCTGAATACATTATAGCTACTGGATGCAGCACACAGATGCTATAGATGAAAAGTCAGCTTGAAGACTTCAACATATTTGAGAGTAACATCCCTATTTTCTGTGATAATACTTCTGCTATCTGTTTATCCAGAAATCCTATTTTTCATTCTAGGTCTAAGCATATAGAAATAAAACATCATTTTATTAGGGACTATATTCAGAAAGGAATTATCTCTTTAAAATTTATTGACACAGACCATCAATGGGCTAATGTGTTTACAAAACCCCTTTCTGAAGATAGATTTAATTTCATTCTAAAACATCCCAGCATGAAATTATGTCCAGAATAAGAAGTTTTATTTTCATATTCTAACCCTTAGAATTTAAATTTTTTTTTGTGAACATCTGATCAACTTGTCTTCAGAAGTTAGGAGTACAGTTGCTTCAGAATCTATCTATGAAGATCTGAACCTTTCATTTCAAAGATAGAGGCGTACAATTCACACCATCAAACATATGTCATCCTCGCACAAGCTACCTTCTGAGGCTGAACACGCGTTCAAATTCAGGTTTTATAATTTCAGTATAATCATTACTTATTTTCTCTTTCTTACTAATTAAGTTTTCAAAAGCGTTTATAAATTCATTTGCGCTATTTAATTCACTTCTTACTGCCTCCATTATTCTCTCTCGCTCTCGTTTTTTCAAAAACCCCTTTTCTCAGTTTTCTTCAACAAATCCGTTTGAACAATGGCATCCTCATCAAGCATTAAAAATCTTAACAGTGCTCCTGGTTCTTCTTCAACAGAATAGTATGAGGAACCTATAAGAATGTTGCTCACACCAGTAGATAATATTGAAGTTCTATGTGAGTTGATCGTTGATTTTGAGAGTTTAAAGGAAAATGGGTTTGATTTGTATGAAGATGTGACAGCTCAGGGATAGAACATATACTTTGATCGTCTGCTGGGTCCAGTATTTCCTATTCTTGTTAAGGAATTCTGGATTCATGCTACTTCATCCAACCATCAGGTTACATCATATGTTATGGGGAAGAAGATAGTAATTACAGAAGACTTGATTGGGAAACTTATTGGGTACAATGGCGGCGGAGTCAGATGCATTGATATGGTTGATAAGTGTTCTGACCTAAAAGCTATTGCTAGGGTCATTTTCACTTTTGGACAGCCATCCAGCAAGATAAGAGACTTGAAAGATTATTACAGAATCTGGGCCAGGATCATTCTGGGTTGCATAAATCACAGGAAGTCTACAAGCTCTCCTGATTACATCAACATTGATCAGCAGTTTCTGTTGTACTTCATTGCAAAGAAGACCAAAATAAACCTTCCACACCTGCTCTTCAATCATCTGAGAACAAGTGTGAAGGAAACAAGGGAAGAAGAAAGAACGAAGAGGGATTGGATTCCTTTGGGAAGATTGATTTCAGACATTCTGATAGAAAACAGGCTAATAGAACATCTGACAGAGGCTCAGGAGATTAGCACTCTAGAAACAAGTGCTGGGAAACCACTAAATGCCAAGAATCTGAAGAAAATGAAGATTATTGAAAGCATTAAGAAGGAACCAACAATTGCTTCTCATGAAGTCATCACGTCTAGGAGAATCCCTCTGAAGGATTTTCCACTATTTTCTAAGATAGATGCTTCTCCAGAGATTATGGTCAGATACCTTGAAGCTTGTAAGGAAGATGGAACTATTCCAGAACTCAACATCTGTGACCTGCACAAGCCAGCTCCAGATGTTGTGCTGAAGAAATCCAGAAAGTGGAAGGCAGCAAGAGAAGGATCCTCTCAGAGGACACCCAAAGTTGCGAGAAAGAAAGGTAACACATCTTTTGTTTCTGTTATAGAATCTATAGCTTTTCCAACATCTAAAACAGTTCCCCCTCAACAAACAGAAAATCCCTCACCACAAACATTTGAGGATTTTGACATAGAGTTTGATCCATATGTAACTCTTGGCAGCTTCTTAAATGAACCTCACTCCCCTAATCCAAATCCAGAACAAAATCAACCAGAACTTGCAAGAGTTCTATCTGATATTGAACTTTTTGACAAAGACTTTCAATCACCAATCCCATGAAATCCAAACCTCCACTCCCAACAACCAGAAAATCCACACCCTCATTCTCCTCAACCAGAACATCCAAATCCCAACTCTCCTCAACCAGAAAATGAAAACCCCCTCACTCCTCAAACTGAAAATCCAAATTCTAAAATACCTGAGCCAGAAAATCAACATGCTACCGCAAACCAATCAGAAGACTCCTTTACTTACTCTGATACCACTACTCCAATTCTTGGAATAACAGAACCTCTTATGGTTCATTTACCTCTCTCCATCCATGATATTCTAGAAATAACTTCACCATATGATTCCACACCACCAAACACCCCTCACTCACCAATCCTGATTTCTGATTCTCCTACTCCCTCACCAATTAACCGTCCAACTGATCATCTCAGAACTGTCATTGATCTAGAAGTGTTGGACCATCTAGCTTCAACCACAAATAAAATTGCCATTCCCAAACCCAAACCAACCCTAAACAAAACAGATGTTGGTAAGAACTTGTTGATTTTTAAAACAGAAATATAGGAATGGGTTACTTCTTTGAAGCAAGCAAGCCTAGATATTTTTAATCCTGCTACTTCTGATTCTCTTTGGGATAGATTCAGAAAATGGTTCAACTCTGAATCTCAGAGGCTAAAAGAATTGAGTTATGAGATGGCTCAGCAGAACTTCAGTGATCAGCTGAAAGCCTTTAAATACCAAGTTCTGAGTCACTGGGATAAGAAAGAAAATCTTCTGCTAGAAAATGCTCCCTGGAAAGAGCACCAACCTTAAGAAGCCACTGAACCAGGTTCTGTTAGTCACCCTCTGACTATTACTCCAGAAAAGGAAATTGCAACAGAAGAAGTAGTTGAATCAGAAGATGTTGCAGAGTGTTCTGAACGACTTGCAACCTTTGAGGAAACACGAATTACGTCTTTGGTCATGCAAACTCTGGAAGAGTTGAAGAAGGAGAATGCTTTAATCCATGCAAGGTTGGATAAGCAAGAAGACACAAACAAATAAATAAGGGACATATTGGATAAACAAGAAGACACTACCAAAGAAATCAAGGATATACTGGGAAAGCAGGAAGAATCAAGCACTCAGATTAAGAGCTTGCTGGAAGCATTGTTCACACGATTTCCACCTCCATCTTAGATTTTCTTTAACTTGTTTTCTGTATTCTTCATCTTATCTTCTTTGTTTCTGAAAGATGTCATTGCAATCTGTTTTCAATACAAATCATCATTTTTTTTACTCTGATAATTTATGATTATATTGATTTTTGATACCTGACAAAAAGGGGGAGAACGTAAGATATTTTCAATAACAGTTTACCGGGACTAAGTCTCAAACATTCTGAATATCTTAACTTCTTATTTGTTTTCTGAAAGCTTAAACATGAACAAAATCTGAAGGAGATGCATCAAAAGCTCTGGAATGAAGGAACTTCAGGGAAGTATATCATCTCTATCTGAGTACTCAACTCAGGGGGAGACTCTCTTAAGCTTTTGTTCTGTAATTTTTTATTAAAAAATCTTAGTTTTTGTCATCATCAAAAAGGGGGAGATTGTTAGAACATAGTTTGATTCTACAACCCTCATAAGAGTTTTGATGATAACAAACACAAAGAACAAATATGCACTCTAAATTTGTGTTTTATGTTATACAGAAGTTCTGAATGAAACGACATCAGAAGTTAAGCCACAGAAGCACTCAAGCAGAGTAATCAAAATGTTCTGAAGCATGATAATCAGAATCTGTGCTAAAGAGAAAGATATCCTGATTCTGAACGGAAGTCCAACAAGAAAAAAAAAGCTTATGTTTCTGAATTCCCAAGTTCTGAAGTAAAGCAGCATGTAAGATTCCTAGTTCTGAAGCGTTACTTTTCCATTAAGGCAATATCATGTGCAACAACTTCATTCAGACAACGATCTTCTCAGTATGGAAAGTGCATTAAATGACCATTATCATGTTTCCATTTGCACAGTTTTGTCACGCCTATATAAACAAGGTCAAAGGGCAAATCGTTCACGATTTTGAAATACTGCAACATTCAATCTCAAAAAGCTGCAAAAAGTCATATTCATACTATACTCAATTTGTATAATACATCACAGTAGTGATACAGTTTTTGTAACGAAAAACAAACAGTACACAGTAAAACTTTTCTTTTGATTAAGTTATTTTCCTTTAGATAAATCGGGTTGTGGTTGTACTCAAGAAGACTTTGGCAGTTGTCAAAGTAGATTTGTAATCAGTTTGATTAGTGAATTAAGTCCTCGTTGGAGATAGGCGAAATCACCTTGGCGGGTGGACTGGAGTAGTTTAAGATCAAGCGAACCAGGATAAAAATCTCGTGTCTATTGCTTTTGATTTATAAGTTTCAATTCAACCCCCCTTTCTTGTGTTTTTCACTTCTTCAGTTAGGGTATATAAGAACTAAAATCCATACTAGAGCGATGAACGACCAATGTTCCTGAACTCTTTTATCCTTAAGCAGAGGTCAAACATTCCCAGCGGAGTATCCTCAAAGCATAAACCGAGAATCCCCAGCGGAGACATTCTAAACAAGATTGAAGATTCATATTCTTCGTCCCCAGCAACAGTCAGGGATTTATTTTACCCAGCAAAGATGTTATACGAAGCTACCAATAAACTTCAACAACATCTGGCACCCATACATCATTTACAAGTATCATAGCATATGCATACGAAATGCATATAACACACTCTCATTTACTTTGAAAACATTATTACACAATGCATTACATATATCATGACATTGCATAAAGACTAACTTTGTTTTTAGGTAAAAGTCTACAAACAGGAGAATATCATCAACAATTCGCAAATAGGTCACAAATTAATTCCCGAAATAAGACGGGACAACTATCCATACAACCGGGCGGTATGAATTCCCGAAACAGGACAGGTTTACCAACAAAAAACAGGTCAAAGATTAAATTCCCGAAACAAGATGTGCAACTATCTAGATGACCAGGTCCAATATTAATTCCCAAAACAAGACGGGGAAACTATCTGTATGACCATGCGGTATGAATTCCCAAAACAGGACGGGTTCGCCAACAGAAAGCAGGTCAAAGATTAATTCCCGAAACAGGACGGTGCAACTATTTGTATGACCAAGCAAAGATTAACTCCAAAAACAGGACGGGTAAACTATCCTTATAACCAGGCAAAGATTAACTCCCAAAACAAGACGGGGAAACTATCAACATGACCAGGTGGTATGAATTCTCGGAACAAGACGGGTTTACCAACAGAAACAAACTGTGGATCAATTTCAGAAACAAGACGGGGAAACTATCTACATGACAAACATTTACTTCAGATACTGAAATCTGACAAGCATTTCACTCAAAGACTTAATCTAACAAGCAGCTAGTTAAGCACCTTCCCCAAAGGTTCATTCTAGAAAGCTTTCTTCAGATATAGTCAAGCATAGACTCCTTCTAATACTCCTATCAATAGTTATTTTGATGGCATCTATAAGCCCATCTCCAATGACACTTTATCATCTCTCCAAATGGCATCTTTAAGCTTATTCAAGCAATACAATCAACCAACATTGTTACTTCGTGCACATGTGAGTGCAAATTTCTGGGCACTTAAATGTTTAATCCTCTTCTACCTTCAAATCATAAATGGCGGACGTAACAATCTAACTCCTCAAGTTTCAGAAGATTGAACAGGGACAGCTGTTGTACCCAAAAAAATTTCCTCCCTTTTATTCAAGACATTCTCATAGGATTCTCAAATGCTCAAGGTTGCTCAAGAATTGATCAGAAAAATTCTCTAAGCAATGGACTTAAAACTAGGGTTTCATTTTTATCAAGTAAGTTTGGGTTTCTAAGGTCTCTAGTTGTTTCTATGGTTCCTTATATGTCTCTAAGAATGATCATACTAAGTTTCAAGCCTTGCATCACAAGTTTGCTCAGTCAATGACTCAGATGACTGAAAATCAAATGTATTGGGCAAAAAGTCAATTGTGGTCAACATACAGTCGAAATTCAAGATTTTTGGTCAACATCAAGATTTTGAAGTCATTTCATCATTTGATCAAGGGTTGATCACAATTCTTCAAAGAAAACTCTCAAACCATCAAAAGACAAAAGTTGCCAAATTAGGGCTTTCCTTAGGAGAAGTCAATTGAACTTTGACCAAGCATAACTTTCACATGCTTCATTAGATCTTCCCCAACAAAATCTCATTTTGAATAAAATTCAATTCTCTACAACTTTGTCTCTTTAAGCTCAAGTCTAAAAAATGATTCATTTGAAAGATATGAGCCAATACATTATAGGTCATTTCAAAAATCAACAAAAGACACTTTTTGTCAAGACAACTTACATCAAGATAAAATCTTCAAATGCAAAAATGATCAACATAGAGATTGTAGAGGAGATCTTTTGCTTTCCAAAAAGCCTAAGATCACCTTCAAAATATGAAAATTGAAAGAGTTAGGACTAGTGCAAGTTGAGAAATTTTGAGCAAATACATGAAGTTCAAATTGAGTAAACTTAAAATTTTGGGCTATTGGGCTATTGTTTTAAAGACCAAATGTGTTCTACACTTCATATACACCTCACATCTTAATCATGTACCCCTTGATCTTTTTATTTTAATTATTTTGATTTTATTCATTATTAATTCAAAATAAATAAGATAAAATACAAGGCTTATTAACAAATGTCCAAGCCCATGTTATGTTGACCTAATTCCATGTTATATATTCTCCTCAAATCAGACACAAAAGCCACGAACCCTTATATAAAGAAGCTTTCCCAAAAATCTCAAAACTCTCAAGAAACCTAGGGCAACTTGAAACCCTATTTACAGTCTCTTTCACTACAAACTAGTTGTCCCATTTGCTTCCAGGAACACCATAGGGTAAGGCTGGACCAATTGCAATGATCAAAAGGGCATGAAAACTCATATATGCATCACTAGTTTCTTACATTTAATGATTTTTTTCATTCTTGTTTTTCACTGCATTTTAATATCTACTAACGTCATTTATGTGTTTCTGAGGTTCAAAAGGGCAGGAAAAACCCATCGTGGAAGTCTCATGCTGATCGAATCATGAACCACCATATTCGTACAGATCCGTTTTATTTTTGCCATAGCTCAAAATCTAGCGTGATTCAGTCTAAAAAAACCCTTCCATTGAATTCGCAGGGTTAGATTTAGGGGGTTAGGGTATTCCTGGAATGCTAATATCCATTGTTTTGCAGGTTTAAAGAAAGGAGGCAACCAGAGAAGACGACCGGAGCTAGGGCTCCGACGCCTCTCTGGCACAGGAAATAATTTTATTTTATATACATTTTGTTTGATTAAAGATACCAGATGTATTAACGCCTCAGCGGCTTGAAGTGTGCGGGATAAGACACTACTATGACAAGGCGTGGGTTCAATCCCAGCCTTTTGGTATTCTGATGTTTTTCAGATTTTCTTTGTTTTTCAGATTACAAAACGTGTTGGCTGTCATTCCTTTTTACCAAGGCGCGCTTGGCCTAGTGGTGAACGTGTTGGTTGGAATTGTTGAGAACATGGGTTCAACACCCACCCTTGCCAATTTTGGTTTTTTTTCCATAATTCTCTATTCTTTTACTCTTTTCCTTTTATTTTCCTCTAAACTTTCACATAAAAAAACTTTAACAAAAAACCTTTTCTTGTATGAACCCTAATTAGTTTTAGATCTTTATTTAATTAAATCAAATGAGGTTTTTAGGTTTTTTCACTAATTAATCACTTTTTCCAATTAAAATCAATTTAGGTTTTTTAACTTAATTAATCAATTCCTTTTTTTCAATTAAAATTAATTAGGTTCTTTAGGTTAATCATCAAAGCTTTTTATCAAGAAAATTGCCAAAAAAAACAATCTCCTTCTCCTTTCGCTTTTCTATCTTATATTTTCGCGTAGTTTATTATTCTCGCGTTTTTTTCTCAAATTATTGTAACTGCTTACAGTTTGTAATAGTAATTAGGTTTACTTTTCCTCATTTTCCTACTATTTTGTATTTCTCCCAAAGCCATGTAATAGTCTAGGGTTTTTATTTTCTGCCTTTATTTTCCGTACTTTACCGCTTTCCTATTTTACTGTTACTATTAGTAATTAGGTCATGTATGGCAAGATAAAAATAAAGCAGTAGCGAACCCTAATGCAAAATAAGCAATACTTAAATCACAACACACTTCGCATACTCGCACCTCTAGGATAGCCTCCATTTTTGCCTCGAAAACACAACCATGTCCCTTGAACATGGGGACGCTTTAGCACTGTCCCTCGAAATCAAAGATCGTAGTCCCTCGATGACCCTTTCGATGTTGCCTTCAGTAAATGATCTAGTCCCTTAACGATAAATTGCTAAAGCGTCCTTACAAGTTACCTTTGATGACTGTACGATGACCCTCGCCTGTCCCTTCACATCCAACGATGGGGCTTCCTACTAACTAATGGTAGGGTAGCACTATCTAAAGGAGAAGGAAAAGTACAATAAAGACCTTGAGTAGGTACACCGCTGTTAAATGCTCGCTCACAAATCTCTTCAAAACAAAAACATTTCACACAGACACTTTCAAAATATTTTCAAAACATATTGTACGCATTCTCGAGGACAGATACAAGAATCATTACAAAGTTCTCCTTACAATTGGCATTTTCAAAATATGCACAACACAAAGTAATTTTCAAAACAAAGTGAGCTAAGCGATTAAGATTCCATAGATAGCTACAGATGAAAAGGGTGCTAACACCTTCCCTTTTCATAACCTACCCCCTGAACTCAAAAATATCAAAGGCCTTTCCTTTTCTTTTCAACCTTTCCTTATTGCATAAAATAAAATTGGATGGTGACTCTTGTTATCCGCAACCTTTGCGATAAAATGTAAAAACCAAGTCAGTTCTCCCACCATATTATAGTAGGCATACGACTTAAAATCGTGGTGAGTTCCCCTAATAAAAAATTAAAACCCTATTCCTAAACCTTAAACCTAAACCCTAGTATCCTTGTGAACAAGGTAGATGAAGGGTGTCTAATACCTTCCCTTCGCCTAAAGCGAGTTAACAACTTAGAATCTCTGATCCAAATTAGGGTTACCCGTTATATTCCATTCCTTAAGATAAAAATTAATGGTGGCGACTCTATAATTTTAAGTTGGTTATTATACCTTCCACCGTTAATCAAGGGAAAGGGTGTGAACGAGAAACATGTCCTCGACCAAAGCCCTCACTCAACAACAGAAAGCAATATAAGGATGATCCCCTCTAATATATTAGGCGCCCAACCGCCAAGATAAACCCTAGCTCACATGAGAAAAGTATTTTCCTCGACAAATGGGTTTTGGACCTCACCCAAGAATGCATAAAAAACACAGGAAGTTCAAAATAGAAGCCCAGGAAATGGTCCAAAGTCGCCAAAAAATTCATCGCAAATTGCCGCTACCGGCCCTAGCGCCATGGGTTTCCAAACAGGTCCATAACGGAGCCAACATTCCCAGGAGAGGAAAACATCTTCAAACAACGGAAAACCTCCGAGAATCATCCAATCTAAAACTAATCTACCATTAATTGCATGCATCTCTAGAATCGCAATAAAAAACCTAACCTAAAATAGGGATAAATTTGGCAAAAACAGAAGAGAAACATGAAGCTTACCAGGTTATGGAAGATTATCGGCGGAATGGGTAGAAATCCCAACGGTGAACGGAGGAATGAGCAAGAGCTTCGGCGGAGAACGATGGTGTCGTGCAAAACTAAGCAAAAACAAGCAGAAAAAGAGCAAGCAAAAAATACAAGTAAGGCTCCCTCTCCCCCTTTTTATAAAGCAACTTACTGGCACGTGAGCGGGCACACGCCTAGGGAAGCCTAAGGGGCATCATCATTACTCCCTAGTTCCTAGACTTGCCATCATTACACGTCTGACGAAACATGGTTCAAAGAAAGTGTGGCACGCTACCTCCCAAAGTCCAATCAATCATTCAGCTCCCCGCGCGTCGAACACAAAAAGAACATGATTGGGATCTTCAATGCAGTTTCCCCGAGCACATCCTAGAGCATCCTTGACTCCTCGTTAGATGACTCTAAGTCATCACTCCTACGCCTATGAGCAACGACTTGGGGAATCTTATTCTGGAGTGGCCCAATGACTAGAATTGGCCCAATCTGCTTCTACCTTTTGCATGGCCCAACAACATTGGCCCAACATCCCTGGTCGCCACACCCCTCACGTGGCAAGACTAACGGTTCTCGAGGCACACACCTTCCCACACGGGCAGTTGTCTCCATGTCTGCTCAATGCACGTAGAGAAGACACCCAGGAAACACTCATAAACACTTTTGCCTATAATCTCAGGCGTGCTTGGAGCAACGGCTAATTATAGGCACGACTTCCCATTTTGACCACGTCCTGGCAATTACCTATTTTTGCAGTCCCGAATATATAGGCCCAAAAATAGGGACCAATGGTTAAGCGTCGGGGGCATTATATAAACCATCACACATGTGAGGGCCAGGTATCCAATATTCACACTAAAAACCATAATATCTTTCTTATATCTCTTTACACTCATTCTTACTTGATCGTCGGAGTACCTTGCAGGTACCCCCCTCCTCCCATCAATTTTCCAGCCAAACAAACGTCATCCTTCAACCCACTTTCAGGTTCTGATCAACCAGTAAGAATAGAAAGACTACATGTGTAATGGGATATAACCAAACCAAAGAATGTCCCACAAAAAAATGATGACCATTACTAACCTTCCTAGATAAACCATTAACATACTAGTCAAAAGTTTCCTCAAAGACATTGCCTTGGATGAAAAATATCTTCCACCAAGAAAAAGTTGATCTAAAATCCGCAGACTTACCCCTCCCAAAAATGAGACTATGTGAGATCCATATCTAACAAAAATAATACCAAACCAAATACACTCACCATGAAACAAACTCTATTGTCATTTACCTAGAAATATTAGATTAACCAAACAAATATCTCACACACTAACCAAACTTACATGATGGTTTGTAGATATCATATCACCTAACCTAGACGATATTTGACTTCCCTTTAAGTCCACCACAAAGGAACCTCATTTGAAACCTAATTAAACTCTTTTAAATCGAAACTAACATCTTCATAAATGCATGTAAAAAATGGATATAAGTTTGAAGAGTAAGTCAATAAGCACCATTATCTCTCATAAACTAACATACTTATGTCTCAGTGAAACAAGACTATTGGAAACAAGACCAATAAGAGGCTCTAAATATGACTCTTTTTTAGGGTTATCTTTAACCGAAAAACTGAGACATCCTAAAGGAAAAGACTTTTGCTTACAATGCCAAAAACCTTATACTATAGTCAAAAGTTCTATTGCCATATTTTAAGTAGGCTAATTTTTTAAAAGTTGACCCAAAGACTCGGGGAAACCTCTAAGCCCCGTAGTTTGATATTAATCTCCCAAAGGTTATCCACCGAAGTCTTTCTCAAAACTAGGGTGTCATCAACATACTTTAAGTAAGCGGCCACCAAATTAGAGGACACAACCTTAAAAATAGAGACAGGACTCAAGTCAAACACCCTCCCGGACAAGCCACTTAAACCCTCAAGCACAAGAATAAACAAGAATGGAGATAAATGATTTTTTTTTAATTCCCCTTTAAATATTAGTCTCTTGATTGAGACAACCATTTACCATGACTACTAGGTTTCTAGAAAAGCCAAGAGTGTGCATCCAAGCAAATTACCTATCATAAATCCCAAACCTATCAACATACAATTATGAAAACTCCAACTAATTAACCGAATTATAAGCCTTTTCAAAATAAAGTTTTAAAATGATACGATCCTTCTTGATATTTTAGCTAGACCATTCAACTTGTTATTAGCTACCATACTATCGTCCTAAAGTTTATTTTTAATAAAATTAAATTGGTCAGAAGAGATAATATTATCCATCACAAACTCAGTCATGACACAAGCACTTTGGCCACCAATTTGTATAAATAACCTACTAAAGAGACATATCAAAATTCTCCTAAAATAGTGGAGAATCCACCTTTCAGATCAAAGTAACATAATAAAACAATAAACTTTGGAATAAGGATGCCAAAGCAAAGAACTTATTTTCCACACTAGTCTTGATGTGATAACAGAACTTTTTTAACAAAAATTTAAAAACATCCAGACCCAAACTCTTATCTCCACCACTCTTAAAAATTCATGTGCGCATGTCACAAAATGTATTTAAATATTTTTATCTAGTAATCATATTCTCTATCAAACATATTTCAAAATATTTGATCTCCAAACAATATGTATAGAATATTAGTAACATAAAGATATTGGCAACATGTAAAAAAACACAGACAACAATTTTGCTATTTAATAAATAAAAATTGAGGTGTTTCGAAAAGAAGATCAAACACACCAAAAAGGAATAAAGAATAAAAATAACCACCCAAAAAATTTTCAAACAAAAATTAATTTATCAACCTAAGTGCAAGCAAATCCGTAATATAAAAAACACAATAAAAAAAGAATTAACACACATAAATTATTTATGCAGTTTGATCTAGAATGATTTCCTCTGAATAAAAAGCCACTTTTTCATTATTCATCAATACTCTTTCATATCTTTTGTGTAAAAATAAATTCATATCATTTAGCATTTCATCCCGTTTCAGATGAGATTTTTAAATTTATCGACAAATGCTACTTATGTAATTGTTAGGTGTTTAATATAGATATGTTTCAACCGTGAATCCTATTATTTTAATTAAATTTAATAAAATTCTATATTATTTTATATTTTTATCATTATAAAAATTTCTTTCTTACTATAAATAGTAATGGAAATAATGTGAGATGAAATCTACAACCACATAAAAATCACACAACAAAATGTTTTTTTATAAGCAAAATTGCAATAACATAAAAAATATCACAAAAGTCTCATAGAACATACAGACATTCACATTCATCTGACAAAATCAATTCTCAAACCCTATATCATTTAGTTTCATGCCATTGCGACCTTGATTCTTTCACATGTGTTCTTAATGAAATTCACAGCAGCTTCTACCCAACCATTTTCTATTTTTAATGCTGGATTTAAACCAACCAAAATCTGAAATGAAATTGTCAACAGGCAACCTCCAGATCCAATAGAATTTAGCATTGGTCCTCCATTGCTGAGTTGGACCCCATCTGGAAGAATGGCAAAACCAGAAGGAAACAAAGCAATAATATTTGGATCTCCACCATTGAATACTAAATTCATTGAGTTGATGTCAACAGGTGCAAAGATTACATGTGAGGAAGTTCTATCAATGCTTTTGTCTTGAAGTAGAAGCATGTTATTGTTTTGCATGTAGTTTTTATTCTACAATTAATTCACATTTACCAAATTGAATGTTAGGTTAATTATATGTTAATTGATTAGCCATAATAATATAATAAATCAGTTACTTACATTGACTTGGAATAAAGAAACATAGTTTCCAAGATCGTGACCATGTCTAATGTGTGTCATTTCTTTAATTATACTCCCAATTGAAAGAATATTCCACTGTAGTAAAAACCAATGATATGTTTGTAAGTTTAAAGAAAAAATAATATCTATAATAAAAATATGCAAATATGATCTATGAAGAACTGACACCAGAAACATGACACCAACACTAACACATTTATATCAGTAATAATTTGAAAAGTGAATAAATTAAACATAATCACAAGTGTTGGTATTTAGATGTTTTGGTGGTATAGAGACTATGATGAATGTGTTAGTTACAAAATACCTCGCTTCTCGAATTTTGGTTTCCAAGAAAATCAAAAAGTCTCTTGGGAAGAACTGGAAGCCAGAGAGAAGTTCCACCATTAAGAATTACGCCAGAAGGTGTTCCAGGTTCAGTGTTTGTTTTGGACATGACTCTTACATCATGAGAATCAGGTGTTAGAACATTCCAACAACTTTCTATGGAAGAACCAACAATAGATGAAAAGCACAATTTCATTCTCTGTGCCAAATTCAGTAAGATCTTTCTTCCTTGAAAATTATCTGTCATTGTATTAGATTTGCATATAATTGTTATTTCATGTTTATTAAATGAAGTGAAAATAAATACATTGAAAAATATGCAAGAGAAAGTATATATATATATACCACAGTAGTCTCGTGTAGGTACGTTGGTGTCTATTGAACAAGTGAGACGTTCACATTGTCTACCTAGTGATGCCACCCATCGCTTAGCTCCAAAGGCAAGACTTGAAGTTATTAAAGAGTTGTAAAATCTATTTGACAATAATGTAGTATGATCCACTTCCACGTGCTCAACCCATGTAACCTAGAAGAAAAAACCACGACCGTTGAAGTTTTTATTTTGTTTTTAAGGGGTTTACACTAGCAAAAATCGCTGATAGAAGTTCACTATATCAAATGTTACAATATTTTATCGTTATTTTATACGTACGTAACAAGAAATTTGATCAATGTGAAATAGTACAACATAACGCACCTTAGAATAACCATAAGGTAATTCTTGAATTAAACAACCGGAGGGTCGTCTTTGACTTCTTGGCATTGTGGTACTACTTGGTCGAAGATGATCCAAGGAAACATCAACCACTGCCCATATTCCTTCTTGGTGTTTCTTACAATATCTAACAAAATAGTTTTCACGAGCACGGACAAGTGGTGAAGGAACTTGAAAATCAGCTGACATCTGAAACAAAACAAAACATTCATGTAATAAAATTAATTTCTTCTTCTCCCGATTAGGATAAACAACTAACTAAACAAATAAAAGTAAAGTCCTAACAAATTATTTTTATTGAGCTATATGATAAAGTTTACAAGGATAAGTTTAAAATAACTTATAGGCATGTCATAATATTTCTGCAAATATTCATTATGACAACAATTAAGCCTTATCCCATTAAGTGAGGTCGATTACATGAATCAAATTTAGCCATAATGTTATATCCAAATTGTTAATATCAAGATCATTCTTAATAACTACTCTTTTAATTTTTAGGTTTTCCTCTACCTATAACTATTTAACTCTTCTCCATCTGATCTAGTCTCCTTACTAAAGAATCTATGAGTCTTCTCTCTACATGCTCAAACAACATAAGTTTATTTTCTATCTTTTTTGCCAACATTTACTAAAACAAAAATATATCAAAAGGAGAACATTTTACATACCACTTGTACTAGTCCATTGTAGTTTTCCAATCCTCCATGTGAGAGAACTTCAATTGTCACTGCTTTGGAAACAATGTCAGAAAACATCGCAGACCATTGATTCTGAAATCATTGCCAAAATAGAACAATATATATTATATATATACACATAAAATTCGCTCAATGAAACCTAAGGAAAATTGTTAGTTTGTTGTTACTCACCACATTCATAAGAGTCTTAATGAGATTAACATGATTCATAAAAATAATCATTGATTCTCTTGAAGACTCAGATATAAACCCTGTGTGTTTTGGAGATATTACATTAGGGAAAACCCTAATGTATTCAGATTCATTTAAACTCTCAGACTCATTAGTAGAGATCCATAAAGGAGCTCCAGCTAGAGTTAATCTTGTGAGTTCCTCCATAGAAACCATAGCAAGTTCTACAATTTTCTGTTTGTCAAAATAAGGAGTTAAAAGTGAACCAAATGGATCATTACCATCATAGTATAACTCCCCAATCATACTTGAAGTGATATCATAATCACTTTCCACTGCATTTATATGATTTCTCGAAACTCCCGACAACTTTTCAATCTATAAGAGTAAAAGCATATAAACAAAACATCATTCTCAGTTCAGCCAATAAAATTAAAGTAATTCTATAAATTAATAAATTTGAGAAAACATATATATACCTCAGCCTTTAATCTAGCATTCTCAATTCTAATTTTGTTTTGGTTAAAGCACATTTTACCAATAGAAACTGGCCCTTTACAGTGTAGACATATAGTGTTTTTTAATTTCTCATTACGCATCTCATTCTCGATACGAAGCCTTGCATTCTCTTGTCTCAAAAGATTGTTTTGGCGATGTTCTTGCATTATCTGCATATTTTGCATTAACAAATTTATTTTCATTTTTGTCAGGATGCATGTAACTTCTCATATTTATAATAAGTTTTGATTCTCCTTTACCTTATCTTGATTTCTCTTGTTTTGGAACCAAAACTTGATTTGGATAGGCGCAATACCTAGCACGCGGCTCATCTTTTCCCTTTCCTCTTGATTGGGGTGAGGGCAATGCTTGAAAACCCTTAACATATCATAAATTAATAATGTTGAGTAAGAAACTATACAAGACAAGAGAATTTGGGTATATTGTAACTTACTTTTTCATTTCTCTTATTTGGTCACGTGAATGCCGAACAGCGCTCATGTTTTTTTGTTCTTGGTTGAGATCTTGTTCTCCATTAGAAGAAACAATGTTGTTTCTAAAATTTGGATTTTGACTATTCCCTCCCCAATCACTTGACGATGAAGTGTTGTTGGTTGAAAAGTCTAGAAATTGTTGTTGTTGTTGTTGTATTGGCTGAGGAGAATCAATTCCATTTTGATGTTGCACTTCTTGTTGTTGTAGTTGAAGATCAAATTTATCAGAGTGTTCAAGTTGAAGATCAAACATATCTGAGTGTTCAAGTAGTATGTACTGAAGATCAAATGTGTATGAGTTTTCAATTTATTGATACTCAAGATCAAATTAGCTTGGGTCTTGTTCATGATCATACATGCTTGGGTGATTGATTATCGTATTTCAATGTTTTTTCATCAAAACTCGCAATCTATTATGTAAGATGTCAAAGGTAACTAAAAATTAAAATTACTCTTGTGACTGAAAAAATCATACATTAGAAATGATAAAATTGTGAAGGCTCTCTTAAAAATTGAAATTAAACAATATGTTGTAAAGACGAATCTCTAACTTGATTTTAAAAAGATAACAAAAAAAAATGTTTTTTTTACTATCATTAAATTAGTCTCACATATAACAAAATTTGTTCCACCAGTTACTCATTACAAAAATTAAGAATTTTATATTTTAATCTTGTGTTTGTATATGCATTCATCCTTTCTTAAATGAAACTCTCAATTTCTTTTAAAAAATAAAGAGGGTCTCAATTGATGTGCACAAACGATTTAAAGGAGTTTTGAATTGTGTATACCAATGCATCACATTATAATTTTATTAAGAGAGAAAAACAAGAAATTAACAAAAAAAAAGAAAAGAAAGAAGAATTCACCTGATCTTGATCAAACTTGAATAAGTGCTAATGCAAAACCACACCACCTTACAAATCCTCTTATTAAACAAATTAAACAAACTCCTTCTCACACTATTTTCATCTCAACTTATATTTGAGTTGTTGATATGACTTTAAATAAGACCTTGAAATTAACTGTAACATTCTTAATAACTAAGCTAGTTGAGTGAGGGGTACAATTGACTTTTGAAGGAATGATGTGTTCAACCTTAATGCTCTTACTTTTTATTTGACAAAAAAATTGAAAAAGGTTGACAATTGGACATCATTTGAAATATTGATTTGGAAAAAAAGGAAAAAAAATGCTAACTTTGCAACTTAAAGATCTATTTGATAATTTCAGGTGTGTTAAAATGTATAAATGAAAAATAAATTGATTTTTATTAAGTATTTATTATTATCAAAAATATAAATTTAGAGATATTAAATAAAAAATATTAATGTAGAAACATTAAATGAAAGCAACTATTTATTTTTCTCTCTATTTTCTCTATAATAAATTATAAGACGTTTTGAGCATTTCATACAAATTAAAAAAATAAAAATAAAAAAGAGAAATTATATAAGACGTCACATTATTATTGTTCATTAATTAAAAAAGAAAAAGAAATTAAAATAATTGAAAGAATAGTAATAAATAATAGTTGATAGTATATTAAAAAATATATTAATATTATATTAAAAATATAAAATAACTTATTATTATAGACAGATATCTATTTACAGATTTATAATTTGAGATAAAAAATGATTAAAGAATAACATTTGAACATTCAAATGACATTTTGATTATTATCTTTTAATCTCAAAGTGAGTGCAAATAAATTTGAGTAAATGTATGGAAGTCAAAAAATAAAGTATTCTCCTTAAAAACACCCAGAAAACATGTAAAATGTGACTTCAAAAGGTTGAGGTAAGAATTAAATGAAACATGGATAACTAATGTGATTCACTTATTGAAAAGAAGAAAAAAAAGGGAAATGTGATAAAATGAAATGAATATAAAGAAATGTTGAAAATAAAAGATAGTCGCATTTGGAAAGTGATAAGAATCAATTTTAATTATTTCACGATAAAAGATACTGCAAAGCATTTTTATTTTGGTAAGATAATAAAATATGATAAGTTTATCTTGAAGTTTATCTTAGTTAAAATTATTATTCTAAATATGAGTTGAATTAAAAACTAAAAAAAAAGAAAAATTTTGACATTTGAAAATGAAAATTTTGTCTCTTAAATAAAAATAATTATTAATTCAAAATTAAATAAGTATGGTTGATAATGACTTATTAGATATTTAAATAATTTGGTAAATTTTTTAATAACTTCTTAATAACTATAAAATATTTTTTTTTTCTGTTGATATTAAGTTTTAATTTTTGAAAGTTCAATATTTTTTTTTTTTGTTCTTCTTCATTATATTAAAAAGGGATTCAGTTTTTTTTATTTATATTTTAAAAATATAAAATGGGAAAGAGATAAGGAGAGAAAAAATTAAAATAAAAGTGAAAAAGTGTGGAAAAAGTAAATGTCGGAGAAATTTGAAACTTGAATTAAGAGAAAAGATGTAAGAGTGAAAATGTTGAAGTTAAAAAATGAGTTAATAAAATGAAATCATATGTCACTTTGTGATTGATTTGAATAAAAAAAATTGAGACATTAACTAATGACTTTTTTAACATTTTATTTATGTAGATTAATGTAATAGAAGGGCAATTTAGATAGTTTAAATATTTTTTTCTCTTCTTAATTATACCATTATCATATTTTTATTATTAATATACATATTATATTGTGGTAATTGGTGTTAACATATTACACCTATTTTTAATAAGATTATCATTTGGAACATTCTTTTCAGAAGGCATGACGTGTTGGCCAAAATTAATATGATAGATTTTTGCATCTCTCATATTTATAAGTAGAGTAATCAGTGTGTGAATCTACTTATTTGTAAGGCTTTTATTTCTTTTCCCGTTTAATTTGAAACTTGTCTGTCAAATTTCTGTTATCTTTGTTAAATCACGATAAGTTGGGTTTTCGATAATCTTTAAGTGAGTGCTAGTGGAGAAGCTAAGGATTGAGCTCCGGAGAGAGCTTACATTATCTGGTAAGCAAGTGAGTTAACCACGTAGGGTTAACAAACGGTCCTCGCCCCTTACCTGGACCAAAAGTGAGTTAACTCTCAATGGAGTTAACAAACGGTTAAAGTGCTTGGAATATGAGCTACTAAAGACTCTTCCTTGCTCCTCTTTCGCAAGCGGAAGTGAGGGAGCTCACTGGAGCGATAAGGTAAGCAGGGATGTTAAGGTCTAAGCGGAGCAGAGAAAAAGTTGAAGCCGAGTTTCTAAAATCTTCCTTGCTCCTCTGTCGCAAGTGGAAGTGAGGGATCTCAGGTGAGGTAACTCACTGAAATGATAGGGCCAGGGAAGCTAACTGGAGCGCGCTTAGAGTCTGAGCTCCCCCTTCCTTTCCCAAGCGGGAGTGATGGAGCTCACTGGAGCGATAAGGTCTAAGCGTAGCGGAGTGGTTAGAGTTCGTTAACCCTAAATGGAGTTAATAAATGGGGGTTTGGGCTAGGAATATGAGCTACTAAATAATATCTCCCTTCCCCTTACTAGTCAGCAAGTAAGGAAAACCAAGTGAAGCTCATATTTTCTTCCTAATCTGATCTAAGTTGAGCTCTTTGTTTCTTGCTACGAGTCAAAAGCTCTTCGTAAGGAGCCCTGAGTTCTGAGCTACTCTTTTGCAAGAGGATGTGGGGTCACTCACTAGAGTGATCAGGTAAATAAGGGAAGGAACTTCCAGTGACTGACCGATCTCAACAAGTGAAGGAACTTTGAGTTCCTGAATGATATGAGTTATGAGCTCCTTGTTTCTAGCTCTGAGTCGGGAGCTCTTCGCTAGGAGCCTTGAGTTCTTTCTACGAGTCGGGAGCTCTTCGCAAGGAGTCCTGAGTTCTTGCAATGAGCCGGGAGCTCTTCGCAAGGAGTTCTGAGCTATGAACACTGAGTTTTGAGCTTTGCGCAAAGCGTTAAAACTTTCGAGCTTTCAGTTTGGCGTTTAGGGCTTGTAACCCTCTAAGACGGCCTTTAACCGAGGTTAAACCTCCCTTAGAGGACTAACCATTACAAATAGCTACAAGTGGCTTAACAGGCATATTTCATATGATTGTTAAGATGAGTGGTGAATAGGATTTAGCATCCCCCTACAAGGGGTATGTGCCTCCTCTCTCTAATTCACCACCCCTAGGATAGGATTTGGGAAAGAGTTTTTTTGAAAACCTCATTCCCAAACTCATTCCCACCAGGGTATGGAGCCAACATCGATCTTTTGGCGTGCTTAAATTGGGGTCAACACTCCCAATTCAGCAAAAGGTACGCGGTGTTAGTAGTTACGCTGCAACGACAACTTCTAATTCAGGCCCTCCTTGACTTGAAGTTATAACAGATACGAAGAAAAGGAGGTTTCTTTAGGGAATTGGATTTCCTTGGGGCTACTGTTTCCAATCTTCATTAAGGATCTCTCCCCAAATCCCACTCCAGAGCTCTTGAAAGCTCCCATGTGTGTGGTATCATGCTCAAGTTTTCCTAAATCAGTTACGACAAAAGTCACGTCAAAACAAGGAGCCCTCGAGTTGCTCTATTGGGGAGGCTTGTCATATGCCCCCGACATGGAATGTCTCACTGGGTGGGTGCCAGAGGGGAAGCTAAGGAGTGAGCTCCGAATATATATATATATATATATATATATATATATATATATATATATATATATATATATATATATATATATATATATATATATATATATATATATATATATATATATATATATATATATATATATATATATTCTTACGTGGAACAAATATTCGACCAGCTCCCTCCTTTGAAGGAGGGGAGAGCTCTGAAAGTGGATTGTAGGATGATTGTGGATTTGGGTTCTACCATAGTGGTAGGTATTGATCCAAAAATGGTGTCTAGTTTATCTCTCTTGCGGGAGCCTCTAGGTATGATGTGTAGTGTCTCTCTGGCATATGTCGCAGAGAGTTCATAGTGAGAGAGAGGTAGAGAGAGATATCATTTTTCTCTAGTCTTTTGGCCTATATATATCATATGCAATATTCTTATTGAATAGCCACGATTAATGACCATAATAACATAACTTCCCATTAATACTTGTAACGCTTGCAATCGTCCTTTAACGAATTTGTAACACTTGTAGCCGCATGTCTTATTATTAGGTTACGGTTACACCTCTTTCCCTCCTCGAGTCTGGCTTCCTGTACATATGTGGTATTGTGCCGAGCTTATAATCGACTAGGCCTAACTATGTAGTCGGATCCGATTTCTTTAGGGGTGACCTCGTACATCTTCATTTATCCGAGTTCATACCTCGGCCTTGATATAAATATTTTGGAATGCACAATATATATATATATATATATATATATAAATATATATATTGAAAAATAAAGATGATTCATGAGATCTAGTTACTTCATCATCTATCTATTTGATATAGTTGTTAAATTGTAATTCATATGCGTCAAAAGAAGATTTGATTTGTTTAGATTTAAATAGATTTGAATTTAAATCTAGATTAGATTTGATTTAGTAAAGAGATATTTTGGGCTTGGGTTTAGCTTAGGGAGCAAGCTAACCTAAATCTATAAATAGAGGGAGTAAACCCTATTTTGTAATCAAGTCATTCACAGTATTTTGCAGTTGCAAAGTGAATTAATAAAGATTCCACAGTTTGTGGGCAGAATAGAAATTCTGCAGAAATATCTCCATTGTTCTTTTATTTGTTTGTCATAACTAATCATCAGTGGTGGTCGAAATTCATCATAAAGTATTGGTGGATTTCCAACATCTGGTATCAAGAGCTTGTGTTTCGATTCAAGGGAAGTGTCAATCAAGAACTATTGAAGAATTCACGATGACAAGTTATGGGAATGCAAACTATCCAGCAACGCTGCCAATTCTGAAAGTTGACAACTATGAGAATTGGTGCAAGCAGATGAAAGTCCTATTAAGGTGTCAAGGTCTTTGGGACCTTGTAAAAGATGGAGTCGAAGCGCTTGGAGAAAACGCTTCAGAAGAAGAAAAGAAGAAATACACAGAATCTGAGAAACAGAGTTATAAAGCATTGTTTATAATTCATCAATGTGTCAGCCCAGACAACTTCGAAAAGATTAATGATTCAGAATCTGCAAAAGAAGCTTGGGAGATCCTGGAGAAATCTTTTGGAGGCGCTGAGAAGGTGAAAGAAGTGAGGTTACAAACTCACAAAAGAACCTATGAATTGCTTCAGATGGAAGACAGTGAAAACATATCTGATTTCTTCACTAGAGTTACAAAACTAGTGAATCAAATCAAGACATGTGGAGAAACATTAACAACAAGAGCTGTTGTTTCGAAGATCCTGAGATCCTTAGCTCCTAAGTTCGACCACATAGTGGTGGCGATAGAAGAGGGGAAAGACTTGTCGAAATTGACAAAGGAAGAGCTTCAAGGGACGCTCGAATATCATGAACAAAGAATGAACGAAAGAGCTGCAGGAAAATCGAAGAGTGATATGGCCTTGCAAGCAAATTCAGCAAAAGAGACCAAAGGCAAAGGAAAGTATTTCGACAGAAGTAGAGGTGGCTACAACAAATCGAATGGTAGAGGAAACCAAATCGAAAGAGACGTGTCAAATCAAAGAAGACCACACCAAGGCAACCAAAGAGGTGGTGCTGCAAACAGAGGAAGAGGTGGTGGTCGAAAACCTGATAAGAGTCACATTCAATGTTACAATTGTCAGAAGTATGGTCACTATTCGAGTGATTGTCCAGAAAAACGAAAGAATCAAGAAAGTGATGCAAAGTTTGCAAAACATGAAGAAGAAGAAGAAGAGATGATGTTGATGGTCACAACAAGAGATGAAGACAGATTCAAGGACCAATGGTACTTGGATTCAGGATGTTCATCACATATGTCTGGAAGGAAAGACTGGTTCGTCAATATAAAACCCTCAACGAAGAATATGGTAAAATTTGCAAATGACAACACACTAGCAGCTGAAGGTATTGGTGATGTTATGATCATGAGGAAAGATGGCAAGAAGTCAGTAATTTCGAATGTATTGTACATACCAAGCATGAAGAGCAATTTGCTCAGTATAGGGCAGTTGGTCGAAAAGAATTATAAAGTGTCAATCGAAGATAAGTTGATGAGTGTCGTTGATGCAAATGGGAGAGTAATCTTGAAGGCTCCCATGTCTCAGAATCGAACCTTCAAGATTGAACTAAACGTGATGGAACACAAGTTCCTTTCGACTGCAGCTAGCAGAGATGAATGGATATGGCATTATAGACTTGGTCATCTCAACTTCAGAGACATCAGAGACTTGAAGAGAAGAAATATGGTTTCAGGATTGCCTGAAATTGATATTCCAAATGAAGTATGTGAAGAATGTGTGTAGGCGAAGCAACACAAGAATAGCTTCAGCAAGGATGCAGGAAGCAGATCGAAGGCTAATCTCGAAATCATATACTCTGATGTATGTGGACCAATTCAGGTGGATTCGATGGGAGGTAACAAATACTTTGTTACATTCATATATGATTTCAGTCGAAAGCTATGGACTTACCTGATCAAGCAGAAAAGTGAAGTGATCTAAGTATTTACCAAGTTCAAGTCCATGGTCGAAAGACAAAGTGGTCGAAAGCTCAAAGTTTTGAGAACTGATGGTGGAGGAGAATATGTGTCGAAATATTTCGACAGATTATGTGAAAAAGAAGGGATTGTGCATGAGGTGGTGCCACCCTATACTCCACAACAAAATGGAATTGCAGAAAGAAAAAATCGAACCATCATGAACATGGTGAGAAGTATGTTGAAAGGCAAGAATTTACCCAAAGAATTCTGGGGAGAAGCTGTTTCGACTGCAACATACATTTTGAACAGAAGTCCTACAAAGAAGCTAGAAGGAATTACTCCAGAAGAATGTTGGTCTGGTGTGAAGCCTAGCTTAAGTCATCTGAAAGTATTTGGATCTATTGCACATAGACATGTGCCAGATCAGTTGAGAAAGAAACTTGATGACAAGTCAAGTCAAATGATCCTAGTTGGATATCATTCGACAGGAGGCTACAAGTTGTTCGATCCAGAGAACAAGAAGATTGTGATCAGCAGGGACGTGATCATAGATGAGTTCAAAGAATGGGATTGGACTGCAAATGTCAAGAAAGATTTAGTGGGAATCTTATTCGAAGAGCCAGAAACTAAAGTCGAAAGAAAAGTTCGACAAGAGGAGCCAGCAGATATACCCAGTACAAGCAGACCTCAAAGAACAAGACGCATGCCTGCAAGATTGCAAGATTGTGTGATTACATCAGATGATGTGATAGATGATGAAGGTGAGCTGGTACATTATGCTTTCTATGCAGATGTCAAACCTGTTAATGCAGCTGAAGCATTAAAAGATTCGAAGTGGGTGAAAGCAATGAACGAAGAAGTAAAGTCTATCGAAGACAACAACACTTGGTCACTTGTCGAATTGCCTCAAGGCAAGAAGGCAATTGATGTCAAGTGGGTATACAAAGTGAAAACAAATTCGAAAGGTGAAGTAACTCGACACAAATCAAGACTTGTGGCGAAAGGATTTCTACAGAAAGAAGGAATAGACTTCGACGAAGTTTTTGCACCTGTTGCTAGGATCAAAACAATCAGGTTGGTTGTTGGTCTAGCAGAAATAAACAGTTGGCACATATGTCAGATGGATGTGAAGTGTGCATTCCTAAATGGACCCTTAGATGAAGAAGTCTATGTTAAACAACCAGTTGGGTTTGTGAAACATGACGAAGAAAGAAAGGTGTACAGGCTACATAAAGCCCTGTATGGATTGAAACAAGCTCCAAGGGCTTGGAATAAGAAAATTGATAGTTTTCTAAGGGAGAAGGAATTTGTGAAGTGCACAACTGAACATGAAGTATATGTAAGAAGAATCAAGAGTAAATTGCTTATACTATGTCTCTATATAGATGATTTGTTGATAACAGGTAGCTGTAAAAGTGAGATCGAAGACTTCAAAGGTGATCTCAGCAAGGAATTCGAAATGTCTGATTTGGGTGAGATTTCATATTTCCTTGGTATCGAATTTTACAAGAGCAGTAGAGGTTTGATGATACATCAAAGAAGATATGCAGGAGAAATTCTCAAGAGGTTTGAGATGGAAGAATGCAACTCAACTTCGACACCTGCAGAACCAAGACTGCAACTGTCGAAAGATGCAGATGAAGATGATGTTGATCCAATCCAATACAGAAGACTTATTGGATCATTAAGATATCTTTATCATACAAGGCCTGACTCAGCATACAGTGTAGGTATGGTAAGTAGATTTATGCAGAAGCCAAAGTATCACATCTAGCAGCAGTGAAGAGGATACTAAGGTATCTCAAAGGAACTTTCGATTATGGCATTTTGTTTCCTGCAGTTGATAAAGAAAAAGAATGCAAGTTAGTGGGATACACTGATTCGAGTTGGTGTAGTGATGCTGAAGATCGAAAGTCAACAACAAGATATGTGTTTATGCTAGGTGGTGCAACAATTGCTTGGAGTTCGAGAAAAGAACCAGTAGTAGCATTATCATCATGCGAAGCAGAATACATAGCTGCTTCTCTTTGTGCATGTCAAGCAACCTGGATGGTGAACTTGGTCGAAGAGATAACAGGGAAAAATCATGGAGCAATTACCATGAAGATAGACAACATGTCAGCTATCAATCTGGCAAAGAACCCAATAGCACATGGTCGAAGTAAGCACATCGAAATGAGGTTCCATTATCTTCGAGAGCAGGTAGCGGATGGGAAGATGAATTTGGAATACTGCAGAACTGAGAATCAGATTGCAGACATCATGACGAAGGGAGTGCAGGTCGAAATATTCAGAAAGCAAAGGGCCATGATGAACATAGACAGTTTAGACACAATAAATTAGGTGGTGTGTTAAATTGTAATTCATATGTGTCAAAAGAAGATTTGATTTGTTTAGATTTAAATAGATTTGAATTTAAATCTAGATTAGATTTGATTTAGTAAAGAGATTATTTGGGTTTGGGTTTAACTTAGGGAGCAAGCTAACCTAAATCTATAAATAGAGGGAGTAAACCCTATTTTGTAATCAAGTCATTCACAGTATTTTGCAGTTGCAAAGTGAATTAATAAAGATTCCACAATTTGTGGGCAGAATAGAAATTCTGCAGAAATATCTCCATTGTTCTTTTATTTGTTTGTCATAACTAATCATCAGTGTGGTCGAAATTCATCATAAAGTATTGGTGGATTTCCAACAATAGTCAGAGAAAACCTATACATAAAACATCGTCACTTTTAAATGAGTTAAATTATAATATTATACATCATATATAATGACAAAAAATAAAGATAAAACTATAAATCATTTGAAATTTATAAATCAATGAACAATGATATTAGAATGAAAAAAATAGAAAAACAACTTTTGGAAGGAATCGTGGAAGAAAGAAATAAAAATAAGAAAAATAGAAAAATTGATTCAGTAGGAAGAAAAAAATTGAGAATTTTAAGTTATTTCAACGTGAAATTCTATCATATATTATTAAGTTTGTTTTCTTTTTGGGGTTAACATATACTTAAACAAATTATATATAATTAATAGGTTATAAATAGTTGTTGAATATAAATATTTTATGAATAAATTGTGAGTTAATGGAATAATGAGATTGTACGTAAGATGACTATGAAAATTACATTTTCTATCTTTTAGTCATGAGAACAAAACTATATATCTTATTTTTTAGTTAATATTTAAATTATTTATTTATTAATGAGTTGAGAGTAAAAAAGTAATATTAAGTTATAATTATAAAAATAATTTAAAAAAATCAAATATAACAGAGAGCAAGTGGATATTTTTTTGTTATTATGAGTTTAGTATATTATATTTTCTTTTATTTAATTATCATTAATGAAAACACAAATATCAAAAAAATAATAAAATAATAAAAAGTTGTGATGCCAAAGTTTGTACTATAAAAATAATAATTATGAGTCTTTTATAAATGTTACGTAAAAAATTTTCAACAATATATGTACTTCAAAAATTATACCAAAGAAATTTCAACCTAATTTTTTGGTCAAAATTAAATATTATATATTATCAAATCAAATAAAATTGAATATACAATAAATAAATTTTGAGTATAATTAAAAGATTATAAATTTTTTAGAGATGATATGAATTAATTAAGAAAGATAAAGATATAATTGACATCGAATCAATAAATTTAGTGACTCTCAATTGAACCCGAACGATTTGACCTAATATAAAAAAATGAAAATAATTGCGCATACATTATATTGATAATTTGAATGTAATAGAATAAAGAAAGTGATAAACGGTTAGTAAATTTGGAATATTTCAAACCAACATGTAATACAAAAGAAAATTTAAAATTTTAAAATCACGCAAGACTTATAAACAAACTTGAGATTCAATTTTTTTCTTTCTAAAAATGCTAACAAAGTAAACTTAGAAAGAAATATTACAACCTTATGTTATTTTCTTTGTTTAATTGAATATGTATATGTTATTTTTTAGTAATATCTAATATCTTGTTTAATTAGAAATGATAAATAGAGATGATGAAATGATAAATAGAGATGATGAAGTTATTGGATAAATATACTATATTTTTAAGATTTGCTTAAGCATATATATATATATATATATATATATATATATATATATATATATATATATATATATATATATATATATATATATATATATATATATATATATATATATATATATATATATATATATATATATATATATATATATATATATATATATATATATATATATATATATATATATATATATATATATATATATATATATATATATATATATATATATATATATATATATATATATATATATATATATATATATATATATATATATATATATATATATATATATATAAATTTCTAATTTATAATGATATTAATTTTTAATGATATATTATTAATTTCTAATTTAATAATTTAATTAATAGTTTTTAATATATAAATTAATTAGAAATGATAACTTAAATAGATATCTTCTATTGTTTAGTCATTTTAAATATATTAATTAATTAAAAATGATAAATAAAGAGAGATAATAGAGTTAGTGGGTTAATATTTTTTAAATTATAATTAAAATTAATTAATATTTATAATTACTAAATTAATCTTAGTTTTGTCTTTAAAAAGTTTCTTAAACAACTTAACACTTTAATTAATAAGAATAAGAGATATCTCCTATTTTTTAACCATTTCTAATAAATTAATTAATTAGAAATGATAAATAAAGAGAGATTATGGAGTTATAGGGTTAATATTTTTTAAAATAAAATTTAAATAAAATTAAAATAAAATTAAAATAAAATTAAAATAAATTTATTTAATATTAATAATTATTAAATTAACCTTACTTTTGATTTCAAAAAATTCCTTAAAAGACTTAACAACTTTAATTAATAAGAGGTGTCTCCTATTTTTTTATTATCTATTTTCAATAAATAAATTAATTTAAAATGATAAATAAAGACTATGGAGTTATAGGGTTAATAATTTTAAAATTAAAATTAAAATTAAAATTAATTAATATTAATAATTACTAAATTAACTTTAGTTTTGGTTTCAAAAAATTCTTTAAGAGATTTAATAACTTTAATTAATAAGATTACAAAATTAACCTTAGTTTTGACTCTAAAAAATTCCTTAAAAGACTTAACAACTTTAATATGAGATATCTCTTATTTTTTAGCTATTTCTAATAAATTAATTAATTAAAAATGATAAATAAAGAGAGATTTTTGAGTTACATGGTTAATATTTTTTAAATAAAAATAAAAATAAAAATAAAAATTAATTAATATTAATAATTAATAAATTAACCTTAATTTTGATTTAAAAAATTCTTTAAGAGACTTAACAACTTTAATTAATAAGATAATAGATATCTCCTATTTTTTAACCATTTCTAATAAATTAGTTAATTAGAAATGATAAATAAAGAGAGATTATAGATTATATGGTTAATATTGTTTAAATTAAAATTAAAATTAATTAATATTAATAATTACTAAATTAATCTTAGTTTTTCCTCCGAAAAAGATTTTAAGAGACTTAACAACTTTAATATATACATACTTGATATTGATAAAAAATTAAAAATGAAATTTTGAAAAAACCAAATTATTATTATAATTGCTAAAAATATGAATATAAATATTAAACTTTATAAAAGTAAATATAACTTTATTTCAATGGTAGTCTTATCACTTACATATAAAATATATCATTATATTTTTACTTAGATTATGTAACATATATCATAAAATGTCTTATGTTTAAAATCGTGATTTTTTTTAATTAAATGGTTTTTTAATAGTATCAATAGATATTTCAAAAGTAATAATGATTTAATAATTTTTAATATACTTTATTCATTAATTATGAAAATATTAAAATATTGTTTGTTAATAAAAATAAATATTTTTTCGCAAGAGAGAATTTATAATTTTAATATATTATTTCTTTTTTGATTTATGTAATTAATAATACACATATTTACACCTATGCATTAATTAATGTAATGAAGTTTTCAATAAATCAACTACTAAGATACTCATATTTCTATGCGGGTAAGTTTATTTAGTATAATATAAAATGTATTTAGATTTTTATATAAATTTGAAATGAGTTATTTAATTATAAAACGAACAATTATAACATATAATCAATTATATTAACCATATAAGATTGGAGTAATAATTTATAGTTTATGTGATTTATAAAATTTATAATACATATTAGTAAACTATCATTTATAATTTGCAATTATAAGAAATTAAAATGATTTCATCGACTATTTTTGTTATTTAATAATTAATATATATTATCATTCTAATTAAAAGTGTATTCACTCTATCACAATGTTATATTATAAGAAAAAAAATTACTTTTTAAATTCAATAAATAATTAACTAATATATTTCATTTATATATAGATCAAATATATTAATTATTTAATAAAACTAAAAAAATAAATTTCTCTTAAAAGACAGTTGGAGTATATATTTATACATCAATTAAACCCATTAATATGAATACATATTAATTCAAAATAATAGCTGTATAAGAAATGGCAACTGATATAATTATAAATTAATCATAAATTTTACTAAATAAATTGATTAATTCCTGCGTTTTGAAATTAATGAAAAGTGACTGAATTAGTTTTTATACATAGAATTTGTTATTTACTATTTAACATAAAATTATATAAGTGATTACTATTAATATTTAATAAAATAATTATTTATTTATTTATAGGTAGCATACAAAATATAATAATATTTGGCTGATTATATTATAATTAGAGATTAATTGATATGCTCTTTCAATAAAAATTTCTTTACACGTTCACTACGTCATAACTATTTATAAATGTTATTTTATAAATAATTAAAATAAAAGTTAAACTTTACTTAAAATGTAACGGTCATAATTAGTTGACCGTGTAAAATCTCTTTATAAGATAAAATTAAATTAAAGATTTTGATTAGTATATGTTTTGGATTGGACCTAAGGATGATCCAATCCACTAATGTCCAGGACGGTTCAGAAGTGCTGGCCCAATTCATCAGGGTCAACTAAAAGCACATTTTCAGCGTGCCCCTCTCTTAGGGACACATGGCCGACTGATGTCACCCATCTCGAGTAGCTAGCAACAAACATCTCTGCCCATAATAACGACTAGTCTACGCATTGTCCGTGAGATACGGGAATAACTTTCCAGGATGACGAGCACGAGTTATGTTAGAATATAGTTTGATTCTATAATCCTTGATTAGAATTTTGATGATAACAAAATACAAAGAATAATTAAATTCAAAGATATATACAGAGAACAATTATGCTCCTTAAAATTATGTTTTGTATATGCAGAAGTTCTGATGGAATCAGCATCAGAAGATCAACAATATGTGCTACACGCTGAAGCTACCAGATTATACGCTGAAGCTTGATGACCAGAATCTGCGCCTAAACAAGTACACTCTGACTCTGATCAAAGACATCTTTACCAAGTCATCAACACTCTGAAGCGTTATCAGCAGTTAAAGCAAAGAAGACTCAGAAGCGTTATTAATTATTCAAGACAGAATTAAGTGCTAACGGCCTTCTTCAGACAAGATCTTCTTCAAAAGGAAAGTGTGTTATTATCATTAAACTTGCTTTATGAACAACGTTCTTCACCTTGCCTATATAAACAAGTCTGCTTGTGAAAGAAGCACGTACATACGCACACAATAATTTGCCAAGCCTTCCAAACCACGCATATTCAAAGCTTTAGCAAATTCATTTTATTCCAAGCTTAATTTGTGTAATTATCACAGTTGTGATATACTGTTTTGTTAGAAAACAACAACACACTCATGTTCAATTATTTGTAAAATATTTCCTTGAGATTAACCGGCTTGTGGTTGTACTCAAGAAGACTTTAACAGTTGTTAAAGTAGCTGTTGTAATCCTTTGAGAATAGTGGATTAAGACCTCGTTGGAGAGAGGCGAAATCACCTTGGCGGGTGGACTGGAGTAGTTTAAGATCAAACGAACCAGGATAAAAATACTATGTCTTTAAGCTGTTTTTATTTGATCCAAGTTTTTTCAATTCAACCCCCCTTCTTGTGTTTTTCACATCTTCAATTGGCATCAGAGCACCTGGTTCTGAGCTTAAACACTTAACCGTATCAGTACAAGATCCAGCGTCAGAAAAACACAATGGCAGGACCAAGTCAAAACATCAGCAATGACAACAATGAAGAAAGGGACAGATTCAGTGGCAAACCTCCAGTCTTTGATGGAGAGAACTTTGACTACTGGAAAGACAGAATTGAGAGTTTCTTTCTGGCCCATGATGCTGATCTGTGGGACATGGTGACTGATGGATACACGCACCCAGTGGATGGACGTGGTCAGAAGATTGACAGGAAAATGATGTCTGATCAGCAAAAGCGTGAGTTCAGAAATCATCACAAGGCCAGAACAATTCTTCTCAGCGCCATCTCATATTTAGAACATGAGAAAATATCAAACAGAAAAACTGCCAAGAATATGTTTGATTCTCTGAGAATGACGCATAAAGGCAACATTCAAGTCAAAGAAACCAAAGCCCTTGCGCTCATTCAGAAGTATGAGGCATTCAAGATGGAAGATAGTGAATCTATAGAAACTATGTTTTCAAGATTCCAAATTCTCGTTGCTGGTCTAAAAGTTCTTGACAAAGGATATTCCACTGCTGATCACGTTAAGAAGATTATCAGAAGCTTGCCAAAACAGTGGAGGCCAATGGTCACAGCGCTTAAGCTAGCCAAGGATCTCAACAAAATCTCTCTGGAGGAACTTGTCATCTCCCTCAGAAGTCACGAGATAGAGCTAGAAGCAGATGAACCTCAAAAGCAAGGTAAGCCATTAGCTTTAAAATCTAACAGAAAATCTGACTTCAAAGTTTTGCAGGCTATGGAAGAAATCTCTGATGGATCCTCATCAGAATAAGATGAACTATCTCTCCTCTCTAGAAGGGTGAACCAACTGTGGAAGCAGGGGCAAAGGAAGTTCAGGAATCCCAGAAGATCAGAAAATCAGAATGAATCTTCCTCAAGATGCAGAAGGTCAGAATCCTCCTCTGGACACAGAAGATCTGAAGGTTCTTCAGGATATAGAAAGCCAAACAACAAAGACATCATATGCTATGAATGTAACGAGCAAGGGCACTACAAAAGTGATTGCCCAAAGCTTCAGAAGGAGAAGCCCAAGAAGAAGTTTATCAAAGAAAAGAAGAAAAGCCTCATGGCTACATGGGATGATTCTGACACATCTGAATCTGACTCAGAATCAGATGATGAAAGAGCAAACATAGCTCTCATGGCAAACTTATCTGAAGACAGTGAAGCTTATGGATCAGACTCAGAATCAGATACAGAAGAGGTACTCCCTGACTTTACTATAAACTTTACTAAGGCTGAACTAGCTGAAAGCCTTAATGAAATTCTGGAAAGGTATCAGCAGATCAGAGTCAAATTCAGAAACCTGAAAAGAAATCTTGCTTCTGACTCTGATAAGATTGAGAGTCTCAGATTGGAGAATTCTAAGTTAAAAGATAAAATTTCAAAATTAGAAAACCAATTGCAAAACTCTCAGAAGGAAACAATCCCTGAAACTCCCAGCAATACTGATGAGATCATCAAAGAATATGATCACAGCTTTCAGAAGTTTCTAGCTAAAAACATAGACATAAGCAAAATGGCTTCAATGATCTATGGAGTTAGAAAAAATGGCAGAAAAGAGATAGGATATCAAGGTAAGGTACCTACACCAAAAAATGCCATGGATTTAGTTATAAAACGTACTCCACTTGATTCACACTTTATATATGGGCACACACATGACATAAAACATACAAGTAGTGATTACTCTGTCAAACCAAAATTCAACCAGATTTTTGGTAAAACTAACAAATCAGGACCAAAGAAAATGTGGGTACCTAAGGATAAAATAATACATGTGGCTGATATCTTTAGCAGCAAAGCAAAGACACCAATCATGGTACATGGTGTGATACGGTGGGAAAGAACTGACTGTTTTTTAGAATGCTGGTTTGTGTTTTGCGTTTGTTTTTGCAAAATGTCGCGGTAAGCAAGAGTCGCCACCGTCTTTTATTTTATCCAACAAGGAAAGGAAAAAATCACAGAAAAAATCCTTTTTTGAGATGTTTTTCGGGTTCGGGGGGTAGATTATAGAAAGGGAAGGTGTTAGCACCCTTTCTATCCGTGGTTATCCACGGGCTCTTAGGTACTTTCTCATATTGTTTTCAAAATTTCTTTTCTTTGTGTTTGCGGGTTTGAAGAAGTTTTTGTTTTGAAAGGTGTAAGTGTGAAAATTTGTTTTATTTTGAAAGAGCAAGTACTTAAGAACCATATACCTACTCAAAAAAAGGAATCAATTTGTGCTAATGTCCTTTAGATAATGCTATCCCACTATGAATGAGTAGGTAGCATCGTCGTTGGAGTTTAAGGATCAATTCGATTTTAGGGACGTGCGGTCACTAAAGCAATGTTAGGACGCCTTAGCGGTAACCCTAATGTCTTAGATCATTTTTCGAGGCAACCGTTTCGAGGCAACTATGATCTTTGGACAAGAGGGCGACCTCTAAAACTTCCTATACTCAATGACCGCGTACGAAGGTAACCAAGTGAGGTGTACCCTAAGAGTGCACATGTGCGAGTGTGTTGTTTTCAGTTAATTTCATCTTTGTACATGTTAATGGTTATCTATGTTGATTTTAAGTTAAACATTCGATCTTGTCATGCATTCCCTATTACCAAACATCTAACAGTTTATAAGTTGCAGAAATCAAATTGCGGAAATTAAACTAACTATTACAAGGCGGTCGGGTATTTACATCGCCAAAAGCAACCCTTGAAATTAAAATGCGGAAAATAAATAAAGCGATAAAGATAGTCCTGATTATCTATTACATTCTGGAAACAAGTACAATATTGAAATAAAATGGATCGCGTGCAGAAAATTAAATCGGGCGAGTTCTAGGGTTTTGACCCTTTGTTATTCAAGAAAAGATTTTTGGTTATTTTTTGATTAAGAAAGAAACTAATCTAGGTTAATTATTAAATTAATAAATTAATTAATTAATAAAAATATTTTTGGGTTTTTGATATTTAAAGAAATAAAAATAAATTTGATCAATGTTAATAATAAAACCTAATTATGTCTAAATTAATTTTATTATTTACAAAAATATATTAAAGTTATCCTAATTAAAACTAAATTAATATTGTTAACAAAAATAAAATGCTGAAATTTAATTTAATAAATAAAATATTTTTTGGATTTTAATTTTATGAAGAAAAAGATTTAATTGGTTAGTTAACAATAAATAATTAAAATAAATAAATCATAAAAGAAAAGAGAAAGGGTTAGGAGGTTTGGGCCTACTTAGGGGGTTAGAATGACAATTCAGAGGCCCAATAGGCGCTGGCTTTGGCTAACTTTTCTGGATTCCATGTGGCACCTTGACTTGGTAGCATGGTGGACGTTCCATATGTGCCATCAGATTTGGCATGGGGCCATCTGTCCATTGGAGATATGGAGGCGCATGATAGATCTCACGCTGGCATCAACACCGGATCACCTGAAGAAAAATAATAGTAAGGCATATGGGGGACCTGGGATTCGAAACCAGGTCTTGTTGGTATTTGGATGCATGCATTTGCCACTCAACCATTGTGCTTTAGTTGTTAGGGTATTGAAAACTAATAATAATAAGACAAAAACACATTAATGGATCAGAAAACAAAATAGAGCGCGCTATATTTGAATAAGCGAATTGGAACATGACACGCCATCGTCCCTGTCGTTGGACCGTGGCTAAAACACTCTCAACCTATACCAACGGACAACAGTCCGTAGCTATAAACCATGCCATCTCCAAAACTTGCTACGAGCCACAAAAATGCAATCCAAAGGCATGGTCATACTCGCCTCCTCATCCCGATCTCAACCATGCCCCTTTTGATAGCTAATTTTTCCTGCAACAAAAACTCCTAAAAAAAACCTAGAAAACCCTACAATGGTGTTTTACGATACACAGCATAAGAATGAAATTGGTTATTGCAGAAAGTTAACAAATGATTTGAGGAATCAGAATATGCAATTATTTTTGACAATGGATGCAAGAATAAAGATTTGGGACTTCATGAACATAGCGGATTCGTGAGATGCTTACAGTGCTCTAGGAAGCTGGAGAATGAGTGATTCTGATTGGTTTTGCTTATGAGAATTGCCAGGAAGTGATTGTGATGCTTGTTAAGTCCTGAAAGTGCCTCCAAGCCTGATTTCAGTCTCACACTTTTTGTCAATTTTGCAAGTTTCGTTCTTGATGTTCTTGCAGCCTCTAGCCCTCAATCTCGTGTCCTTTCACTTGTATATGTAATATGCAATGTATTAGGTTAACATTTGTGGACTGAATCCTTGCACATTGATGCCTTGAGATTGGATTTGATTCACCATTGATAACTTGCCTAATTTGCCAAAAACTCAATCTTTTTGCACATGGAATGCTTGATACGAGTTTGATCATGATATTGATGATGATTAAGTCCTGAAAATAGAAAAAGATCTCATGTAATCAAGTTTTGGGATTTTATTTGATTTAAATTGATTTAAAATGAAATAATTCAATAAAAAATCAAATAAAATAATAAAATTGATAAATGGACACAAGGCTGAGGCTAGGACACGTGTGTAATGTGACAAGTCCAAATCAAGTGGAAAATAATGGGGCCATTTGACAAAATTTGAAGTTTTGGGGATAGTTGACTTTTGGCAATTTTGCAAAAATGCCCAACTTCAACAATGCATAACTTCTTCAATTTTGCACTTTTGGAAGTGTTATTGGACTTTTTAGAAATATTGAGATGTCCTCTAACCAAACCTTTTTGTCTCATTGCATTTTAATATTCCATTCTCAAGTTATAAGCTTTGTAAAAAAAGGTGTTTTTGTTGACTTTCAAAAATGACCTATAATGTCCCAATTTGTAACTTCTTGTGAGTGCATTTCTTGATCTTGGGGCATGAAGATGGATTGTATGAAATTACATCCTCTTCAAAATGAGCTTTGGATGGGTCATTTCTCATAAAGTATGAGAAAGTTATGCTTGGTCAAAGTTGAGTTGACTTTTCCTACAAAACCCTAATTTAGCAACTTTTGAGTCTTGATGAATTTTGAGCAATACTTGATGAATAATGATCAACCCTTGATAAAATGATTAAATATCCTTCAAAATGATAATGTTGACAAAAAATCTTGAAGTTTGACTGTATTTGGGTCACAGTTGACTTTTGCCCTAGCATAGTCGATTTTTGGACCCCTTGAGCAATTGACTGAGCAAACTTCCTCTGCAAGGCTTGAAATTTAGCATGGATGATCTTGAGAACATATTAGGACATTGGGGAGCACTTGAGTTCATTTGGATTCAAGGATCTTGATGCAACACAAAACCCTAATTTGGGGTAGACTGCCTTAGGAGAGACTTGTCTGACCAACTCTTGGACTAACTTGAGCAATTTGGAGATTCTTCTTGCAATGTTTTGAGAAATATGGGAGGGAAAATTTTGGGGTACAACATCTGCCCCTGTTAAATCTTCTTAAACCTGAGGATGTAGATTGGCTCTCGTGCCTTTCGTGATCTGAAGGTGGAAGATGATTGAACACTAAAGTGCCCAGAAATTTGCGCTCGCATGAAGTGGTATCAGCCTGGTGATGTCGGGAATGGGCTTACAGATGCCATTTGGAGACTGTTGATAGGTGGTCTGAACTTCGACTAGAATAGGAATCAGGGAGATCTTAGCGTCGACCTAACTGAACCAGAGAAGGTCTTGGATTAACTTCGACTGGATAAGAATCAGAAAAATCTTCGAATCGATTTAACTGAACCAGACGAAAGTCTTGGAATATCTTTCAACTGGAATACGAATCAGGGAGATCTTAGCGTCAATCTGACTAAACCAGAGAAGGTCTTGGATTAACTTTGGCTGGATAAGAATCATAAAAATCTTCGAATCGATTTAGCTGAACCAGACGAATGTCTTGGAATATCTTCAACTGGAATACGAATCAGGGAGATCTTATCGTCGATCTGACTGAACCAGAGAAGGTCTTGGATTAACTTTGACTGGATAAGAATCAGAAAAATCTTAGGATCGATTTAACTTAACCAGACAAAAGTCTTGGAATATCTTCAACTGGAATACGAATCAGGGAGATCTTATCATCGATCTGACTGAACCAGCGAAGGTCTTGGATTAACTTTGATTGGATAAGAATCAGAAAAATCTTAGGATCGATTTAAATGAACCAGACAAAAGTCTTGGAATATCTTCAACTGGAATACGAATCAGGGAGATCTTATCGTCGATTTGACTGAACCAGAGAAGGTCTTGGATTAACTTTGACTGGATAAGAATCAGAAAAATCTTAGGATCGATTTAACTGAACCAGACAAAAAGTCATGGAATATCTTCAACTCGAATACGAATCAGGGAGATCTTATCGTCGATCTGACTGAACCAGAGAAGGTCTTGGATTAACTTTGACTGGATAAGAATCAGAAAAATCTTGGGATCGATTTAACTAAACCAGACAAAAGTCTTGGAATATCTTCAACTAGAATATGAATCAGGGAGATCTTAGGGTCAATCTGACTGAACCAGAGAAGGTCTTGGATTAACTTTGATTAGATAAGAATCAGAAAAATCTTAGGATCAATTTAACTGAACCAGATAAAAGTCGTGTGTTGTACCCCAAAATTTTCCCTCCCATATTCTTCAAGGTTTGTCAAGAATCATCTTCAAATGGTTCAAAATTGTTCAAGGATTAGACAGTCAAACTACTTCCTAAGACAGCTGAAATTAGGGTTTTGGTTGTTTCAATGAATTGGAGGTTGTCAATGGTTAAATCAAGTCTCATATGCCTATAAACATTCTCAAGCACCTACATGCCAAGTTTCAAGACTCACAGTGCCAAGTTGCACAGTCAAAAGCCTTATTTGATCTACAATTAACTGCAAGGGCAAAATGGTCATTTTGTAGTCAAAAGTCAAAATTTTTGGTCAACATCTTATTTTGAGCTCACAATCATCATTTGATCAAGTCTTGATCATGATTCCACAAGGATAGCTCAAAAATCATCAAGATGCAAAAAGTGACTATTTTTGGACAGTAGAAAAGTCAACTGTATCTTGACCAGGGCATAACTTTTTCATGGTTCATCAGAAAAATCCCATCCAATGCTCATTTTGAAGGGGATGAAATTTCCTACAATCCATATTCACATTCCAAGTCCAAGAAATGCTCTCACAGAAAGTTATCAATTTCTACATTATAGGTCAAATTCAAAAGTCAACAAAAATGCACTTTAAGTAAAAGACCATAACTTGAGATTGGTAAATACAAATGACATGGGACCAAAGGCATTGGTTAGAGGACTTCAAGACCTTTCCAAAATGTCCAAGAACATGTTCATATGATCAAAATTGAGCAAGATATGCATTGGAGAAGTTGGGAAATTTTCATGAATTTGCAAAAGTCAACTTTGCTCAAAACACCTCATTTTTGTTAATGGGCCTCAAATTTCTTCTTGAAACTTCATCCATGACCTATGCACGACCCATCAAGCTTAATTGAATTTATTTTTTTATTTTTTATTAATTAATTGGATTTTTAATCAATATTAATTCATTTAATTAATTTAAATTGTAGGAAAATACAAAGATTTGATTTTTCAATCTTTTTGTGAAGCAAATATGGTCAAGATATGCTGGCAATTTCGTGTACCAAGTCAAAGATGCAAAATCTCCAAAATTGGCAACTTTTTCCAATCATGAAAATGCAAAAAGATTTGATTTTCAATCAAATATTCAATCATCATTACAATGGATTTTTGTTCAAGATTTTGACCTAATTCTATTCCTCTATATATATGCAAGCAAACCCTGGTGCAAGACACGGGAAAAAAGCCGCAGAAAGACCATAGCCATATTGAGAAAATTCAAGAAAATTGCAAAACTATTTTCTACATTCTAGGGCGATTTAAGGACTTTTGTTGATTCTAATACACTGCAGGAGATTCCCAGAACGTGTGGCAATCAAATTCCAGCTTCATAGCTCACAGAATCATCACGCACAGAACCACGGTTTGAAGCTTTTTTTCAAAATCGTATTGTTGAATTCATGAGCATTTAACATATTTTCTTGGTTATTTTGTGTTAATAGGAATCATATGAAGTTATTGGCATAGGTTAATTGAACTATAATGTCCTGAATCCAAAGATGCCATGGTTGATTTTTAGGGTTCCTAAGCTTTAAAATTGGGGATTCCTAAACCAGGAAAAATTGAGACCACTAAGGCACATGGTTGGAACCGTTAGGACCAGACGAACATGATTCTATCCTCGCGAAATATTTATATACCCTGTATCTCTATTCGCTATTTTTCGTCAAGATGAATAGTGGGGGTTAAAAACCCCCGCTATCTAATTCTGTTTTTTGCAGGAACAAGGAAGAAGATGAGTACGTGTTAGTACATGGTTGGACCATTTGAAAAGAAGCGCGCGTTTTTATAATTTCAACATATTGATCAAGTTTCCCATATAATAATTGCATAGTATTATAATAACAAAAGCGTGCAAGTGGTGTAGTGGTTGATGCGTTGGCTTGGAATCATTGGGACCTGGGTTCGAATCCCAGGTCCACCAAAATACTTGTTATTATTTTCTTTCACATAATCCCATGCAGGTTTCAAAAGAGGTTCTACCATGCGCTTCAAATTTCCAGGCGCCAGGTGTCTCCAAGCCTGGATCCAGTGGCCAAAGATGATGACTACCATACACCTTAGTCAATGAGCATACAAGGAATTGCTAAAGTCAACGTGGCTGAACAGCTTAATGGGCCTGGCAATTGACAATAACACCTCCTAATGGGCCAACACCCCCCTCTGGTTTCATTATTTATTTTCTTCTTTTATATTTTTTTTCCATTTAACTATTTTACTAATTATTATTATTATTATTATTTAATTAACCAAATTAATTATTTTCATAATAAAAATCAGAAAACTAAAAATGTAATATTTTTTATTATTATTATTATTATTTATTAATTTCACCCTTAGTTTATTATTTTTGTAAATAAATACATAATTACTCTATTTAGTTAATTAGGGTTAATTTTAACTTTTTCTCAATAATTTAAAATCAACATAGAATTAGGGTTTTCTTGACAATTTCAATTTCTTTTATTTGGTTTCCTTAAAACATTAAAAAACCAAAAAAAAAAAAATCTTTTTTAATTAATTAATTAGTTTTAGGTTTAATTTAATTAATTGCAAAATAATACTCAAACTTCTTTCTTTCTCAAAAAGGGTCAAAACCCTAAGGACTTCTCCGATTCAATTCTTTTCGCGCATATTAATTTTTGATTCATATTTATGTAATTGCTCCGAGAATGTAATAGCTTTAATTAGGACCTTTTTATCGCTTTCTTTAATTTCCCGCAATTTACTTTTCAAGGGTTTGCTTTTGGCGATGTAAATACCCGACGCCTTGTAATAGCTTAGTTTACTTTCCCGCAAACTATTAACTGTTAGATGTATGTTAATTAGGCTATGCATGACAAGACTTATCTCTGAAATTAAAATCAACCCGTAGCTCACCATAACATGTACAAAGATAACTTAACATGAAACCTGACACACTCGCACATGCCACTCCTAGGGTACGCCTCACTTGGTTGCCTCAACGTGGTCATTGAGTATAGGGTGTTTTAGAGGTTGCCCTCTTGTCTAAAGATCCAAGTTGCCTCGAAACGGTTGCCTCAGATAAAAAAAGATCTAAGACATTAGGGTTACCGCTAAGGCGTCCTACTATTGCTTTGGTGACCACATGTCCCTATAATCGAATTGACCCGAATAACTCCAACGACGGTGCTACCTACTTCTCAATAGTGGGATAGTACTGTCTAAAGGACATTTACACATCTTAATTTCTTTTGAGTAGGTAGAGGTTCTTAGATACTTGCTCTTTCAAAACAAAAATACTTTTCGCACTTACACTTTTTCTGACAAAAGTTTTCAAACAACACTTCATACACTCTTGAGGACTGATACAAGAGTTAAAACGAAGTTTTCAAACAAACTTTTTCAAAACCCACAAACACAAGAAAAGCAAAACATTTTTGAAAACATATTGAGCAAGTACCTAAGAGCCCGTGGATAACCACGGATAGAAAGGGTGCTAACACCTTCCCTTTCTATAATCTACCTCCCGAACCGAGAAACATCTCGAAAAGGAATTTTGTTGTGCTTTTGTCCTTTCCTTGTTGGAGAAAATAAAAGACGGTGGCGACTCTTGCTTACCGTGACATTTCGTGAACCAGCATTAAAAACAGTCAGTTCTATTTCCACCGATCACAGAACTGGCGACTCTGCTGGGGAAATTTATAAGTGAGGTGTACCTTAGGATTAGATCATTCTTGTTTTCAATTGTATGCTCTGTATGATTTATCTTTGTGGGCATTGTATCCGAGTTTTATAGATCCTAACCCGGATCTGGGGCACCCTTGTTTAGGTAAGTAGCAATAAACTGTGAGGGACCTGTCCGGCGTAGACCGACACAGGTGAAGCAGTAGCTACGTTGGTGTGACACCTTGGTCTGTACCGATATCCCTTGTGTTGGAACGAGGAGAATATGGGTCTTTTGAGGAGTCGTTAAGCACCAACTGACCTTAGAACCTTAAATTGACCAACTTGGCCATAGAACAATAACAGTATGCTACACTCATTGAGGCTAAACTCTCGCGATGGTTCCGGCCACAAATAAAGTTGCCAAACTGGAATTATGACCGATTGAGGGTAGTCAGTGATATTGAGATCCTCTAGAACCCGGTTACTATTTTTAGGACAGGTCTTAACCAACTGAAATTGAAAGAGGGTAGTACCTAAACTTCATGCTGGCCTAAAATATAAGGGCTCTTTAGTGTGACTTGTGTGCCTTTACCATGTTTGCCTTTTGTGAATACTTGTGGTGTACCTTTATCATAACATCATAACATCATAACATTGCATACATCCTACATAAGGACTAACCCATTTCAAGGATCTCAAGGGTTTGTGATGCAGGTCATGATGAACCAACTGTCTAGCAAGGGGAAAAGGGGATTTATTTTCCTCTAGCCAAGGTTGTTTGGAGATCAAAACACGATAACTTGAGTCAGGGGCTATGACCCACTCGATATGGTGAGCCTGACTCTTGAAGAAGGACTCTCAACAACATGAAGTTCCTTCAATCAAGCTGCGAAATTCAAAATCTAACAAGTTTCTTTGTTTACCCCACGAGATCCTTAAAAACATTGCATACATATATCATACATATCATTGCATAACAGGTCACCCTTTACAGGTCTCTCATGTTCTCGCTGTTTATTTCAGCAATGGCTTTCCAACCAGACAATCAGGATCTTCAGACTCAGTTCAGGGAAATCTTCCTAAACCAATCCAAGGGGCAGGAAGAGTTGAGAACACTCCTCATGGGGAATTTGGTCAAGAAAAGTCCCGAAGACAATAAGGACGAATGACTGAAACATCTGCAAGCTGAGGTAGATGCAATGAGAACCCAAATGCTGGGGCAGATGACTATTATTCAAGGCTTAGCTCGGGAACAAGAAGAGTTGAGAACCATGATCAACCAGCTTCATCAAGACAGACACAACAACATGAAGCAAACGGTCAAGGCTGGGGATCAAATCATTAATCAGCCTCCAAGAAGACAAGAGTTTGGTATGGTGAAGAATGGACCTCTCCAAGTTGCTACTACCTCCAGGGTCCAACAACAACCTCGCCAAGAACAACATGTTGATCAGAGTAAGCCCAGAAGGCAATTTACCAAGCTCAATGTGTCGCTGTCTCAAGCTTTACAGCACCTGTTGAGGTTGAATCTGGTGACGTTAAGGGACCCTCATAAGAATCCCAACATAACCTCCCTAAAGTACAATCCTGATGAAAGGTGTGCCTACCATTCTGACAGTCCGGGACATGACACGAACAACTGTTGGGCCCTGAAGAATAAGGTTCAAGACATGATTGATGCCAAAGAAATCCAATTTGACCCTCCAGAGAATCCAAACATAATCACTGCTCCTATGCCAAATCATTGAAGGCTTTTGTTTTATTGGAATTTTCAAATTGTATTTTTCTTTGCTTATTCGAACAATTATTGTCATAGCAAACTTTATTACTTTATCAATGCATCGCATATGTCTGTTTTGAATCAATCCATTTGTATTCACTATGCTTAAAATTGCTTTCATTTTTTGTGATGTTCAACTCCTGATTAAAAAAATTCTAAACCTTTTGAGGGAGGATGACAAAAAACGATACCACGATCTTTACAGTATGCTTTTGAACAGACCCCGCTGATGAGGTACAAGCATTGTTTCAAATCCTAAACAGTGGAGTTATAAGGAAGATAATCCCTCGTTAACCCCTTTGAGCCAAAGAAGTTGGAGTTTTTCTTTTCGCAAAAATTAAAACCCTTAATTATAACCTGGGGCAGGGTAGTTCTCTCAGTTGATCCAGGTGCACAATGAATGGCATCAAAGAAATCCTTCCAAAACAAGAAACAGTGATGGTTCCCTATAATCGTCAAGACACGCAGTCATTATCTTTCAAAAACAAAAGCCCGATAAGTCAAAACCTACGAAGGAGACTTACAAAAACTGGGGCATCCCGCTGACTGTAATCACAAAAGAAACAGTTCAGGCAAAAAGACAGGGATAATAAAATCAAAAAGAAAGAGGTCCTACAAACCCTCAACAAAAAAAAAGAATTGACTGCCTATTCAAAATAAATTGTCAGTATCCGAACCATCACCGGAATATCAGAGCAAAGACTCAAACAAGATCTAATGCATGATTAGCTGAGTTTAGGATTGAAGAACATCACGAAGAACGGGTGGGTACAAATAAAATTTGAGCCTTTATCCTTTGTTTCTTAAACCGTGAACCAGGCCACATTATAACCCTTAAAAGTCCTAGCTGAAGCATGGGTTAGTTCGAAAGCATACTATTACAAAAGGTATCCTGACTCCTGTAGGGCTTGCTGTAAAATCCTGAGTTGACATCACATTTTACAAAAATTCATTTGTTTTATCGAAAACTGCATTTTCAAAAACTTCAAAATAGACATAAGCTTTGCATTCTTAAAATAACATTGTTTGCATATGACTATTTGTTTAACAGCAGAGAAATTCACACGATGAATATCTAGTGAATAAAAACCTTCTCAACAAAAAGAGTCACCTCAAGTGGAAAAAACACTTCCAATCAAGGGGCACGACATGATCATTGTCCATCATCTGGGGCAGTCAAGTCAAGATTCAAGGAATCTCTCAAACTGCCAAATAGCCAGGGGCAAATCTCCCTTTGAATCAGTTGGGGCATTGGACATGAATTCCAGCAACGAACCTTGCACGATCAAGCATCTTCTGGTAGTATGGCAACGTGACGCTACTGATAGTGACAACTCCCTGCACTCTGAGAACGTGGACATAGTCAAAAAAATACTACGCATAATCAAAGACCCGCTAGGTCGACTGGCCTAGGCAAAAATAAGGGCTTCCCGGCGAACCAAAAGGGTTCGGGAAAAATGAGGGATAAAAATGAAAAAAATCTGTACACCCGGCAAGTCGAAAACCTGAAAAGGCGGCTTGGGCAAAAAAGGGTATCCCGATGGACTGAAAACCCGAAAGGGCGGTCCAGGCAAAAATTAGGGATTAAAGCGTACGACTATGTCCCGTCATCTCGTCACTTGCCTACCAGAAGAAGATTCGTCAATCGGCAGTTATCAAGCACCTCCACATGCCTTCTTCTCCCGCAGAAACTGGGGCAATAAGAATTGTCCGAACTGTACAAGCTGCTCTATCCTCCAGGTACAAGGTAGGTTCAGCTGAAGAACACGACCAAGATACCTTCACTCCCCAAGAGTAAGACAAGAATCAGCAATACTCTCCCCCAAGCAGAGTTGGTCTCTCATCAGCCCTAAAAAGGCACAGTATCCCCAGCAAGTCAGCAATACTCTCCCCCGAGCAGAGTTGGTCTACCATCAGTCTTGAAAAAGTTGGGTATCCCCAGAAGATCTTAATACTCCCTAGCAGAGTATACAGATATTCCCCAGCAAGCATCCGCGGCAGTCTTAATATTCCTCGACAGAAATATAAGATTGTTCCCCGGCGGAATACAAGATGCCCTCAGCGGAACCATTTCCCAGCATAGTCTAAAAAGCTTCCCCACCAGAGTTGAATCATCTTCCCCAGTAGATTCTGGAAGCTTGTCCCCTGCAGAGTACAAGTATCTCTCCCCAGCCATAATCAAAGGTTATCCCCCACCAGAGTCTAACTAGGTTATCCTCAGCAAGTTGCAACGGAAAGATCATCCCCAGCAAGGTCCTTTCTATCCCCCAGCGGAGTTCATCAAAATCCCCAATAGAGCTTATCAACGGAATCCCCAGCGGAGTTATCGTTAAAATCTCAGCAGAACATCTCTTCCCCACAGAGTAATTCCCCGCAGAGTAATCTCTTCATCAAGTTTATTCCCCAACGGAGTTATCTTCTCCTACAGGTTTATTCTTGCAACCATCTTCGTTCAACATCCCCAGCGGAAATGAAGAACTCAACACTATTCTCCAGCAGCTATCCGAGATGTACTTTCCCCAGCTAAAACATCACCTTTTCGTACATCATGATACATGCATATACGCATCATATCTCATAAATCTCATTTGCTTTGAGAACGTCATGGCATCATGCATTTCATACATCATGACATTGCATACAACTAACTCTTTATCTTTTCAGGAAAGATCAATCAACAGACAAAGATCATCATCCCTTCTAGAGATAGTTCAGATGTGACCCAGATTTGCCGATATTCCGATACTTATTCCAGACTCCTTCTAGAGATAGTTCAGATGTGACCCAGATTTGGCGACATTCCGATACTTATTCCAGATTTCCTTCTAGAGATAGTTCAGATGTGACCCAGGCATGGCGACATTCCGATACTTATTCCAGATTTCATTCTAGAGATAGTTCAGATGTGACCCAGGCATGGCGACATTTCGATACTTATTCCAGAGTCCCTTCTAGAGATAGTTCAGATGTGACCCAGATTTGGCGACATTCCAATACTTATTCCAGAGTCCCTTATAGAGATAGTTCAGATGTGACCCAGATTTGGCGACATTCCAATACTTATTCCAAATTTCCTGCTAGAGATAGTTCAGATGTGACCCAGATTTGGCGACATTCCGATACTTATTCCAGATTTCCTTTCAGAGACAACTTAGAGATGCTCTGAACCCGGATGTTATTCTATTGCTTATTCAGATTTCCTTTCAGAGACAACTTAGAGATGCTCTGGACCCGGATGTTATTCTATTGCTTATTCAGATTTCCTTCCAGAGACAGCTTAGAGATGCTCCAGACCCGGATGCTATTCTATTACTTATTCAGATTTCCTTTCAGAGACAGCTTAGAGATGTTCCAGACCCGGATGATATTCTATTGCTTATTCAGATTCAAACTTCTAAAGACAACTTAGAGATGCTCCAAACACGGATGCTATTCTATTGTCTATTCCAAATTCCTTCTAGAGACAGTTCAGATGCGACCCAGACATGGCGACATTCTGATACTTATTCCAGATTCATGCAAGAAACAGTCCATATACGATCCAGATTCGGATGTCATTCTGTCACTCATTCAAATACAGTATGGATATACCCTAGACATGGCGGTCATTCTACTACTCATTCAGACGTCAGCAATTAGATACAGACTAGACACTCTCCAAACACGGAAGCCATTCTATTTCTCATTCAGATTCAACTATCAACTTCAAGTGCAGATATACTCTAGACGCGGAAGTCATTCTGTCACTTATCCTGATCCCAGTTACATCACAGATACGTTCCTGACACGGAAGTCATTCTGCTACTCATATAGACCTCAATCTCAAATACAGTTCAGATACGATCCAGATTCGGATATCATTCTGTCACTCTCTCAAATAAAGTCCAGATACGATCCAGATTCGTATATCATTCTGTCACCCACTCAAGCACAGTTCAGATACGATCCATATTCGGATGTCATTCTGTCACTCTCTTAAACCCGTCAACAAAGACAAAACTACCCATTACATTTCCAGATGTCATCTATAAGCCCATTCCCGACAAGATTTTGTCACTTCTTCAGATGGCATCTATAAGCCCATCTTCCTATCCATCATATCTCCAAATGGCATCTGTAAGCCCATTCGCGACATCACATTGCTGATACTACACCATGCGAGTGCAAATTTATGGGCACTTTAGTGTTCAATCATCTTCCACCTTCGGATCACGAAAGGCACGCAAGCCAATCTACATCCTCAGGTTTAAGAAGATTGAACAGGGGCAACTGTTGTACCCCAAAATTTTCCCTCCCATATTCTTCAAGGTTTGTCAAGAATCATCTTCAAATGGTTCAAAATTGTTCAAGGATTAGACAGTCAAACTACTTCCTAAAACAGCTGAAATTAGGGTTTTAGTTCTTTTAAGGAATTGGAGGTTGTAAATGGTTAAATCAAGTCTCATATGCCTATAAACATTCTCAAGCACCTACATGCCAAGTTTCAAGACTCACAGTGCCAAGTTGCACAGTCAAAAGCCTTATTTGATCTACAGTTAACTACAAGGGCAAAATGGTCATTTTGCAGTCAAAAGTCAAAATTTTTTGTCAACATCTTATTTTGAGCTCACAATCATCATTTTATCAAGTCTTGATCATGATTCTACAAGGATAGCTCAAAAATCATCAAGATGCAAAAAGTTACTATTTTTGGACAGTAGAAAAGTCAACTGTATCTTGACTAGGGAATAACTTTTTCATGGTTCATCAGAAAAATCCCATTCAATGCTCATTTTGAAGGGGATGACATTTCCTACAATCCATCTTCACATTCCAAGTCCAAGAAATGCTCTCACAAAAAGTTATCAATTTCTACATTATCAGTCAAATTCAAAAGTCAACAAAAATGTACTTTAATTCAAAGACCATAACTTGAGATTGGTAAATCCAAATGATATGGGACCAAATGCATTGGTTATAGGACTTCAAGACCTTTCCAAAATGTCCAAGAACATGTTCATATGATCAAAATTGAGCAAGATATGCATTGGAGAAGTTGGAAAATTTTCATGAATTTGCAAAAGTCAACTTTGCTAAAAACACCTCATTTTTGTTAATGGGCCTCAAATTTCTTCTTGAAACTTCATCCATGACCTATGCACGACCCATCAAGCTTAATTGAATTTATTTTCTTATTTTTTTATTAATTAATTGGATTTTTAATCAATATTAATTCATTTAATTAATTTAAATTGTAGGAAAATACAAAGATTTGATTTTTCAATCTTTTTGTGAAGCAAATATGGTCAAGATATGCTGGCAATTTCGTGTACCAAGTCAAAGATGCAAAATCTCCAAAATTGGCAACTTTTTCCAATCATGAAAATGCAAAAAGATTTGATTTTCAATCAAATATTCAATCATCATTGCAATGGATTTTTGTTCAAGATTTTGACCTAATTTTATTCCTCTATATATATGCAAGCAAACCCTGATGCAAGACACGGGAAAAAAGCTGCAGAAAGACCATAGCCATATTGAGAAAATTCAAGAAAATTGCAAAACTGTTTTTTACATTCTAGGGCGATTTAAGGACTTTTGTTGATTCTAATACACTGCAGGAGATTCCCAGAACGTGTGGCAATCAAATTCCAGCTTCATAGCTCACAGAATCATCACGCACAGAACCACGGTTTGAAGCTTTTTTTCAAAATCGTATTGTTGAATTCATGTGCATTTAACATATTTTCTTGGTTGTTTTGTGTTAATAGGAATCATATGAAGCTATTGGCATATGTTAATTGAACTATAATGTCCTGAATCCAAAGATGCCATGGTTGATTTTTAGGGTTCCTAAGCTTTAAAATTGGGGATTCCTAAACCAGGAAAAATTGAGACCACTAAGGCACATGGTTGGAACCGTTAGGACCAGACGAACATGATTCTATCCTCGCGAAATATTTATATACCCTGTATCTCTATTCGCTATTTTTCGTCAAGATGAATAGTGGGGGTTAAAAACCCCCGCTATCTAATTCTGTTTTTTGCAGAAACAAGGAAGAAGATGAGTACGTGTTAGTACATGGTTGGACCATTTGAAAAGAAGCGCGCGTTTTTATAATTTCAGCATATTGATCAAGTTTCCCATATAATAATTGCATAGTATTATAATAACAAAAGCGTGTAAGTGGTGTAGTGGTTGATGCGTTTCACATAATCCCATGCAGGTTTCAAAAGAGGTTCTACCATGCGCTTCAAATTTCCAGGCGCTAGGTGTCTCCAAGCCTGGATCCAGTGGCCAAAGATGATGACTACCATACACCTTAGTCAATGAGCATACAAGGAATTGCTAAAGTCAACGTGGCTGAACAGCTTAATGGGCCTGGCAATTGACAATAACACCTCCTAATGGGCCAACACCCCCCCTGGTTTCATTATTTCTTTTCTTCTTTTATATTTTTTTTCCATTTAACTATTTTACTAATTATTATTATTATTATTTAATTAACCAAATTAATTATTTTCATAATAAAAATCAGAAAACTAAAAATGTAATTTATTATTATTATTATTATTATTTATTAATTTCACCCTTAGTTTATTATTTTTGTAAATAAATACATAATTAATCTATTTAGTTAATTAAGGTTAATTTTAACTTTTTCTCAATAATTTAAAATCAACATAAAATTAGGGTTTTCTTGACAATTTTAATTTCTTTTATTTGGTTTCCTTAAAACATTAAAAAACCAAAAAAAAATTCTTTTTTAATTAATTAATTAGTTTTAGGTTTAATTTAATTAATTGCAAAATAATACTCAAACTTCTTTCTTTCTCAAAAAGGGTCAAAACCCTAAGGACTTCTCCGATTCAATTCTTTTCGCGCATATTAATTTTTTATTCATATTTATGTAATTGCTCCGAGGATGTAATAGCTTTAATTAGGACCTTTTTATCGCTTTCTTTAATTTCCCGCAATTTACTTTTCAAGGGTTTGCTTTTGGCGATGTAAATACCCGACGCCTTGTAATAGCTTAGTTTACTTTCCCGCAAACTATTAATTGTTAGATGTATGTTAATTAGGCTATGCATGACAAGACTTATCTCTGAAATTAAAATCAACCCGTAGCTCACCATAACATGTACAAAGATAACTTAACATGAAACCTGACACACTCGCACATGCCACTCCTAGGGTACGCCTCACTTGGTTGCCTCGACGTGGTCATTGAGTATAGGGTGTTTTAGAGGTCGCCCTCTTGTCTAAAGATCCAAGTTGCCTCGAAACGGTTGCCTCGGATAAAAAAATATCTAAGACATTAGGGTTACCGCTAAGGCGTCCTACTATTGCTTTGGTGACCACATGTCCCTATAATCGAATTGACCCGAATAACTCCAACGACGGTGCTACCTACTTCTCAATAGTGGGATAGTACTGTCTAAAGGACATTTACACAGCTTAATTTCTTTTGAGTAGGTAGAGGTTCTTAGATACTTGCTCTTTCAAAACAAAAATACTTTTCGCACTTACACTTTTTCTGACAAAAGTTTTCAAACAACACTTCATACACTCTTGAGGACTGATACAAGAGTTAAAATGAATTTTTCAAAAAAACTTTTTCAAAACCCACAAACACAAGAAAAGCAAAACATTTTTGAAAACATAGTGAGCAAGTACCTAAGAGCCCGTGGATAACCACGGATAGAAAGGGTGATAACACCTTCCCTTTCTATAATCTACCTCTCGAACCGAGAAACATCTCGAAAAGGAATTTTGATGTGCTCTTGTCCTTTCCTTGTTGGAGAAAATAAAAGACGGTGGCGACTCTTGCTTACCGCGACATTTCGGGAACCAGCATTAAAAACAGTCAGTTCTATTTCCACCGATCACATCGTGGAATATCTTCAACTGGAATACGAATCAGGGTGATCTTAGGGTCAATCTGACTGAACCAGAGAAGGTCTTGGATTAACTTTGACTGGATAAGAATCAGAAAAATCTTAGGATTGATTTAACTGAACCAGACAAAAGTCTCCCATAGATGTAGTTTTTCTTTTGAGGGGACTACCAGGTCATATAAGTAGTCAACGGTGTTTATTAATTCGTCCTTCCCTGAAAAGGTAAAGAGTTAGTCATATGCAATGTCATGATGTATGAAATGCATGATATATATCAAGCAATGATGCTCTCAAAATAAATGAGATTGTGTGGTATGATGCGTATATGCCTGTATCATGATGTATGGAAATGTAATGTTTCTAGCTGGGGAAAATAAATCCCGGATAGCTGCTGAAGAATAGAGTTGGATTCTTTGTTTCCGCTGGGGATGGCGAACGAAGTGAATAAACCTGCAGGAGAGGATGACTTCGTTGGGGGAATAAACTGATGAGGAGACTACTCTGTGGGGAAGAGATGCTTTGCTAAGGATTCCACTGATAAATTCCGTCGGGATGAATTATCGTTGCTAGTGATATTGAGTCCTGTTAGGGGATTGAATTCCTGTTTGTGAAAGGAAAGAACTCCACTGGGGACGATCTTCGGTTGCGACTTCTCTGGGAATAACCTTTTAGACTCTTATGGGGATAATCCTTTGAGTTATGCTGGGAATGATCCTTTGAACTTGGCTGGGGAGATTTATTTTTGTACTCTGCTGGGGATAAACTTCCAGAGTCTACTGGGGATGATTCTCCCAACTCCGTTGGGGAAGCTTTTTCAAACTGCGCTGGGAAAATTTTAACTCCACTGGGGATATCTTGTACCCTGCCGGGGAGCATTCTTATATTCCGTTGGGGAATATTAAGACTGCCGGGGATATTAAGCCTCTTTAGTACTGATGGTAGATAAACTCTGCTTGGGGAGAATATTACCGACTCATTCATTCACAATTGCATGTCTCAGTTGGGGAGAGCTATCATTACTGTCTTACTCTGCAGGGAGTGAAGGTATCTTAGCCATATTATCCAGATGAATTTACCCGGTACCTGGTGGAAAAAGCAACTATACAGTTTGGACAATTTTCATTTGCCCCTGTTTCTGATATTACCAGTAATCATCTTTTTGTTTCGCATGTAAATATTCATGAGCAGCAATTAATGTCAAATGCATATATCAAAAATGAACCTTGGACGTTCTTTGAAAAACAAAACAGATAAAGGAAAAATAGTTTGAAATTTCATTGAAAATGAATTGTATTAATTTTTGAAGTTTGGCCTGTAAATAGGCGTTTTTGTACAAGAGGCTGACGTCCTAGTAAGAGAACGCCGCCGAGCAGATAGAATTTACACAAATTGTGAAAAAAAACAGCTATGTGAATAATCCCACTGGGTTCCAACTTTGCTATTGCCTTTATGTCCTCGAGCATATCATCACTTTGCTACTTGGTTGAAGGTAGATCAGATTCATTAGTGATGTCCGAGCTTGATAGTCGATACCGAAGTTTGGATGCAAGGTGATCCAATGAGACATAGTGTTGCGCTTTGATCCCTAATTTTTTCCTGGACCGCCCTTTCGGGTTTTCAGTCTATCGGGATAACCTTTTTTGCCCAAGCCGCCTTTTCAGGTTTTCGACTTGCCGGGTGTACAGATTTTTCATTTTCATCCCTTATTTTTGCCCGAACCCTTTTGGTTCGTCGGGAAGCCCTTATTTTTGCCTAGGCCAGTCAACCTAGCGGGTCTTTGATTATGTGTAGTATCTTTTTACTATGTCTGCATTGACGGGGTGAGGAAGGTCGTCACCATCCATGGTGGTTAGAATCATAGCTCCGCCTGAGAAAATGTTCTTAACCACAAATGACCCTTCGTAAGTAGGGGTCCATTTCCCCCTGGGATCACCTTGAGGTAAGATAATGCACTTGATTACCAGATCCCCAACTTGATACTCTTGTCGTCTAACTTTCTTGTTAAATGCCTTGATCATTCGTTTTTGGTACGTCTGACCATGACAAATAGCAGTAAGTCTCTTTTCGTCGATTAGGTTCAGCTGATCAAGCCGGGTCTGAATCCAGTCATCTTCACTTAAACCTGCATTCCTCATGATTCGAAGAGAGGGTATCTGAACTTCAATGGGCAAGACTGCCTCCATGCCATATACCAAGGAGTAGGGTGTTGCCCCTGTTGACGTCCGCGCTGAGGTACGGTACCCATGAAGAGCAAATGGTAACATCTCATGCCAGTCTTTGTATGTCACTGTCATCTTTTGCACAATTTTCTTAATGTTCTTATTGGCCTCTTCAACAACCCCATTCATCTTCGGCCGGTAGGGAGACGATTTGTGATGCTGTATCTTGAATTGCTTGTAGAGCTCAGTGATCATCTTGTTGTTGAGATTAGTACCATTGTCTGTAATGATCCTCTCTGGTACTCCGTATCGACAGATCAGATTGTGCCGAATGAACTGTACCATGAAGTTCTTGGTTACGGTAGCAAAGGAAGCTGCTTCAACCCACTTCGTAAAGTAATCAATTGCTACCAGGATGAAATGATGCCCGTTAGATGTCGTAGGTCTGATCTCGCCGATCATATCAATGCCCCAAATTGCAAAAGGCCAAGGTGCCGTCAAGACGTTCAGAGGTACTGGAGGTATGTGCACCTTATCAGCATAGACCTGGCACTTGTGGCATGTCCGAGAAAACTGATAACAGTCGGCTTCCATAGTGGACCAAAAGTATCCTGCCCGAAGGATTTTCTTTGCCATGGTATGTCCACTGGAATGAGTTCTGAAAGTACCTCCATGTAACTCCGCCATGATCCTTTCTGCTTCATTCTTATCCACACAACGCAGTAAGGTCGAATCATGGTTGCGCTTGTAAAGGATGCCATTGCTGATGAAGAACTTTGCTGCGAACCTCCTCAGAAACTTCTTGTAATTAACCGATGCACCCTCGGGGTATTCCTGAGCTTCAAGATACCTCTTCACCTCATGAAACCAGGGCTTTTCTGTTACCTCTTCAGTCTCAATATCACAAAAATGTGAAGGTTCGTCCAATCTTTCAATTATAATCCAGGGAGCCTCGTTGTCCCAATTGACTTTGAACATAGAAGACATCGTAGCCAGCGCGTCCGCCAACTGATTCTCCTCTCTAGGGAAGTGTTCAAAGGTTATCTCCTCGAAATGAGGAAGAAATGTCAACACATACTCCTGATAAGGAATAAGATTTGGGTGTTTCGTATCCCACTTGCCTTTGATCTGACTGATCACGAGAGCGGAATCTCCGAAGACACTTAGAAACTTAATCCTTAGGTCAATTGCTGCTCGAAGACCCATAATGCACGCTTCATACTCTGCCATGTTGTTGGTGCAGTTGAAACATAGTCGTGCAGTAAATGGAGTATGAGAGCCTTTAGGAGATATGATCACAGCGCCAATGCCATTACCCAAAGCGTTTGAAGCTCCATCAAAGTACATAGACCATCAGGATCCTTCCTCAGGTCCTTCATCTGTTCCAGGTGTCTAACAATCAGTTATCAACATGATATTCTCATCCAGGAATTCAAAGTTCATAGACTGGTAATCATCCACTACTTTATGTGCCAAATGGCCTGCCAACACACTTCCCTTAATTGCCTTTTGGGTCGTGTACTAGATGTCATACTCAGTCAAGATCATCTGCCATCTCGCTATTCTTCCGGACAAAGCAGGCTTTTCGAAGATATACTTGATTGGATCCATCTTCGATATCAATAGAGTAGTGTGAGTCAGCATATACTGTCTCAGTCGGCAAGCAGCCTATGCCAAAACGCAACAAGTTTTCTCGAGCAGTGAGTATCGGGTCTCACAGTCGGTAAACTTTTTGCTAAGGTAATAAATAGCATGCTCTTTTCGGCCAGACTCGTCATGCTGCCCCAACACACACCCCATTGAATTGTCGAGTACTGTCAAGTATAAGATCAAAGGTCTCCATTCAACTGGAGGCATCAGAATAGGTGGATCTTGGAGACACTCTTTGATCCTTTCGAAAGCGGCTTGGCATTCATCGTTCCAACGTACCACTTGATCTTTCTTCAGTAGCTTGAAGATTGGCTCACAAGTAGCAGTCAGGTGTGAGATGAATCGGGCAATGTAGTTTAGTCGTCCCAGAAAGCCTCTGACTTCTTTCTATGTTTGGGGAGCTGGCATCTCTTGTATGGCCTTCACCTTTGCCGGAACCACTTGAATACCTTTATCGCTTACGACGAAGCCCAACAACTTACCAGATCTCACCCCGAAGGTGCACTTGTTCGGGTTTAACCTCAACTTGTACAACTTCAACCTGTCGAACAGCTTCTGAAGATGGTCCAAATGTTCTTCCTCGGTGTGGGATCTTGCAATCATGTCGTCGACGTATACCTCAATCTCATGATGGATCATGTCATGAAACAAATCAACCATGGCGCACTGATACGTTGCCCCAGCGTTCTTCAATCCAAAAGGCATGACCTTGTAGCAAAAGGTACCCCATTGAGTAACAAAGGTTGTCTTCTCCATGTCTTTGGGAGCCATTTTAATCTGATTATAACTGGAGAAAACATCCATAAAGGAGAATACCTTGTGCTGAGCGGTGTTGTCAACCAGAACGTCAATATGAGGCAGAGGGAAATCATCCTTGGGGCTCGCCCTATTCAGATCCCTATAGTCAATACACGTTCGAACCTTACCATCCTTCTTCGGTACAGGAACCACGTTGGCCACCCACTGCAGGTAAGAAGTAACTGCTAGAAAATCGGCGTCAAACTGTTTCATTACTTCAGCTTTGATTTTCTCAAACATTTCTGGGCGCATTTGTAATTGCAAGCTTCTCAAGTCATATTTAAAGCATGTGTTTTGATGAAGACAACATGGACATCAACTTTCAAAGGATGTGCAAAAAGCTTATCAACATCAAATAAAAGTCTTGAAGATTATTGAAGAATTATTGAAGAATCATCAAATGTCATTATGGTATAAATAATTCTTTAAACCTTGAATATAGATGTTCACAATATGCATTCATCAACATATACATATTCCATATTTTTAACATCAAGAAAAACTTTGTTTGAAATATCTTTCAAAATGTATTTTTGAAAATAAACCTTTAGGAACCGGTTCCTCCCTAACAGGGATCCGGGTTCCAGCATTTCTCAAAAAACATGGTTCTGGTTTTTGTACCAGGAACCGGGTTGTACCAATAGGGGAACCGGTTCCTGCGTGTAAATTTTTGAATTTCAAATTCTAACGTTCACTAAGAACCGGGTTCTGTCAGTGTCGGAACCGGTTCCTAGCGAACCAATGCAGCTTTTACTTTGTTTTTTGAACATTTTTCAAGTGGTATCTTTTCATGAATGCATTGCAACTTTTCATATGAATTGGCATGAATGAAGAGGTTCTTACAACTTTATAAAATGCAGATTTTCTTATTTCAAAAAAAAAAAGATGTTCAATACTTCAATTTTCAAATTAACAAATATACTTCTTCATTAACAATTTTCTCAATTACTCACATTTGAAATTACACTTTCATGTGTTCATAATTTTGTGAAACTTGCCATATACACTTTCATTATCATTTCAAGTTTCATTCATACATTGTGAACATTTATATACATTGTTGAGAATTGTTTTTATCTTGAAGAAGAAGATCAATTGAAGATTGATAAAGCTCTCTATATACTTCAAAATTAATCATTGTATTACTTAAAGATTTTCCCTTACTATCCAGGATTGTTGGAAGTAAGTGTTGTGATTTGAAGAGGATTGTTCTTCATTCACATTAGTGTTTGTTTGGTCTTAAAGGTGTTAAGAACCTTTGATCACCCTATAGGTTAGATAGTAAGCATAGGCTGTACAATCATTCTAACTATAGTGAAATCTCTTTCGTGTTGGAAAGGGGACTGGAGTACTCTCGGATTGTGAGGGGAACCAGGATATATCACCGTGTTCTTTACTTTTCCGCATTTATCGCTTTCATCACCATAATCAGGAAAAGATAAAGATATAAACAAAACCTTCAAACACTTAACCAAAAATTACTACCAAGCATTCTCATAAAACCGAATAAATTTTATAAGACCTAATTCACCCCCCCTCTTAGGCACTCTGAGACTTACAATTGGCATCAGAGCAAGTTATAGGTAACTTGTTCCTAAAGATCCAGAATGGCTTCCGCAAATCATCAACCAGTTTTCAGAGATGGTGGTAGTAACAACAAGCCTCCTCTATTCTGTGGTGAATATTTTGACTTCTGGAAAATACGCATGAAGGCGCATTTAGAAGCACAAGGAGAGGAAGTATGGGATGCTGTTGAAAATGGTCCATTTATCCCGATATCAGTAATCAATGGCATTGGTTCTGCAAAGCCCAAAACTACATGGGACGACGATGATAAAAAGAAAGTTCTCTATGACAAAAAGGCAATAAACCTTCTTCAAGGTGCACTTAGTATGGATGAATTTTTCCGAGTATCGGCATGTACACCGGCAAAGAAAATTTGGGATACTCTTGTAGAAACTCATGAAGGAACCGCCGAAGTTAAAAGATCAAGATTAAATACTTTGAGTCAAGAATACGAGCTATTCAGAATGCAGCCCAGAGAATCAATCCTCGACTTGCAGAAAAGATTTGTACACTTGACAAATCATCTGAAAGCACTAGGTAAGACTTTAACTAATGATGAACTTAATCTTAAAGTGCTTAGATCTTTATCCAGGGAATGGCAACCAAAAGTGACAATAATATCCGAAAAGAAGAGTCTCTCTGCAATGACTTCCGCTACATTATTTGGCAAACTTCAAGAATACGAAACGAAACTTGCAAGACTCGAAAAGCATGAAATCCAAGTAAAAGACTCAAAAGACATGGCTTTGAATACAAGGATAAAAAATCATGATAGCAATCAAGAGGATGAATCCACTAGTAGTGAAGATGATGATCTTATCAAGAAGATTGAGAAGGTTCTACGAAAAGAAAGAAAAAGAGAAGCACCAACAAGGAAGATTATATGCTTTGAATGTGGAGAAAATGGACATGTTAAAAGTGAATGTCCTACACTTGAAAAGAAGAAGAAATATTTCAAGAGAAATAAAGATAAAAAGTCAAAGAAAGCATATATAGCATGGGAAAGTTCATCTCCCGATTCCAAAAACAATCAACGTGCAAATTTAGCCTTAATGGCATCGCGTCATTCCGATGATGAAGACAATGAGGTTAGTAATGAATTTAATATTTTTGATGATGATGTTCAAGGTGCTATTGATGAACTCTTGGGAGAATGCAAAAGTTTATACAAAAAGGTGTCAAATCAAGAAAAAGAACTTTTAATTTGTCTAGAAAAAATTGACACCATGACTAAAGATTTTGATCTTCAAAAACAAAATTTCATTAAAGAAAGGGAAAACTTTGCATGCTCCAAGTGTGAATCAAATGTCTTTTAAATTGTTCAATTGAAAAGAGTCATTGAACGATATGAAAAAGGACAAATAGGATTGGAAGGATTACTAAGCCAACAACGTTATCTAAATGATAAAAGAGGTCTTGGTTATGTGAATACTAAGAAACCAAGTAACAATCCCACTGTTTTTGTAAAGGCTAGTAATAGTTCCAATCCCAAGAAAGAAGAAAAGAAGCAAGTTGTTCATAATCATCAAAAGAAAAAGGCTAATGTATCGAAAAAGAAAACATTTCCTAAGAAGAAATCTTATCCTTCTAGATATAGAAGCAACTTTGAACCTACTTGTTTTTATTGTGGTATTAAAGGCCATACACCTAATGCTTGCTATGTTAGAAACCTTAGTATGGCAAGTGGGCATTATGTGTGGGTTAAGAAAGGAACTAACTATGATGGACCCAAAGCACATTGGGTACCAAATCAAACTTAATTTGTTTTGTAGGTATGCTTGAAGACCACATACAATATTTTGTATCTTGATAGTGGTTGTTCAAAGCATATGATGGGAGACGTACACCAATTTTCAAATCTAGTTCAAGTCCAAGGATTATTTCATATGGGAAATACCTTAAAGGAAGAATTCTTGGCATTGGCAAAATTGATACACTAACTTTCATATCCATTGAAGATGTACCTTTTGTTGAAGAACAAAAGACAACTTCTAAGTACAAGTCAACTTTGTGACAAAGGCTTCAAGATCAAGTTTACAAAAGATGAATGCTTGATTATTGATGAAGTCACCAATGAGGTAAAACTCAAAGGTATAAGATCTAACAATATTTTTTATTATTCTTATTTGTATCTATTTCTCTTTTTTCCCCATCCTTTTTGATGTTAACAAAGGGGGAGAAGAGTATGCATGTGTGTTGTTTTGTGTCAAAGAAATTGCAGGCCCAAATAAATATCAAACTCACTCCGAAATTCAAAGAATCATGGACTTAGGGGGAGCATACAATTTAGGGGGAGCCTTGCATTTGCTCAACATGTTTGCTACACAAAACAACATGAACAATTCAAGAATCGTTTTCAAGACTTGGTTGTCATCATCAAAAAGGGGGAGAATGTAATTGCAAGCTTCTCAAGTCATATTTAAAGCATGTGTTTTGATGAAGACAACATGGACATCAACTTTCAAAGGATGTGCAAAAAGCTTATCAATATCAAATAAAAGTCTTGAAGATTATTGAAGAATTATTGAAGAATCATCAAATGTCATTATGGTATAAATAATTCTTTAAACCTTGAATATAGATGTTCACAATATGCATTCATCAACATATACATATTCCATATTTTTAACATCAAGAAAAACTTTGTTTGAAATATCTTTCAAAATGTATTTTTGAAAATAAACCTTTAGGAACCGGTTCCTCCCTAACAGGGAACCGGGTTCCAGCATTTCTCAAAAAACATGGTTCTGGTTTTTGTACCAGGAACCGGGTTGTACCAATAGGGGAACCGGTTCCTGCGTGTAAATTTTTGAATTTCAAATTCTAACGTTCACTAAGAACCGGGTTCTGTCAGTGTCGGAACCGGTTCCTAGCGAACCAATGCAGCTTTTACTTTGTTTTTTGAACATTTTTCAAGTGGTATCTTTTCATGAATGCATTGCAACTTTTCATATGAATTGGCATGAATGAAGAGGTTCTTACAACTTTATAAAATGCAGATTTTCTTATTTCAAAAAAAAAAAGATGTTAAATACTTCAATTTTCAAATTAACAAATATACTTCTTCATTAACAATTTTCTCAATTACTCACATTTGAAATTACACTTTCATGTGTTCATAATTTTGTGAAACTTGCCATATACACTTTCATTATCATTTCAAGTTTCATTCATACATTGTGAACATTTATATACATTGTTGAGAATTGTTTTTATCTTGAAGAAGAAGATCAATTTAAGATTGATAAAGCTCTCCATATACTTCAAAATTAATCATTGTATTACTTAAAGATTTTCCCTTACTATCCAGGATTGTTGGAAGTAAGTGTTGTGATTTGAAGAGGATTGTTCTTCATTCACATTAGTGTTTGTTTGGTCTTAAAGGTGTTAAGAACCTTTGATCACCCTATAGGTTAGATAGTAAGCATAGGCTGTACAATCATTCTAACTATAGTGAAATCTCTTTCGTGTTGGAAAGGGGACTGGAGTACTCTCGGATTGTGAGGGGAACCAGGATATATCACTGTGTTCTTTACTTTTCCGCATTTATCGCTTTCATCACCATAATCAGGAAAAGATAAAGATATAAACAAAACCTTCAAACACTTAACCAAAAATTACTACCAAGCATTCTCATAAAACCGAATAAATTTTATAAGACCTAATTCACCCCCCCCCCTCTTAGGCACTCTGAGACTTACAGCATTCGACGGACCTTCTGTTTCACTGGAGGGCAGTCTTCCTTGGTAGGAAGGAGATGAACCACAATATCAGTATCCAACCCAGGTATATCCTCGTAAGACCAGGCAAATATCTCAACATAGTCACGTAGCATCTGAATCAACCGTTTCTTAACACTAGCTTTTAGGTTTGCACCGATCTTGACCTCTTTCTTGTCCTCTTCTGTACCCAGATTTACTGACTCCACCGGCTCTTCGTGCGGCTGAATATCCCTCTCTTCCTAAAGCAACAGTCTTGCAAGTTCACCAGGCACTTCGCAATCATCTTCACCTTCGTCTTCGGCTAAGTTGATCGGACTTTCGAAGTCATAACTGGCAGTAGAAGAGTCGTTACCAGTGAGATCCAGAGTGGATGTAGACCTGTATATGTGAGTGTGTGTAAAATAGTTGTTTTGCAATATAATAAAAGAAAAAAAAGGAGCGCAAAATTTGAAATGCAAGAAACGTCCAATGCTTTATTAATGATATATGTAGATGACACACATAAAGCCCTCACAAATGAAGCCACGGTGCCCCGGGTAAGACACTGGGCCGTAAAGTTTAAAACATTTTCTATTACAAACACAAAACAAAAGTCTCCTTACTGGGTGATAACAGAAACGGGCATAGAATCCTTCGCTGTCCAGTTGCTTAATCTTCCATTGGCAGTTGGGTATATCCAGCTGTCAATATCAAATTCTTCATCATCGTCATCCCTGATAGCATTCACCCCTGCGTCATGTTTAGGATTTTCTGGTGCTCCAAACTCGATCTCTTTTGCATCAATCAAATCCTTTACCTTATTCTTCAAAGCCCAACAATCATCTGTATCATGCCCCGGGCTATCAGAGTGAAAAGCACAGCGGGCATTAGGGTTATACTTTGGTGATGTAGTGTTAGGATTCTTCGGGGCCTCCCTTGGAATCACTAGATTGGTCTTTAATAACTGCAGAAGAATCTGAGAAAAAGTCATGTTGAGATGGGTGAATTGCCTTCGAGGTCTCTCGGACTTTTGTTGATTGTTGTGCTGAGGAGCCCCAGCAGGTCTTGAAATAACAACCGCATTAACAACTTGGCGGTGTTCAGGTCTATTCTGGCTTTTCGAACTGTAGACAACACTAGACTCTTTCTTAAAAGGATTTTTCTCGGTGCTTGAGGAAGCACCCTTTTGTATCTTACCAGCCTTAATACCAGCCTCAATCCTTTCACCGATCATAATTAGCTCTGCAAACCCAGATGAAGAGCTTCTAATCAGATGGTTGAAAAATGGACCAGACAAGGTCCCCAGAAACATATCCACAAGCTCCCGATCAGCCAAGGGTGGTTTCACTCTTCCGGAGAGGTCCCTCCACTTCTGAGCATAATCTTTGAAACCTTCACCCGTTCCCATAGACATACCCTGGAGTTGGGTACGCGTGGGAGAAAGGTCGGAATTGTATTGGTACTGCCTGTAGAAAGCAGTAGCCAAATATTCCCAACTGCGGATACTGGCTCTGTCTAACTGGTAAAACCATTCAAGCTGAGCCTGAGAGACTGTCTTGAAAGAAATGGATCCATAGGTTATTATCAGCGGTGTACGGCTGAATCTTCCTTACATATGACCGGAGGTGCAGCTTCGGACAAGAAACTCCGTCATACTTAGAAAAAGCTGGTGCTTTGAATTTGTGGGGAATCACCACCCTAGATGACAAACCTAGATCACTAAAGTCCAGACCAGGCACTTTCTGAACTTCCATCGCACTCAACCGGTCTTCCAGTTGTTTGTATCTGTTCTCAGCAGGAAGATACTGGTCTTCATCGAAGTCCGTCTTGTTGTCTGAGACCACAGGGCTAGGAGCCCTCCTTTCTTCTTGACTATCTTTCCCTCCAGATGAGGTGGTCAAATCAACTTCATCCCGTAGCCTGTTTCCAAACCCGTGACCTGTGTTAAATAGGACTATCCTCTTCTTCTTCTTCTTCTTCTTCTTCTTCTTCTCTTTCAGAATCAGGGTCTTCAGATCTTGCTGACCCTTAGCTAGATTCATGAACAACTCTTGGAATTGGGCATTCTGGGCCTGTAGGGCCTTGATTGCTTGCTCAGTTGATGGTTCAGCAGACATGATGAGTGCTGAAATAAACAGCGAAGAAGATAAGAGACCTGTAATGGGTACTTGTTATGAAGTGCATGGGATGAAATGCGTATGATATGATTTCAAAGACAATCGAGAGATTCAAATTCGTAAACAAGAAATGAAACACACTTTTATTAGATAAACCTTGAAATTCAAATTGTTCAACAAATTGCCCTTAAGGCGTTACAAGAAAGGAAATACTGAAAAGTAAATAAAAACTGGAAACGAAATAATCAAAGGACAATCAGTGCTCCCATGGTCGCTTCTTGTCGGTGCGGACATAGTCATTGAGAATCCGCTCGTTCTCCAACTGCCTAGTCAACTTCTGGATCTTCTGCTCTTGCTCGTTAAACTTTTCTCGATAAGCATCCCGCTCTTCTCTCAGATGCATCCAAGACCTTTTTAGTGCCCCAATGTCAGTGGGCATATAAGGATGGAGGATGGTCGGAAGAACCCCTTCTTCATTAGTAACTTCAACAATGATGGGCAGAATGGCTTCATACGGCATACCCAGCTTTTGGGCACGGATACGAACCCATATGAGATATGGCTCCATTGGAAGAGAAGTCTTTGGACCCAGCTCTCGTGGATCAGATCTGTGAACTCTATCCCAAGCGCTTATGAATCTACGGCGTTGCTCGTCACTATCGCCTTGAAAATCAAAGATGATACTAGGCATTAGCAATTCATGAAGACCTTCCCTCCTAGTCTGCCCAAACTGACGTAAGGCCAAGCATGGATTATAAGAAATTCCTCCATGGGTTCCTATTAGTGGAACATTGGGGTACTCCCCACATCAGTCAATAATAGCCACCTCGTCCATACCCTTGATAGTCCAGATGATGTCATTGTGAGAGAGAGACATAACCCTATAAGCCTAGCCCATGCCTTCTTTGTTCTTCAGCACTGATTTGGGGAGGTGCGAAATAAACCACCTCGCCAATAATGGAGCATAGCACATCAAGGTTCCCTGCTTCCGGGCAGTACGGGCATAAAGCTGATGGAGAATGTCACCCAAGAGAGTGGGTACAGGATTACGAGAGATGAAGATTTTCACCGCATTCACATCAACAAAGGAGTCAGGATTCGGAAACAATACCAAGCCATATATCAGAAGATCCAGAATATCTTCAAATGCCTTGAAGTCTAGACTATCCTAGAAATAATTAGCCTTACCAACCAAGAACTTAGTCAGAAAGCCCTTTGCTCCACTGCTAGTCTCTCAATTAGCCATTACCTCATCCTTTGTCATATGAAGGGATGAAGCAATCTCTTCTGGCCTAAGGATCTTCTCCCAACCAGTAAATGGGGTCTGCTCCAGAATAGAGATACCGAGCAGATCAGAGAACTCTTCTAAGGTGGGAACCAACTGGTAGTCTTGAAAAGTAAAGCAATGGTACATCGGATCATAGAAATGGACCAGGACACTCATCATCTGCTCATCCAATTTGGAGGTAACCAAACTGAGAAGATACCCAAGTCTTCTGATGAAGGAGGTAGTATCAGGCATATTTGCAATCAATTCTTTAAGCATGGTGGGAACCTGAACAAAGTTGATCCGGATGGTATTCCTACGCATGGGCATCATGACCTACAAAACAGAACAAAGATGAATCCCTCCTGTCTTTGAAATAGGTTAGTCCAATGTAAGATGTATGCAATGTTATGATGTCATAATGTCATGATAGAAAGCACACCACAAGTATCCACAAATAGCAAACATGGTAAAGGCACATAAGTCACACATAGAGCCCTTAGATTTTAGGCTGGCAAGGAGCTTAGGTATTACCCTCTTTCAGTTCAGTTGGTTTAAACCTGTCCTAAAAATAGTAATCGGGTTCTAGAGGATCTCAATATCACTGACTACCCTCAACCAGTCATAATTCCAGTTTAGCAACCTTTTCTTGCGGCCGGAATCATCGCGAGAGTTTAGTCTCAATGAGTGTAGCATACTGCTACTATTCTATAGCCAAGTTGGTCAATTTAAAGGTTCTAAAGTCAGTTGGTGCTTAAGGACCCCTTAGATGACCCATATTCTCCTCGTTCCAACACAAGGGATATTGGTACAATCTAAAGTGCCACACCAACGTAGCTACTGCTTTAACCGTATCGGTCTACACCGTACAGTTCCCTCACATTTTATTGCTACTTACCTAAATGGTATCCCCCAGATCCGGGTTAGGATCTATAGTAACTCCGATACAAGCCCACAAATATAAAGCATACAAAGCAAACAATTGAAAACACAATGATCTAATCCTAAGGTACACCCCACTTATTAATAGTCCCCAGCAGAGTCGCCAGTTCTGTGATACGGTGGGAAAGAACTGACTGTTTTTTGGAATGCTGGTTTGTGTTTTGCATTTGTTTTTGCAAAATGTCGCGGTAAGCAAGAGTCGGCACCGTCTTTTATCTTATCCAACAAGGAAAGGAAAAAAGCACAGAAAAATTCCTTTTTTGAGATGTTTTTCGGGTTCAGGGGGTAGATTATAGAAAGGGAAGGTGTTAGCACCCTTTCTATCCATGGTTATCCACGGGCTCTTAGGTACTTGCTCATATTGTTTTCAAAATTGTTTTTCTTTATGTTTGCGGGTTTGAAGAAGTTTTTATTTTGAAAGGTGTAAGTGTGAAAATTTGTTTTATTTTGAAAGAGCAAGTACTTAAGAACCATCTACCTACTCGAAAAAAGGAATCAATATGTGCTAATGTCCTTTAGATAATGCTATCCCACTATGAATGAGTAGGTAGCATCGTCGTTGGAGTTTAAGGGTCAATTCGATTTTAGGGACGTGCGGTCACTAAAGCAATGTTAGGACGCCTTAGCGGTAACCCTAATGTCTTAGATCATTTTTCGAGGCAACCGTTTCGAGGCAACTATGATATTTGGACAAGAGGGAAACCTCTAAAACTTCCTATACTCAATGACCGCGTACGAAGGCAACCAAGTAAGGTGTACCCTAAGAGTGCGCATGTGCGAGTGTGTTGTTTTCAGTTAATTTCATCTTTGTACATGTTAATGGTTATCTATGTTGATTTTAAGTTAAACATTCGATCTTGTCATGCATTCCCTATTACCAAACATATAACAGTTTATAAGTTGCAGAAATTAAACTAACTATTACAAGGCGTCGGGTATTTACATCGCCAAAAGCAACCCTTGAAATTAAAATGCGAAAAATAAATAAAGCGATAAAGATAGTCCTAATTATCTATTACATTCCGGAAACAAGTACAATATTGAAATAAAATGGACCACGTGCGGAAAATTAAATCGGGCGAGTTCTAGGGTTTTGACCCTTTGTTATTCAAGAAAAGATTTTTGGTTATTTTTTAATTAAGAAAGAAACTAATCTAGGTTAATTATTAAATTAATAAATAAATTAATTAATAAATATATTTTTGGGTTTTTGATATTTAAAGAAATAAAAATAAATTTGATCAATGTTAATATAAAAACCTAATTATGTCTAAATTGATTTTATTACTTACAAAAATATATTAAAGTTATCCTAATTAAATCTAAATTAATATTGTTAACAAAAATAAAATGCTGAAATTTAATTTAATAAATAAAAGATTTTTTGGTTTTTAATTTTACGAAGAAAAAGATTTAATTGGTTAGTTAATATAAAAATAATAACAATAAATAATTAAAAGAAATAAATAATAAAAGAAAAGAGAAAGGGTTAGGAGGTTTGGGCCTGCTTAGGGGGTTAGAATGGCAATTCAGAGGCCCAATAGGCGCTGGCCTTGGCTGACTTTTCTGGATTCCATGTGGCACCTTGACTTGGTAGCATGGTGGACGTTCCATCTGGGCCATCAGATTTGGCTTGGGGCCATCTGTCCATTGGAGATATGGAGGCGCATGATAGATCTCACGCTGGCATCAACACCGGATCACCTGAAGAAAAATAATAGCAAGGCATATGGGGGACCTGGGATTCGAACCCAGGTCCTGTTGGTATTTGGATGCATGCATTTGCCACTCAACCATTGTGCTTTAGTTGTTAGGGTATTGAAAACTAATAATAATAAGACAAAAACACATTAATGGATCAGAAAACAAAATTGAGCGCGCTATATTTGAATAAGCGAATTGGAACATGACACGCCATCGTCCCTGTTGTTGGACCGTGGCTAAAACACTCTCAACCTATACCAACGGAAAACAATCCGTAGCTATAAACCATGCCATCTTCAAAACTTACTACGAGCCACAAAAATGAAATCCAAAGGCATGGTCATACTCGCCTCCTCATCCCGGTCTCAACCATGCCCCTTTTGATAGCTAATTTTTCCTACAACAAAAACTCCTAAAAAAAACCTAGAAAACCCTACAATGGTTTTTTACGATACACGGCATAAGAATGAAATTGGTTATTGCAGAAAGTTAACAAATGATGTGAGGAATCAGAATATGCAATTATTTTTGACAATGGATGCAAGAATAAAGATTTGGGATTTCATGAACATAGCGGATTTGTGAGATGCTTACAGTGCTCTAGGAGGCTGGAGAATGAGTGATTCTGATTGGTTTTGCTTCTGAGAATTTCCAGGAAGCGATTGTGATGCTTGTTAAGTCCTGAAAGTGCCTCCAAGCCTGATTTCAGTCTCACACTTTTTGTCAATTTTGCAAGTTTCGTTCTTGCAGCCTCTAGCCCTCAATCTCGTGTCCTTTCACTTGTATATGTAATATGCAATGTATTAGGTTAACATTTGTGGTATGAATCCTTGCACATTGATGCCTTGAGATTGGATTTGATTCACCATTGATAACTTGCCTAATTTGCCAAAAACTCAATCTTTTTGCACATGGAATGCTTGATACGAGTTTGATCATGATATTGATGATGATTAAGTCCTGAAAATAGAAAAAGATCTCATGTAATCAAGTTTTGGGATTTTATTTGATTTAAATTGATTTAAAATGAAATAATTCAATAAAAAATAAAATAAAATAATAAAATAGATAAATGGACACAAGGCTGAGGCTAGGATACGTGTGTAATGTGACAAGTCCAAATCAAGTGGAAAAGAATGGTCCCATTTGACAAAATTTGATGTTTTGGGGATAGTTGACTTTTGGCAATTTTGCAAAAATGCCCAACTTCAACAATGCATAACTTCTTCAATTTTGCACTTTTGTAAGTGTTCTTGGACTTTTTAGAAAGCTTGAGATGTCCTATAACCAACCCTTTTTGTCTAATATCATTTTTATATTCCATGCTCAAGTTATAAGCTTTGGAAAAAAAGGTGTTTTTGTTGACTTTCAAAAATGACCTATAATGTCCCAATTTGTAACTTCTTGTGAGTACATTTATTGATCTTGGGGAATGAATATGGATTGTAGGAAATTTCATCCTATTAAAAATGAGCTTTGGATGGGTCATTTCTCATAAATCATGAGAAAGTTATGCTTGGTCAAAGTTGAGTTGACTTTTCCTACAAAAACCTAATTTAGCAACTTTTGAGTCTTGATGAATTTTGAGCAATCCTTGATGAATCATGATTAACCCTTGATAAAATGATGAAATATCCTTCAAAATGAGAATGTTGACAAAAAATCTTGAAGTTTGACTGTATTTGGGTCACAGTTGACTTTTGCCCTAGCACAATCGATTTTTGGACCCCTTGAGCAATTGACTGAGCAAACTTCCTCTGCAAGGCTTGAAATTTGGCATGGATGATCTTGAGAACATATTAGGACATTGGGGAGCACTTGAGGTCATTTGGATTCAAGTATATTGATGCAACACAAAACCCTAATTTGGGGTAGACTGCCTTAGGAGAGACTTGTCTGATCAACTCTTGGACTAACTTGAGCAATTTGGAGATTCTTCTTGCAATGTTTTAAGAATATACGGGAGGGAAAATTTTGGGGTACAACACCTGGACTCTGGCTGCTCACGACACACGACGGGAAGAAGGCATATGTTCCAAAGCCTGGAACTTAAGCCTGGAGGCCACGTAGGCTTTGGAGGCAATCAAAGAGGAAAGATCATTGGCTCTGGAATAATAGGTAATGGAAATCTTCCCTCTATAAGTAATGTTTTATTAGTTGATGGATTAATGCATAACCTGTTTTCTATAAGTCAATTAAGTGATAACGGTTATGATATAATCTTCAATCAAAATTCATGCAAAGCTGTTAGTCAGAAAGATGGGACTATCCTATTTAATGGAAAGAGGAAAAACAACATTTATAAAATCAAACTTTCTGAACTGAAAAGTCAGAATGTAAAATGTCTTATGTCTGTTAACAAAGAGCAATGGATCTGGCACAGAAGATTGGGAAATGTTAGTATGAGAAGAATATCTCAGATTAACAAACTCAATCTGGTCAGAGGACTTCCTAACCTGAAGTTCAATTCAGATGCTCTGTGTGAAGCATGTCAGAAAGGTAAGTTTGCAAAACCTGCTTTCAAATCCAAAAATGTTGTTTCCACCTCTAAGCCATTAGAACTTCTACACATTGACTTATTTGGACCAGTTAAAACTGCTTCAGTCAGTGGCAAGAAGTATGGGTTAGTAATTGTAGATGACTATAGCAGATGGACATGGGTAAAGTTCTTAAGGCACAAGGACGAGTCACACTCTGTGTTTGTTACCTTATGCAATCAAGTTCAGAATGAAAAGGATCTTAGAATCGTCAAAGTCAAAAGTGACCATGGTGGAGAATTTGAAAATAAAGATTTTGAGCTATTCCTTAATGAAAAGGGCATTCTGCATGATTTCTCTTGTCCTAGAACTCCCCAGCAAAATGGAGTTGTAGAACGAAAGAACAAAACATTGCAAGAAATGGGCAGAACCATGATCAACGAGACTAACATTGCTAAGATCTTCTGGGCAGAGGCAATAAACACATCGTGTTACATTCAGAATAGAATCTCCATAAGACCTATTCTGGAAAAGACTCCATATGAATTGTGGAAGAACAGAAAGCCCAACATTTCTTATTTTCACCCATTTGGATGTACATGTTTTATTTTGAATACAAAAAATTATTTGAACAAGTTTAACTCTAAAGCACAAAAGTGTATTATGTTAGGATACTCTGAACGCTCAAAAGGGTACAGAGTATACAATACAGAAACACAAATTGTTGAAGAGTCAATCAGTGTTCGGTTTGATGATAAGCTTGACTCTCACAAGTCAAAGCAGAATTAATTCCTTGCAGGTATGGAAGTTGAACTCATAAGTACTGAAGACAACTCATCAGAGGCTATCAACAGAGACACTCCCTCAACATCAGAAAGAGTCACTGCAAGCAACCCAGCACCTTCTGTTGATCAACTCCAAAAAAGACCATCCAGAAGCAGCATTGATCACCCAGAAGAAACAATTTTAGGAAGAAAGGAAGATCCAATCAGAACAAGATCTACTTTCAGAAATTTTGAAGAGTCTCTCATGGGACTGGTTTCTCCGATTAAACCAACAACAATTGATGAAGCACTTCTGGACAATGACTGGATTCTGGAAATGCAAGAGGAGCTAAATCAATTCACCAGAAATGACGTATGGGATCTGGTTCCCAAACCAAAAGGATTCAATGTCATTGGTACAAAATGGGTGTTCAGAAACAAACTGAACGAACAAGGTGAAGTCATCAGAAACAAAGCACGACTGGTAGCACAAGGTTATAGTCAGCAAGAGGGGATAGACTATACAGAAACCTTTGCTCCAGTCGCCAGGTTAGAATCTATCAGACTTTTAATATCATTTGCTGTTAATAAAGGCATCACTCTGTATCAGATGGATGTCAAGAGTGCATTCTTAAATGTCTATATAGAAGAAAAGGTATATGTGCACCAACTCCCTGGTTTTGAAAACTCCAAAAATCCAGAATATGTTTTCAAACTAAAGAAGTCACTCTATGGTCTGAAACAAGCTCCCAGAGCTTGGTATGAAATACTAAATAACTTCCTGTTGGAAAAGGAATTCACCAGAGGGAAAGTGGACACAAACTTGTTCTGTAAGACAATTAAGAATGACATCTTAGTATGTCAGATTTATGTTGATGACATCATATTTGGATCCACTAAACCCTCTATGGGAAGAGAGTTTGCTAAATGTATGCAGGCAGAGTTTGAGATGAGCCTAATGGGGGAACTAAAATTCTTTCTGGGCATTCAGATTAATCAAACTCCTGAAGGAACTTACATTCATCAGAGCAAATATGTCAGAGAACTTCTGAAGAAATTTGATCTCTCAGAATGTAAGCCATCAAGGATTCCAATGCATCCCACGTGCATTCTGGAAAAAGAAGAGGTAAGAAAAAGGTAGAACAGAAGGTCTACAGAGGTATGATTAGCTCTCTTCTGTATCTGACGGCCTCAAGGCCTGGCATTCTATTCAGTGTTTGCATTTGTGCTAGATTCCAATCAGATCCTAGAGAATCTCACTTAACAGCAGTTAAGCGAATTTTCAAGTATATGAAAGGTACTGCTAATCTGGGTTTGTTTTATAGAAAATCAAGTGATTACAGCTTAGTAGGATACCGTGATGCTGATTTTGCTGGAGACAGAGTAGAACGTAAAAGCACTTTTGGAAGCTGTCAGTTTCTGGGAGAAAATATGATCTCATGGTCCAGCAAAAGACCATCCACAATAGCTCTATCAACAGCAGAAGCTGAATACATAGCAGCAGGTGGATGTAGCACCCAAATGCTCTGGATGAAAAGTCAAATTGAGGACTTCAATATATTTGAGAGTAACATCCCTATCCTCTGTGACAATACTTCTTCTATTTGTCTCAGTAAAAATCCTATTTTGCATTCTAGGGCTAAGCATATAGAAATAAAACATCATTTTATTAGGGACTATATTCAGAAAGGGATTCTCAATTTAAAATTAATTGACACATACCATCAATGGGCTGATGTCTTTACAAAACCTCTTTCTGAAGATAGGTTTAACTTCATTCTGAAACATCTCAGCATGAAGCTTTGCCCAGAATAAACTGTTTTATTTACATATCTTAATCTTCAGAATTTTTGTTATTTTCTGTGAACTGCTGATCAACCTGCCTTCAGAATTTTAGAAGCACAGATTGTATCAGAATCTATCCATGAAGATCTGAGCATTTCATTTCAAGGATAGAAGAGTTCTGTTCACGTAAGCAAACAGTTGTCATCCATTCATCAGCTACCTTCTGAGGCTGAACACGCGTTCATTTTTTCTGAAAGGTCAAAAGCGCTGATTGGATGCATTGAGACACATGTCATGGGTAACCGTTCCAATATCTTTATGAATCCCCTAAAATCAACTGTCATTAATGCTTATAATCATTACAATTTATTTCTCTCTCTTGCAGTTTATGTTTTCAAAATCTATTTAAACGCATTTTTCACTCTTTACACTCTTTCACTTTCACTTTCTCTACAATCTAATTGTTTTCAGTTTGCATCTCTAAAAAAACCCTTCCATTTTCTTCTCAAATTTTTTGTGTGAACATGGCTTCCTCAAGCATCCCAAATTCTAGTACTCAGAGAACAAAATCCACAGAATAATATGAAGAACCATTCAGAACTCTCCTCATGCCCATTGACAACTTATAAGTGCTTTCAGAATTGATTGTGGATTTTGAAAGTCTTCAAGAAAATGGATTCAATCTTTCTGAAGAGGTAAAGGCTCAAGGATGGAACATGTATTTTGACCGTCTTCTAGGTCCAACGTTTCCAATCCTTGTGAAGGAATTTTGGATTCATTCTTCATCCTCCAACCATCAAGTCACTTCGTATGTAATGGGGAAGAAGATAGTCATAACTGAAGACCTTATTACAAGATTGATAGGTTACATTGGTGGTGGCGTAAGGTGTATAGACATGGCTGAAAGATGTGCTGATGTTGCTTCAATTGCTAGAGAAATTTTCACTCTGGGTCTTCCCTCCAGCAAGATAAGGGATCTGAAGGACCATCACAGAATATGGGCTAAGATTATTCTGTGATGCATAAACCACAGGAAGCCAACCAACTCTCCTGACTACATAAACATTGATCAGCAGTTTCTGATCTACTTCATCTCCTAGAAGACTAAGGTGAATCTGACTCACTTGCTATTCAATCATCTGAAGACCAGTGTTAAGGAGACTAGAGAAGATGAGCACACCAAAGGGAGTGGATACCCCTTGGAAGGCTCATATCAGATATTCTGATAGAGAATAGGCTGATAGAGCATCTAACAGAAGCACAAGAAATCAACTCTTTAGAGGCAACTGATGGGAAGCCTTTGAATGCGAAGAATCTGAAAAAGATGAAGATTATTGAGAACATCAAGAAGGAACCCAGTGTTACTTCTTTTGCAACAATCACCAGCAGAAGGATTCCTCTGGATGATTTTCCTATGTTCTCAGAAATTGATTCCAAGCCTGAGATTATCGTCAGATACTTGGATGCATTTAAAGAAGATGGCACTGCACCAGGGTTAAACATCTAGGACTTGCAACAAGCGGCTCCAGAAGTTGTGCTGAAAAAGAACAAGAAAAGGAAGGCAGTAGCAGAAGGATCATCCCAGCAGACTCCCAAAGCTGCTAAAAAGAGAGGTAATCCTTCGTCTGTAACTATTTTAGATTCAGTATCTTTATCAACATCTGGGCCCTTACCTACCCATTCAGAAATTCCTACCCCACAAACGTTTGATGATTTTGACATAGGGTTTGACCCCTCAGAAACTTTAAGTCTTAGAGAATCTCACTCCTTACCTATCAATCCAAATATTGAAACAACTCAACCAGAACTTACAAAAGTTCTGTCAGATATTGAAACTTTTGACCAAAATATTTCTGCTCCCATACCAGAAAATCCAAACTCTGAAACCACTTCAGAAGCACCACAACCAGATATTTCCCTCTCTCCACAACCAGAAATACCACTACCTCCATCTCCTCAACAAGAAATTCATCCACATTCTCCATAACCTGAACAATCACAACCAGAAGTTCAAACTTCTGAGGTCCAACCTTCTGAATCCTGTGAACCAGAACCTCATAACGTTCAATCCAACCAAACTGTTGATTTTGATACCATTCCCATTCCTGGAATCACTGAACCTCTGGCCATCCGTATGCCCTTGACCATTCTGGATATTCCCCAAATTCCCTCTTCACTAGAATCAACTCCACCAAATTCCCCAACTAGTCCAATAATTATTCCAGACTCTCCCACTCCCTCACCAAAGAACAATCCAGATGACAACGCCAAAACTATCATTGATTTAACTGTTTTTGAACGTCTTGCTTCCATAACCCACAAAACAGCCATTCCAAAACCAAAACCATCTGAACCCACACCAGATGTTGGTACTAGTTTATTGATGTTTGAAACAGAAATGCAGAAGTGGATAACTTCCTTGAAGCAAGCTAGTCTTGAGATGATTAATCCTGCTGCTTCAGATTATCTTTGGACAAGTTTCAAAAAATGGATAAGTTCTGAAACTCATAAGATGCAAGAACAGAGCTACGGACAAGTTCAATAGAATTTCAGTAATCTGCTAAAAGTAATTGGAGATCAAGTTCTGAGCCAACTGCTTAAGGAAGAAGTTCTCCCTCTAGACAATGCTCCCTGGTCAGAACATCGTCCAGCAGACAAACTTCAACCAGAGTCAGAAGGTCTCATTCTGACTGATACTCTAGAGCAGATGATTCATGTAGAAGAACTGGTTCAAAAAGATGACGTTGCTGAATGCTCTGCGAAGCATCCAGTTGCTGAAGATTCTCCAGCTTCCTCCTATGAAAGGCAGACTCTGGAAGAAATGAAGAGAGCAGATATTGTTATGCAGGAAAGGATGGATAAACAGGATGATAAAATTTCGGAAATCAAGAGCATGTTAAGCAAACAAGAGGAAACCAACATCCAGATCAAGGGCTTGTTGGAAGCTTTGTTCACGCGCCTTCCTCCTCCATCTTAGATTTTCCTTTATTTTTAAAATCTGTTTATCTGTAATATTTGTTCTACATTACTGCTATTCTGAACTTCTTATCATTGCCTCTTATTTTCAATATAAATCCTTTTTAGCTCTGATTATATGTTCTTTTTGATAACTGACAAAAAGGGGGAGAAAGAATAAGATATTTTCAATAACGGATTACTGAGACATAAGTCTCAAACATTCTGAGCTACCAAAATTTCTTTCTTCTGAAAAGCTTGAACAGGTACAAAACTCTGATGAAAGACGTAGTCAAATTATGATGCTCAAGGACTCAAAGAATTCAAGGGAAGTAATCAACTCAGGGGGAGTTTTTTCTTCTTAATTCTATACTTTTTATTCTTTATTTCTAATTGAAAAATATGGTTTTTGTCATCATCAAAAAGGGGGAGATTGTTAGAACATAGTTTGATTCTACAACCCTTGATTAGAGTTTTGATGATAACAAAATAAAAAGAATAATTAAATTCAAAGATATATACAAAGAATAATTATGCTCCTTAAAATTATGTTTTGTATATGCAGAAGTTCTGCGCCTAAACAAGTACACTCTGAAGCTGATCAAAGACATCTTTACCAATATCAGCAATATGTGCTACACGCTGAAGCTACCAGATTATACACTGAAGCTTGATGACCAGAATCTGCGCCTAAACAAGTACACTCTGACTCTGATCAAAGACATCTTTACCAAGTCATCAACACTCTAAAGCGTTATCAGCAGTTAAAGAAAAGAAGACTCTGAAGCGTTATTAATTATTCAAGACAGAATTAAATGCTAACGACCTTCTTCAAACAAGATCTTCTTCAAAAGGAAAGTGTGTTATTAGCATTAAACTTGCTTTATGGACAATGTTCTTCACCTTGACTATATAAACAAGTCTGCTTGTGAAAGAAGCACGTACGTACGCACACAATAATTTTCCAAGCCTTCCAAACCACGCATATTCAAAGCTTTAGCAAATTCATTTTATTCCAAGCTTAATTTGTGTAATTATCACAGTTGTGATATACTGTTTTGTTAGAAAACAACAACACACTCCTGTTCAATTATTTGTAAAAGATTTCCTTGAGATTAACCGGCTTGTGGTTGTACTCAAGAAGACTTTAACAGTTGTTAAAGTAGCTGTTGTAATCCTTTGAGAATAGTGGATTAAGACCTCGTTGGAGAGAGGAAAAATCACCTTGACGGGTGGACTGGAGTAGTTTGAGATCAAACGAACCAGGATAAAAATACTGTGTCTTTAAGCTGTTTTTATTTGATCCAAGTTTTTTTCAATTCAACCCCCCTTCTTGTGTTTTTCACATCTTCCATTTACTCGTCTCTGCTTTCACGCAGGAATCATGACAGCCACCTATTTTTTATCCTTGATATACGGGCCAAAAATAGGAACCAATGGCTAAGCGCCAAGGGCACTATAAATATCCTCATACTTGTGAGGGTCGGGTATTCAACTCTTAAACCCTTTTTCTCTCTCACGTATCTCTACACTCTTACATACTTGAGTCATCAGAGTGTCTTGTAGGTACACCCCCACCTCTATGATTTCAGCACTACAGATGAAGCTTCTGGTCCATTAAAGGTTCTGATCACTGGTAAGATCAGTGGCGCCGTCTATGGGAAACTTATTTCCCCATATTTTCTTTCCTTGGAAACCAGAAGATCAAAACAAACTTCTAAGATTCCATCTTGGCCGGTTAAGACGACAACAACCTTTCTCACAAAACTGTCATTTCACCCGTTAGTAAGACTTACGACGACAGAGAAATGTTGTTTCTCAAAGAAAATATATCCCTGAGCAGAGATGGTCACACCGCATCTCCTTCCTCCCAAGAGGCAGAGGAAGACGACGTCCAACTCGTGGAAACCAACAAATCTAAGAAAGTCCAAGAAGAGGCACCGACAAACTTTCAGCTGATTCCGGTGCCATACGATGTCGACTCAACTATGGCGGTCCTATTTGCAGAACTCAACCAGACCAACGCTCTGATCCACTAGAAAAATAAAAGGATAGGAGCATTGGAGACAAAACGCCGTTCAAGATCTTCTCCGCAGAGACACCAGTGGTACAAATCTCACAGCCCGTCTCCCCGGCGACCAAGTCGTTGTTTAGCATCGGAAAGACCAGAAGACGCATTGATCAAGAAGCGCGACCGCACTCCTCCTTGCAAAGATCGGCGATCCCTGGTTACCAAGAAAAGAAAATCTAATCATCAATCATAAAATTGTCATTGCACTCACTAAAGCCAAAGGGCCATCCAAGAAGTGCATCTCTCTGTCGAGGTGATAATCCCCGACGAGGAAAGGACAACTATTCTCCACCGCAGTCTCCAGACTGAAGCTATGAGGACGACCCCTGCGTTTTGTTATCTCGGGCAATCATGGACACTCCCCTCCCGGTCGGGCTAGAAAAGCCTTCAAACTTGGGAACGTGTGACGTGACAACTAATCCCGATGAACACATTGAGAACATTGATGTCTTGCTCGACTATTGAGGCGTCAGAGGCACTATCAAATTCAGATTGCTCCCCACCATGTTGAGGAAATGGGCCATGATATGGTACAAGAGCCTCCCCTACGAGTCCATCACCTCTTGGAAGAATCTTGGGAAGCAGTTCTTGAGGCACTTTACAGCCTCTTGTCGCCATCCAAAATTCGAGGCGACGCTCGAGGCAATCATACATGGGAAATACTAATCCCTTCGAGCATACATCGAAAGGTTCAATCGTGAAGTTGTCCAGGTCTCAACTATAACACCCTTCTAATCCCCAATGAATATTCACGAATAATTTAATAAAAAATCAGAGTCAAGCACCAACAAGGGCGTCACATCTTCATAAAAACATCAATATAAAACATCCTGCTCTGTAACACTGGTTCTCAAAATTTAAAACAATTGTTTCTTTATAAACATCAACACACAACTTCAACCTTCGCAGCATAATTATTATCTCAACATAGTTTCATTATAACTCTTCAAGGAAAAATTCATCATTCTTAAAATATAATTCAAAACAACTCAACAATTAAAACATCTTAAACATCATGTCAACACAAGGAACATTAAGGTTCAATTCAAACATTTTCCAAAAATCCCGATGTTACATATCAGAGCAAGACCCTCTTTATTCAATATAAAGTATCTAAATAACTCCATAAAGCTATCCTTGAGTTTCTATGATTATTGCTGATTACTTGCAAGTTACCCACATATCAAGGCAACATTTCCAATCTGAAAAAGTGAGCAATCACAAATCATTATAAAAGATATATCAAATAAATATAGTAGTTACAACAAAAATCATAAAGAATTATACACATCATCATGCTTCACATATATATACTCACACTTTCATATCACTAATGAATACAAATTATATCATTGTATCATCAAATTAACATATATCATCAAACATCACTTAAGTCACAACATCATCAACATCACTTAATCAATAATCATGCAATGAAACAAATAATGTGATGCAACTTCACTGACTCATGGATGTGGTACCAAACTTCAATTATGACCGAGTCATCTTTCCTCCAAAGATCTCTGTCTTAGGATCGATTCCCTCTTGGAACCGGAGAACTTCATAAAAATTCACTCAATCCACACCATGGGATTGATGTCGTCACTAGACTAACGTCCTAACAACATCATTGGACCAATGTCCTAATATATGTCATGAATGTATGATGCACAACAACATAATAAAACATGACCACAACTAGTCAAAATGCACTATCATTCATGTAATTCATCATAATGTTACCAAACACTTCATAATAAATAATGCATCATCATAATCACATCACTTCATCATAACAAACATACATCATGTTACACCAATGCATAATCATATCATTTCATCATATCAAAAGCACTGGAAAAATACACCATATAGCTCATTTTATTCCACAGGAGTATAACCCACCGCGTTAGCTTTCTAACACTCCAAACGACACGTCGAACAGAGTCCAGAGACACAAGTTACGACCTTTCAAAGTTTCTACCAACTTCCCTCACCTGAGGCTCGCCTGGAGAAGCAAATTGCAGGCCTGAGGCTCACCCAGAGAGGCTGGGGCGAAGCACCTTTCCCCCATACAAAATTCCAAGAGCACCTTGTAACATCCCATTTTTTAAGATTTATTTATTTAAATGAATTATTAAGAATATTCGAGGATTATTGATGAATATGTGATGTTTTCCTGAGTATGATGTGTACTATGTTGTTATGTTGTGGGGTAATGAGAAGTTAAGTGAGTAAGTATTTTAGTAATTTATAATAATTAGTTAACGATTATTTAAAATTAGTTATAATTATTATTAATAATAAAATAGAGGAATAATTGATGTAGAGAAGATAAGGGCAAGGTGGTAATTGGTGAAGGTCTAAGTGAGGACAAGTTGGGCAAAAAATATTAGGGGTCCAAATGTTAAACAAGTAATAAGGGAAAATATATCATTTGGTACTGTTAGACGATATCACGTATCTAGAGGGAGGGGGTGAATAGAGGAGAAAAAAATAATTCTAGACACAAATCTAGAATTTAAAATGTTTTCAAAACTTTTTAATGCGGAAGCAAATCACTTGATAAGTCGTCTAAAACACAAATTATTGGAAACTAGGATATACAAATTATTAATATTAAATCTATGAAACAAAATTGAATAATTAATTAACACAAACTAAATTCAACAATCCACTTATTTATTGTTTAAACATAATCACTTTGCATTTCTATTTCTAAGGCTAAATAATCAATGAACTAATTTGATTGTTTGATCAAATACTTGGCGTGCAAGTGAATGTTTAGGATTTTTCCATGAGTGGTGTTGATATACAACCACTTATAATTAAAAGTGATTATAAGCTATATCCACACCTAATTCAAAAACAGATTTTGAGAGGAAATTTTTTACTATTCAATTACTAGCACAATGCTATTTGTTAAAACGATTTATGCAATTGAAAGCAAGTAAAAGCAGAAAAGTAAAAACACACAAGGAATTTGTCTACATAGTTCCCTGCTATAGTCTTTGCGTGTGGGTACATCTGCGCCTAATTCCAATGGAATTATGATAATTCTTATATGCAAAATTATTTAATACAAAAGGAAGAGATAGAGCAAAAATACAAAATTCTCCAATTTGGTGTTGATGCTCCTTCTTCCAACCTTTGATCTTCAACAAGATCAAATCAAACGATAGATGTAACCTATTCGCTGCTTAAACTACTTCCTTAAAAATATTTCAAACACTCAAAGGTTCTTTACAAAGATTTCAAACACTCCAAGGGATTTTTCACTCGAGTAAATCCGATTGCACACTATCAACACAAGATCACCGATCCTATCATCTAATTCTTGCTACTTCCTTAAAAAGATTTCAAACACTCTAAGGTTCCTTGAAAATATTTCAAACACTCAAAGGGATTTTTCACATGGACGGTTCCTTCTCGTATGATCTTGCATGAAAACCCCCAATTCAACAAATGATTTTGGAGGCGAAACCCGATGATTTTTCCTGGATGAAGACCCCTACAAATCTCAGCCCAAACCAATTGGAAATCCACAATTCTTCGTCTAGATGAAAACCCGACAGAACATCATCACAATGTAATATTGGTGTGTATGTATAAGTTGGAAGGTTGAGGAAGAAAAACAAATGTAGGCTAGTTTTATAGTATCATCAAGTTTGGAATGATGCATGAATGGGTATTTATAGATTGGAAATATTTAGGGCAAAAAGGACAAATTCGGAATAAAAGAAATTTAAAAATTGACCAAAACAGGTTTTATGTGTCGATCTCAAACTCGTATGCGTCGACACATACATTATAAAAAGAATGCACGTGTCCAACTGAAGAACTCTATGTGTCGATTTGAACAAGTCAGAAGCTACAAGCTTTAAAATATGAGTAAATGTGTCGACCTGAAATATGGATGTGTCGACACATAAAATAAAAATTTCTTCTATTTCGAAAATCTTTCAGTATGTGTTGACCTGAGGGTTATATGAGTCGACCAGTGACTTACATAGGCTTACGGGCTTAAATATTGAGTTACATGTGTCAACCTAAAAATCGAACGTGTCGACACATGCAATTCAAAAACATGCAGTAATTGTTTTCCAATGTGCTGGGTCAATTTCAAAGTAATTTTTGATGATTCCTAAGACCTATAATGTAGATTAGTGCCACAATATATAGATATATCATCCATTTTATCGATGTTCCATCTTTCTCAATTTTGACATCATGCAAAACACCTTGTATTGAAGTTGTACTCACAAACTCCCCATTTTTGATGATGGCATAACTTTCGACGATGCATTTCTTGTAATTTTCAAAGGCTCCCCATGTCTTTGTGCTTCCTATCTTCATCTTGCATATTCTTTTCCCCCTTTGACTACATCAAAAAGAAGATAGAAAACTATGAGAAGTACCAAAGTTTCCAAAGTAATTACCAAATACCAATCAGAGGAAAATTATGCACATAAGAGCAACAATTACATATCCCCATATATATGCAATGATGCAAACATTTAAATAACGGGAAAACCACATCATAACAAATGTAATGGCATGCAAAGGAAATGAAATCCAATTGGATCTTCACGATCATGTAACACTTAATAATGGAACTCTCGATGTCGCACATGCATGTGCCAACATAGCGACAACATAATATCACTACTAACATCAAAATGAAAATGTCTATCATGCAAAGTAACTATGACAACTGAACCACAGATTGCAATATAAGATAAGGGAAATAACCACAACACATGCTTGCATATTAAGAACAAATATATACAAACATGAAAGAATTAATACAAGAAGTCATTGTAAACATATAGATCAAGAACACACAATGGTTATTGTGATACGGTGGGAGAGATGACTTGGTGTTTTACGTTTTATCGCAAATGTTGCGGGTAGAAAGAGTCGCCACCTGCTTTTCTTTTATCCAAATAAAGGAAAGGGTGAAAAGAACAGGAAAGACCTTTTGAGAATTTGCTTGAGTTCGAGGGGTAGGTTATGAAAAGGGAAGGTGTTAGCACCCTTTTCATCTGTAGTTATCTATGGGCTCTTAATTGCTAGCTCACTTTAAAATGCTTTATGTTTGTGTAAGTTTAAAAATATTTTGAAAATGCCTAAGTTCGAAAAACTTCGCAATGATTCTCGTATCGTTGAGAATGTATACAAAGTGTTGGTTTTGAAAATATTTGTTGAAAGAGAATGTTTGGAAACATGTCTTGAAAATGCCAATGTAAGGCAATTTTGTAATGATTCTCGTATCGTTGAGAATGTATACAAAATGTTTGTTTGAAAAGTATTTTGAAAATGTGAAGTGTGGAAATATTTTTTTAGTTTATGAGCAAGAAATTATGAGCAATCTACCTACTCAAAAAGTCTTTGTTCTTTTCCTCCTCCTTTAAATAATTCTATTTTACCATTGATTGGTAGAGAGTCATATCATTGGATGTGAGGGACAGGCGTGGGTCATTGTACAGTCATAGAATGAAACTTGTAGTATGTTTTAGCAATTGTCGTAAGGGACTAAAATCATTTATCGAAGGCAACATTTGAAGGGTCATCGAGGGACTACGATCTTTTAATTGAGGGTCTTTGCTAAAAAATCTCACATTTGAGGGACATGACTGTTTTTATCCGAGGAAACAAGTGTGGGTTGCCCTAGAGGTGCATGTGTGCAAAGTGTGTTGTTTTTCAAGTATTTTATCTTGAATTAGGGTTGTCTAATGTTTGATTTTAAATCTTGCCATGCAAATCCTAATTACTATTAATAAGGAAAGTGATAAATTATGGAATTTAAACGTCCTACGCTATTACAACGCTTTGGGAATGGGGGGTACAAGTTTTTAAATAGGGGGAGGAAAGCAATAAAGCCTTAATTATCTATTACAAACCATATACATGAATAATGATAAAATATACAAAATGTAAAGATGAAGAAGAGATTGTTTTTAGGGTTTTTGATTAAAAAGGTTTTAGAGATTAACCTAATTAAACTAATTAATTTTAGGGTTAAATATACTTTACCCCCTTGCAATAGTAGAGACTTTTGATTTACCCCCTATTAAAAAAAATTATTTCCGCCCGTTAACAAATATAGATTCTCAAACAAAAAACCCTGTACCCCAAGATTCTCCATGAGTTTCATACGTGGCATTAGATTCTTTGCTGACCGTGTTATTAAAATCTATGCTGGAATGTTTGTGTCTATTACAAATAAAATGAGTTGATGCAAGTTATTATGAGTCGATGCAAACTGATACTACAGCATATTACAGAGCCAACCATTTTACATGAGTCGATACATAACACGTATGTGTCGACACATATTTAACTGAATTTTTGATTTTTAAAGATAAAACGTGTTATGTATCGATGCATGAAGTTATGTATCGATGCATACAAGTTGAAAAATGTTGTCCAGGGACATCAACATATCATGTGTCAATGCATGAAGTTGTGTATCGATGCATAAAGGTTGAAAATTGTATTTCAGGGGCATCAACATGTTATGAGTCGATGCGTAGGATGGATGTGTCGACTCATACTGAAGAAAAATCATTTTTATGATTCTTTGCTTAAGTATGTGTCGATGCAAAGCTCTTTGTGTCGACTCATAAAAGTGTATTATGTGTAAAACACATTCTTAACTTTTTTTAAACATGTTATACTATATTTTTACAATGCACACATATAGATAAAATCATTTTTAACATTCATTGATTATTTTACACATATTTGCTATCATTCAAAAATAATTATGTGAGGGGGTTGCTCACAAAGGATTCATTAAATGAAGGCATAAGTAGAACAAAATGCCAATAACATTATAAAAGGGCATAACAGCCTCTGGAGTTTTATTTTTTCACTGGACCTCTTTCTCACTGGACTGACATCTTTCACTTTCAATTTTTTCTTGCCTCTGTTGTCTGGTTTACCAACCACAGCAGAACATTGTGTCGTGTTTACTTCATGAATGCTTGAAATGAAATCATCAATTATGTCGCCAAAATAGTCAACTGGTTCATTGGTTGCAGTTTGAGTTGTAGCATGGGGTACTGCAGTTTGATTTCCACCAGCTTGTGTTGCAATTTCAGTTGTAGTATGGGGTGCTACAGTTTGAGTTCCACCAGTGGTTGCTGCAATTTCATTTTCATTTGCTGTAGTTTCAGTTTCAGTTTAAGTTTCAGTTGTACCTACTTGACCTTCCTCTAAAAAAATTAAACACATTACTTGTTAGTTCAAAATACATGATATGTTAGTTCAAAATACATGATATGTCAGTTCAAAATACACACTAATAATTCCTTTCTCTTTAGTCAATTAGTATCTTGTGTTGTGCTTTTACATGTTTGAGCATTGTGACCAAATTTGTCACACCTAGTGCATCTGTAAGATACACTTGAAAATCTTCTCCTTCTAGCACCCTCTTCACCACACTCCCTTATCCTTAACTTTCTTGGTCTTCCTGGACCTTTCTTGTACATAGGGGGTAAAATCTCATTTGACTGAACTTCTGGCCACATTTCCTCACCATTAATTGGACTCACAGAAAAACTATAGCATATTGCATATTTGTTTCTATAATAACAGTGATCAACAAAATCCTCTGGATTTTGTTGCCTAAATCCTAAAGCAACAACAATATGCCTACAAGTAATACCAACTAAATCTAATAAATTACAAGTACATGATCTCTTAGATATGTCAACTATAAATTCCTGAATGTTATAGGAATGGGGGACTTAGAATTTTTCATCCATTGCCCAAGTTGGCAGCCATTAACCACTAAATATAACCTCATTATCAAGTCTTTTTCTAGGAATTGGCATAACCTTATGAGGCCATTTTTTAAGCTTCATGGCAGAAGTAGAGCATTTGTTCATTAGATAATTCCTAATCCACTCACACATTGTTAAAATTGGTTTATCCCTAACACTTAATATGGTGGCATTAAAGGACTCAGAAATATTGTTCATAAGAACATCACACTTAGGGTAGAAACTGAAAGTATACTTACACGAAACCTTTGGAGGAACACCCATCAACCAAGTCTAAGCATTGTGATATTCTAGCTTTAGCTTATTCATCTTTTGTAACCATCCCTGATAGTATGTAGACTTTGTATCCCCCATCATTAGATCTCTAATCAAAGCTCCACCTCTAAACCTTTTCTTGAAATTTGCGTAAAGATGCCTTAAACACTGCCTATGCTCTATCCTTTGAGACATATACTCAAACACATCTACCAAAGCTCTAAAACATTGCATAATATCAGTCCAAAGTAAAACCTGCATAACATCAGTGCAATGTAAAACCTGTATAACATTAATGCAAAGTAAAACCTACATAACATCAGTGCAAAGTAAAACCTGTATAACATGTAACTTATTAACAAAAAATGTATACCTTTTGTTGATCAAATATAAACATGAATCTCTGCTCCTTGCCTACATCTATCATTAGCAAATTAAGAAACCACCTCCAGCTTTCTTTAGTTTCAGTCTCAAATACCCCAAAGGCCAAAGGAAAATATTGATCATTTGGGTCCCTACCCACAATAATTAATAACTGACCCCCATACTTTGTTTTTAGATGACAACCATCCACCCCAACAAAGGGTCTACAACCATTAATGAAACCCTTTTTACAACCATCAAAGCAAAAATAAAAGGAACCAAACCTTGGCTGCATAAATGGTCTTGGTCTTTCTAAACTGATACTCAAACTGTTCCCAGGATCCACTCTATGTAATTCTGTAACATATTTCCTTAAATTTGCATACTGTTTGTCCGCATCCCCTTCAAGCATCTCCTTGGATATGAGTTTAGCCTTCCATGCCCTATCCACCGTGATGCCCACATAATAATTTTTCCCCAAGTCTTGAATTATATCACAGATCCTGATATTATCAGAGGTTTGCATTTTCTTCAACACTGCCTTAGCCACCCACCTAGAACTTGCAGATTTGTTGTCTAAAACCCTAACACATGTATGTTTGTTAACTATGGTTTTTATAGCATAAGTGAGCTTATGACCCACTTTGGAGCACAACATTAAAAACCCACAATTGGCCCTGCATACTACCCTTACTCTGTCACTTTCATTTTTCACAAATGTAATTTCCCTCCCATTTAATACGGACCACTCGCGGATGGCATATCTAAAATCATCTAGGGAGTTGAATTGCATACCCCACTGAAATTTAAAATCCTTATTTAAATGCTCTTACCTAAACTTTTCAAACTTTGGCACTTTCCCTTTATCACTATCAGATAAATCTGGGTCAGAGCTATTCAGCTCATCACTCACATACTCTTCATCCTCACAACTTTTCTGTGTGGACCCACTCATAAATTCAGCAACAGAAGGGCTCTCGTTGATGGATTTAGTTACATCAATCCCTTCAAAACCATCTAGAATAGCAGTGGCCCATTCATCCTCACTATCACCCAACCCTTCTACAAAATTGTCATCACATCCATCCATCTCAACATTCTCATTGACACACCTTGGACTACTTGCTGAGGCTCCAATATGAGTAACATCATGCTCCATGAAAATTTCCTCGTCTAGTTAGGCCGCACACGCGTATGCAGCGGAATCATAAAAGCCATCATCCTTCCTAATCTGGAAATAATTTTCATCTATTTCACGAATTAAAGTCCATGTTCTATAAGTTCCCTACTTGTAACCCCAACCGGTAACCAACCCATGGATTCTAAGCATTGTAAACTGATCCAAGTGGAGATCCGAAACTAAAGTACTTACACCCCCTCTGTAAATCGTAACCCCATTGTTCAACATTACAAACTCACCACCATGATAGAACACAACAATGAACATATGCTTATTCTGAAAACATTTGGGCAAACATTCAAAAACTAAGATTTCACTGTATGTAGCACTAAACGAACAAACAACTGAAAGAACATACCTTATCAGCATCAACAGAAGCGCCTCCTTCCCCGTGCTTCTTCGGTTGGCTTGAATGTTTCGCCTTCTTGGAGTGCTTCTTCTTCACTGCTAATTTCTTCCACATGGTGAGCTTGGTAATTTTGTTTGATATTGAACCCTAGATTTTCCAAGGGATTAATCAGAAAACTAAATATTTGTAATAGACACAAACATTCTAGCATGACTTTTAATAACACAGTCAACAAAGAATCTAATGCCACGTAAGAAATTCATATGGGATTCTTGGGGTACAGGGTTTTCTGTTTAGGAATCTATATTTGTTAAGGGGTAGAAAGAATTTTTTTTTAATAGGGGGTAAATCAAAACTCGCTACTATTGCAAGGGGGGTAAAGTATATTTAACCCTTAATTTTAATCACAAGAAAAGTTAATTAATTTAACATAATCTAAAATCTAAGTTAATTGAATTTTAAGAAGAAAATAAAACCTAAGTCTATATAGTTTGTTTAGAAAATAATTTGAATATTAATATTAATTTAGAAAAAATATTTTAAAGTATAGAAAACAAGCAAAATCTAATTCTAAATATTAACAAAAATAAAACAAATGTTTAAACTAAAAGTTTTTTTTAAATTTAATTATTTAAAAAAATATATTTTTATATTTTTGGGTTAAATAAAAATAAATAAATAAATAAATGAAATATATAAAATATAAAAGAAAATAAAAATAATTGGGCTGGGACTTTGAAAAGTAAACAGGAGGTTTAAAAAGAATATGGGGCGCTAGGCCCAAAAAATATTTTTGTTCAAGTCAGAAAATAAAACAAAATGGGCCTAGTTATTGAAAAGTAGTTTGGGGTGTGAAGAAGTAAAAATAAAAAAATAAAAAGGCCCAGGTCAGGAGGCCCAGGCGCCTTGTTTGTGATCCAGTGTTGTTAATTTCTTGAGGTGTATCATGGAATACACATGTGGTGCGTTGGATATGCTTGCTTACACATCTGATGGTGATGGCATGAATTCCATGGTAGGCGCGCATGGCTTGTATGTATGGAATATGAAAGAATAAAATGTAAAAAACCAAAAGGACCGCTGGGGCTCGAACCCAGGTTACAAAGGTCATAAGCGCGCGCTTTAACCACTGGGGTGGTGATACATATGGTAGTTAAGATAACACTTATTAAATATGTAATGAACTCATTTCTGACTATGCTTCATCTTCTTCCTCGCGCCAAAAGTTTCAACACCATTTTTGAATTTTGTAACTTCCTCATTTCTCAACCATTTGCAAAAGTATAAACATGAAACTTGCTCCATTTTTTAATACGAACTCAACCATGTAAGCAACTTAAACTATAAATCAAATATGAACATTAACTTCTGTTGGTACCAAAATTCGAACTCAAAATTCGCATAAATGAAAACTAAAGGCATGGTTAGCTTCAGGGCTATGATGTCTACGTTTTTCATTCACAAAATAACCATTAATGATGCTTGTAGAGAGAGTTCAAAGTTGAGAAAATTGACCTTAAAATTGGAAATCGTGTATGGAGTTTGAGCACTTCTGGAGGTGTGGTGATGATCAGAATAGCTTCGTTGGACTCCAAGGAAGCTAATGCAACTCTTACTTTGTGCTGGGAGTGCCTGGATCGTGTTGGAGAATTTAATGCGCAGTTTTATTTTTGAGTTTGGAAGATGAGGAAGATGATGTTACATTTGTGAAACAGGGGTGGGGATGAGTTGTTTATGATTTATAGATTCTTTGTAAATGATTATAAGTGAAAACACATGATGGATTTGGGTGTTTGAAGTTTTTGGTCAGAAATGCCAACAATGGAGGTTTGTGTGCAATTATGAGTTTTAAGGAGTTTGAGTGAGTTTGAGGGATATTAAATTCGTGTCTTAGCTTGTAAATAGTGTATCTATTTATATAGAAGAGGTTTGGAATGCTCAAGTTGATCAAAATTCAAAATCACATGTTAAGCTCAACATGTGATTTTCTTGAAAAATCAAGTTTCAATGCGTTGTACCTTTGATCATAGAGTGATTAAACACTTTAATCACAATGCTTATGACCTTGTAGATGGAGTGTGATCATAGGGAACAAGTGAGAGGCTCAATAATTGACTTTGTGCATAAAGCTTGCTTTTCAAGAATGGTAATGTTAACTTTCTCCCCAAAATAGCAAATTGACTAGGACAATGCTTAAACCACTTGGATCATAGCTCAAACAATTGTGTAATCCATTAATTATGGATAGATACACAAGTTAGAAGGCATGCAAAGAAAGATTATGCAGCATAACATTGAGATTGGATTATGTGTTCATCAAGAAAATGACTTGTAATTTAGGAATGAATGCCCAACTTCACCTCTTCGATTCTCTTAGCTCAAGAATGATCTCTTCAAGTTCTTGGAAATTTTGGAAAACTTGAAACATTGTATACAACCTTCATGTTGACCACTTTGGATAAATCATCTTGTAGCTTGGTGCAAATTGGCCAAGAAGTTAGGACAAAAATCTGCCTAAACTTGCTAAAACTTTCACTAAGTGTTTTATGAAAAATGTCATGACTTTATGAGCTTATATCTTCAAATCCAGGCATTTTTTGGATATCAAACCTAAGGGAAAAGTTGTAGAATTCATCAAGATCTACAACTTTCATGTTGAAATTTTTCCTTGAATCATCTTGCATTTTGGTGAAAAATTGTCATGAAGTATTGAAACAATCAAGGTTGAAAACACTTATAATTTTTCTAAGTCTTTGAAATCTTGACTTTTTTGTTGACTTTTTGACTTTCTTGATTATTGATGATCATGTTTGATATTTTTGAATGTCTTGATGAATTTTATCTTTGAAATTTAATGTTGACCAAAAAGTCAAAATTTAACTTTTTGCGTATTAGTTGACTTTTCATCAGTTGATCAAATTTCAACTATCAATCCATTGATCTTGAGAAATGATTTAAGCCATGAAATTAGGTCAAAATGTTGTTTTTGAGTCCTTGAGATCATGTTTCAAGCCATTAGGTCATGTACTAGGTTAGAAGTCACTGATCAGACATTCTCAGTAAAAACCCTAATTTTGACAAATTTTCCCCTTTGATGATTTGAGTGCTTTTCTTGAGGCATTGTGATCAAACCTTGGTAAATTGATAAATATCACTTCAAAATGTTGATGTTGTCCAAAAATCATGAAGTTTGACTGTATATTGACCACAATTGACTTTTTACCCAATATAGTTAATTTTCAGTCATCTGAGCAATTGACTGAGCAAATTTGTGATGCAAGGCTTGAAACTTGGTATGAGCAATCTTGAAGACCTATAGTGAACCATGAAAGTAATTTTAGGCATAAAAAGTCCAATTTTCCTTGAGAAAATCAAAACTCTAATTTGGAGGCTCAGTGCTTAGGAGGTGAGCTTATCTGATCAAACCCTTGAGAACCTTTGAGCATTTGAGATCTTTGGTGAGAAATGTCTTGATAAAAGAGAGGGAAAATTTTGGGGTACAATAGCTGCCCCTGTTCAATATTCTTAAACCTGATGATTTAGATTTCCTTGTTCGCCATTCGTGACATGGGGGTAGAAGATGATTGAACACTTAAGTGCCCAAAAATTTGCACTCGCTTGTGCACGAAGTAAAACAGTTTGTTGATTATATCGGGAATGGGCTTAGAGATTCCATTTAGAGAGGTGACATAAATTTGTCAGAGATGGGCTTATAGATTCCATCCAAAGTATTTGTTGATAGAGAAATTATACTAAGTCTATGCTCGACTTTAACTAGGAGAAGTATCAGAATAAATCTTTGGTCGATTTAATCTGAGCCAAAAAAGGTCTATGGAGAGAAGTATACGAACAAATATTTGGTCAATTTAATCCGAGCCAGCAGAGGTCTTTAAATATTTAACTGAGAGAATTATCAGAATAAATCTTTGGTCAATTTAATCTGAGCCAGAAAAAGGTCTACTGAGAGAAGTATTAGAGAAAATCTTTGGTCGATTTAATCTGAGCTAGCAGAGGTCTTTAAATCTTTAACTAAGAGAAGTATTAGAATAAATCTTTGGTCGATTTAATCTTATCCCGAAAAAGGTCTATTGAGAGAAGTATCAGAGAAAATCTTTGGTCAATTTAATTTAAGCTAGCAGATGTCTTTAAATCTTTAACTGAAAGAAGTATCAGAATAAATCTTTGGTCAATTTAATCTGAGCCAGAAAAAGGTCTACTGAGAGAAGTATTAGAGAAAATATTTGGTCGATTTAATCTCAGCCAGCAGATGTCTTTAAATCTTTAATTGAGAGAAGTATCAGAATAAATCTTTAGTCAATTTAATCTGAGCCAGAAAACATTCTACTGAGAGAAGTATAAGAACAAATATTTGGTCGATTTAATCTGAGCCAGTAGATGTCTTTAAGTCTTTAACTGAGAGAAGTATCAAAATAAATCTTTGGTCGATTTAATCTGAGCTAGAAAAAGGTCTACTGAGAGAAGTATCAGAGCAAATCTTTGGTCGATTTAATCTGAGCCAGTAAATATGTTTAAATCTTAAACTGAGAGAAGTATCAGAATAAATATTTGGTTGATTTAATTTGAGCCAAAAAAAGGGTCTACTGAGAGAAGTATCAGAATAAATCTTTGGTCGATTTAATCTGAGCTACCAGAGGTTTGAAGGGAGTGTTCATCATGTAGATATTTGCCCCATCTTTTACAATCTACTTTGAGGTTTTATTGATGATATCGGTTTGTTGATTGATATTTCCTGAAAAGGTAAAGAGTTAGTTATATACAATGTCATGATGTATGAAATGCATTGTGCAATCGTGTTCTCAAAATAAATGAGATTGTGCTATATGCATTTTGTATGCATATGTTATTATGAATGAATGTGCAATGTTGTTGAAGTGTATTTGTCTTGGAAAATAAATCCCTGACTATTGTTAGGGATGAAGCGTATGTGTATCTTCAATCTTGTTTATAATGCTTCTGATGGGGATTCCTGGTTACTTGTTTGAGGAAAATCTACAGGGGATGTATTCATTTCTGTTTGAGGAGTAAAGTTTAGGAACATTGGTCGTCTGTTGCTCTACTAAGGAATTTATTTCTTATATACCCTGACCGGGGATACAAGAGATGGTTAAACTTCCAACTCGTTTGGGGAGGATAAAGTTAACTGGTATCTGGTCGGATTCTAAGCTTCACAACAACTTTTTTGGGGATAATGATGACTTTACTAGGGAGAATAATTTTGTCAGCAATTTGTAGTAACCTGAGGAGTAGACTCGAGCTGGAGAATTTGTAGGTTGTTGGGGAAATAAACCATGTTGTTGGTGTAATGATCTACTGAAGAAACCAATTCTCTTAAGGGAATTGAATTTGATAAAGAGAATAAAATCCGTAGGGGCTCCCTTTTTTTCCAGTTTTGGAGGACCAAACACAACTGGGGAAGAGAATTTCATGAAGTGTATTGATTGGAACTTCGTAGGTTGGTGATATTGCCGGGAAAGAGACTATACTTCTTTATTTGCTAGAGTGATCTGCCAGGGAGATTGTGGGGAATGTACCCTTATTTATGAAGACTATCCTGTGGGGGATAATTTCATAGAAGTGGCTCTGGCGACTTCACTAGGGTTAACCTTATGAAAGGGATTCTGTGGGGATTTATGGACAGCTTAAGTGTCATCCTGATTGCTAGAGTTTTAGGTAAATGTTTAATCACGTTCTTATGCATATATTTGTTAACAATGAATCATGTTCATATGCATATGTTCATTCAATTTTATAGTTTTCCTATAAATAAGCGATTTTGTACAAAGAGACGGAAATCCTAGTAAGAGGAAGTGGTCGTGAAATGAAAAGAATATAAAGTGAAAACAAAATGTATAGCCAGGTGGAAGTGATCTCATTAGGTTACAACTTTTCTATTTCCCCTATGTCTTCGAACATCTCGTCCTTTGCCATTGGAAGAAGTTGATTGCACTGACTTTGTACCATTTGGACTTTTGACCTTGGTAATAAAGTTGGCTATAAGTGATCTGACGGGACATAGTCGTACACTTTAATCCCTAATTTTTGCCTGGACCACCCTTTCGGGTTTTCAGTCCACCAGGATACCCTTTTTTGCCCAAGCTGCCTTTTCAAGTTTTCGACTTGCCGAGTGTTCAATCTTTTGTATATATCCATTACTTTTTCCCGAACCCTTTTGGTTCGCTGGGATGCCCTTATTTTTTTCTAGGTATGTCAACCTAGCAGATCATTCTTATGCGTAGTATTTTTTTAATATGTTCACGTTCATAGGGTGCGGGAAATCTTCGCCATCCATAGTGGTTAGCATCATAGCACCGTCCGATAATACTTTCTTGACAATAAATAGCCCTTCGTAAGTGGGGTCCATTTGCCCCTAAGATCGTGTTGTGGTAAACTGGTGTGCTTTATTACCAATTCACTGGCCTGGTATACTCGATGCTTGATCTTTTTGTTGAATTCCTTGATCATACATTTTTAATACATCTGGCCATGACAGATAGCCACAAGCCTTTTCTCGTCAATTAGATTCAACCGATCCAACCTAGTCTGAATCCACTCGTCTTCGTCTAAGTCATCTTCTTTCATAATTCTTAGAGAAGGGATTTGGACTTCGATTAGCAGGACAACTTCCATGCCATATACCAAAAAGAAAGGGGTTGCCCCAATTGATGTACGCGCCAAAGTACGATAGCCATGAAAAGAAAATGGTAACATCTCATGCTAGTCTTTATAGGTCACCACCATCTTTTGAATAATCTTCTTTATATTCTTGTTGGCGGCTTCCACTGTGCCATTCATCTTAGGTCTGTATGGATAAGAGTTGTGATGCTTGATCTTGAACTTTATGCAGAGTTCAGAGATCATGGAGTTGTTTAGATTGGTACCATTGTCAATGATGATCCTCTCAAGGATATCATACCAGTAGATGAGGTTATGCTTGATAAACCAAGCTACGACGTTCTTGGTAAATGAGGCAAATGAAGCTGCTTCAGCCCACTTGGTAAAGTAGTCAATGGCAACAAGAATGAAACGATGTCCATTAGAGGCAATAGGCTTGATTTCTCTGATCATGTCAATGCCCCACATTGCAAATGGCCTAGGAGCAGTCATGACATTCAAGTGAACTGGAGGCACGTGAACCTTATCAACATAAATTTGGCACTTATAACAAGTCCTCGAGTGGTGGTAATAATCTGTTTCTATAGTCGACCAAAAGTAGCCAGCTCTCAGAATATTTTTGGCCATAGTGTGTCCACTAGAGTGAGTTCCAAAGATACCTTTATGCATATCCTCCATGATCTTCTCTGCTACCTTCTTGTCCATACAGCGGAGCAGAATTGAATCATGGTTTTCCTTGTATAAGATCCCATTGCTCAGGAAGAATTTGGCCAAGAACCTCCGTAGGAATTTCTTATCGTTGATTGACGCCCCTTTAGGATACTCTCGAGCTTTGAGATATCTTTTCACCTCATGAAACCAAGTTTTCTCCTCTACATCATCAGTGTCAATATCCAAGCAGTGTGCTGGTTCGTCAAATCTTTCCATAATAATTCGAGGAGCTTCGTTGTCCCATCCGACCTTGAACATAGAAGACATGGTAGCTAAAGCATCTGCCAACTGATTTTCTTCCCTTAGAATGTGTTCAAAGGTAACCTCTTCAAAGTACAGGATCAAGGTTAGCACAAGCTCTTTGTAAGGGATAAGATTTTGATGTTTTGTATCCCACTCTCCTTTAACTTGACTGATGACCAAAGCTGAGTCTCCATATACACTTAAGAATTTGATTCTTAAGTCAATAGCAGCTTTAAGACCTAGGATGCATGCTTCATACTCGGCCATATTGTTGGTACAGTCAAAGCAAAGTCTGGCAGTAAAAGGCGTATGACAACCTTCAGAAGAAATGATCACAACACCAATATTGTTACCAAGTGTGTAAAATCAAGCTTCTCAAATTCACTTTTGTTTTGATGAAGACAAACCATTTTGACAAGAAGGCAAATATTATTGATCAAGCTAAAAGCATATGTGGATAAAGTCTTTGGTTCAAGCACTTAGCAAATTTCAAGGTATAATGATAATACTTACTTTGAACTTAAGATATAGATGCTCAATGGTCAAAAGAAATATTTTATATTGTCCAAATCTTTACTCAAGTTTTTCTAAGCAAAAATTCAATTTTCACTTGAGTGCAATCGATTTGCATATTGGTGCAATAGATTGCATGCTTCAATTTTTCAAAACATTTGCTACTATTTCTAAGTGCAATCGATTTGCATGTTTGTGAAATCGATTGCTCTCAATTAATTTTTGCTACTGACTTCAAGTGCAATTGATTTACACACTTGTGGAATCGATTTCACACTCAAAATGTTTGAATTTCTAGCTCTTGAAACCCCGTGTAATCGATTTACACAAGGGTGCAATCGATTGCATGCTGAACGATTTTGAAAAATAGCAGCTTTACTCATGACTGTTCATAACACCAATTCATGAAAACCTTTCACTCAATCTTGGCAATTGTTCATGATTCATTTACAAAATTTTATGCTATTTTAAAAGGGTGCTATGAACATATAAATACTCATTTTCAAAATCATTTAAGTACATCTTCCAATCATATTTTCTGAATTTTCAAAAATCAAACTCAAGCTGTTATACATTTTCATACACAAGTTTTCTGCACACTTTCACATATTGTCAACCAGAAAAATTTGAGCATTATATATCTTGAGTCATTGTATACTATTATCATTGTAAGAGAAGATCAATTCATTTATTAAATCACTCAAAGTGATCATTACTACTCAAACTCACTCAAATCAAATATTGTTATATACTTGCTTATTTTTCAGGATTGTTGGAAATAAGTTCAAGTGGTTTTATAAATCTTATTTTTCCAGGATTGTTGGATACAAGTAAAGTCACTTTGAGAGGATTATTATCATTGTTGACATAGTGAAAATACAAGAGGATTGTTCTTGGTCCAAGAGGATTGTTCTTGGTTATGGGTAGTTCTTGTTTAAGTTTGCCACAATAAGGAAATCTCTTTCATGTTGAAAGGGGGCTGGAGTACTCTCGGACTGTGAGGGGAACCAGGATATATCGCTTGTGTCTCTTTATTTCTCTACACTTTACTCTTTCATAAACTCACCATAAACCAGAAAAATAATATCCACCATCACTAAAACCATAAAAATTTCAAAGTACCTAATTCACCCCCCCTCTTAGGCTCACTTCATACTTACAATTGGCATCAGAGCATGTTATAGGTAACCTATTTCTAAAAGATCCAGAATGGCTTCTGCAAATCAAAATCCCATTTTCAGAGATGGTGGTAGTAACAACAAGCCTCCTCTATTTTGAATTTTGGAAAATACTTATAAAGGCACATCTAGAAGCACAAGGAGAAGAAATATGGGATGCCATTGAGAATGGTCCATTTATTCCTATAACAGTAATCAATGGTGCTGGCTCATCAAAGCCTAAAGATGCATGGGACGGAGATGATAAGAAGAAGGTTCTCTATGATAAAAAGGCAATAAATTTTCTTCAAGGTGCACTTAGCATGGATGAATTATTTCGTGTCTCGGCATGCAAAACAGCGAAATAAATATGGGATACCTTGGTACAAACTCATGAAGGAACTATTGAAGTTAAAAGATCAAGACTAAATACCTTGATTCAAGAATATGAATTATTTCGAATGCATCCCGGAGAAACCATCCTTGACTTGCAAAAGATATTCTTGCACTTGATAAATCATCTAAGTGCTCTTTGTAAGACTTTGACGAATGATGAACTAAATCTGAAAGTACTTAGGTCCTTAACTAGGGAATGGCAACCAAAGGTAATGGAAATTTAAGAAAAGAAAAGTCTCTCCTCAATGACTTCCGCAAGGTTGTTTGGAAAACTTCAAGAATATGAAACAGAACTCGGAAGACTTGAAAAGCATGAAAATCAAGAGAAGAAATCCAAGAATATTGCCTTAAAGATTGATTCCAAGGAAGTTGAAAAGGAAGACAATCCGGAAGAAGATGAAAATTTCATGCTTCTTGTTAAAAGGCTTGGTAAGTTTTTTGGTAGAAATGACAAATCCCTTTCTCATGCAAAAAGAAAGAAACAATTCAAGAAAAGGGATGCTTCCACATCAACACAAGAAGTCACATGTTATGAATGCGATAAGCAAGGTCATATCAAGTCGAATTGTCCAAAACTCTCCAAGAAAGGTGGCTACAAAAGCAAAAAGGAATTTAAGAACAAAAAGTCCTATGTTTCATGGGAGGATAATGAAATAATTTCTTCATCCGACTCCGATAGTGATGAAAGTGCAAATCTAGCACTGATGGCCTCACACCATTCCGATAATGAAGATGATGAGGTTAGTAATGAATTTTCTATTTTTGATAGTGATGCACAAGGTTCTATAGATGAACTATTAAATGAATGCAAAATTCTGTATAAAACTATTTCATCTTAAAAGAAACAAATTTCATCTTTAGAAGAAAAATGTGAAACTATGGAAAAAGATTTCAAAGAAGAAAAACAAAAATTAAGTGACGAACAAAAACAGAATTTTGTATGCAAAAATTATGAATCAGTCTCTTTCCAAATTACCCAATTAAAAAGAGTTACTGAAAGATATGAAAAAGGTCAAATTGGATTGGAAGGTGTTCTTAGCCAACAAAGATATTCCAATGATAAAAGTGGACTTGGATATTCAAAGTTTTCAAAACCAAGTTCTAATAAAACTATATTTTTTAAGGCTACTGATCAATCATCCAAAGATAAAGTGAACAAACCTAAAATAGTTCATCACTATCCTAAAAGTAAAACATTTCCTAAGAAGAAATCTTATCCTTCTAGATATAGAAGTAACTTGGAACCTACTTGTTTTTATTGTGGTATTAAAGGCCATACACCTAATGCTTGCTATGTCAGAAACTTTAGTGTGGCAAGTGGGAATTATGTATGGGTAAAGAAAGGCACTAATCATGAAGGACCCAAAGCAACTTGGGCACCTAACAAAACCTAATTTGTTTTGCAGGTATGCTTGAATACCACATGCATATGACGGGAGACATAAACCAATTTTCAAATATAGTTCTAAAGGCCAAGGGCTTTGTCACTTATGGAGACAATAATAAGGGAAGAATTCTTGGCAAAGGCAAATTTGGTGCTCCACCTTTCACATCCATTGAAGATGTTCTTTATGTTGAAGGACTAAAGCACAATCTTCTTAGTAATAGGCAACTTTGTGACAAAGGCTTCAAGATCAAGTTCACCAAAGATGAATGCTTGATAGAAGGCGAAGTCACACATGCGGTTATACTTAAAGGTAAAAGAATCAATAATATATTCATGATTTCCCTTGATGATCCATATTTGAAGGTAAAATGTCTCATGGCGAACAATGATGATTCATGGATGTGGCACAAAAGAATTGCTCATATTCACATGGAACACTTGAATAAACTAATCAAGCATGATCTTATCATTGGGTTTCCTAAGAGAAATTTTGTCAAATATAGACTTTGTAATGCTTGTAAAAAAGGGAAACAAACAAAATCAACTTTCAAATCTAAGAATATGGTGTCTACTACAAGGCCACTGCAATTGTTGCATATGGACTTTTTTGGTCCATCAAGAACAAGAAGTTTTGGAGGTAATGTATATGCTTTGGTTATTGTTGACGATTTCTCTAGATATACTTGGACATTCTTTTTAGTGCAGAAAAGTGATGCATTCAAGGCGTTCAAGAAGTATGCTAAACAAATTCAAAATGAGAAGTCTCTAACAATTTCCTCCATAAGAAGTGATCATGGCGGAGAATTTCAAAATGCTCTATTTGAAGAATTTTGTGGAGAACATGGAATATCTCACAACTTCTCGGCACCAAGGACTTCTCAACAAAATGGAGTGGTGGAAAGAAAGAATAGGTATCTTGTAGAGCTTGCAAGAACGATTCTTAGCGATTCAAATCTTCCAAAATATTTTTGGGCGGATGCGGTGAGCACAACATGTTTTGTTAGCAATAGAGTTAACATAAGACCGATCTTGAAGAAAACTCCATATGAACTTTTCAAAGGGAGGAAACCAAACATTGCTTTCTTTCACATTTTTGGGTGCAAATGCTTTGTCTTAAACAACGACAAAGATAACCTTGGTAAGTTTGATGAAAAATCTGATGAAGGTATTTTTCTTGGCTACTCTCTTTCTAGTAAGGCATATAGAATTTATAACAAAAGAACTTTAATAATTGAAGAATCAATGCATGTATCTTTTGATTAATCTAACCCCTCCAAGGAGGATAATATCGTTTGTAATGATGATGATGATGATGAAATACTAGAAGGTCCTCAAGAAAATACTTCCAAATATCAACCAATTCAACAAGAAGAATCACTCCAACAAGAATCAAATTTCAATGATCTACCAAAAGAGTGGATAACTCATAGAGATCATCCTATCGATAAAGTAATTGGTGATATAAGTCAAGGTGTGACAACAAGACTAAATCTCAAAGATGCTTGTCTAAACATGGCATTTGTCTCTCAAATTGAACCTTCCAAAGTTGATGAAGCCTTTGGCGATGACCAATGGATAATTTCTATGCAAGAAGAGTTAAATCAATTTGAAAGGAATCAAGTTTGGGAACTTGTCCCTAGGCCAAGCAACAAACACATTATTGGAACAAGATGGTTGTTTAAAAACAAACTTGACGAAAATGGAATAATTGTTCGGAACAAAGTAAGGTTGGTAGCACAAGGCTACAATCAAGAAGAAGGAATATATTTTGAAGAAACTTTCGCTCCGGTTGCAAGGTTAGAAGCTATTCGTCTTTTACTTGCCTATGATTGTTCATTAAATTTTCATCTTTTCGAAATGGATGTCAAAAGTGCATTCTTGAATGGATATATCAATGAAGAAGTCTATGTTAAGCAACCCCCGATGTTCAAAGATTTCAAGAATCCATCTCATGTATTTAAATTAAGAAAAGCTCTCTATGGTTTGAAACAAGCACCAAGGGCATGGTATGATCGGCTAAGTAACTTCCTATGCGAAAAAGGTTTTGAAAAGGGTAAAGTTGACAAGACATTGTTTATCAAGAAAATCAAAGGTGACACTTTGCTAGTTCAAGTCTATGTTGATGATATCATTTTCAGCTCTTCAAACAAATAAATATGTGAAGAATTTTCAGCAATGATGCAAGGAGAATTTGAGATGTCCATGATGGGTAAAATGAATTATTTTCTTAGACTTCAAATCAAGCAATTAAAGGATGGCATCTTCATCAACCAATCCAATTATTGCAAGGAACTATTGAAAAGATTTGACATGGATAATTGTAAGGAAATGTCTACACCAATGGGTTCCGGTACATATGTTGATCAAGATGAATCAAGTGTTTCCATTGACATTACAAAATATCGAGGTATGGTTGGCTCCTTATTATATCTGACAGCAGGCCATCCTGACATAATGTTTAATGTTTGTCTATGTGCTCGCTTTCAAGCAAATCCAAATGAATCTCATCTCATGACCGTGAAATAGATCATGAAGTATCTCAAAGGAACAAAAAATGTTGGATTATAGTATCTTAAAGGTAGTGTTTGTAATTTAGTTGGTTATTCTGACGCAGATTATGAAGGTTGTAAAACTGATAGAAAAAGAACAAGTGGTACTTGTCACATCCTCGGAAATGCATTAGTATCACGGGCTTGCAAGAAATAAGCATGCGTTGCTCTTAGCACGACCGAAGCAGAATATATTGCAGCGGGTAGTAGTTACGCTCAAATATTATGGCTCAAGCAATAACTTCGTGACTACAGACTCGATCTAGGATGCATTCCTCTCCGGTGTGACAATACAAGTGCAATAAACATTACAAAGAATCCGGTCATGCATTCAAGAACCAAACACATAGATATATGACATCATTTCCTTTGTGATCATGTACTTCAAGGAGATATAGAGGTCACATTTGTAGATACTCATAATCAACTTGCCAATATCTTCACTAAACCTTTGGCAAGAGAACCATTTTACAAGATTCGGCGAGAACTTGGCATTCTTGATGAACATGACATATAAGGTGCTTTTTATCTTTTTTATTCTTTTATGTACTTGTTTTAACCTTGTTATATGTGAATATATATGTTAAGTGGTGTTTAATTTTAAGAAAAATATATTTTTGGTTGATGCAAATCGATTGCACAATAGTGTAAATCGATTGCTCACTGTATCTTTTTATTTTTGACCTTTCTGTTTTAGTGCAAATCGATTGCACACTGTGCGTTTCAATTTTCTTTTGCTTCTGTTTTGTGTGCAAATCGATTGCATATGTATGCATATCAATTTCACCCACTGTAATATGCTTTTATGACATAAATATTTATGGTCAGAATTCCTCTCTCTCTCTCTCATATTCCCAAGCTCATCTCTATTATTGAAAAGTCAATTAAACTTCATTACATATAATACAACCCACTCATTTCTATTTACTCACAAATCATATCCAAATTTCATCTCATTAAACATCTTCCTCTAAAAACCTAAAACCTTCCAAACCCTAAAAACACCTTACCCATGGCATCAAGGCAAAAACGAAAGGTGTCAGCTTCAGAGAAAGGGAAGAAAAAGGTTGGTTCATCCTCTACAGAGAATCAATTAATCTCAACCCTCACTGAATATCAAGAAGCAAGATTTAAAAAGGATATTCAAAGAAAGATAGTGTTCACTCCTAAATATGGTATGCTATCATCTTTTCCCCAGGAATGTTTCTCTTTTCAGAATGATTTAACTGCATATGGATTGGAACCATTAATTTCATCATTTGGTCCATACTATCCGGATCTGGTAAGAGTATTCTTTAGCAATTTGACTCCTCACAAAGGCAAGATGGTTACATATGTGTTGCGTACAAGAATCTCTCTAACCCCTGAGATTGTTGGTGAGATTCTACATATTCCCTATACTGGAAGCTCTTTGTACGACCCTGAAAACGAGGCATGGGATGATTACAGGAAAAAGGAATTTTATTACAGCATTGGTAGATTGAGCAAAGCTGAATTCCATGCCAAAAGAATTCGTGGTCTAGGAGGAGTGATTCCATCTAGAGACTCATGGAGTGAAGGTAACTTTTTTATAGATGATCGACTATTTCATTATTTCATGGTCTATATTATGTTTCCGCGGGCTGGAAACCACTGCACCGTGACTGATATAGAAATGCAGCTAATCTATGCTAGGAATATAGGTATAAGTGTTAATTGGGCAAGGCTCATAATGGTTCATATGCTAAGGGTTGATGCAAAATCAAAATTTCTACCATATGCTTACTTTGTTACATTAATTATGGAAGAATTTGGAGTTGATTTTGCTGGTTTTGAGAAAGTTAATATGGATCTAAATCTGCATAAGATTTCAATCAAAAATGTTGACTCAAGGATGGGTGTTCATTATAATACGGAAACAAAAACTATAACTTACATTGGTGAAGATGTAGTTGGTGATGAAGGAAACAATCAAGAAGTTAAAGGTGTTGAAGCTGTACCTCCTCCACCTAATGCTCCCTCTGGTCCAAGCAATCAAGATCTTATGGATTTTATGTCTCAACAATTTTCTTCCATGAATACCAACATCAACAACCAATGTAATACTATCAACGAGTCTACAACAACCCAGATTAATGACTTTTACACATATGTGAATCAACAATTTTCTTACCTTTACTCTCACCTTCACACACCTCCATATGACCCAAATAATCCTGCTGCACCTCCACAACATTACACAGAACCTCCTCTACAACAACAATTTCCCAATCAAGGATCTTCGTTCTATAACAACCGAGACATGAATCAACCATAAAGTTATGTCCAACCTTGTTATTTCTACTATTTTTTCTGTTATGTCCTTGTTCAGTTATGCTACGTTTTGTTTGTTGTTGTTCAGATTTCTTTGTAATCGTTATGTTACTATGAATATATCTATGACTATTTGTGATGCATGATTGATTAAGTTTTTTCAATGTTGTTTTATTATTGTCCTTTTTTATTGCATCTTTCCCTTCTTTTTGATAATGTCAAAGGGGGAGAAGGATGTGGCACTTTATGCTTGTATATTTCCTGTCTTAAATTTCTAAGGTACTCTTCAACCAAGATGAACAAATTCAAAGGATTTTAACCTTCTCATACAAAGGTGGGAGTTATGCATCTTAGGTGGGGAAGCTTCTTTCCAGAAATTACAACACATCAAGCAAGATCGTTTGTCATCATTAAAAAGGGGGAGAATGTAAAATCAAGCTTCTCAAATGAACTTTTGTTTTGATGAAGACAAACCATTTTGATAAGAAGGAAAATATTATTTATCAAGCTAAAAGCATCTGTGGATAAAGTCTTTGGTTCAAGCACTTAGCAAATTTCAAGGTATAATGATAATACTTACTTTGAACTTAAGATATAGATGCTCAATGGTCAAAAGAAATATTTTATATTGTCCAAATCTTTACTCAAGTTTTTCTAAGCAAAAATTCAATTTTCACTTGAGTGCAATCGATTTTCATATTGGTGCAATCGATTGCATGCTTCAATTTTTCAAAACATTTGCTACTGTTTCTAAGTGCAATCGATTTGCATGTTTGTGCAATAGATTGCTCTCAATTAATTTTTGCTACTGACTTCAAGTGCAATCGATTTACACACTTGTGAAATCGATTTCACACTCAAAATGTTTGAATTTCTAGCTGTTGAAACCCCGTGCAATCGATTTACCCAAGGGTGCAATCAATTGCATGCTAAACGATTTTGAAAAACAACAGCTTTACTCATGCCTGTTCATAACACCAATTCATGAAAACCTCTCACTCAATCTTGGAAATTGTTCATGATTCATTTACATAATTTTATGCTATTTTAAAAGGGTACTCATTTTCAAAATCATTTTAAGTACCTCTTCCAATCATATTTTCTGAATTTTCAAAAATCAAACTCAAGCTGTTATACATTTTTATACATAAGTTTTCTGCACACTTTCACATATTGTCAACCAGAAAACTTTGAGCATTATATATCTTAAGTCGTTGTATACTATTATCATTGGAAGAGAAGATCAATTCATTGATTAAATCACTCAAAGTGATTATTTCTACTCAAACTCACTCAAATCAAATATTGCTATATACTTGCTTATTTTCAGGATTGTTGGAAATAAGTTCAAGTGGTTTTTTAAATCTTGTTTTTCCAAGATTGTTGGATACAAGTAAAGTCACTTTGAGAGGATTGTTCTCATTGTTTACATAGTGAAAATACAAGAGGATTGTTCTTGGTCCAAGAGAATTGTTCTTGGTTTTGGGTAGTTCTTGTTTAAGTTTGCCACAATAAGGAAATCTCTTTCATGTTGAAAGGGGACTGGAGTACTCTCGGACTGTAAGGGGAACCATGATATATCGCTTGTGTCTCTTTATTTTTCTGCACTTTACTCTTTCATAAACTCATCATAAATCAGAAAAATAATATCCATCATCACTAAAACCAGAAAAATTTTAAAGTACTTAATTCACCCCCCTTCTTAGGCGCACTTCGTACTTACAAAGTGCATTAGAAGCTCCATCAAAAACCATAGTCCATCGGGATCCTTTCTGAGGTCCTTCATGTAGTCCAGGATCTTCACAATCCGTAATCAGCATGATATTCTCGTCTAGGAATTCAAAGTTCATAGATTATTAGTCATCTACAGCTTGATGTGCTAAATGATCTGCCAACACACTTCCATTTTTTATTTTTAAGTAGTGTACAGGATATCGTATTCAGTTAAAATCATTTTCCATCGGGATATCCTTTTGGAGAGAACTGGCTTCTCAAAGATGTACTTGATGGGATCCATCTTAGAGATTAGTAGAGTGGTATGAGTCAACATATATTGTCTTAGCCGGCGAGCAGCCCATGCCAAAGCGCACAAAGTTTTCTCGAGCAGTGAATATCTTGTTTCACAGTCGGTAAATTTTTTGCTAAGGTAGTATATTGCATGCTATTTTCGACCAGACTCGTCATGCTTCCCCAACACACACCCTATTGAATACTCTAACACAGTTAAGTACATGATCAGAGGTCTTCCTTCGACTGGTGGCATCAAAATTTGAGGTTGTTGAAGATACTCATTGATTTTGTCAAAAACTATTTGACAGTCTTCATTCCATTTTACCACTTGTTCTTTCTTCAGTAGCTTGAAGAGTGGTTCACAAGTAGCAGTCAAGTGAGAGATGAATCGGGAAATGTAGTTTAGTCATCCAAGAAAACCTCTGACATCCTTCTCAGTACGGGGAGCTGTCATTTCTTAGATTGATTTAACTTTTACAGGATCAACTTCAATTACTTTTCCACTAACGACAAAGCCTATGAGCTTACCAGACCTTACCCCAAAGATGCATTTGTTGGGATTCAACCTCAGCTTGTACTTCTTCAACCTTTCAAATAGCTTGTGCAGATGATCAATATGCTCTTCCTCAGTTTGCAACCTTGTTATCATGTCATCAACATAGACTTCTATATCATGATGGATCATGTCATGAAATAAAGCCACCATATCCCATTGATAAGTTGAGTTTGTGTTCTTCATCCCAAAAGGCATGACCTTATAATATAAGGTTCTCCCACTGTGTGACAAAGGTGGTCTTCTCCTTGTCTTCAGGTGCCACTTTGATTTGGTTGTAATTCGAGAAGCCATCCATGAAGGGGAATACCTTGTGTTGAGCAGTGTTGTCATCCAAGACATCAATATGTGGTAGTGGGAAGTTGTATTTGGGGCTTGCCCTATTTAAATCCTTGTAGTCTATGCATATACAAACCTTACCTTCTTTCTTTGGCACTAGAATAACATTTGCAACCCATTGGGGATACGACGTCACTGCAAAGAACCTGCATTGAACTGTTTCATTACCTCAGCCTTGATCTTCTCAGACATATCAGGATGCATGCAATGAATCTTTTGTTTGATCGTAGAACAACCCTCTTTCATTGGCAGACGATGAACCATAATATCAGTATCGAGTCATGGCATGTCTTCGTATGACCAAGTGAATACCTCAACATAGTCATGCAACATCTGAACCAATTTTCTCTTGACACTATCTTCCAGGTTGGCGCCAATCTTGACTTCTTTCTTATATGCCTAAAAACCTAAGTTTATCACTTCAACTAGTTCTTCGTGCGGTTGGATAGCCTTTTCCTCTTGTATCAGGAGTCTGGCGAGTTCTCCATGTATCTCACAATCTTCTTCACCTTCCTCTTTGGCTTGATAGATTCGATTCTCAAAGTCATAAATAGTAATAACAGAATTGTTGTCAATGAGATCCAGAGTGGATGTGGATCTGTAAATATGTGTGTGTGTGTGTAAGGTCACATGGCTATTTTGAAAATGCAATAAAGTAAAAGAAAGACAAGGAGCGTAAAATTTGAATGCAAAATCATCCAATGTTTTCATTAAATGAGCATATGATTATGAAATGACAACCCTTAACAAATGGACCATTGTGCCCCGGGCAAGGCACATGGTTTAAACTCATTATTTTAACAGAATTTATGCAGACAAACTTCTTAAAGCAATAAAAACAGGAAATAGAAATTACTCCTGGATGAAGGAGATCGAGATGAAGTCTTTGGTCTTCCAGTTGTTGAGTCCTCCATCAGTAGTTGGGAATATCCAATCGTCCAAGTCACCATCATTGTCAGTGTCTTCCAAAGCATTAACTTTATTATTGCTAACACAGAGAGGTGGCCCACCAGCACGAACACGTCGAACCTATTTATGAGCCTTTAATGTAAAACCCAATACAAATTTTTCATATTTGTAGGGGATGTCAGGAAGTTGTCCCCAGATAGTGCATCCTCCATATTCTACAACAACCCTAGCATCCTTCAGAGAGGCCATTCTTGGTGTATCCTTGACAACTATGGGAGCAACATGAGTAGTATTAGCAACAACAATCGTTGGAGGGATTAATTCAAATTCTTGGTAGGGGGTTTCAATGAATTCACTATCCATTTCAAGGTATTTGAAAGAATTCAAATGACTGGCCATATATTCTTCCTCTTCGTGTACTGTGAATATCTTCCCTTTCACTGGTGAAACCACCTGGCCGAACTTGTCATTTGGTGTAATGAAACATCAATGAAGTCGCCACCGAACGTCTTTTATCCCACCGAAAGGGAAAGGTAAACATCAAGAAAACCTGAAAAGGGAGAAATCACAGTCTTTCGATCGAGAGATCGGGTAAGGGAGTCTGTTACGCGAGGGGAAGGTATTAGCACCCCACACGCCCGTAGTACTCTATGGTATCCACTCTTGTTTTCTAACCTAATGGGTTTGGTCAATACCTATGTCTATGGCTTGAAGCTAAACAAGGAATGCATGCGAGAAAAGAAAACAATGTAAGGAAAATAAAAGTTGTGCTCGGTTGGGCCCTACCCCAATGCCTACGTATCCCTTTTAAGGAAATCAGAGCAGCCGTAGTTCGGCTCATATATTCTGGTTGGTTTGTGTTTTTTAGTTAAGACAACAAAAACAGTCAAGATGGCAAAACATCAAATAAAACAACAAACAAATGAGATGGTAAAACATCGAATAAATAACAACATAGTAACATGTCAAAGATGGCGAAACATCAAATGATAAAACATAACACCTAACAATGACATTGAGAGTCAAAGTAGGATAACCAACATGTGCGATGGCGAAACATCGGCTTCAAATAAATGTGCGATGATGAAACATCGGCTAAAAGATAACAAGTTATTATGGCAAAGATGACGAAGCATCAATAAACCGGATGGAAAAACATCACACCTAACAATGATATTGAGAATCAAAGTAGGATAACAAACATGTGCGATGGCGAAACATCGTCTTCAAACAAGTGTGCGATGGTGAAATATCGGCTAAAAGGTAGTAAGATATCATGGCAAAGATGGCGAAACATCAATAAGTCGGATGACAAAACATCACACCTAACAATGATATTGAGAATCAAAGTAGGATAACAAACATGTGCGATGGCGAAACATTGGCTTCAAATAAGTGTGTGATGGCAAAACATCGGCTAAAAGGTAGTAAGATATCATGGCAAAGATGGCGAAACATCAATAAATCAGATGATAAAACATCACACCTAACAATGATATTGAGAATTAAAGTAGGATAACAACCATGTGCGATGGCGAAACATCGGCTTCAAACAAGTATGCGATGGCAAAACATCGATAAACCCGGTTTAAAAACATCACACCTAACAATGGTATTGAGAATCAAAGTAGGATAACAAACATGTGCGATGGCGAAACATAGGCTTCAAACAAGTATGCGATGGTGAAACATCGGTAAACCAAGTTTAAAAACAAAACCAAGAGGTGCACAAACAAATAAGATTGATTTGTATCTTTTACCTTGAAGAAGGGTTTGAGTTTATTAGAGGTGTTTTATGATTTGCCAAGAAAACAATTTTTGTTTTAAGATGCAAAATGCAAAGGAAGGAAAAAACAACTAAGGGAAACTAGCCTAGCACTATCCCTAGTGTTATCATACAATGATTGACCCTAAGGTTGAGGATAAAGGAAAAATACTACCCTATGCTAGCATACATGGATTCCTACCTTAATTAACATGTCAAAGGAATATTAACAAAACTATCCTATAGGGAACAGGAAATGAGAGCGAAGTCGTGATCTCAATTTCTAAATTGAGTGAATCATCGATCAACAATTTAAAGAAGAAAAACAATAAACATCCTATAGGGAACATGCACTAAGAACGAAGTCGTGATCTCAATTTCTAAATTGAGTGACTCATCAATCAACAATTTAAAGAAGAAAACAATAAACATCCTATAGGGAACATGCACTGGGAGCGAAGTCGTGATCTCAATTCCTAAATTGAGTGACTCATCGATCAACAATTAAAGAAAAATAAACACAACACATGTGTCAAACAAAAACAGAGGGCCTCCTGACATATATCAGCAACAGAGGTCCCATCATGCAACATAGAACTATACAAAGTGAAAATAGAAGAAAGGGAATAGTGCAATACCAAACGGATAACTATCCGTAGCAACTGAACAAGAATAAAAGAAACCCAGAGAACTTCAAGCAAGCTGGCATCAACAGACAAATCAAGTCAGAATTTACGCCATCAGGATGTAAATATTGAGATTTTCAGACATGAGCAGATCCCATGGGAAATGTATAGCATTCATAATCACATATATATATATATATATATATATATATATATATATATATATATATATATATATATATATATATATATATATATATATATATATATATATATATATATATATATATATATATATATATATATATATATATATATATATATATATATATATATATATATATATATATATATATATATATATATATATCCTGCATAAACTATAAAATATGCCAAGCACAAGAGCAGTGCCAATATAATAAGTTGTGTTCCATAAATAAAGTGAAACACAGTAGCCTCAAGTCAAAAATTGAAAACTTTTCTCAAAGTACCTCGCACATTCAACAGTCAGGTTAGTATTCCCATAAATTGAATGATGACTCTCATAAGGGATGGATGATGACACCATAATGAAGTGAGGAAACATGATAGCAACTATCAAAACATTATATATGATAGACAAAAAGAAAACATGCATATGCACAATTTGGTCAAACAAATTAGAGGAACGTTGCTCCTTTCTATCACCATATTGAATTGACAATTGAATATCAACCAAGGATCATGGGAGCTTGAGAAGAATACAATCAAAGACCATGAAGGTCAGTAGCAACCACAATTCAACCATACTCAATTACTTTATCACAGCTCACAAGCATAATAGACGAGGAATCCCACACAATGCATCAAAAGGTTCAATCATTCAAACACGGGGCACTAAGTGAAATGAATTGAGTTTATGTGGATAAACAGAAGCAACATGATCATTAGGTGCCCAATCATAGGCCTCACTCAAGTTTATTGGCCATCAAGCAAATTGCAACAAGATATGCAACATTAATTGGGTACCTTCACTTCAAAAATACATCAAAAATAGAAAAGGATTTCAATAATTCAAACCAAAATTTCTATAACATATTTGAGATGTGTATAGGTCAGAAAACAAGTTTGAAGTTCATGGATAGTAGAGGAGAGGATCTAATGAGGCCCAAAGATCAAAACTAGTTGGCAAAACTACCAAACTAGACAAGCTTTCAAAATAATTTGTGGAAAAGATATCCAATCAAGTCAAACAATTCAAGAAAAATGGTTTTCAGATCCTCAATACATCCATGAACCTTAAAAAAGATCCAAATTCCAATGGAAACCCAAGGCAAATTGGTTTTGAAATTGAAACTTGCAATGTAAGCTACAAAACCCTAATTGTTTGAATTTTAATCTTAAATATTAATTAGGTAAGATCAAAATTCAAACAATTCAAACCAAGATCATGAAAATCACAAGGAAACCCTAAATATCAGAATACATATTTTTTCACATTTTTAGGATTAAAGAAAAGTCAAAAATAAAATCAAAATTCAAACCATTAATCAATTAAACAAATAATCACATCTCAAAATAAAATTCTAATAAAAAATCAGAAAAATATCCAACCAAAATTATATTTAAATATTAGAATTAAAAACACACATCCCTAATTTTTTGTGCAATTTATGAATTAAAGGAAATATTAAAATAAAAATCAAACAAACAATTAAACAATTAAACTATTATTTAATGACAAAAATGCAAACCCTAGCCAAAACTCATATAAAGGTCAAAACAAGATTATATTCAGACATTATGATTAAAAACTAACTTATATGATTATTTTGAGGATTTTTGAATTAAAGGAAATATTAAAACAAAAATTATGAAGCAAAAATTTCAAATGAACTTCTCAAATTAAATTTATAATCAAAAATAGAAAAAATGCTAAACCAAAACCAAAATCAATTTCTAAATTATTTTATGAGTCAAAGATAATTTTTGTGGAATTTTTAGATAAAAAAAACTATTAAAATAAAAATAATCTTTGAACAAACAAAGTCAGATCTAACCTATACATCGTGATACTTATAGATCTCAAAAAGATTGACTAGGCGATTAGAAATCTGGATGCGAAAATTGCAAAAACTCACTGAATATGAATTATTCAAAAGTTCAAACAACGGTCTATTCTTCAATTTCAAACAAAATTATATGTCAAACCTATTGTTTGGCCAGCCATGAGCTCATAAACATGAAGTAATTCATCAAATCAATTTGAAAATAGAAAATTGAAGTTCAAGAATATCACCTCAATGTGAAACTAGAAATATCAATTCCTTAGTTACAGAAGCAAATAAACTGCATGATCTTGATCTACACACTTCAAGGAAGATGAATCCACAGGAAATTTGATGAATGTGCGAAGGAGATGAGAGAATCGAAGAAAACTTCAGCAAGAGCAGAAAAAGTTTAGATCCGTATTTATGATAACTGGAGAGCCTTTTTCTAAAATGAGGCTTGCAATACATTATATAGTGTGAGTAGAGAAGGTTAGAAGAGGAAATTGGTCCTCAAAACTGTTCAAGGGTCTGATTGGAAAATTTGCCCAAGAAAAGAGTGTACATGGGCCTCATCCATTTGCTCGTGCGTTTCCTCATTTTATTTGCATTTTATGAGCCAAATAACCTCAGAAATAAATCCTCAAAGTGCCAGGTCATGATTATTTGAAATGAGAGAGTATGGATGAATTTTCCAAATTGAGCCTCTTTGTGATTTTTTCAATCAAGCAAGTACACCAAGCACATAGGCACGAAATGGATGGCATCCTGGGTTTCCACAAGTCACAAATGGGTCATGGGCCTGATTATAAGTGAAGAGAATGGCTGAAAATGAAGTTATCAAGTTTTGGCATTTTGCTTGCTTGGTCAAAATTCAATGAAATGCCTCAAAATTCCAAAGCTCATAACTTGCTCATACTTTTGAATTTGGACACAAATGAGTACAATTTGGAAAGGTATTGAAAAGATATACAATCCCTTAGTTTTGAATTTTTGCAATTTAATCGATTAAGGTCCTCAAAATTTGACATGAAATTCACTAATTTTGGAAAATGACCTATAATTTTACTTTGAGGCATGAACTTCCAAAGACCATAACTCTTGATTCTTTGCCAATTTGGACATGAGACCAAAAGGAGATGAAAGATCACCCTCTTAGCTTTCCAAAAATATTTCATTTGCAATTTTTTGATCAAAGGTGAATAAAATATGAATTTTTGAAGTTAAGTCCTCATTTTCCAAAATTAGAAACTTTTAGGGTTTCTTCATGAACAAGTTTCAACCCAAACCTCAATCTTTTTGATCCAATGATCAAAATGGACTTGAAATATGAAAAGTACACCCTTGAATTGATGGTTGGCCAAAAGCTCACTTGGTCAACCTTGACTTTGACTGATTTTGACCAAAATGACCATTTTCCCCTTTGAATCAATTGATCCACTTCCCTTCAAAATTGATGATCAAAACTTCAAACATATGATCTTCCAAATATATAGGGGCCATGTACAAAGTTTAACTTCAAAATTCTTAAGAAATCTTGATGAAATCCCAAACCCTAGTTTTGGTTAACACCTTAGGAGACTGATGAATCATCTTTAAAATTTCAAATCATTTGGGCATGTTGACCAATTTCTTGTACAAAGACTTTTCAAATACCAATGAGGTGTTGTAGCTTCAAAATAAAGATTTGTACATTGATCAATAGCCTTGATCAAACAAAACCCTAATTTGACTGGTGAATCAAGAGAGTGATTCCTCTTATAATCAAACACAAACTTCAATCCTCTGATGATCCAAAGAGATGGATAGAATATCTTGAGATATGAAATAACTTTTGAGCTTGAAAGATCCAGAGGTTTAGATGATAAGGTTCTACTTGAGCAACTTGTCAATGCAATCAACCTTCAAAGCTTGAGGAAGACTTGATAACCAAAGTACTTTGATCCCATCACAATGTATGAATGCAATGCTATATGATATTCATGATGAAACATAAGCCTAAATCAAGAGGGTAAATTTTGGGGTGCAACAACTTCCCCTATTAAAATATCTTCAACATGATAAGTGAGAAAAGTGACAACTTTTGAGCATTCAGAGTTGAAGATGATTGAATACAAAAGAACCCGAAAATTTACACTTTTGAAGAAGAAAGAAACAGAAGGAGAAAACCCCCAAGACATGCGTCAGAATGAAACTGTAACATAGGTTGAAATAGAACAAAAACAAAGAAGAGTAGACACAACTAAGCTTCCAGACAAATGTGCCAGGGCAAAACTGGACTTCAAAAAAGGTGAGATAAAACTCAAACCACAGAGTATAGGCGAAACTAAGCTCTGGAAAAGAAAACGTACGTGGGTGAGGAGACGAAACTCTGAGCTCGACCCAAAGCAAAGTGGCTAGAGTGCGTGATTCTAGGAGCACTTGCTAATCTCAACTAAGATAGACAGTATGAAGGAACTGAAAGAATCCCAGAAATGAGGAACAAAAGCGAGACGAAACTCGACTCGATAACCAGTTAGACGAAACTAAACTAGATGAGTACCAGGATGAAACTGGATTTTACGCAGAGGTAACGAGGCGAAACTCGACCCATAGCAAAGTGATGAGAGTGCATGTTTCTCAGAGCCCCTGCTGGTCTCAGATCAATGGATAAACAATGACGAAAACTGATAAAAGAATCCAAGGAACAAAAGAGACTGATCTCAAACCCGGGACGCAGTACGAGCACTGCACTCGGTAAACGAACACCGTCAAAGGGTCCAAGGTATGAAAGAAAAAACGACACAAAACTCGACTCAAAAACTAGTTAGGCGAAACTAATCTAGATGAGTACCAGGACGAAGCTGGATTTCATGCATAGGCGACGAGGCGAAGCTCGACCCAAAGCGAGAGTGATGAGAGCGCATGTTTCTCAGAGCACCTGCTAGTCTCAGGTTAATGGATAAATAGTGACGAAAACTGATAGAAGAATCCAAAGAACAAAGGAGACTGATTTTAAACCAGGGATGCAGTACGAACACTGCACTCGGTAAATAAACACCGTCAAAGGGTCCAAGGTATGAAAGCAAAAACGAGACAAAACTCGACTCAATAACTAGTTAGGCGAAACTAAACTAGATGAGTACCAGGACGAAACTGGATTTCATGCGTAAGGTGAGGAGACGAAACTCTGAGCTCAACCAAAAGCAAGGAGATTAGGGCGTACACCTAAAAAAACTGCTGAAAGTGAATATCAGGATGAAACTGGTATTCGAAAGGTGCATCAATAGACATTAGAATGAACCAGGGAGGGTAGTGAAGACTAAACCCGAGAAGACCGTGCTAGGGCGAAACTGAACTACAGTCAAGAGTAGACACTCAAACAAACAAATGATTGACATCAAAATATATTGGTATGGGGAGGAAACTGAGATAATGAGGACGAAGACCTCGCCGGGGATTTAATCCAAAGTATTAGGAAATTCACTGGGGACAACAGAAACAGTAATGGCTTATGTTCCGATGCATGTTTGAATTCTTTCTATATAGCACAATTTTCCATATAATGGAAATGCTACGCGTTTTGGTAGATGCAATGTAATGATGCATGTTTAAAAGTTTCACTGGGGAATGGCCAATTGAGAAGCCAAAAACCAAGAAGTCAGAATATGACGTGACTTGCAAAAATAAATTGCAAAATCCAAAGGAGAGGAGAAAATATGGGGAACCGCTAGAGAGGGAACCTCGAAGAGATGAAGCTTTGCGGGGAATAACAATTGAGCAACCAGTAGAAACGGGCCACAAACATTGAGAGGAGCTGTAAAAATAAATTGCAAACTCCTAGGGAAGATCAGATCGATACTGTAGCTTCTGGAGAGGGACGCCATCTGAAGATCAGACATTTTAGGGAGAAGATCAGGGAAATACTGTAATCTCTGGAAAATACAGCGCGCGGCCTTGTTGAGGATGATACCAAGACAACAAACCTGACGTGAGGGGTGAAAAACCTTTGCTGGGGGAACAAAGCTCTGTTGAGGAAACGAGACTTCACCGGAGAGACAAAACTCTGTTGAAGATTTTTGTTGGAGAGAGATTTTTTTGAATGCAACCATTGGATGGATCATGCATATAGTCACACAATATCGACTTTACTGGGGATAAGGAAAGATCTTAACATAAGGATGCCTCAATCAACAGACCGGCTGGGAAATGAGAGGTCATGGCGAGGGCTCTCTGTTGGCAACTCTATTCGGGATATGCGATATCCTCAAATCCGGGGTCTCAGAATGAAGCTTTTAAAAGAAGATTCCTGGGGCAACAAAACTTCGTTGCAGAAACGAAACTTCACTTGGGATAGGTAAAGTCCTATTCATACATGGGCTCTGTCTAACAGAAGAAATCCAAATATTCCCTTCCTGAAAATCATTAAGCTTTTTACAGGTGTTCGACGTGTAAACTCTTTTTTTGATGTTAAACAAATGTTTTGCATGCAGAAAGATGTTTATTTTGGGAATGACAGACCTGATGCAATGATTATTCAAGACTTGAAGTTGAAAACCTTAACAAAGGGTCGCATCTCTGTTGTGAATGAATCACTGGCTAGAGTATAAAAATTTCAAAGCTTTTCTTCCCCTTCTCTTTTTTTCAAAAAAACGAGTCAAGATGCAGGTGGTAAGATACCAACATGAATATGCAACACATATTTGGGAGTTTAGGAAACGTTATCCTATTGTAGTATGCTTTCGAGTTGAACCCTTGTTTCAGTTAGGACTTTTAGAGGTTGTAACGTGGCCTGGTTCGAGGTTTTTTTAGAAAAAAGGTTTTTCAAGGCTCAAGTTATTTGGTGCCCACCCCCTTCGTGATATTCTCCTATCCTAAGTTCAGCTGACTTATCACAAGCATTCATCTTTCAAAAGGATTTATAATGGTTGAGTGATCACGACAAATTCTCCAACATGATTGTCGCTTAACTTTTGCTGCTTTTGTTTTTGATATTATTGTTCCTCTTCTTTTGATGAAAATTTTATTGAATAATCTTTTTTTTGGCCTTTTAGGCTCTCTTTTCCCTAACTTTTGCCTGGACAAAATCTTTTGAATTTCAAATTTGGGAGTCCAGCGGGATGCCCTAACTTTTGCCTAAGCGACTTAATTTCAAGTTTCGACTTAGCAGGGCTCTTTGTTTCTTTCTTATTCATACTTTCCATTTTGAACAAGTCAATGTGACTTTAGGTCTTTGAACTTTTTCTTTCTTTCTCTTTTTTTTAGAAGAAAACAAATGCCTCATTCCTTGGTCGGCGAGGGATAGCCATTATTGTATCAATTCGATCTCGATCTCAGGACTTTGTGAGGAAATGAACATCGTGGTTTAGACACTTTTTCTAATCTCATGATGCGAAAGATAAAATGTGGTGATCCTCAGATGGGACATTCCTTCTGAAATTCGAATGCTCGGTCACATTAACTGAACATCTACCCTGCCCCTGGTTAAAAAATAAGGTTTTTTTTGAACGGAAAAGAAACTCCTACTTCGAAGGCTCAGAGAGGTTAACGAGGGTCTAACTCCCTTATATCTCCGGTGTTTGGGGATTGAAATAATGCATGTACATCGTCAACGAGGTTCTACTCAAAAGCATACCACTACAGTCATCGTTTTTAGCTAAACTCCTTCCTCCAAACTCTTGGCTAAGCAAAAGAATTGGCACAATTGGTATCAAAATGCCCAAAAAATCGATTAAAGAGTGATACTGGATGGATTAAGTTAAATGAAACAAATTTTTTCAAGGCAAAAATATTCAACGCATCAAGACTGACATTCGGCTATAAATAAAATCCTATATGCAGACAATGCCAAAATAATCAATCAAGATAACACATGAAAGTTCGGCAAAGAAACGTAATTAAAGCCATTATGGGGAAGAAATATCTCCAACTAGGTTCGCCGGTCTCGCTGACCTGCCGTAATCTTGGCATTACCCTGACCCATGACCTTCACCAACAGCACGGAGCGGTGAAACGGATTGGCAAGGCATCCACCAGTAAAATGAATGAGAATCCTATCAATCATAGAACCAAACACGCCTCTTGCATAGTAGTAGTTGTGTTATCCGTATTTCAAGCGATCAACTAACCATGACTTAGATTACGATTTATGTGTAAGTCCCACGAAGTTTATATGCACATGCTTATCAAAATATTGGATGTTTTTGCGAACAAAATAGTAAAAAGGGAGAAAAGAAACGTATACGTATACTTGAAAGAAGATATTCTATTAATTTTGAGAAATCAGCCTGTGAAAAAGGCATTTACATTTAGAAGCAAGTAATCACAAAATCAAAGCAAACAAGTGTTTATAAATGGCAATGTGAATGTGAATATCCATCAAGTCCCGACTCTGCTATGACTCTTATGACTCTCACGCTTTCATCTTCCTGCTTTCAGACAGATCATTCTTGGATTGGCTTCGAGCTTATTCCAGGTGACGGAACGAAGGAAAGAAACAAAGGATCTCATGCTGAGCGTAGTTATTTGCTTTAAGTCCCTAACTTTTGCCTGAATCGCCCTTTTGGGTTTTCGATTCACCAGGACACCTTTTTTTTCTTCCTAAACTGCCCTTTCGGGTTTTCAGTTTAGCGGGTTTTTTTTAAAATATTTTTTTAATGAAAATTATTTTTTAACTACGTAAGCATTCACATGGAGAGGGAAGTACTCTCCATCCATAGTCGTGAGCATCATCGCTCCTCCTGAGAAAATTTTTCTGACCATGAAAGGACCTTCATACATCGGAACCCACTTGTCCCTGGGATCTCCCTGGGGGAGAATTATCCTTTTTAGCACAAGGTCACCTGGCTTGTAACATTGAGGCCGTACCTTCTTATCAAAAGCTTTCCTCATCCTTTGCTGATATACCTGACCATGACATACAACCGTCAACCTCTTCTCATCAATAAGTTCCAACTGATCCAGTCGATTTTGTACCCATTCACTTTCATCCAACTCAACATCCCTCACGATCCTAAGAGAAGGAATCTCGACTTCTACCGGCAATACTGCTTCCATGCCGTAAATTAATGAAAATGGGGTTGCCCCAGTCGAAGTACACACAGTGGTGCGATAACCATGCAAAGCGAAGGGCAGCATCTCATGCCAATCTTTATAGGTTACCACCATCTTCTGTACGATCTTCTTAATATTCTTATTGGCCGCTTCGACAACACCATTCATCTTTGGTCGGTATGGGGAAGAGTTATGATGCTTGATTTTGAAGGACTCACAAAGTTCCTTCATCATTTTGTTGTTCAAATTAGACCCATTATCATTAATGATCTTTTCAGGCACTCTGTAGCGACAGATAATATTATGCTTAATGAATCGAGTTACCACCTGCTTGGTGACATTGGCATAGGATGCAACTTTGACCCATTTTGTAAAATAATCGATGGCAACCAAAATGAAATGGTGTCTGTTGGATGCGGTCGGTTCAATTTTGCTGATCATATCAATTCCCTACATCGCAAACGACCAAGGGGAAGTCAAGACATTCAAAGGTACTGGAGGCACATGCATCTTATCAGCATAGACTTGACATTTGTGGCAAACCCGTGCATGATTGTAACAATGAGTCTCCATGGTGGACCAATAATAACCTGCTCGCAAAATCTTTTTAGCCATGGTATGCCCATTGGAATGGGTCCCGAAATCACCTTCATGTATCTCTTCAATGATTCTAGCTGCTTCCTTCTTGTCAACACATCTGAGCAGTAAACCGTCATGATGCCTTCTATACAACACACCACAACTGAGAAAGAACTTGGCTGAAAATCTTCTCAAGAACTTCTTATCTATGACGAATGCCTCTTCAGGGTACTCTTGTGTTTTAAGATATCGTTTAACATCATAAAACTAAGGATTACCATCTGATTCCAAACTGGCCTTGAAATAGAAAGCTGGCTCACTCAAACTTTTGATGGTAATGGAAGGTGCCTCATTAGTCCACTTAACCTTGAACATGGAGGAAAAAGTTGCCAGTGCATCAGCTAGATTATTTTCTTCTATGGGAATGTGCTCAAACGTCATCTCTTCGAAGTACGGAATCAGCTTCATAACATGCTCACGATAGCGAATTAGGTTATGATGGAGAGTCTCCCAATCTCCATTAATCTGGATGATAAAAAGATTGGAATCCCCGTAAACTTTCAAAAATTTGATGCGTAGGTCGATCGCCGCTTCAATGCCATAAATGCAAGCCTCATATTCGGCCATGTTGTTAGTGCAATCGAAATAAATACGAGCCGTGAAAGGAATGTGGTATCCCTCAGGGGAGGTGATAATAGCTCTGACACCATTGCCCATGGCATTGGAGGCACCATCAAAAACAAGCATCCAACGTGATCCCGGCTCGGGTCCTTTGTTTGGGTCTGGCATATTACAATCCCGAATATACATAATTTCCTCATCTGGAAAATCAAACTTCATCGGTTCAGAATCGTTCATGGGCTGATGAGCAAGATGGTCGGCCAGTACACTACCCTTAATTGCTTTTTGAGTAGTGTATTAGATATCATATTTAGTGAGTATCATCTGCCGAGCTGGCTTCTCGAAAATGTACTTGATTGGATCCATTTTAGATATCAAGTAGGTGGTGTGAGTTAACATGTATTGCCTCAAACGTTTGGCGGCCTAGGCAAGCGCACAACAAGTCTTTTCCAGCAATGAGTACCTCGACTCGCATTCCGTAAACTTCTTACTCAAGTGGTAAATAGCCTGCTCTTTCTTCCCTGTCTCATCGTGCTGATCGAGGACACAACCCATTGAGCTCTCCAACACAGTTAGGTACATGATTAGTGGTGTTCCTTCGATTGGCGGCATGAGTATCGGAGGTTCCTGTAAATACTCCTTTATTTTGTCAAATGCCTTCTGACAATCCTCATTCCATTTCACTGTCTGACTTTTCTTCAATAACTTGAACAAAGGTTCACAAGCGGCCGTGAGATGAGAAATAAATTTAGAAATGTAGTTTAACCTTCCCAAGAAACCACGTACTTCCTTCTTTGTCCTTGGCTCAGGAATTTCCTGTATCGCTTTTACCTTGGCCGGGTCCACCTCGATACCTTTTTCACATACAATAAAACCCAACAGCTTGCCGGATCTCACCTCGAAGGTGCACTTATTCGGATTCAACCTTAGCAAGAACTGCCTCAGTCTCTCGAACAATTTTTTCAAATGAACAAGGTGTTCCTCTTCTGTGTCAGACTTAGAAATCATATTGTCCACATATACCTCAATCTCTTTGTGAATCAAATCATGAAAGAGAGTGACCATGGCGCGCTGATATGTTGCCCCAGAATTTTTCAAACCAAACGGCATCACTTTGTAGCAGAAAGTTCCCCAAGGCGTGATAAATGTTGTCTTCTCCATATCCCCCGGAGCCATCTTAATTTGATTGTAACCCGAAAAACCATCCATGAACAAAAACACCTTGGAATGAGCAGTATTATCAACCAACACATCAATATGCGGAAGAGGGAAGTCATCTTTAGGGATGGCCCTGTTCAAATCCCTATAATCCACGCACATCCTGACCTTACCATCCTTCTTGGGCACAGGCACAATATTTGCAATCCATGGCGGATAATTGATGACCTTTAAGAAATTCGCGTCCAAATGCTTCTGAACCTCCTCTTTGATCTTCTTGGACATCTCAGGATGAGTTCTTCGAAGCTTTTGCTTGACAGGGGAACAACCTTCTTTGAGCGATAATCGATGCACCACTATGTCTGTATCCAACCCAGGCATATCCTCATAATACCAAGCGAAGATATCAGAATACTCACGGAGTAGCTCAATCAATCTGACCTTTATACTTTCTTCGAGATCTGCCCTTATCTTGACTTCTCTTCTTACCTCTTATGTGCCAATATTCACCACCTCAATCGAATCCTGATTCGGCTGGATAACCTTCTCCTCTTGTTTTAACAATCTTGCTATTTCCTCAGGAAGATCACAATCCTCATACGCTTCTTCTTCAGCTTGATAAATAGGAGTATCAAAGTCATAATGAGCCATATCAGAGTCGTTACCAATATAATCGGTGGTGGAAGTAAATCTGCATGAATGACATTTTGGCGTTTTTTAGTGAGAATGTGTGAAAAGAGAAACATTGCCATTAAAAAAAAAGAAACAGAGCAAAATTTTGAATGCAAAAACATCCGTTATTTCATGATAAACTTTTGAAAATAAACATGGTGGCCCTACACAAATGATTCACCACGCCTTGGGCTGAGCGTAGGAATTATGATAAGATAATAAAAGAAAACAAGAAAATTACTCATCAGCGCTTGAAACTTGGATAACATCCACAGAAGTCCAATTGTTGAGTGTCTGGCCTGGAATACTCGGATGAATCCAATCTTCGATATTATAGCCATCAACCCTATCGTCTCCAACTGCATTGACGTGTCCTTCTTGAGTAGCACAAGGACGGGAAAACTTCACAGGAGTAGATAAACTAGATGCTCTGGGAGTCGCACTCTGCTGACTTGGGCTAAAAACAAGACCAAATTTATTAAATTTTGGGGTAACGTCCAGCACCTGACCATAACCACCATTTTCCACCACAGCTCTCGCATCTTTGAGAGGAGACATAACAGTTTCAGGTTTCCTTTTCTGCTCTGGAGGAGGAAAATTGACAACATGAACTGTCTCAAATGCCTGAAACGAAGTCTCATGTATCACGCCTTCAACTTCAACATAGAGGAATGACGTCAAATGACTCACGATGTACTCTTCCTCTCCTCACACAATTATCACCTTTCCCTCTGAAGGATACTTGAGTTTCTGATGAAGAGTAGAAGTGACTGCCCCTGCTCTTTGAATCCACGGCCGCCCCAACAAACAACAATATGCTGGATGTATATCCATCACAAAAAATGTAGCCATGAAGGTGCAAGGACCAACCTTGATTGGTAACTCCACCTCCCCAAACACTGACCTTCGAGACCCATCAAACGCCTTCATCATCAAATCACTAGGGCGCAACTCCAGTCCAGAATAATCAATTTTCATCAATGCTGACTTAGGCAATACATTCAAAGACGACCCTGTGTCCACCAAAACCATGGATAAAGTAGTGCCCCTGCACTCCATTGAAATATGCAACACTTTGTTATGGTCTCGCCCTTCCAGAGGAAGATCAAAATCTGTGAAGCCCAGACCATTCTCGGCAGATATGTTAGCACAAACATTCTCAAAGTGATTGACTGTTATCTCATATGGCACGAACACATTCTTTAACAACTTCATCAAAGCATTTCTGTGAGGTTATGAATAAATCAACAGAGACAAGATAAACATCTTAGAAGGAGTATGGCTCAGATGATCAATTATGCTATAATCACTCTTTCTGATAATTCGTATTAACTCTTCAACCTCATCGAGAACTGAAGAAGCCTCTGGTATCGGAATTGGTTGAGTCACATTGGCTGGCGTAACCCTTGAATTACCAATCATTGCCTGCTGTTTTCCTTTTTCTCTTGCAGAAGCATCTTCCACATCTTTCACATTGGAAGGACCAAATACTCTCCCGCTTCTAGTCATTCGACCCACACCAGAAAAATTATGAACTTACCCTTCATTATCTTCAGCACGTTCTTCCTCAGACAAACAGGTACTTACTTCCTGCTTCACCCCATGGTAATAAACATCAACACCATAATGCCATGGGATGGCCTTCTCACTAGTATACAACATGGGACCGGGTACCGTAATCATCAAAGGAGGTGCCCTAGATGGGGTAGGAATGCGCACAAGCGTGTAAGGAATAGATACCACAACAACATCTTCTTTGGTAACCTTACGGTAGCTCGATGTTGTACCCCAAAATTTTCCCTCCCATATTTCTTAAAACATTGCATGAAAAATCTCCAAGTTGCTCAAAGTAGTCCAAGAGTTGGTCAGACAAGCTCTCTCCTAAGGCAGTCTACCCCAAATTAGGGTTTTGTGTTGCATCAAGATCCTTGAGTCCAAATGACCTCAAGTTATTCCCAAGGTCCTAATATGTCCTCAAGATCATCCATGTCAAATTTCAAGCCTTGCAGAGGAAGTTTGCTCAGTCAATTGCTCAAAGGTCCAAAAGTCGATTATGCTAGGGCAAAAGTCAACTGTGACCTACAAACAGTCAAACTTCACGTTTTTTTGTCAAAATTCTAATTTTTAAGGATATTTCATCATTTTATCAAGGGTTTATCATGATTCATCAAGGATTGCTCAAAATTCATCAAGATTCAAAAGTTGCTAAATTAGGGTTTTGTAGGAAAAGTCAACTTAGCTTTGACCAAGCATAACTTTCTCATACTTTATGAGAAATGACCCATCCAAAGCTCATTTTTAAGAGGATGCAATTCAATAAAATCCATATTCATACCCCAAGTTCAAAAAATGCACTCACAATAAGTTATGAATTTTGACATTATAGGTCATTTTTGAAGTCAACAAAAACACATTTTTTGTCAAAGCTTCTAACTTGCGCATGGAATATAAAAATGAGATGAGACCAAAAGGGTTGATTCTAGGACATATCAAGATTTCTAAAAAGTCCAATAACACCTCCAAAAGTTCAAAATTGAAGAAGTTATGCATTGTTGAAGTTGGACTTTTTTGCAAAATTGCCAAAACTCAACTATCCCCAAAACTTCAAATTTTGCCAAATGGGCCTATTCTTTTTCACTTGTTTTGAGTTTTCATTATTTCCCACGTGCTCTAGCTTTGGAAATGTGCCCATATATTATTTTTATTATTTAATTTGATTTTTATTTGAATTAATTCATTTTAAATCAAATAAAATCACATAAAATCAAAAACATTGAAAACTAAAGATCTTGTGATCATTCCAGGTTTCAATAGACAGCTTGCATCCTTCCAAACTCGTATCAAGCCATGTGGGTAAAAAAAGATGTGATTTGGATCAAATTTGGAAAGTTTTAATGGAAGAATCAAATCAAATTCAAGAGCATTGATATAGCAAGATTTGAACAACAAATGCTACCCTAATGTATTATACAATACATAAGGAAGCGAAAGGCACAAGAATCAGGGTTGGAAATCACTTGTGGAGGTAGAACAAAAACTTGCAAAAACAAGAAAAAGTGTGACTTCGAAATCAACCCTAGAGGCATTTTCAGAGCTTGATATTGGTCTCAATCGCTTCCTGGACATCACCACAAGCTAACCCAATCCAAACCACGCGTTTTCAAGCTTCCTAGAGCGTTGTAAGTCCCTCACAGATCCACCCCATTATTGATTTTAATTTGCATTATTCTTGCATCTATAACAAAAACTAATTGCATATTCTGATTCACCATGCCATTTGCAATCTTTTGGTATCATTTAATTTCATTCATCTAACCTGTACTGTGATTCACCATAGGGTTTCAAGGTTTGGTTTAGGGGTTTTCATTGCAGGAAAAATCAGCCTTAGTAATGGCCATAGTTATGACCGGAAGAGGAAGGCGAGTCTAACCATGGTGTTAGAAGGAAATTTCATGGCCTGTAGAGGATGTTTGAAGGAGACGGGCTTGTAGCGACGGACCTCTGTCCGTTGGTATAGGTGGTTGTATTTTTTAGCCACAGTTGGAGGTCAGGGATCAGGCGTGTCACGCTACCACTCGCCCATTCAAATCTTGGCGCATTATTTTTTATATTTGTCCAATGGAATTTGTTTTCTTATATTATTATTAATTCATATTATACTAACAACTGAAGCAACACAGCGTAGTGGCAAGCTTGGCATTGGATATCCCTTCAGGACCTGGGTTCGAATCCCAGGTCCCCCATTTTCACAATGTTATTTTCTTGTAGGCAATCATGTGTGCGCTTAGGCTTGAGATCTACCATACTCCCGCACCAATCCACACGCCAGATGGGCAGATCTGGTGGTCAGCATCAAGGGTTCACCAAAGGGCAGGTCAACGCAGGAACACTGGATCCCAAAAAGTCAAGTGGGTCAGCCTCAAATGGGCCAACGAAATGCTTTCTGCACCTCCAAAATCTCAGGCCCACTATCTCTTTTCTTTATATTTTCTTTTTATTAATTTAGTTATTTTATTTTATTTTAATTAATTTCTAACCAATAACAAATTTTCCTTTTTATCAAAAATCATAAAAATACTTTTTTTTATCCAATAAAATTTTAGAATTCTTTTTTATTAATAAATACTAACTAATTAATTTAGTTTTTAATTCTAGGAAACTTTAACTTATTTTTGTAAATATTTAAAATTAATTAGAATTAATTAGGTTTTAACATAATATAATTATTTTAATTTGTTTCTTAAATTAACAAAAACTCAAAAATATGTCATTAATTATTTTTCATTAATTAATTAATTTAATAATTAATTTAGTATTTAATTTAGGATTTAATTTCTTTTCTTAAATAAAAACAACAAAAAAGCATTTTTTTTCTTAAAAAAGGGTCAAAACCCTAATTCGCATTCGATTTAATTTCCCGCGCGCTTTATTTATTTTTATCCATATTGATGTATCTGCTTCCGTTATGTAATAGATAATTAGGACCTTTTATTTATTTTTCCGCTTTATTTTATTTTCAAAGGGATTGTTTTTGGCGATGTAAATACCCGACGCCTTGTAATTTAATTTCCATATTTTAATTCCGCAAATTATATAACTGCTAGATGTTTGATAATAGGATTTGTATGACAAGACTGAATCAAATTAGATCACCCTTAACATGTGCAAAGATAAAAATAACTGAAAACGACACACTCGCACATGCGCACTCTTAGGGTACACCCCACTTGGTTGCCTTCGTACACGGTCATTAAGTATAGGTCGTTTTAGAGGTCGTCCTCTTGTCTAAAAGATCATAGTCGCCTCGAAATGGTTGCCTCAGATGTTGTTGCCTCAAACAAATGATCTAAGACATTAGGGTTACGGCTAAAGTGTCCTAACATTGCTTTAGTGACCGTCTGTCCCTCATTCGAATTGACCCTCAATCTCCAACGACGGTGCTACCTACTCACTAATAGTGGGATAGCATTCTCTAAAGGAAATTAGCATAGAACGATTCCTTTTTCGAGTAGATAGATTAACTCTTAAGTACTTGCTCTTTCAAAACAAAACCTTTTCACACTTACACTTTTCAAACGATGTTTTCAAAAACACTTCATTACACTCTTGAGGACAGAAGCAAGAGTTAAATCAAAGTTAAAAACAAAAACTTTTCAAACCCACAAGCACAAAGAAAACAATTTTGAAAACAATGAGCAAGTACCTAAGAGCCCGTAGATAACTACAGATAGAAATGGTGCTAAGACCTTCCCTTTCTATAATCTACCCCCGTACTCAGAAACATCTCGAAAAAGGAATTTTTCTGTGTTTTTTTCCTTTCCTTGTTGGATAAAATAAAATTCGATGGCGAATCTTGCTTACCGCGACATTTTGCAAACACAAAATGCAAAACACAAAACCAGCATTCCAAAAAACAGTCAGTTCTTCCCACCGTATCACAGAACTGGCGACTCTATTGGGGACGCTTAATAAGTGGGGTGTACCTTAGGATTAGTTCATATTATTTTCAATTGCTTGATTTGTATGCTTTATCTTTGTGGGTTTGAATCGGAGTTACTATAGATCCTAACCCGGATCTGGGGGATACCTTTTAGGTAAGTAGCAATAGATTGTGAGGGAACTGTACGATGTAGACCGATACGGTTGAAGCAGTAGCTACGTTGGTGTGGCACTTTAGTTTGTACCGATAACCCTTGTGGTGGAACAAGAAGAATATGGGTCTTCTAAGGGGTCATTAAGCACCAAATGACCTTAGAACCTATAATCGACCAACTTGGCCATAAAACAGTAGCAGTATGCTACACTCATTGAGACCAAACTCTCGTGATGATCCCGATTGCAAGAAAAAGGTTGCTAAACTGGAATTATGACCGATTGAGGGTGGTCAATGATATTGAGATCCTCTAGAACCCGATTACTACTTCTAGGACAGGTTTGAACCAACTGAACTGAAAGAGGGTAGTACCTAAACTCCTTGCTAGCCTGAAATCTAAGGGTTATATGTGTGACTTGTTTGCCCTTACCATGTTTGCTATCTGTGAATACTTATGGTGTGTTTCTATCATGACATCATGCATCATGACATTGCATGCATATTGCATTGGACTTACCATTTCAAAGAACAATGGGATTCATCTTTGTTCTGTTTTGTAGGTCATGGAATCTATGCGTAGAAACACTATTCGGATCAGCTTTGTACAAATTCCCACTCAGCTTAGAGATTTGGTTGCAAAGGTTCCAGATACTTCCTCCTTTATCATAAGACATGGGGACCTCCTCAGTCTAGTCACCTCCAAGCTGGATGAACAGATGATGAGTGTTTTGTGCCAGTTCTTTGATCCATTGTACCACTGCTTTACTTTTCCGGACTACCAGTTGGTCCCTACCTTGGAAGAGTTCTCTGATCTACTTGGTATCTCCATTCTAGAGCAGACCCCGTTTACAGGTTGGGAGAAAGTACTTAGGCTGGAAGAGATTGCTTCAGCCCTCCATCTGACAAAGGCTGAGGTAATGTCTAATTGGGAAACTCGGAGTGGGACAAAAGGCTTCTTGACTAAGTTCTTGGTTGGTCGGGCTAATCAGTTCTGGGACAGTTTAGACTTTCAGGCGTTCGAGGATATCCTGGATCTTCTTATTTATGGTCTGGTTCTGTTTCCAAACTCAGATTCCTTTGTTAACATGAATGCGGTGAAGATTTTCATGTCCCGTAATCCAGTGCCCACTCTCTTGGGTGATATTCTGCATACCCTATATGCCCGTACTGCTCGGAAACGGGGAACCCTGATGTGCTGTGCACCATTGTTGGCGAGGTGGTTTATTTCTCACCTCCCCAAATCAGTTTTGAAGAACAAGGAAGGCATGGGTTGGGCCTACCGGATTATGTCCCTTGCTCACACAGACATCATCTGGACTACTAAAGACATGGAAGACGTAGCTATTATTGATCACTGTGGGGAATACCCTAATGTTCCACTGCTAGGAATCAATGGAGGGATCACCTATAATCCTTGTCTAGCCTAACAACAGTTTGGGCGAGCTAGGAGGGACGAACCTCATGAGTTGCTGATGCCAAGCATTGTCTTTGACTTCCAAGGGGATAGTGATGATCATCGCCGCAGATTCATACGAGCTTGGGATAGGGTCCACAGGTCTGATCCGCACGAGCTAGGTGTGAAGACTTCTCTTCCTATGGAACCATATCTTCGGTGGGTTCGTACACGTGCTCAAAAGTTGGGAATGCTGTACGAAGCTGTCTTGCCTGTGATAGTTGAACTTGCTGATGAAGAAGGGGTTCCTCCTACCATCCTCCACCCATACATGCCTACTGACATTAGGGCATTAAAGAGGTCATGGATCCAACTAAGGGAAGAGGGGGATACTTACAGAGAAAAGTATCACGAGCAAGAGCAGAAGATCCTGAAGCTGACAAGGCAATTGGAGAACGAGCAGATCCTCAACGACTATGTCAGCACCAACGAGAAACGACCATGGGAGCGCTGATGTCTTTTGTTATTTCTAGTTTTGATTTACTTTTCAGTTTTTCTTTTTGTAACTCCTTAAAGGCATCTGTTGAACATTGAATTAAAGTTTTTATCTAATAAAAGTGTGTTTCATTTTGGTTTATGAATTTGAATCTCCAAAGTCTTTGAAATCATATCATACGCATTTCATTCCCATGCACCTCATTACAGGTACCCTTACAGGTTTCTCATCTTCTTCGCTGTTTATTTCAGCATATCATGTCTTCTGAAACATCAACTGATCAAGCCGTCAAGGCCCTGGAAGCTCAAAACGCCCAGTTCCAGGAAATGTTCATGAGTTTGGCCAAGGGTCAGCAAGATCTGAAGACCCTTATCTTGAAGGATAAGAAGAAGAATAAGAAGAAGAATAAGAAGAAGATGGTCCTACTAAATATGGGTCACAGATTTGGAAACAATTTGCGAGAAGAGGTTTCTTTGACTCACTCATATGGAGGGGGAGAAAACCAAGAAGAAAGGAGAGCACCTAGCCCTGTGGTTTCTGACAACAAGACTGACATTGACGAAGACCAGTATCCTCCGGCTGAGGATAGGTATAAACAACTCGAAGACCGTTTGAGCGTAATAGAGGTCCAGAAAGTCCCTAGTCTGCACTTCGGAGATTTGGGTTTGTCATCTGGGGTGGTGATTCCCCACAAGTTTAAAGCACCAGTCTTTGCTAAATACGACGGGGTTTCTTGCCCAAAGCTGCACCTCCGCTCGTATGTTAGAAAGATCCAACCATACACCATTGACAAGAACCTTTGGATCCACTTCTTTCAAGATAGTCTTTCAGGGACTCAACTTGAATGGTTTTACCAGCTGGAAGGAGATAGTGTCCGTAATTGGGAGGACTTGGCTGTTGCTTTCTACAAGAAGTACCAATATAATGCCGACCTCGCTCCCAAGCGTACCCAACTTCAGGGTATGTCTATGGGTGCGGGCGAAGGTCTCAAAGACTACGCTCAGAAGTGGAGGGACCTTGCTGGAAGAGTACAACCCCCACTGGCAGACAGGGAGTTAATAGATATGTTCCTGGGGACCTTGTCAGGTCCGTATTTCAACTATCTGATTGGAAGTTCATCGTCCAGGTTTACTGAGCTGATTATGATCGGGGAAAGCGTTGAAGCCGGTATCAAGAGCGGTAAAATACAGAAGGGTGCTTTGTCAAGCACCAAAAAGAAGCCTTTTAAGAAGGAATCCAGCGCTGTTTACAGCTCAAAGAGCCATAACAAACCTGAGCACCTCTAAGCAGTTAATGCGGTGGTTATATCAAGACCTGTTGTTGCTCCTCAGCGCAACAATCAGCCAAGGGCCGAGAGGCCGCGAAGACAATTCACTCAGCTCCATATGACCCAGTCTCAGATTCTGCCGCAGTTATTGAAGACCAACTTGGTGATTCCGAAGGAGGCCCCGAAGAATCCCAACACAATATCACCCATGTACAATCCAAATGCCCGATGTGCTTTTCACTCCGATAGCTCGGGGCATGATACGAATGATTGTTGTGTTTTTAAGAATAAGGTGCAAGACCTGATTGATGCTAAGGAGATTGAGTTTGAAGCTCCTGAAAGGCCTAATGTTATGACTGCTCCTATGCCCAAGCATGGAGTGAATGCTGTAGATGAAGACTCGTTTATGGTTTCTGTGAAAGGCATTGCTACTCCATTGATGACTGTGAAGAAGAACCTTCTGTTAGCTGGTTTATTTCGGGCTGTGGCGAAGGTTGCCGTCTGTGTTTTGTCCTACCTACCGGTTGCCATCTTTTGAAGTCAGGTGTCCAATGCCTGATGGATAATAAAGAAATTCTGTTTAAGAAGACTTTTGTTCCTTTGGTTCCTACTGAAGAAGTTGCTATAATCACCATTTTCGACAATTCTTCCAAGGCTTCCTCGAGAAAGCCTGTTAGAATTACATTTGTTCTAAGAATTGCACCGTTGATCATTACCATTCCTGGGCCTATTCCCTATACGTCAGATAAAGTTGTCCCATGGCACTACGGGGCTGACGTGTATTATCAAGGGGTTAAACAGGACTTGAATGCTGAAGAGGCTAATACTGACGTCAGCAATATTGTTGGATCTAGTAAAGTCACCCGCAACGGAAGACTTTTCTCCCCTGAGATCTCTCCACCAGCTGTTCGGAAGCCTGTTGTTATTACACCTACTAGTACATCTGCTACTGTGCCTGTTCAAGTTCCAATTCTCACCCCTGTTGCCGAGTCATCTGACACTCGAGGCAAAGGGATCACCGGTGAGCCTGCCTAGACGGAGGCACCAAAGAAGATTACTGTTGAAGCCTCTAGATAAGAGATGGAGGAAATTTTGAAGATCATCAAAAAGAGCGACTACAATGTAGTCGAGCAGCTGGGGCAAACCCCGTCCAAAATCTTTATGTTGTCTTTGTTGCTATGCTCAGAAGCCCACGCCAAGGCTCTGATTGCTTTCCTGAAAACTGCGCACGTGCCTCAAGAAACATCCGTTGATCAGTTCAAAGACTGTGTGGTGAGTTTAACTGCTGATAACAGGTTGGGTTTCTCCGACACCGACTTGACTGCCAAGGGAAAGAATCACAATGACGCTCTGCATGTTTCAATTGAGTGCAAGAGCACTACTCTGGATCACGTGTTGGTAGATACTGGGTCATTGCTGAATGTTTTACCCAAGAAGGCACTAGACCGGTTGGACTGTGAAGGGTTGGAGCTGAAACCAAGCAACATTGTGGTCAGGGCCTTTGATGGGTCCAAGAGGATGGTACACGGAGGAGTGGATATTCTGGTGAAGGTTGGTTCTCAAAATTTCGCATCTACATTCTATGTGATGGACATTCGGCATTCTTATTCTTGTTTGCTGGGTCGCCCATGGATCCACAAAGCTGGAGCAGTAACTTCTACGCTCCACCAGATGCTGAAATACCCTGTAAAGGGGGAAATTGTTACAGTACGAGGGGAAGAGGAGTACATGGTGAGCCACCTCAACTCTTTTAGGTATGTGGAAATGGACGAGGAGTTCATTGAAACCCCGTGTCAACATTTTGAAGAAGTTCCCCAAATGCTGGCGTCAACTGAAACTGTTACTGAAGATCCTCCAATGAAGATGGCTTCCCTAAAGGATGCCTGGGCTGTTGTTGAGAAAGGTGGGTGTGCAGATTGGGGCCAACTCCCTGATTTTGCACATAAGACTAACAAGTTTGGTTTGGGTTTTCCTACAGAAGCTCAAAGGGCTGTTTGGCGTGCGCGGATCGGAGGACCTCCCCTTTTTATCAATAATTCAGGAGTGAATGCCATTGGAGATGGTGATGAAGTATCTGAGTTTGACAGTTGGATCTACCCGATTGCCGATGGTGGATTAAGCAATTGGACGACAAAGGACTTTGTCCCAATTTCTTTTATTACCCAGTAATGAGACTTTTGTTTTAAGTTTGATCCGCCTCATTCTTGATTTTGATTTGCATTATTCTTGCATCTATAACAAAAACTAATTGCATATACTAATTCACCATGCCATTTGCAATCTTTTGGTATCATTTAATTTCATTCATCTAACCTGTACTTTGATTCACCATAGTTAGGGTTTCAAGGTTTGATTTAGGGGTTTTCGTTGCAGGAAAAATCATCCTTAGTAATGGCCATAGTTATGACCGGAAGAGGAAGGCGAGTCTAACCATGGTGTTAGAAGGCATTTTCATGGCCTGTAGAGGATGTTGGAAGGAGACAGGCTTGTAGCGACGAAACTCTGTCCGTTGGTATAGGTGGTTGTATTTTTTAGCCACGGTTGGAGGTCAGGGATGAGGCGTGTCACGCTACCACTTTCCCATTCAAATCTTGGCGCGCTATTTTTTATATTTTTCCAATGGAATTTGTTTTCTTATATTTTTATTAATTCATATTATACTAACAACTGAAGCAACACAGCGTAGTGGCAAGCTTGGCATTGGATATCCCTTCAGGACCTGGGTTCGAATCCCAGGTCCCCCATTTTCTCAATGTTATTTTTTTGCAGGAAATCATGTGCGCGCTTAGGCTTGAGATCTACCATACTCCCTCACCAATCCACACGCTAGATGGCCAGATCTGGTGGTCAGCATCAAGGGTCCACCAAAGGGCAGGTCAACGCTGGAACACTGGATCCCAAAAAGTCAAGTGGGTCATCCTCAAATGGGCCAACAAAATGCTTTCTGCACCTCCAAAATCTCAGGCCCACTCTCTCTTTTCTTTATATTTTCTTTTTATTAATTTAGTTATTTTATTTTATTTTAATTAATTTCTAACCAATAACAAATTTTCCTTTTTATCAAAAATCATAAAAATACTTTTTTTATCCAATAAATTTTTTGAATTCTTTTTTAATAATAAATACTAACTAATTAATTTAGTTTTTAATTCTAGGAAACTTTAACTTATTTTTGTAAATATTTAAAATTAATTAGAATTAATTAGGTTTTAACATAATTTAATTATTTTAATTTCTTTCTTAAATTAACAAAAACTCAAAAATATGTCATTAATTATTTTTCATTAATTAAATAATTTAATAATTAATTTAGTATTTAATTTAGGATTTAATTTCTTTTCTTAAATAAAAACAACAAAAAAGCATTTTTTTCTTAAAAAAGGGTCAAAACCCTAATTCGCATTCGATTTAATTTCCCTCGCGCTTTATTTATTTTTATCCATATTGATGTATCTGCTTCCGGTATGTAATAGATAATTAGGACCTTTTATTTATTTTTCCGCTTTATTTTATTTTCAAAGGGGTTGTTTTTGGCGATGTAAATACCCGACGCCTTGTAATTTAATTTCTGCATTTTAATTCCGCAAATTATATAACTGCTAGATGTTTGATAATAGGATTTGCATGACAAGACTGAATGCTTAATCTTAAAATCAAATTAGATCACCCTTAACATGTGCAAAGATAAAAATAACTGAAAACGACACACTCACACATGCACACTCTTAGGGTACACCCCACTTGGTTGCCTTCGTACACGGTCATTAAGTATAGGTCATTTTAGAGGTCGTCCTCTTGTCTAAAAGATCATAGTTTCCTCGAAATGGTTGCCTCGGATATTGTTGCCTCAAACAAATGATCTAAGACATTAGGGTTACCGCTAAAGCGTCCTAACATTGCTTTAGTGACCGTCTGTCCCTCATTAGAATTGACCCTCAAACTCCAACGACAGTGCTACCTACTCACTAATAGTGGGATAGCATTGTCTAAAGGAAATTAGCTTAGAACGATTCCTTTTTCGAGTAGGTAGATTAGCTCTTAAGTACTTGCTCTTTTAAAACAAAACCTTTTCACACTTACACTTTTCAAACGAAGTTCTCAAAAACACTTCATTACACTCTTGAGGACAAAAGAAAGAGTTAAATCGAAGTTAAAAACAAAAAATTTTCAAACCCACAAGCACAAAGAAAACAATTTTGAAAACAATGAGCAAGTACCTAAGAGCCCGTAGATAACTATGGATAGAAAGGGTGCTAATACCTTCCCTTTCAATAATCTACCCCCCGTACTCAGAAACATCTCGAAAAAGGAATTTTTCTGTGCTTTTTTCCTTTCCTTGTTGGATAAAATAAAATTCGGTGGCGACTCTTTCTTACCGCGACATTTTGCAAACACAAAACGCAAAATGCAAAACCAGCATTCCAAAAAACAGTCAGTTCTTCCCACCGTATTACACTCGGTTTTCTATCGAACTGTAGGGAACCCTCCTTTATCATCAACTGGATACCGGCTTTTAAATCATCACAGCCCTTCGGTTGCTCTCTACACTTGGCACACTTTGAAGTACAACCCGGGAAAATAGAATTGTCAAGCAAATATCTCTTAACATACCACAACGGAGTAGTTACTTGTTCCACATTCATGATTAAATTCAACATTTCACCATTGTCATCAATCATATTAACAACACCCCCTCCATGCCTAGGCATTAGGTTCTGAGTAACATTTGGACCAGTCACTGGAGTAAACTCAATTGCCTTAGCATCCAACAAGTCTTGTATTTTTCACTTCAACGCAAAGCAATTGTCAGTAGAATGACCAAATCTGCCTGAATGGAATTCACATCTTCCATTAGCATCATAGTTAGGAGGAAGTCTTGCGGTAGGTGGTGGTATATTTCTCAAACCAATCAACTTCAAATCGAGCAAATGGTGGAGTGCTTCAGTGAGAGATACCGGCAAGGGATTGAATTTTCTCAATTGTCTCTGCTATTGATTATTATACTGACGGGGAGCATCTTGATGTCTTTGTTGTTGAGGCACTGTATTCGGTCTCTGCTGCGGAGGAGCATTAACAGGAATAGAAACAACATTGATTTGTTGGTGCTGACGATCCTATCTTCTTCCTCTATGAGAGTAAATCGCACTTGTGTTGCCTTCCCTTTTCTTAGGGTAAGTGTTGAATGGTTTCTTATTGCCCCCTGATGAGCCACTAGAACCTCCAATCTGAATTTTCCCCAATTTCAAACCTATCTCAATTCTTTTACCCGCCATAACCAAGTCTGCAAATCCTGTTGAAGTACTTCCTATCATGTGCTCATAGAATGGCCCTTGCAGGGTACTCATAAACATATCAATGAGTTCTCTCTCCATGAGTGGAGTTTGAACCCTCGCAGCCAATTCACGCCACTTCTGAGTGTATTCCTTAAAAGATTCTCTTGGTCCCTGTGACAAATTCTGTAACTGAGTGCGATTAGGCGCCATATCCACATTGTACTGATAATGTTTGACAAAAGCCTGAGCAAGATCATTCCAGCAACGAATATGAGTTTTTTCCAACTTCATGTACCACTCCAGGGATGCCCCAGATAGGCTATCTTGGAAAAAGTGAATCAAAAGCCCCTGGCCCTCAGTATGCACCGACATCTTTCTGAAATAAGCAGTTGCATGAGTAACAGGACATGACGTTCCGTTGTACTTTTCAAATATAGGAGGCTTGAACTTTGGAGGAAATTTCACCCCAGAAACCAACCCTATATCATTAGCATCTATACCAAGGGATCCTTTCCCTTCCACAGCCTTCAGACGTTCTTCCAACAACCGATACTTCCTATCCTCAACCTGAACTTCCGGCTCCGAACGCCGAATAGAAAACTGATCTTCATCCTGTTCAAAGTCATAATCCTTCTCCTGATAGCCCCTTACACCTCCCTGTGATACGGTGGGAGAACTGACTTGAGGTTTTGCGTTTGTGTTTGCAAATGTTTCGGTTTAGCAAGAGTCGCCATCGACTTTTTATTTTATCCAAAGGAAAGGTCAAAAAGCACATGAAAGACCTTTGAGATGTTTTCTTGGGTTCGGGGGGTAGATTATGAAAAGGGAAGGTGCAAGCACCCTTTTCATCCATGGTTATCCATGGGCTCTTAGTTACTTGTTTAGATCACTTGTCTTTGCTTTTCCAATTGTTTGAAATGGTGCTTTGTGTGTGGTTTTGAAAGATGTTTTGAAAAGAGGCCATCGTTGTGGAAACCTTTGTAATGATTCTTGTTTGAATGTATACAAAGGTCTTTTTGTCTTTTGAAAAGATTTCAATGTTTGAAAGTTTGATTTGGGAAATGTTTTGAAATTGTGTTGTGAAGTGTGTTTGAAAATAGCAAGGATGTTTTGCAAGCTTTTGATCAAGTAACTAAGAGCTATCTACCCTATTTTACTAAAAGATCTTTTCTAATGTTTTTAACCCTTTTGACAGTGTTGTTTCACCATTGCATTTGGTGAACAACCTTGTGTTAGGATGTTAAACGGGACAGGCGCGGGTAATCGCATAGACCATGATAGCAATTGTGTTAAGTATTTTTGGCAAATTTTTGAGGGACTTGATCATTTTTGTTAGGGCAACCAAGATAGCGTCATCGAGGGACTATGGTCTTTTGTTTTGTTTTTGTTTTGCCAAAGTACCCAACATGCATACCATGGCCCATTTTTTCAGCCAACAAGTGGATTGTAACCCTAGGGGTGCAAGTGTGTATTGTGTTTGATTTTCATGCATTTTGTCTTTGATTAGGTCGAACTATTTGTTGATTTGATTTTTGCATACAAACCCTAATTCTCTAATCATGGCATAATTGAAAGCGTAAAGTGCGAGAATTTAAAATTCTAAGCTATTACAACATGATTATGGGGATGGGGGTACAATTTTGAATGGGGGGTATTTGACAAGAAACATAAATCCTAATTTACTATTACATCCAAATTGAATTTAATTGCATGAATATTAAATGGACAATATTTGAATAAACAAATAAATAAATGTATCAAATAATATGAATTATGCAAAAAAGAGTTTTTATCTGTTTATGTATGTAAAATATTTAATGTAAAAAAAATGTATAAAGAAATAAATAAAAAGGATTAATTTTATTTTTTTACGGGTAAACCCTAATTTCTTTAAGAAAATAAACATATTATATTATTTATGTACAATAAAATATATTAATATATACAAAATAAAATATATTTAAAAAAAAAAGGTATTTTTTAGTATAAATAATAATAAAAATAAAATGTAATATTTTATATTTTTTATTCTAAAGCATTTAATAAAATAAAAGTATATATGTATATATATGTATATTAATCAAATTAAATATATACAATATAAAAATGAAATATGTACAGAAATAAAATATATTTAGGAAAATATTTTTAGTATAAATAAAAATAAAGAACAAAAATAAAAATAAAAATTACATATTATTTTCAAGTTTTTTAAATAAATTATAAAGTATTCAAAATGTTTTTATGTTAGAAAAAAAATTAAAATAAAATGCCAAATAAATGTAAAAAATTTATGAAAATATTTTTTGAGCATTTTTTATACTTGGAAATAATAAACAAAATCAGAAAATAAAACAAAAATGCAAAAATGTAAAAATACAAGGAAATGGGCCAGGGGGTGCAAAATGGAAATGGGAGGTGTTAGAAGCAAGCCAGGCCAAGCCCAGCCCAAGCCAGCTTCATCTTCAACCTTCAGACTTTGTAAACGCGCGCACCTGGTTCAAATGCTAGATCCTGTATACGTGATCCTTTGCAAAAACTCACAACATCAAACTTGTAGAGAATTTCAAGACGTTTCCAACCATATAAACAACTAATCCTAACTCTCAGAGACCAGAGAGAATATCTCTGGCCCTAAAATCTGACCTAGTTTTTTCAGCATGTTCATGGATGAAATTCTCCTAGCACACTTAATATAAATGAAAACTGAGCATATGTACAACTTCATGGCAATGATTACTACATTTTTCTTCACAAACCTAAGGCTAAATGTTCCTAAATAGAGAGATAGAAAGTGAAGAAAAACCTGTTTCAGTTGGATTCGTGTAGGGCAATGCAGTGCTTCTCAACATGTTTTGAGATGTCTGGTAGCTTGCTTGAACTCCACTTGACCTTTTCCAATAGCTAGCTTGCCTTGAATGTCCTTGAATCAGCCTATAGAACTCAACCTGTACAAGCTTGAAATGAAAATGGTGAACACTGTAAATGGACTTACAGTTGGTAATGGAGGTTTGGGATAGCTTGAGTGAGTTGAATGGAAAGTGTTTGAAGAAAAATGGGGCAAAACGCACGAGCCAAATGAGCTGGGGAACTCAAGTTGCAGCACCTGCCCTGTTTTTCCAAAGAAGTGTGATTTCTGGCTATGGGGTGTTTTGGGGCTCAAGCACTCGTGTTTCTAGCTCAAAGGGTTGTGAGAAAGATGTTTGAAATCTTTGTGCAAGTTTGTCTTTGCTGGTTTTCAAGTTCTAAGCATTTGGACAAGTTTCTTGTTTTTGAAGCAAGAAAGTGAACTTGTGGTTACAGGCCTGTACAGGCCATCTTATCACCTTGCATACAATCCTCTTGGCCCCTCTGATTAGTGGATTTGTTTAGCTGCAAGATATTTGGCTCTATGCTCAAGGATTAGTGGTTTGACATAAAGCAAACTTTTGCAAAAATGGAAATGTACCTTTTACCATTTAGGAATTAAACTTGTGTACAATACCCTAATGACCAAGAAAATGTATTAGCTCAATGGATTTGCATTAAATTATGAACTGCAAACTAGTACAAGGCATGCTGGTTTGAAAATGCAACTTGAATGAACATGATTTTGCCATGGATACAAAGTGAGTTTTTGCCAACTTCAAGCATTCGATTCTCCCTAACCACAAATGTGTTTGAGGAGTTCTTTGACAATTTGGAAAGCTTGCAACATGCTCTATAGTCCATCTTTGAAATGAAACTTTAGATTCCAAGTTGAACTATGTGAAAAATGGCCAAGAAGATAGGTCAAAATCCTGCCTAAACTAGGGCAAAATTTCACTAAGTTAAAAGTTTTAGGTACCCTTGTTCCAAAAATCATAACTTGAGATACAAGCTTCTTTTGAGATAACTTTGTGAATGAAAGTTGTAGACTTTGTGGATGACTACAACTTTCATGTTTTAAGTTTTGTTTGAATCCATTTGCATCATGGTGAAAATGTGGGACAAAGTTAGGAAAAATTAAGAAAATTTCATAACTTAGAAAAATTCTAAGTTATGAAATTTTTTCAATTTCAAACTCTAATTTGCAATTTTGGGTTTCTTGATGAACAAGTTTCATAATTTGACACATCTTGATGAAAAATGACTCTTGGCACTTGATTTTGACCAAAAAGTCAAAGTTTGACTTTTCAGTGTACAATCAAATTTTGATCAGTTGTATGAAAAATTCATCTGTCAATCCCATGCATTTGAGATCTTTTGAACTTGTTGAATAGGTCAAGATGATTCCATTGAGCCCTTGAGTCCTTGGTTGAGCTTAATTTGCCATTGTCTAGGGCAAAAAGTCAGAAATTTCCTTTGTACAGTCAAAACCCTAAAAATGTCTATTTTGCCCTTTTGGTGATCTGATCAAATTTCTTGTGGAGTTGTGGTCCAAACTTGATCAAATGGTTCATATGAGTTCATAATGTTGACGTGGGTCAAAATTCATGAGGTTTGAATGTAAATTGGCCACAGTTGACTTTTTCCCCAATATAGTTGATTTTTAGGTCAACTGTCCAATTGACTGGGCAAAAAATTGATCCAAGGCTTGAAACTTGGTATGGACAAACTTATGAGTCCAATATGAAGTATGAAAGTCAATTTGAGCATCGAAGTTCCAAAAATCCTTGTGCAAACTCAAACCCTAGTTTAGGTCATCAGTGTAAGGAGATGTCTTGAGCAGTGCAAACCCTAGCTTAATCTTGAGTTCCAAGAGCCTTGTGATGAGAAATGTTGATAAAAAGAGAGGGCAAGTTTTGGGGTACAACACGCCCTAATTATCTCTTATGTTCCCCACAATACGAGGTCTCGGGGACGGGGGAAACTGCCCTACATTGGCACAAAAGGGTTTCCGGGCATCCCGTGAAAATTTCCAATAGCTTGATCTTGCACATCCCACAATCCTACAGAAATGTCCTGATAGAGCCCTTGATTTCCACCATCCTATGGATAACGGCGCTGGTTATTGACAATGGAAGCCATTTCCTCCTGTCGGCGATTCACATTGGTGATGACCTTCATGAACTGGGTCATTTGAGTAGCCATCTGGGCCCTCATTTTAGCGAGTTCAGCTTGAACTTGTTCCATCTGTCTTGACAAATTGTTTCTGGTGGAATACCGATGAGTAGTCATCTTGAATTATGAATAAGAAAAGAAGAAGAATAAGAATATCGTCTTGAGATAACCTGTAATGTTCTGAAATGCATGATGTGCATGCTATGTTTGTCATTTCCCGGTATTCAAGAGTCCTTTTACTCATCAATCATGGCACGCAACCAATAATCAAGCATACAATCAAGGGAAAAAGGACAAATAAGACAAACACTTCAATTGTTTACAAACAAAAGAAACGATGTTCAAGTGACTTTGTACATTTAAGAGTGTAACGATAAAATACGTGTTTCAAAGTAAACTTATCAAAAACTGAATAATACAGACAAACAAATGGTCCCTTCCAACAATCCTGGGGGTGACCAAATACACCAAAGGTAAGTAACAAAACTAAATCTCCGGAACAAGACACGTTTCAAAGTGTTGACAATACTCTTCAAGCCTGGCTTTCTCCTTCAAAAGTTATAATGCGACTACTTTACTTTCTTGAAATTGATCCTCTGTGACACGCCTCTGGACTACTTCCTTCTTAAGCTGAGCATCTTTGTCTTTGAGCTGTTTCTCCAAGTTTTGAATCTTCTTCCTGTAGCTATTCTCAGATGCCTGAAGCTTCTGGCACTTTTTCTGGGTCTTACTCAACTCTTCTTCCATTTCAGCATGAGACCTCTCCCTAAAACTGGTTACATCAGAAGTTTCCCCTTGAGCTTCTTTGAGTTTGCGAGCTAAGTCGACCCTTTCTTGATCTACCCAATAGAGTTTCATCCCTGCCTCACGGTCTTTTGCACGAAATTGAATGTTCTAAACATGAACCTTAGTGAACACCTCGGTAGGCACCGTGTTACTCAGAACAGTAGGAGGTTGCTCACATATAGGAGCCGACCTTGCAAATGGTAACTGCAAAATCTTAACCTTGGCTCTAATCCATTCCAAGTAAGGAACCCTAGCAATATGAACCTTCTTTCCCAAAGTAGTTCTATCCTTCTTGTGAATTCCCTTCCAAGCACTTGTCACTCTTTTCAACATCACAGGATCACTTCCTCTAACAAAATACACTGATTCAGACACCTCTTCAACCTTTGGCGGTCCATCCATTGCATATCCCAATTGACGATAAGCAAGCACAAGATTATAGTTGATACACCCCTTAGTTCCTATGAGGGGAACATTAGGGAAGTCTCCGAAGCTAGTGATAATACTTCGTACTTCCCCCATGTCATAATTCCACCGAATATCAAAGGAAGTAAGGTTGACAAGTCTTGATGACCATCGAAGAGAATGCCTGGTATCCACGAAAGGGCCACTTACCGGTAGGTGCAATTTAAACCATTGATACAACATTGAATGACATAAACTTACATTACCACCTTTTCCATTCCTGAAATGAATGGTGTAAAGAGTATCTGCCAAAAGTGTTGGTACCGAGTTCTTATTTCTAAAAACACAAATAGCCGTCAAATCCACAAAATTTCTCTTGTGAGGAAAGAGGATGATCCCATATATCATGAGAGAAAACAGAGAGCTGAAGTCATTCCAATTCCATTTCTTTGCCCAGTCTTCAGCTTTCTTCACTAAGAAATCCAAATAAAACCCTGTAGTATCCTCACTTGATTTCCAATTGTCTTTCACCTCTTTCCAACTCAAATGAAGAATTTTAGCAACAACTTCGAACTTCAGCTTCTCCGGCACTTGGACAAAAGGAACTTCATCGGAAAACTTGATATTAAGTAGGTACGCGTACTCTTCTAGGGTGGGAACGAGTTGATAATCTTGAAAAGTAAAACACCATAATTCCTTGTCATAGAACTGGAAGAGGGTGATCAAAGCCATTGGGTCAACTGGAGTGTTAAGGATTAGTAATAAATTGCCATAATTTTTGTTGAAATTATTCAGAATATCACCCTTCAGATAGGAACCCAACCTCTTCAATTCGGACACATAAATAGTAGGAATCTGATAAGCGAATGTATGCATGTTGGGCTCTTTAACACGAACTGAATCAAACTCATCTGATGGGAGGCCAACCATTTCTGATGGAAAGAAGACTCTCGAATGTCCCTGGAAGATGACATGCGCATGCTAGTTATTTTTTTTATACATCATTTTTTTAGAAATTAACATGCTATGATGCAACATGACAGGATCAAAGTTTCACACTGGATAATGTCTGGACCATTACAGAACAACACCACTCAAGATCAAAAGAAAATCCCAAAGCTTCAAAACTATCATGGGAACCTGAGTCACCTTCACAACACAAAGTCACCAACAGTACTTGTACCTGTAAGAAAAGTTTTCCCGCCCCTCTCACGGGTGTAGTCTAGGTCAAGGTAAGGTTAAAATCCAAATCAGAGTACAAGAGCTCGACTGTCGGTATCATCATACGATAACACCTATCTGAACTTCCTCTAAAGTCACGGGTCTCATGGCCAGGTCTACGAAGCATTCGGCTCATAGCTGCCATGGCCACTCTATTCCTAGTTCCTATGGAATTCACTCATAGCCTGGGTATGAGGCCTTTTACCTCATGGAACAACTCACCCACCAAGAAAATCTAGAATCCAAAAAGTCCAGCCAAATCCAGTATGCAGAAAGTAAAGCGCGCATAGGATGCAATGCAAACAGATAAATATGCAAAGTAGTAAAATAAACACCCAAAAAGAAAACAAACAAGAGCTAGGATCTACTCCGGGATGGACCAGCAAAAGGTCAATCTGTCCCCAGTGAAGTCGCCAGCTGAAACCACCTGGCTGAACCTGTCATCTGGTGTAATGAAACATCAATGAAGTCTCCACCGAACATCTTTTATCCCACCGAAAGGGAAAGGTAAACATCGAGAAAACCTGAAAAGGGAGAAATCACAGTCTTTCGACCGAGAGATTGGGTAAGGAAGTCTATTACGCGAGGGGAAGGTATTAGAACCCCACACGCTCGTAGTACTCTACGGTATCCACTCTTGTTGTCTAATCTAATGGGTGTGATTAAAACCTATGTCTATGGCTTAAAGCTAAAAAAGGAATGCATGCGAGAAAATAAAACAATGTAGGGAAAATAAAAGTTGTGCTCGGTTGGGCCCTACCCCAATGCCTACGTATCCCTTTTAAGGAAATCAGAGCAGCCGTAGTTCGGCTCATATATTCTGGTTGGTTTGTGTTTTTTAGTTAAGATAACAAAAACAGTCAAGATGGAAAAACATCAAATGAAACAACAAATAAATGAGATGGTAAAACATCGACTAAATAATAACATAGTAACATATCAAAGATGGCGAAACATCAAATGATAAAACATCACACCTAACAATGACATTGAGAGTCAAAGTAGGATCACCAACATGTGCAATGGCGAAACATTGGTTTCAAATAAATGTGCAATGACGAAACATCGGCTAAAAGATAACAAGGTATTATGGCAAAGATGGCGAAGCATCAATAAACCGGATGGCAAAACATCACACCTAACAATGATATTGAGAATCAAAGTAGGATAACAAACATGTGCGATGGAGAAACATCGGCTTCAAACAAGTGTGCGATGGAGAAACATCAGCTAAAAGGTAGTAAGATATCATGGCAAAGATAGCGAAACATCAATAAATCGGATGACAAAACATCACACTTAACAATGATATTGAGAATCAAAGTAGGATAACAAACATATGCGATGGTGAAACATTGGCTTCAAACAAGTGTGCGATGGCGAAAAATCGTCTAAAAGGTAGTAAGATATCATGGCAGAGATGGCGAAACATCAATAAATCGGATGACAAAACATCACACCTAACAATGATATTGAGAATCAAAGTAGGATAAAAACCATGTGCGATGGCGAAACATCGGCTTCAAACAAGTATGCGATGGCGAAACATCGGTAAACCAGGTTTAAAAACATCACACCTAACAATGATATTGAGAATCAAAGTAGGATAACAAACATGTGCGGTGGCGAAACATCAGCTTCAAACAAGTATGTGATGGCGAAACATCGGTAAACCAGGTTTAAAAACAAAACCAAGAGGCGCACAAACAAATAAGATTGATTTGTATCTTTTACCTTGAAGAAGGGTTTGAGTTTATTAAAGGTGTTTTATTATTTGCCAAGAAAACAATTTTTGTTTTAAGATGCAAAATGCAAAGGAAGGAAAAAACAACTAAGGGAAACTAGCCTAGCACTATCCCTAGTGTTATCATACAATGATTGACCCTAAGGTTGAGGATAAAGGAAAATACTACCCTATGTTAGCATACATGGATTCCTACCTTAATTAACATGTCAAAGGAAGCTTAACAAAATTATCCAATAGGTAACAGACAATGAGAGCGAAGTCGTGATCTCAATTTCTAAATTGAGTGACTCATCGATCAACAATTTAAAGAAGAAAAACAATAAACATCCTATAGGGAACATGCACTGAGAGCGAAGTCGTGATCTCAATTTCTAAATTGAGTGACTCATCGATCAACAATTTATAGAAGAAAACAATAAACATCATATAGGGAACATGCACTGAGAGCGAAGTCGTGATCTCAATTCCTAAATTGAGTGAATCATCGATCAACAATTAAAGAAAAAAAAAACACAACACATGTGTTAAACAAAAACAAAGGGCCTCCTGACATATATCAGCAACAGAGGTCCCATCATGCAACATAGAACTATACAAAGTGAAAATAGAAGAAAGGGAATAGTGCAATACCAAACGAATAACTATCTGTAGAAACTGAACAAGAATAAAAGAAACCCAGAGAACTTTAAGCAAATTGGCATCAGCAGACAAATCAATTTAGAAATTACGCCATCGGGATGTAAATATTGAGATTTTCAGACATGAATAGATCCCATGGGCAATGTATAGCATTCATAATCACACACACACACACACACACACACACACACACACACACACACACACACACACACACACACACACACACACACACACACACACACACACACACACACACACACACACACACACACACACACATATATATATATATATATATATATATATATATATATATATATATATATATATATATATATATATATATATATATATATATATATATATATATATATATATATATATATATATATCCTGCATAAACTATCAAATATGCCAATCACAAAAGTAGTGCCAATATAATAAGTTGTGTTCCACAAATAAAGTGAAACACAGTAGCCTCAAGTCAAAAATGGAAAACTTTTCTCAAAGTACCTCGCATATTCAACAGCCAGGTTAGTATTCCCATAAATTGAATGATGACTCTCATAAGGGATGGATTATGACACCATAATGAAGTTAGGAAACATGATAGCAACTATCAAAACATTAGATATGATAGACAAAAAGAAAACAAGCATATGCACAATTTGGTCAAAAAAATTAGAGGAATGTTGCTCCTTTCTATCACCATATTGAATTGACAATTGAATATCAATCAAGGATCATGAGAGCTTGATAAGAATGCAATCAAAGACCATGAAGGTCAGTAGCAACCACAATTCAACCATACTTAATTACTTTATCACAGCTCACAAGCATAATAGAAGAGGAATCCCACACAATGCATCAAAAGGTTCAATCATTCAAACATGGGGCACTAAGTGAAATGACTTGAGTTTATGTGGATAAACAGAACCAACATGATCATTAGGTGCCCAATTATAGGCCTCACTCAAGTTCATTGGCCATCAAGCAAATTGTAACAAGATATGCAACATTAATTGGGTACCTTCACTTCAAAAATACATCAAAAATAGAAAAGGATTTCAATAAACCAAAATTTTCGTAACATATTTGAGATGTGTATAGGTCAAAAAACAAGTTTGAAGTTCATGGATAGTAGAGGATAGGATCTAATGAGGCCCAAAGATCAAAACTAGTTGGCAAAATTACCAAACTAGACAAGCTTTCAAAATAATTTGTGGAAAAAATATCCAATCAAGTCAAACAATTCAAGAAAAATGGTTTTCAGATCCTCAATACATCCATGAACCTTAAAAAAGATCCAAGTTCCAATGGAAACCCAAGGCAAATTGGTTTTGAAATTGAAACTTGCAATGTAAGCTACAAAACCCTAATTGTTTGAATTTTAATCTTAAATATTAATTAGGTAAGATCAAAATTCAAACAATTCAAACCAAGATCATGCAAATCACAAGGAAACCCTAAATATCAGAATACATATTTTTTTACATTTTTAGGATTAAAGAAAAGTCAAAAATAAAATCAAAATTCAAACCATTAATCAATTAAACAAATAATCACATCTCAAAATAAAATTCTAATAAAAAATCAGAAAAATATCCAACCAAAATTATATTTAAATATTAGAATTAAAAACACATATCCCTGATTTTTTGTGCAATTTATGAATTAAAGGAAATATTAAAATAAAAATCAAACAAACAATTAAACAATTAAACTATTATTTAATGACAAAAATGCAAACCCTATCCAAAAGTCATAAAAAGGTCAAAACAAGATTATATTCAGACACTATGATTAAAAAAAACTTATAAGATTTTTTTGAGGATATTTGAATTAAAGGAAATATTAAAACAAAAATTCTGAAGCAAAAATTTCAAATGAACTTCTCAAATTAAATTTCTAATCAAAAATAGAAAAAATGCTAAATCAAAATCAAAATCAATTTTTAAATTATTTTATGAGTCAAAGATAATTTTTGTGGAATTTTTAGATCAAAAAAACTATTAAAATAAAAATAATCTTTGAACAAACAATTAATTAAACTTATGAAATTTTAAACCAGCAAACCATTTCTTAAAAAATTCCAAAAAAAATATGACAAATACTAGAAATTATTATTAGCCTATGGTAATTTTTTCATGATTTTTGAAAATGTTTTGATCACAAAAATAAAATCAGAAGAAATCAATAAAAATTAAATAATATAAAATGCATTAAGAATTTAAATCATCCAATCAGGACGTGCCACCTCATCATCTTCTACCTCAAGACAAAGCCCTAAACGCGTTTTTTCTCAGTTCGAAACCTCATGTTCTGATCAGTACTTCTTCCTTATTTCTCCACCAAAATCAATGATTCAAAGCTCAAAACAAAGCGAAATCTATTCTCTACATCATGATACTTATAGATCTCAAAATGATTGACTAGGCGATTAGAAATCTGGACATGAAAATTGCAAAATCTCACTGAATATGAATTATTCAGAAGTTCAAACAACGATCTATTCTTCAATTTCAAACAAAATTATACGTCAAACCTATTGTTTGGCCAACTATGAGCTCATAAATATTAAGTAATTCATCAAATCCAGCTGAAAATAGCAAATTGAAGTTCAAGAAGCTCACCTCAATGTGAAACTGGAAATGTCGATTCCTTAGTTATAGAAGCAAATAAACTCCATGATCTTGATCTACACACTTCAAGGAAGATTTTGTTTTGTTTTTGTTTTGCCAAAGTACCCAACATGCATACCATGGCCCATTTTTGGAAGGAAACAAGTGGATTGTAACCCTAGGGGTGCAAGTGTGTATTGTGTTTGATTTTCATGCATTTTGTCTTTGATTAGGCCGAACTATTTGTTGATTTGATTTTTGCATACAAACCCTAATTCTCTAATCATGGCATAATGGAAAGCGTAAAGTGCGAGAATTTAAAATTCTAAGCTATTACAACATGATTATGGGGATGGGGGTACAATTTTGAATGAGGGGTATTTGACAAGAAACATAAACCCTAATTTACTATTACATCCAAATTGAATTTAATTGCATGAATATTAAATGGACAATATTTGAATAAACAAATAAATAAATGTATCAAATAATATGAATTATGCAAAAAAGAGTTTTTATTTGTTTATGTATGTAAAATATTTAATTTAAAAAAATGTATAAAGAAATAAATAAAAAAGGATTAATTTTATTTGTTTAAGGGTAAACCCTAATTTCTTTAAGAAAATAAACATATTATATTATTTATGTACAATAAAATATATTAATATATACAAAATAAAATATATTTTTTTAAAAAGGTATTTTTTAGTATAAATAATAATAAAAATAAAATGTAATATTTTATATTTTTTATTCTAAAGCATTTAATAAAAATAAAAGTATATATGTATATATATGTATATTAATCAAATTAAATATATACAATATAAAAATGAAATATGTACAAAATTAAAATATATTTAGGAAAATATTTTTAGTATGAATAAAAATAAAGAACAAAAATATAAATATAAATTACATATTATTTTCAAGTTTTTTAAATAAATTATAAAGTATTCAAAATGTTTTTATGTTAGAAAAAAAATTAAAATAAAATGCCAAATAAATGTAAAAAATTTATGAAAATATTTTTTGAGCATTTTTTATACTTGGAAATAAATAAACAAAATCAGAAAAGAAAACAAAAATGCAAAAATGTAAAAATACAAGGAAATGGGCCAGGGGGTGCAAAATGAAAATGGGAGGTGTTAGAAGCAAGCCAGGCCAGGCCCAACCCAAGCCAGCTTCATCTTCAACCTTCAGACTTTGTAAACGCGCTAGCCTGGTTCAAATGCTAGATCATGTATATGTGATCCTTTGCAAAAACTCACAACATCAAACTTGTAGAGAATTTCAAGACGATTCCAACCATATAAACAACTAATCTTAACTCTCAAAGACCATAGAGAATTTCTCTGGCCCTAAAATCTAACCTAGTTTTTTCAGCATGTTCATGGATGAAATTCTCCTAGCACACTTAATATAAATGAAAACTGAGCATATGTACATATTCATGGATATGAACACTACATTTTTTATTCACAAACCTAAGGCTAAATGTTCCTAAATAGAGAGATAGAAAGTGAAGAAAAACCTGTTTCAGTTGGATTCGTGTAGGGCAATGCATTGCTTCTCAACAAGTTTTGAGATGTCAGGTAGCTTGCTTGAACTCCACTTGACCTTTTCCAATAGCTAGCTTACCTTGAATGTCCTTGAATCAACCTATAGAACTCAACCTGTACAAGCTTGAAATGAAAATGGTGAACACTGTAAATGGAGTTACAGTTGGCAATGGAGGTTTGGGATAGCTTGTGTGAGTTGAATGGAAAGTGTTTGAAGCAAAATGGGGCAAAATGCACGAGCCAAATGAGCTGGGGAACTCAAGTTGCAGCACTTGCCCTGTTTTGCCAAAGAAGTGTGATTTCTGGCTATGGGGTGTTTTGGGGGTCAAGCACTCGTGTTTCTAGCTCAAAGGGTTGTGAGAAAGGTGTTTGAAGTCTTTGTGTAAGTTTGTCTTTGCTGGTTTTCAAGTTCTAAGCATTTGGACAAGTTTCTTGTTTTTGAAGCAAGAAAGTGAACTTGTGGTTACAGGCCTATACAGGCCATCTTATCACCTTTCATACAATCCTCTTCGCCCCTCTGATTAGTGGATTAGTTTAGCTGCAAGAGATTTGGCTCTATGCTCAAGGATTAGTGGTTTGACATAAAGCAAACTTTTGCAAAAATGGAAATGTGCCTTTTACCATTTAGGGATTAAACTTGTGTACAATACCCTAATGACCAAGACAATGTATTAGCTCAATGGATTTGCATTAAATTATGGAGTGTGAAATGGTTTAGAGGCCTGCAAACTAGTACAAGGCATGCTGGTTTGAAAATGCAACTTGAGTGAACATGATTTTGCCATGGATACAAAGTGAGTTTTTGCCAACTTCAAGCATTCGATTCTCCCTAACCACAAATGTGTTTGAGGAGTTATTTGACAATTTTGAAAGCTTGCAAAATTCTCTATAATCCATATTTGAAATGAAACTTGATATTCCAAGTGGAACCATGTGAAAAATGGCCAAGAAGATAGGTCAAAATCCTGCCTAAACTAGGGCAAAATTTCACTAAGTTAAAAGTTGGCAAAATACCCTTTTTAGTCCTTTAAGTTTACCCCAAGGTCCATTTTGGTCCTTTATCTAAAAAAAGTGTCAAACTGGTCCTATAATTCTTTCAAAAGGACCATAGGAGTCCTTTCCGTCCATTTTGGTCCTTTTTGGTTCATTGGAGAAGCTACAAAATGAGCTTGATGGAGCAAAGATGGAGATACATCATCTAAAGGAAAGGGAGGATGGGCTGAAACATAAGATAATGGAGTTACAAATTGAAATAAAGAAGGATGGGCTGAACCAAAAGGACCAAAATGGACGGAAAGGACTCCTATGGTCCTTTTGAAAGAATTATAGGACCAGTTTGACACTTTTTTTAGATAAAGGACCAAAATGGACCTTGGGGTAAACTTAAAGGACTAAAAAGGGTATTTTGCCTTAAAAGTTTTAGGTACCCCTGTTCCAAAAATCATAACTTGAGATCCAAGCTTCTTTTGAGAAAACTTTGTGAATCAAAGTTGTATACTTTGTGGAGGAATACAACTTTCATGTTTTAAGTTTTGTTTGAATCCATTTTCATCATGGTGAAAATGTGGGACAAAGTTAGGAAAAATTAAGAAAATTTCATAACTTAGAAAAATTCTAAGTTATGAAATTTTTTCAATTTCAAACCCTAATTTGCAATTTTGGGTTTCTTGATGAAATTTTTTCATAATTTGACACATCTTGATGAAAAATGACACTTGGCCCTTGATTTTGACCAAAAAGTCAAAGTTTGACTTTTTAGTGTACAGTCAAATTTTGATCAGTTGACTGAAAAATTCATCTGTCAATCCCATGCATTTGAGATCTTTTGAACTTGTTGAATAGGTCAAGATGATTCCATTGAGCCCTTGAGTCCTTGGTTGAGCTTAATTTTCCATTGGCTAGGGAAAAAAGTCAGAAATTGCCTTTGTACAGTCAAAACCCTAAAAATGACTATTTTGCCCTTTTGGTGATCTGATCAAATTTATTGTGGAGTTGTGGTCCAAACTTGATCAAATGGTTCATATGAGTTTATAATGTTGATGTGGGTCAAAATTCATGAGGTTTGACTGAATATTAGCTATTATTGACTTTTTCCTTAATACAGTTGATTTCTAGGTCAACTGTCCAATTGACTGGGCAAAAATTTGATTCAAGGCTTGAAACTTGGTATAGACAAACTTATGAGTCCAATATGAAGTATGAAAGTAAATTTGAGCATCGAAGGTCCAAAAATCCTTGTGCAAACTCAAACCCTAGTTTAGGTCATCAGTGCAAGGAGATGTCTTGAGCAGTGCAAACCCTAACTTAGTCTTGAGTTCCAAGAGCCTTGTGATGAGAAATGTTGATAAAAAGAGAGGGAAAATTTTTGGGTACAACCGTTTCCCCTATTCAATCTTCTTGAACCTGAAGAGTTAGATTGACAAGTTTTTCCTTTCGTGACTCGGAGGTAAAAGAGGATTGGACACTAGAGTGCCCGTAAATTTGCACTCGTCAAAATGTAGATGAGGGAATGGGCTTAAAGATGCCATTTGGAGATGGTAGAGTCTTGCTAGAGATGGGCTTAAAGATGCCATCCAAAATTGTTTGTTGAAAATCAAGAGAATGAACGTCAGAATGGTATCCGTATTTGGAACGTATCTGCGTTGTATCTGGAGACTGGGTTTGTATGAGCAAGGGAATGGCGTCCGTGACTAGAGCGTATCCGAGCTGTAACTGTATTTGATTCTTGAATGAATATCAGAATGACTTCTGTGTCTAGAGTGTATCTGTATTCTGAATGGGTGACAGAGAGACATCTGTGCATAGAGCCTCTATGTGCTGGGGATAAATTTCGAATGAGTGACAGAATGGCAACTGTGTCTGGAGCGTATCTAGACTGTATCTGAAATTGAAATCTGTATGAGTAGCAGAATGACTTCCATGTTTGGAGTGTATCCGTACTGTAACTGGGATCCGGACAAGTGACAGAATGACTTCCGTGTCTGGAGTGTATATGAACTTGAAGTTGATAGTTGAATCTGAATGAGAAATAGAATGGATTCCGCGTCGGGAACGTATCTAGTATGTATATGATTGCTGAAGTCTGAATGAGTAGTAGAATGACCGCTGTGTCTGGGGGTGTATCCATACTGTATCTTGACTTGAAATTCTGAATGAGTAATAGAATGACCGTCGTGTCTGGGGTGTATCCATATTGTATCTGAAATCTCTGAATAGTTGTTAACGATAGCTTTTTTAATCTTATCCTGAAAAGGGTAGAATGTTAGCTAAAGCACAAAGTTATGTTGCATGATGTGTTTGATGCAATAAAATGTGTTCCATCAGTGTTTATGATATATGAATGTAATGGAGGTGCATGTAAGCTGATTAACTGTCTTGCTGAGGAAAATAAATCCTGGATAGCTGGAGATAATGAAATCTTTGATTGCTTCCGGGGAAAGAAAATCCTTGACTGATGCCGGGGATTCCAAAAATCCTTGATTGTTAAAGATGAGAGAACCTTGATGATTACTGTGGGGGATATCTAGTTGATTATCAGACTTTTAAGATAACCTGCTGGGGAAATTGGGGAAAACTGAATGGTTCCTGCTGGAGATTGATAGTTGGAAATTTGACTCCGCTGGGGAAGAAGGTTTCATCTTCGCCGAGGGTCTGTAGTTCAAAGTTTTTGGGCTCCACTGGGGATCGGGAGTTTAGAGACTTAACTCTACTGGGAATTTTGAAACTTAACTCCACTGGGGATATGTACTTCAAGGTTTTAGCTTTATTGAGGATCTGAATGACATACTGTAGGGGATTTCCTCTGGAATAGCCTAAAGACGTTTTCCTACACCTTCAACCTATCAGTAATTATATTTTCTCATTTCGTTTTATTTGTAAGTAGTGATTATATTCAAATGCATATGCTCATTTAACAAATCACTGGACGTTTTCAAATAAAACAGAATTGTAAAAAGAAAGAAAAGGCAAGCGAATTTCTGCACTTTGAAGTATCTTTGTATTAACTTTTGTAAGTATCTTTGTACAAAGGAGACAGTCATCCTAGTAAGAGAATGTTGTCGAAAAATTGAGAAAATTTTTATACAAAAAGAACGATGGCTATGTGTAACAATTTCATGGGGTTCCCATTCTGCTATAGACTTCACATCTCTGAGTGTCTTGTCCATTCATTGCTTCGTCCGAAGGTGATTGGATTGATCATGAGCCTGGAGTTTGGTCGTGAAGAGATTGTCCTTAAAGTGATCCGACGAGACATAGTCATATTCTTTAATTCCCTAACTTTTGCCTGGACCGCCCTTTCGGGTTTTCGATCCACCGGGAAACCCTTTTTTGCCCAAGTCGCCCTTTCGGGTTTTCAACTTGCCGGGTGTACAATTTTTTTTAAATTTTATCCCTAATTTTTGCCTGAACCGCCCTTTCGGGTTTTCGATTCACCGGGATGCCCATTTTTGCCCAAGTCACCCTTCCGGGTTTTCAACTTGTCGGGTCGTTTATGCGTAGTATCTTTTGACTATGTCTGCATTCGCAGGGTGCGGCAGGTCGTCACCGTCCATGGTGGTCAGAATCATTGCCCGACCAGAAAAGATGTTTTTGATCACAAATGGTCCTTCGTAAGTAGGAGTCCACTTGCCCCTGGGATCACTTTGCGGCAAGATGATCCGCTTGATTACAAGATCTTCGACTTGATATACCTGACGCCTGACTTTCTTGTTGAAAGCCTTGATCATCCGTTTTTGATACGTCTGACCATGACAAACAGCAGTAAGTCGCTTCTCGTCGATCAAATTAAGTTGATCAAGCCGGGTCTGAATCCAATCGTCTTCAATTAGACCAACATCCTTCATAATCCTTAAGGAAGGAATCTGAACTTCCATAGGTAAAATAGCCTCCATTCCATATACCAAAGAAAAGGGGGTTGCCCCAGTTGAAGTACGTGTCGTGGTACGATATCCATGCAGAGCAAACAGTAACATCTCATGCCAGTCCTTGTAGGTGATTGTCATCTTTTGAATGATCTTCTTGATATTTTTGTTCGTGGCTTCAACAACACCGTTCATCTTTGGCCGATAGGGAGATGAATTGTGATGTTGAATCTTGAACTGCTCGCACATAGCGGTGATCACAGTGTTGTTCAAATTTGTACCATTGTATGTGATGATCCTGTCGGGGATACCATACCGGCATATGAGATTCTGTTTGATGAAGCGGGCAACCACATTCTTTGTAACGAAGGCGAAGGAAGCTACTTCGACCCACTTGGTGAAATAATCAATAGCCACCAGGATGAAGCGATGTCCATTGGATGCTGTAGGCTTGATCTCTCCAATCATGTTGATTCCCCACATTGCGAATGGCCAAGGAGCTGTTAGAACATTGAGAGGAACAGGAGGAATATGTACCTTGTCAGCATAGACTTGGCATTTGTGACAAGTACGGGAATGTTGATGGCAGTCAGTTTCCATGGTAGACCAGTAGTAGCCTGCCCTTAGAATCTTCTTAGCCATCCTATATCCGCTTAAGTGGGTTCCAAATGTGCCACTGTGTATTTCAGTCATGATCAACTCTGCTTCAACTTTGTCCACACAACGAAGTAGAACACAATCATGGTTGCGCTTATATAGGATACCATTGCTCAGGAAGAACTTGGCAGCAAATCTCCTTAAGAACTTTTTGTCATTGACGGAAGCTCCTTCAGGTTATTCTCGAGTCTGGAGATACCTTTTGATTTCATGAAACCAGGGTTGTTCCACTACTTCTTTGGTATTAATCTCATGACAGTGTGCAGGTTCATCCATTCGCTCGACGGTGATCTGGGGAGCCTCATTATCCCAGTTGAGTTTAAACATGGAAGATATTGTAGCCAGAGCATCTGCTAGCTGATTTTCTTCTCGCGGGAAGTGCTCAAAGGTAATCTGCTCGAAATGAGGAAACAATGTCAAGACATGTTCTTTGTATAGGATAAGATTCGGATGTTTAGTGTCCCATTCTCCTTTGATTTGACTGATAACCAAAGCTGAGTCCCCAAAGACGACCAAAGATTTGATTCCTAGGTCAATTGAAGCCTTGAGACCAAAGATGCAAGCTTCATACTCAGCCTTGTTGTTGGTGTAACTGAAGCAGAGTCTTGCAGTGAAAGGCGTATGGCAACCTTCTGGAGAGATAAGTACCGCACCGATACTGTTGCCAAGTGCATTTGAAGCACCATCAAAGTACATGGTCCATCAGGATCCTTGCTCAGGTCCGTCATACGGTCCGTTACCGTCAATGTTGTCCAATGCCATGATGTCCTCGTCAGGGAAGTCGAATCTCATAGATTGGTAATCCTCGACGGCTTGATGATCTACATGGTCAGCTAGTACACTCCCTTTTATAGCTTTTTGGGTTGTGTACTGGATATCATATTCAGTCAGGATCATTTGCCATCTAGCGATTCTCCCGGATAAAGCAGGCTTCTCGAAGATGTACTTAATCGGATCCATTTTAGAAATCAGCAAAGTGGTATGTGTCAACATATACCGCCTTAGCCAGCGAGCAGCCCATACCAAAGCGCAACAAGTTTTCTCGAGCAGTGAGTAGCGAGTCTCACAGTCGGTAAACTTTTTGTTAAGGTAATAAATGGCATGCTCTTTTTGGCCAGACTCGTCATGTTGGCCCAGTACGCACCCCATTGAATTATCCAAAACAGTCAGATACATGATTAACGGTCTTCCCTCGACGGGTGGCATTAAGATAGGAGGTTCTAGCAAATACTCCTTGATCTTATAAAAAGCAACTTGACAATCATCGTTCCATTCAACCACCTGATTTTTCTTCAACAGCTTGAAGATTGGTTCACAGGTAGATGTTAGGTGAGAGATGAACCTCGCAATATAGTTTAAGCGTTCCAAGAAACCTCTAACCTCCTTTTCAGTGCGGGGGGCAGGCATTTCTTGTATAGCTTTGACTTTAGCAGGATCAACTTCAATGCCTTTGTTACTGACGATAAATCCCAAAAGTTTACCAGACCTGACTCCAAAAGTGAACTTGCTAGGGTTTAGTCTGAGCGTATATTCTTTCAATCTGACAAACAGCTTTTGCAGATGGTCGAGGTGCTCTTCTTTTGTCTGTGAACGGGCTATCATGTCGTCTACATAGACTTCGATCTCATGATGTATCATATCATGAAACAAAGCTACCATGGCTCACTAATAGGTTGCCCCAGCATTCTTCAGTTCGAATGGCATCACTTTGTAGCAGAAGGTACCCCACTACGTAACAAAAGTGGTTTTCTCCATGTCTTCGGGGGCCATTTTGATCTGGTTGTATCCCGAGAATCCATCCATGAAGGAAAATACCTTGTGTTAAGCTGTGTTGTCAACTAAGATGTCAATGTGTGATAGTGGAAAATCATCTTTAGGGCTAGCCCTGTTTAAGTCCCGATAGTCCACACACATTCTGACTTTGCCGTCCTTCTTAGGCATGGGCACAATGTTAGCAACCCATTGTGGATAGGAAGTAACAGCCAGAAAGCCAACATTTAATTGCTTCATCACCTCAGCTTTGATCTTTTCAGACATGTCGGCCCTTATTCGGCGGACTTTTTGTTTGATCGGTGGACTTTCTTCTCTTGTAGGGAGACGGTGAACCACAATATCCGTATCTAGTCCCGGCATGTCTTCATAGGACCAGGCAAAGATCTCAACATATTCATTCAGCAGCTGAACTAGACGCTCTTTGACACTTGGCTCCAGGTTGGCACCCACCTTAACCTCTTTCTTGTCTTCCTCTGTTCCCAGATTGATGGTTTCCAGCAACTCTTCATGGGGCAGAATAGCCCTCTCTTCTTGTTGCAAAAGTCTAGCTAACTCTCCAGGAACTTCACAGTCTTCATCACCTTCATACTCGGCATGATTGACCAAATCTTCAGAGTTACCGAAGGCTAAAGAAGAATAGTCACCCATGGAATCCGGAGTGGATGGGTACCTGTATTTTGTGAGTGTGGGTGTGTGTAAGGGATAACCATCCTTAAACAAAACAAAATTTAAAAGGAAAGAAAATGAACACAACAGTTTATAGATGAAAACGTCCAATGATTCACTTAAAAATGGCATATGATAATGAAGAAATCAAGCCCTTACAGATGGACCTATATGCCCTGGGTAAGGCATAAGGTGAAAATAGTGTATGAATTATTTAATTATTATAGACCAAAATCGGAAATCGTTCAAAGATAAATTACTGGTTGATGAAAGTGATGGGAACGAAGTCTTTCGCTTCCCAGTTGCTTAATCCTCCTTCAACGGTTGGAAAGATCCAATCTTCAAAGTTGTCTTCTTCATCATCATCTTCTAAGGGATTAATTCCATGGTGAGTGATTTTTACGGGTGGTCCTCCAGCCCAGGAGCGACGCACAGCTTTCTAGCCAGCAACAGTAAAACCTAGTCCGAACTTGTCCGTCTTGTGAGGAAAATCAGGCAATTGCCCCCACAATGTACTCCTTCCTTCTTTGGTTACAACCTCCTCATCTTTGAGGCATGCCATCTGAGACACAGGCCTGGAAATGATAGGCACACCGGCCATTGTCTTCGCAACTGCGACTTCAAGAGGAACCTCATCAAATTAAACAACAAATAAATGAGATGGTAAAACATCGACTAAATAATAACATAGTAACATGTCAAAGATGGCGAAACATCAAATGATAAAACATCAAATGATAAAACATCACACCTAACAATGACATTGAGAGTCAAAGTAGGATAACCAACATGTGCGATGGCGAAACATCAGTTTCAAATAAATGTGCGATGATGAAACATCGGCTAAAAGATAACAAGGTATTATGGCAAAGATGGCGAAGCATCAATAAACTGGATGGAAAAACATCACACCTAACAATGATATTGAGAATCAAAGTAGGATAACAAACATGTGCGATGGCAAAACATCGGCTTCAAACAAGTGTGCGATGGAGAAACATCAGCTAAAAGGTAGTAAGATATCATGGCAAAGATAGCGAAACATCAATAAATCGGATGACAAAACATCACACCTAACAATGATATTGAGAATCAAAGTAGGATAACAAACATATGCGATGGCGAAACATTGGCTTCAAACAAGTGTGCGATGGCGAAACATCGGCTAAAAGGTAGTAGATCTCATGGCAGAGATGGCGAAACATCAATAAATCGGATGACAAAACATCACACCTAACAATGATATTGAGAATAAAAGTAGGATAAAAACCATGTGCAATGGCGAAACATCGGATTCAAACAAGTATGCGATGGCGAAACATCGGTAAACCAGGTTTAAAAACATCACACCTAACAATGATATTGAGAATCAAAGTAGGATAACAAACATGTGTGGTGACAAAACATCAGCTTCAAACAAGTATGCGATGGCGAAACATCGGTAAACCAGGTTTAAAAACAAAACCAAGAGGCGCACAAACAAATAAGATTGATTTGTATCTTTTACCTTGAAGAAGGGTTTGAGTTTATTAGAGGTGTTTTATTATTTGCCAAGAAAACAATTTTTGTTTTAAGATGCAAAATGCAAAGGAAGGAAAAAACAACTAAGGGAAACTAGCCTAGCAATATCCCTAGTGTTATCATACAATGATTGACCCTAAGGTTGAGGATAAAGGAAAATACTACCCTATGCTAGCATACATGGATTCCTACCTTAATTAACATGTCAAAGGAAGCTTAACAAAATTATCCAATAGGTAACAGGCAATGAGAGCGAAGTCGTGATCTCAATTTCTAAATTGAGTGACTCATCGATCAACAATTTAAAGAAGAAAAACAATAAACATCCTATAGGGAACATGCACTGAGAGCGAAGTCGTGATCTCAATTTCTAAATTGAGTGACTCATCGATCAACAATTTATAGAAGAAAACAATAAACATCATATAGGGAACATGCACTGAGAGCGAAGTCGTGATCTCAATTCCTAAATTGAGTGAATCATCGATCAACAATTAAAGAGAAAAAAACACAACAGATGTGTTAAACAAAAACAAAGGGCCTCCTGACATATATCAGCAACAAAGGTCCCATCATGCAACATAGAACTATACAAAGTGAAAATAGAAGAAATGGAATAGTGCAATACCAAACGAATAACTATCTGTAGAAACTGAACAAGAATAAAAGAAACCCAGAGAACTTTAAGAAAACTAGCATCAGCAGATAAATCAAGTTAGAAATTACGCCATCAGGATGTAAATATTGAGATTTTTAGACATGAACAGATCCCATGGGCAATGTATAGCATTCATAATCACACACACACACACACACACACACACACACACACACACACACACACACATACACACACATATATATATATATATATATATATATATATATATATATATATATATATATATATATATATATATATATATATATATATATATATATATATATATATATATATATATATATATATATATATATATATATATATATATATATATATATATATATATATATATATCCTGCTAAAACTATCAAATATGCCAAGCACAAAAGCAGTGCCAATATAATAAGTTGCGTTCCACAAATAAAGTGAAACACAGTAGCCTCAAGTCAAAAATGAAAAACTTTTCTCAAAGTACCTCGCACATTCAACAACTAGGTTAGTATTCCCATAAATTGAATGACGACTCTCATAAGGGATGGATTATGACACCATAAAAAAGTGAGAAAACATGATAGCAACTATCAAAACATTAGATATGATAGACAAAAAGAAAACAGGCATATGCACAATTTGGTCAAAAAAATTAGAGGAATGTTGCTCCTTTCTATCACCATATTGAATTGACAATTGAATATCAATCAAGGATCATGGGAGCTTGATAAGAATGCAATCAAAGACCATGAAGGTCAGTAGCAACCACAATTCAACCATACTCAATTACTTTATCATAGCTCACAAGCATAATAGAAGAGGAATCCCACACAATGCATCAAAAGGTTCAATCATTCAAACATGGGGCACTAAGTGAAATGACTTGAGTTTATATGGATAAAAAGAACCAACATGATCATTAGGTTCCCAATTATAGGCCTCACTCAAGTTCATTGGCCATCAAGCAAATTGCAACAAGATATGCAACATTAATTGGGTACCTTCACTTCAAAAATACATCAAAAATAGAAAAGGATTTCAATAATTCAAAGAACAATTTCCATAACATATTTGAGATGTGCATAGGTCAAAAAACAAGTTTGAAGTTCATGGATAGTAGAGGAGAGGATCTAATGAGGCCCAAAGATCAAAACTAGTTGGCAAAACTACCAAACTAGACAAGCTTTCAAAATAATTTGTGGAAAAAATATCCAATCAAGTCAAACAATTCAAGAAAAATGGTTTTCAGATCCTCAATAAATCCATGAACCTTAAAAAATATCCAAATTCCAATAGAAACCCAAGGCAAATTGGTTTTGAAATTGAAACTTGCAATGTAAGCTACAAAACCCTAATTGTTTGAATTTTAATCTTAAATATTAATTAGGTAAGATCAAAATTCAAACAATTCAAACAAAGATCATGCAAATCACAAGGAAACCCTAAATATCAGAATACATATTTTTTCACATTTTTAGGATTAAAGAAAAGTAAAAAATAAAATCAAAATTCAAACCATTAATCAATTAAACAAATAATCACATCTCAAAATAAAATTCTAATAAAAAATCAGAAAAATATCCAACCAAAATTATATTTAAATATTAGAATTAAAAACACACATCCTTGATTTTTTGTGCAATTTATGAATTAAAGGAAATATTAAAATAAAAATCAAACAAACAATTAAACAATTAAACAATTAAACTATTATTTAATGACAAAAAATGAAAACCCTATCCAAAAGTCATAAAAAGGTCAAAACAAGATTATATTCAGACACTATGATTAAAAAAAATTATATGATTTTTTTGAGGATATTTGAATTAAAGGAAATATTAAAACAAAAATTCTGAAGCAAAAATTTCAAATGAACTTCTCAAATTAAATTTCTAATCAAAAATAGAAAAAAATGCTAAACCAAAATCAGAATCAATTTCTAAATTATTTTATGAGTCAAAGTTAATTTTTGTGGAATTTTTAGATCAAAAAAACTATTAAAATAAAAATAATCTTTGAACAAACAATTAATTAAACTTATGAAATTTTAAACCAGCAAAACATTTCTTAAAAAATTCCAAAAAAATATGACAAATACTAGAATTTATTATTAGCCTATGGTAATTTTTTCATGATTTTTAAAAATGTCTTGATCACAAAAATAAAATCAGAAGAAATCAATAAAAATTAAACAATATAAAATGCATTAATAATTTAAATCGTCCAATCAGGACGCACCACCTCATCATCTTCTACCTCAAGACAAAGCCCTAAACGCATGTTTTCTCAGTTCGAAACCTCATGTTCTGATCAGTACTTCTTCCTTATTTCTCCACCAAAATCAATGATTCAAAGCTCAAAACAAAGCCAGCTCTAACCTCTACATCATGATACTTATAGATCTCAAAATGATTGACTAGGCGATTAGAAATCTGGACGCGAAAATTGAAAAAAAATCACTGAATATGAATTATTCAGAAGTTCAAACAACGATCTATTCTTCAATTTCAAACAAAATTATACGTCAAACCTATTGTTTGGCCAGCTATGAGCTCATAAACATGAAGTAATTCATCAAATCAAGTTGAAAATAGAAAATTGAAGTTCAAGAAGCTCACCTCAATGTGAAACTGGAAATGTCGATTCCTTAGTTACAGAAGCAAATAAACTCCATGATCTTGATCTACACACTTCAAGGAAGATGAATCCATAAGAAATTTGATCAATGTGCGAAGGAGATGAGAGAATCGAAGAAAACTTCAGCAAGAGAAGAAAAAGTTCAGATCCGGATTTATGATAACTGGAGTGCCTTTTTATGAAATGAGGCTTGCAATACATTATATAGTGTGAGTAGAGAAGGTTAGAATAGGAAATTGGTCCTCAAAACTGTTCAAGGGCCTGATTGGAAAATTTGGCCAAGAAAAGAGTGTACATGGGCCTCAGCCATTTGCTCGTGTGTTTCCTCATTTTCTTTGCATTTCATGAGCCAAATAACCTCAGAAACAAATCTTCAAAGTTCCAGGTCATGATTATTTGAAATGAGAGAGTATGGATGAATTTGCCAAATTGAGCCTCTTTGTGATTTTTTCAATCAAGCAAGTACACCAAGCACATGGGCATGAAATGGCTGGCATACTGGGTTTCCACAAGTCACAAATGGGTCATGGGCCTGATTAGAAGTGAAGAGAATGGCTGAAAATGAAGTTCTCAAGTTTTGGCATTTTGCTTGCTTGGTCAAAATTCAATGAAATGCCTCAAAATTCCAAAGCTCGTAACTTGCTCAAATTTTTGAATTTGGACACAAATGAGTACAATTTGGAAATGTATTGAAAATATCTACAATCCCTTGGTTTTGAGTTTTTGCAATTGAATCCATTAAGGTCCTCAAAATTTGACATGAAATTCACTAATTTTGGAAAATGACCTATAATTTTACTTTGAGGCATGAACTTCCAAAGACCATAACTCTTGATTCTTTGCCAATTTGGACATGATACTAAAAGTAGATGAAATATCACCCTCTTAGATTTCGAAGCATATTTCATTTGCAATTTTTTGATCAAAGGTGAATAAAATATGAATTTTTAAAGTTAAGTCCTCATTTTCCAAAATTAGAAACTTTTAGGGTTTCTTCATGAACAAGTTTCAACCCAAACCTCAATATTTTTTATCCAATGATCAAAATGGACTTGAAATATGAAAATTACACCCTTGAATTGATGGTTGGCCAAAAGCTCACTTGGTCAACCTTGACTTTGACTGATTTTGACCAAAATGACCATTTTGCCCCTTTGAATCATTTGATCCACTTCCCTTAAAAATTGATGATCAAAACTTCAAACATATGATCTTACAAATATATATCGGCCATGTACAAAGTTTCACTTCAAAATTCTCAAGAAATCTTGATGAAATCCCAAACCCTAGTTTTGGTTAACACCTTAGGAGACTGATGAATCATCTTCAAAATTTCAAATCCTCTGGGCATCTTGACCAATTTCTTGTACAAAGACTTTTCAAATACCAATGAGGTGTTGTAGCTTCCAAATCAAGATTTTCACATTGATCAATAGCCTTGATCAAACAAAACCCTAATTTGACTGGTGAATCAAGAGAGTGATTCCTCTTATAATCAAACACAAACTTCAATCCTCTGATGATCCAAAGAGATGGATAAAATATCTTGAGATATGAAATAACTTTTGAGCTTGAAAGATCCAGAGGTTTAGATGATAAGGTTCTACTTGAGCAACTTGTCAATGCAATCAACCTTCAAAGCTTGAGGAAGACTTGATAACCAAAGTACTTTGATCCCATCACAACGTATGAATGCAATGCAATATGATATTCATGATGAAACATAAGCCTAAATCAAGAGGGTAAATTTTAGGGTGCAACAACTGGGTGTTTAAGCTTTTGATGCAATGTAGAGGCAATTGCACCTGCGTCATGAATCCATGGGCTTCCCAGCAAGCAAGAATAGGTCGGGCAGATATCCATTACATAAAATGTTGAATTGAAGACTTGAGATCCCACCTTGGTCGGAAGATCAACCTCTTTGTGGACCATTCTTTTTGAACCATCGAAGCCTCTTACCACAATATCGCTGGGTTTCAGCATCAACCCTTCACAGTCCGGTCTATCCAAAGCACATTTAGGTAAAACATTGAGGAAGGACCCAATATCTACCAACACATGCACCAGATTGGTACCTTTGCGTTCATTATATATGTGTAGAGATTTGTTATGATTCTTCCACGTCGGCATTAAATCTGCATCAGAAAATCCCAAGCCATTATCAGTAGTTAGGCTTGCAACACAATTCTCAAATTGATCTGCAGTGGTCTCTTGAGGTACATGGGCATTCTTCAGAAATTTAAACAAGCTTGGGCATGCGCTTTATAGCATAATAACAAGGACAACATGGATATCTTTGAGGGCGTCTGGCCCAATTGAACAACTATTTTGTAGTCACTTTTTCAGATGATCTTCAGTATTTCTTCCATATCTTGTCTAGATGGGTCTTCAATTTTCACTTCTTTTGAGGGTGCTTCCTTCAAGGCATGCACAATTACTTTCTCTTTACCCCAGACACTGGCAGTTGGCCCAGCAGTAGGAATGCGAACAAGTGTTATTGTAGGTGTTGGAGGAGAGATCTCTGGAGAGAAGACCCTTCATGTCCTAGTGACCTTACTAGTTCTGGCAATGTTTGTAATTTCAGGATCTTCATTTTCAGTAATCCATGTTTCTTTCTTGACACCATGATAATAAACTTCTGCCCCATAGTTCCAGGGCACAACTTTGTCAAATGAGTAGGGGACTAGCCCCTGTGTAGTGATGATCAAGGAAGCCACTCTTGGCTCAGCAGGAATCCTTATAGGGCCTTTAGAGGTGATCCTAATATGATAATTTGAAATGGTGATTATAGAAACATCTTTAGGTATACTTTCAGGTAAAGTCTTCACGGATGGAGTTTTCTCGAACAAAATTTCATGGCTATCAATTAGGCGTTAAATGCCTTTCTTCAGCCACATACAACCATTAATTTGGGAAGCACAATGGAAACAATTTTCAAGGCAGCCATGAAATAAACCGGCTCTTAGAAGATTTTTCTTAACGGTTAATAATGGAGTAGTTAAATCATTGATGGTGGAGACAAATGAGACATTGTCAACAACATTAACACCTTTACCATGACTGGTCATGGGAGTAGTAATGACATCAGGGTTTTGTGGAGGTTCAAACGCAATCACCTTGTTATCAATCAAATCTTGGATCTTGCTCTTTAAGGCCCAACAATCATTGGTATCATGCCCATAGCTATTGGAATGATAGGCACATTTTGCATTCGGGTTATATTTTAGAGATAAAGTATTGGGGTTTTGAGAAGGATTCCTCAGTGTTACCAAATCTGCCTTTAACAGATGTTGTAAAGCTTGAGACAGTGGCATGTTAATTCTAGTGAATTTCCTCCTCGGGGAATCAGGCCTTTGTTGATTGTTTGATTGTTGTGGTCGTTGAACTAGGGTCAGGTTTGAAATTAATATAGCTCCTGCTGACTGAGGACGATCACTCTTGATACGGCTCCTTTGTCCGTAAACAACATTAGTTTCCTTCTTACCAACAAATGGTTTCTTTATAACACTAGAGGTGGAGGAAATGGGGATATCCCCACTTTTTATGCCTCTTTCAACTCGTTCGCCAGTCAAAAATCAATCCAGTAAAACCCGACGAAGAACTCCCAATTAGTAAGTTAAAGAATGGACCAGTCAAGGTGCCCATAAACATGTCCATTAATTCTCTGTCAGTCAATAAGTGTTGCAACCTTCCATCCAGTTCCCTCCACTTTTTAGCATACTCCTTAAAGCTTTCATTTGAACCCATAGTCATATTTTATAATTGCATGTGAGTTGGTGCAAGATCAACATTGTATTGGTATTCTCTGTAGAAGGCAGCAACCAAATCCTCCCATGTATGGATATTAGTCCCCTTTAATTGATAGAACCATTCCAACTGTGTTCTAGATAAGTTTCTTGGAAGAAATGAACCTATAACTTCCTATCAGTGGTGTGTGGTTGAATCTTGCGGACATAAGATCTCAGATGCATTTCTGGACAGGAGACTCCATCATACTTGGCAAAGACAGGGACCTTGAAATTGTGGGGAATGACCAACCCAGGGACTAGACCTAAGTCTCCAAAGTCCAAACCATGCACTGTTTGGATTTCCACAGCTTTAAGTCGGTCTTCTAGTTATTTATATTACTCATCCGCCGGTGGATACTGCTCTTAGGAGTAGTCTTCGTCCTCAGTAATATGATTATTACCATCCCTAGCTCTGGTGCTCCTTACTTCCTCATCTTGATTGTCTTCTTCCTCGGAAGAAGCCTCTTCTATTTGAGCCAGTCGAGCAGGCCCCTTGAACCTTCTTCCCATGTTAAGGATAAAAGCATGTTTCTTTGTATTCTTCTTGGTGGCAATGAGTGCCATCATCTCTTGTTGACCTTTGGCTAGGTTGAGGAGAGTCTCTTGGAACTGTGCATGTTGAGTCTGCATATCTTTGATGGTTTTCTCTAGAGCCTTCTTATACTGAAATAAATAGTAAAAAGATGTGGAAACATGTATCGGAAAACCTTCTTATGATATGATGCATGCTATGTGGATGCAATGTTTTCAAGGACCTTAAGGAATTTAAATTTGCTAGCCAAAAAAGCAAACAAACACAACAATTGTTTTAATAAGTTCAAGATTACAAATTCCCCTTGGGCTTGCAACGAAAAAGAAAAATGGGTGTCAAAAGACAACAAAATAAACTACTAAAACAAAGACTCAAGTCTCCCATATACGCTTCCTTATTGGTGTAATGTATGCATTCAGGCTTCGCTCCTAGTGAAGTTACCTTGTGAGCTCCAACACTTTCTTCTCGCTTGCGTAGAATGAGGCTTCAAAGTTGTCTTGTTCCCCCTTGAGTTGAATCCACAATCTTGCAATTCCTCGAAGTCGGTAGGCATTTCAGGATGGAGAATGGTATAAGGAATATCTCCCTCGACAACAGGCTCCACAACTATTGGTAGGATATCGGGATATGGCATCATGAGATTTTTAGTGCAAGCTCGCACCCATTTGAGACAAGGCTCTAAAGGAATAGAGTTATTATGCCCCAAAGTCTTAATATCAACCTTTTTTACCATGCCCCAAGCTCGAACAAACCTTTGATGATAACCTTGGACATCGTTCTCACAGTCGAATACAATACCATGGATAAGTGCACCGTGGGGACTGTCTCTTCGAGCATAGCCAAATTGTTGTAGATCTAGAGAAGGGTTATAAGTAATACTTCCCCTAATTACTAGGAGTGGAACATTAGGGAACTCCCCACAAAGGTCAATGATAGTAATTTCCTCTTGAGATCGAGAGCACCAATGGATATTTGTATGAGAAAGCAACATTATCCTTTGCGACCACCGCAAACCTTGCTCATTATTCAATACTGATCGGGGAAGGTGCGTAATAAACCACCTATACAAAAAAGGCAAGAAACACATAAAAGTCCCTCGCTTCCTCATAGTGGGAGTATGAAGAGAGTGCAAAATGTCTCCATGCAATGTAGGCACAAGGTTGTGAGTAAGAAATTTTTTGACAGCATTCACATCTATGAGTTGGTTAGGGTTAGGAAAAAGCACCAACCTATAGATTAGAAGAGCCAAGATCTCCTCAAAATCTTGTAAATCCATAGCATCCCAAAATAGTTGATCCTGCTCCATTAGGAATTTAGCCAAAAAGCCTTTGATCCCACCTCTTGTCTCCCAATTAACTACAATGTCAAAACTCTTCAAATGTAAGGCCTTTGCAATAACTTCAGGCTTTGGAATTTCCTCTAAACGATGAATGGTATTTGATCAAGAACAAGAACCCCTAGTAGTTGAGAGAATTGTTCCATTATGGGAACCAATTAATAATCAGGAAAAGTGAAACAATGATGTAGGGGGTCAAAGAATTGAATGAGCACCCTTATCATGTCTTTTTCAAAGCTTGAGGTAATCAGATTGAGGAGTCGACCATATCTTTTGGTGAATGGAGAATTCTCAGGAACCCTTGGTTATAACTCTTGGAGTTTAGGAGGCACCCTTACGAAGTTGATTCGGATGGTATTTCTGCGAGTGGAAGCCATATCCTACAAAACAGAACAAAGATAAATCCCTAGGTCCTTGAAATGGTTATTGAAAATGTTATGGCATGATGTCATGATGTTTATGAACAAATAATTACACACAAACAAAGTAAATAAGGCCTTATGTTTAGGCTTGCATGAGATTTATAGTTAAGTATCCTCTTGAAGTTTAGTTGGTTCAACCTGTCCTAAAAAAGTAACTGGGTTCTAAGGAATCTCAATATCACCGATCTTTCTTCATTGGGCATTGTTTTACCTCAAACATCCAAATTGCGGTTAAAATATCCCAAAAGTCGAATCTCAATGAGTGTAGTATTAAGTATCAACCAACTTTAGTCTTGCAACAAAGTCGGCTATCTCACTACTTTTTAATGGCCAAGTTGTTCAACTAAGGTTCTACGGTTAATTAGTGCTTCATGACATCACACGGCGGCCCCGTATTCTCCTTGATTGGACTAAAGGGACACCAGTACCAACAAATGTGTCACACTAATGTATCCATCGCATAAACCATGTCGGTATTACACCTCATAGTCCCCACGATCTATTTCTACTTACCTAACATGCCCCAGATCCGCGTATAGGATCTATACAAGAAATAAACCCAATCATAACCCACAAATTTAAAGCAAACAAGGAAAACAAGTGAAGCAAATAAAGGTGATTTAGATCTTAAGGTAACCCCACTTTTAGTTTAATATTCCCTAGCAGAGTCGCAAGTTCTGTGATACGGTGGGAGAACTGACTTGGGTGTTTTACGTTTTATCGTAAATGTTGCGGATAGTAAGAGTCACCACCGACTTTTCTTTTATCCAAATAAAGTAAATGGTGAAAAGAACAGGGAATACCTTTTAAGAATTTTCTTGAGTTCAGGGGGTAGGTTATGAAAAGGGGAGGTGTTAGCACCCTTTTCATCCGTAGTTATCTACGAACTCTTAATTGCTAGCTTACTTTAAAATGCTTTATGTTTGTGTAAGTTTGAAAATATTTTGAAAATGCCTAAGTTTGACAAACTTCGCAATGATTCTCGTATCGTTGAAAATGTATACAAAGTGTTGGTTTTGAAAATATTTGTTGAAATGTAATGTTTGGAAAGATGTCTTGAAAATGCCAATGTAAGGAAATTTTGTAATGATTCTCATATCATTGAGAATGTATACAAAATGTTTGTTTGAAAAGTGTTTTGAAAGTGTGAAGAGTGGAAAAATTGTTTTAGTTTATGAGCAAGCAATTACGAGAAATCTACCTACTCAAAAAGTCTTTGTTCTTTTCCTCCTCCTTTAGATAGTGCTATTTTACCATTGATTGGTAGAGAGCCATATCATTGGATGTAAGGGACAGGCGTGGGTCATTGTACAGTCATATAAGGCAACTTGTAGGATGTTTTAGCAATTGTCGTAAGGGACTAAGATCATTTACCAAAGGCAGCATTTGAAGGGTCATCGAGGTACTACGATCTTTTCATCGAGGGTCCTTGCTAAAACATCTCACGTTTGAGGGACATGACTGTTTTTATCCGAGACAACAAGTGTGGGTTACCCTAGAGGTGCATGTGTGCAAAGTGTGTTGTTTTTCAAGTATTTTATCTTGAATTAGGGTTGTCTAATGTTTGATTTTAAATCTTGCCATGCAAACCCTAATTACTAGCAATAATAAGGAAAGCGATAAATTGTGGAATTTAAATGTCCTACTCTATTACAACGCTTTGGGAGTGGGGGTACAAGTTTGTAAATAGGGTGAGGAAATCAATAAAGCCCTAATTATCTATTACAAACCATATACATGAATAATGATAAAATATACAAAATGTAAAGATGAAGAAGAGATTGTGTTTTGGTTTTTGATTGAAAAGATTTTAGAGATTAACCTAATTAAACTAATTAATTTTAATTACAAGAAAAGTTAATTAATTTAACAAAACCTAAAATCTAATTTAATTGAATTTTAAGAAGAAAATAAAACCTAAGTCTAAATAGTTTTTTTAGAAAATAATTTGAATATTAATGTTAATTTAGAAAAAATATTTTAAAGTATAGAAAACAAGCAAAATATAATTCTAAATATTAACAAAAATAAAACTAATGTTTAAACTAAAAGGTTTTTTTAATTGAATTATTTAAAAAATATATATTTTTATATTTTTGGGTTAAATAAAGATAAATAAATAAATGAAATATAGAAAATATAAAACAAAATAAAAATAATTGGGCTGGGTGTTTGAAAAGTAAATTGGAGGTTTAAAAAGAATATGGGGCGCCAGGCCCAAAAGATATTTTTGTTCAAGTCAGAAAATAAAACAAAATAAGCCTGGTTGTTGAAAAGTAGTTTGGGGGTGGGAAGAATTAAAAATAAAAAGGCCCAGGTCAGGAGGCCCATGCGCCTTATTTGTGATTCAGTGTTGCTGATTTCTTGAGGTGTATCATGGGCTGCCCATGTGGTGCGTTGGATCTGCTTGCTTACACATATGATGGTGATGGCATGAAGTCCATGGTAGGCGTGCATGGCTTGTATGTATGAAATCTAAAAGAAGAAAATGTAAAAAAAAACAAAAGGACCGATGGGGCTCGAACCTAGATCACAAAGGTCATAGGCGCGCGCTTTAACCACTGGGTTGTGATACATCTGGTAGTTAAGAAAAAATTTATTAAATATGTAATGAACTTATTTCTGACTATGCTTCATCTTCTTCCTCGCGCCAGAAGTTTCAATACCATTTTTGAATTTTGTAAATTCCTCATTTCTCAACCATTTGCAAAAGTATAAAGATGAAGCTTGCTTAATTTTTCAATACGAACTCAACTATGTAAACAACTTAAACTATAAATCAAATATGAACATTAATTTCTGTTGGTACCAAATAAAACCTAATTTTTTTAGAAAGTTCAAACTCAAAATTCGCATCACTCAGGCAACATAATTGAAAACTAAAGGCATGGTTAGCTTCAAGACTATGTGTCTACATTTTTCATTCACAAAATAACCATTAATGATGCTTGTAGAGAGAGTTCAAAGTTGAGAAAACTTACCTCAAAACTGGAAATCGTGTATGGAGTTTGAGCACTTTTAGAGGTGTGGTGACGATCAGAATAGCTTCACTGGACTCCAAGGAAGCTAATGCAACTCTTACTTTGTGTTGAGAGTGTCTGAATCGTGTTGGAGAAGTCAATGTGTAGAGTTCTTTTTGAGTTTGGAAGACAAGGAAGATGATGTTACAGTTATGAAACAAGGGTGGGATAAATTTTTTATGATGTATAAATGCTTTGTAAATGATTAGAAGTGAAACGGGCGAGGGATTTGAATGTTTGAAGTTTTTGGTCAGAAATGCCAACAGTGGAGGTTTGTGTGCATTTTTGAGTTTTAGGGAGTTTGAGTGAGTTTGAGGGCTAATGATTTTGTGTCTTGGCTTAAGAATAGTGTCTCTATTTATAGAGGTGATGTTTGGAATGCTCAAGTTGATCAGAATTCAAAATCACATGTTAAACTCAACATGTGATTTTCTTGAAAAATCAAGTTTCAATGCCTTGTACCTTTGATCATAGAGTGTTTAAACACTTTAATTACAATTCTAATGACCTTGTAGATGGAGTGTGATCATAGGGAACAAGTGAGATGCTCAAGAATTGACTTTGTGCATAAAGCTTGCTTTTCAAGAATGGCAATGTTAACTTTCTCCCCAAAATGACAAATTGACTTGGACAATCCTTAAACCACTTGGATCATAGCTCAAAAGTTTGTGTAATAAATTAACTATGGGTAGAAACATAAGTTAGAAGGTATGCAAATCAAGATTATGCAGCATAACATTGAGATTGGATTATGTGTTAATCAAGAAAATGACTTATAATTTAAGAATGGGTGCCCAACTTTATCTCTTCGATTCTCTTAGCTCAAGAATGATCTCTTCAAGTTTTTTGACATTTTGAGAAGCTTGAAACATTTTCTACAACGTTAATGTTGACCACTTTGGATAAATCACCTTGGAGCTTGGTGAAAATTGGCCAAGAAGTTAGGACAAAAATCTGCCTAAACTTGCTAAAATTTTCACTAAGTGTTTTATGAAAAATGTCATGACTTTATGAGCTTATATCTTCAAATCCAAGCATTTTTTGGGCATCAACCCTAAGGGACAAAGTTTTAGAATTCATCAATATCTACAACTTTCATGTTGAAAGTTTTCCTTGAACCATCTCGCATTTTGGTAAAAAATTGTCATGAAGTATTGAAATTATCAATGTTAAGAACACTTAGAATTTTTCTAAGTCTTTGGAATCTTGAATTTTTTGTTATCTTTTTGACTTTCTTGATTCTTGATGATCAAGTTTTATATTTTTGAATGTCTTTATGAATTTTATCATTGAAATTTAATGTTGACCAAAAAGTCAAAGTTTGACTTTTTGTGTATCAGTTGACTTTTCATCAGCTGATCAAATTTCAACTATCAATCCATTAATATTTATATATGATTTGAGCCATGAAATTAGGTAAACATGTTGTGTTTGATTCCTTGAGATCATTTTCAAGCCATTAGGTCATGTACTAGGTCAAAAGTCATTGATCAGTCCTTCTCAGTCAAAACGCAAATTTTGACAAATTTTCCCCTTTGATGATTTGAGTGCTTTTCTTGAGGAATTGTGATCAACCATTGTTCAATTGACAAATATCACTTCGAAATGTTGATGTTGGCCAAAAATCATGAAGTTTGACTGTATATTGACCACAATTGACTTTTTACCCAATACAACTGATTTTCAGTTATCTGAGCAATTGACTGAGAAAATTTGTGATGCAAGGCTTGAAACTTGGTATGAGAAATCTTGAAGACTTATAATGAACCATGAAAGTCATTTGAGGCATCAAAAGTCCAATTGTCCTTGAGAAAATCAAATTCCTATTTTGGAGGCTCAGTGCTTAGGAGTGAGCTTATCTGATCAAACACTTGAGAACCCTTGAGCATCTGAGATCTTTAGTGAGAAATGTCTTAATAAAAGAAAGGGAAAATTTTAGGGTACAATATCTGCCCATGTTCAATCTTCTTAAACCTGAAGAGTTAGATTGGCTTGTTCTCCATTCGTAACTTGAGGGTAGAAGATGATTGAACACTTAAGTGCCCAGAAATTTGCACTCGCTTGTGCACGAAGTAAATTTTTTTATTGATTATATCGAGAATGGGCTTAGAGATGACATTTAGAGAGGTGACATAAAGTTGTCAGAGATGGGATTATAGATGCCATCCAAAGTATTTGTTGATAGAGAAATTATACTAAGTCTATGCTCAACTTTAACTGGGAGAAGCATTAGAATAAATATTTGGTCAATTTAATCTGAGCTAGAAAAAGGTCTACTGAGAGAAGTATCAGAATAAATATTTGGTCGATTTAATTTGAGCCAACATAGGTTTGAAGGGATTATTCATCATGTAGATATTTTCCATGTCTTTTACAATCTTCTTTGAGGATTTATTGATGATATCAGTCTGTTGATTGATCTTTCCTGAAAAGGTAAAGAGTTAGTTGTATGCAATGTCATGATGTATGAAATGCATTACGCAATGATGTTCTCAAAATAAATGAGATTGTACTATATGCGTTTCATATGCATATGTTATGATGAATGAATGTGCAATGTGGTTTAAGTGTATTTGTCTTGGAAAATAAATCCCTGACTATTATTGGGGATGAAGAGAATGTACATCTTCAATCTTGTCTAGAATTCTTCTGCCGGGGATTCCTAGTTACTTGTTTAAGGAAAATCTGCAGGGGATGTATTGATTTTTGTTTGGGGAGTAAAGTTTAGGAACATTGGTCGTCTGTTGCTCTACTGGGGAATTTATTTCTTATATACCCTGACTGGGGATAAAAGATACAGTTAAACTACCAACTCGTTTGGGGAGGATAAAGTTAACTGGTGTCTGTTCGGATACCAAACTTCGCATATACTTTCTGGGGATAGTGATGACTTTACTGGGGAGAAGAATTTTGTCAGCGATTTGTAGTAGCCTGAGGAGTAGACTCGAGCTAGGGAATTTGTAGGTTGTTGGGGAAATAAACCTTGTTGGGGAAATAAACCCTATTGTTGGAGAAATGCTCTACTGAGGAAACCAATTCTCTTGGGGGAATTGAATTTTCTAAAGAGAAAACACTATGTAGGGGCTCCCTTTTTTTCTTCAGTTTTGGAGGACCAAACTCAGCTAGGGAAGAGAATTTCATGAAGTGTACTGATTGGAACTTCGTAGGTTGGTGATATTTCTGGGAAAGAGACTATACTTCTTTATTTTATAGAGTGACCTGTCGAGGAGATTGTGGGGAATATACCCTTATTTATGAAGACTACCCTGTGGGGGATAATTTTATAGAAGTGGCTTTGGCGACTTCACTAGGGATAATCTTACGAAAGGGGTTCTGTGAGGATTTATGGACAGCTTGAGTGACATCCTGATTCCTAGAGTTTTGGGTAAATGTTTAATCATGTTCTTATGTATATATTTGTTAACAGTGAATCATGTCATATGCATATGCTCATTCAATTTTAGTTATTGGACGTTTTTGCAAGCAAAATAGTAAAACAAAAAGTTTTGACTTCAAAGTATATCTGTATTGATAATTTGCCTATAAACAGGAGATTTTGTACAAAGAGATGGAAATCCTAGTAAGAGAAAGTCGTCGTGAAATGAAAAAATACAAAGTGAAAACAAAATGTATAGCCAGGTGGAAGCGATTTCATTTGGTTCCAACTCTGTTATTGCCCCTATGTATTTTAACATCTCGTCCTTTGCCATTGGAAGAAGTTGATTGCATTAATTTTGTACCATTTGAACTTTTGACCTTGGTAATAAAGCTGGTTGTAAGTGATCTGCTGGGACATAGGCATACACTTTAATCGCTAATTTTTGCCTAGACCATCCTTTCGGGTTTTCAGTCCACCAGGATACCCTTTTTTTTCCCAAGCCGCCTTTTCAGTTTTTCGACTTGTCGAGTGTACAATCTTTTGTATATATCCCTTACTTTTTCCTGAACCCTTTTGGTTCGCCGGGATGCCCTTATTTTTTCCTAGGTATGTCAACCTAGCGGGTCATTCTTATGCGTATTATTTTTTTACTATGTCTGCATTCACAGGGTGCGGGAAATCTTCGCCATCCATAGTGGTTAGCATCATAGCACCGCTCGAGAATACTTTCGTGACAACAAGTGACCCTTCATAAGTGGGAGTCCATTTGCTCCTAAGATCTCCTTGTGGTAGAACGATTCACTTTATTACCAAGTCACCGTCCTGGTATACTCGATGCTTGATCTTTTTTTTTTAATTCCTTGATCATACGTTTTTGATACATCTGACCATGACAGATAGCCGCAAGCCTTTTCTCGTGAATTAGATTCAACTGATCCAACCTAGTCTAAATCCACTCGTCTTCGTCTAAGTGTGCTTCTTTCATAATTCTTAGAGAAGGGATTTGGACTTCGACAGGAAGGATAACTTCTATTCCATAGACCAAAGAGAAAGGGTTGCCCCAGTTGATGTACGCGCTGAAGTATGATAACCATGAAGAGAAAATGGTAACATCTCATACCAGTCTTTAAAGGTCACCACCATCTTTTGCATAATCTTCTTTATATTCTTATTGGCGGCTTCCACTATGCTATTCATATTAGGATTGTATGGAGAAGAGTTACGATGCTTGATCATGAACTGCGTGCAGAGTTCAGAGATCATGGAGTTATTGAGATTGGTACCATTGTATGTGATGATCCTCTCAGGGATACCATACCGGAAGATGAGTTTATGCTTGATAAATCGGGCTACGACGTTCTTGGTAACCGAGGCATATGAAGCTGCTTCAACCCACTTGGTAAAGTAGTCAATGGCGACAAGAATGAAATGATGTCCATTAGAGGCAGTAGGCTTGATTTCTCCGATCATGTCAATGCCCCACATTGAAAATGGACAAGGAGAAGTCATGAAATTCAAGGTAACTGGAGGCACGTGAACCTTATCAGCATAAATTTGGCACTTATAGCAAGTCCTAGAGTGGCGGGAACAATCAGTTTCCATAGTCGACCAAAAGTAGCCAGCTCTCAGAATCTTCTTGGTGATAGTGTATCCACTGGAGTGAGTTCCAAATATACCTTCATGCATATCATCCATGATCTTATCTGCTTCCTTCTTGTCCATACAACATAACAAAATTGAATCATGGTTGCGCTTGTATAAGATCCCATTGCTTAGGAAAAACTTGGACGAGAACCTCCGCAGGAATTTCTTGTCGTTGATTAACTCTGTAAGTTCAGATGCGCCTAAGAGGGGGGGGGGGGGTGAATTAGGTTCTTTAAAACTTTTTCTGAATTGTATGAATATTTTTGCACGAGTTTCTTTTCTTTCTTTTTCTGATAAGTGATGAAAGCAGTAAATGCGGAAAGTAAAGAACACAGAGATGTATCCTGGTTCCCCTCACAGTCCGAGAGTACTCCAGTCCCCTTTCAACATGAAAGATATTTCCTTATAGTTGGTAATTTGTACAAAGACTACCTAACAACCAAGAACAATCCTCTTGGATTTTCACTAAGACCACAAAGAGAACAATCCTCCCTAAGTGTCTTTCTTGTTTCCAACAATCCTGAAAACAAGTATACAATAGTTTGTTTGATTTGTATAAGTGTTTGAAAGATGAAAGAGCAATGTCAATCACTTGATTGATCTTTTCTATTCAATATGAAATTTAAGATGGAATACTCTTCTAAGTGCTCAAGAACAATTTTCAGTATGCATATGAAAATGATGAACAAAAATCTTGAGTATAAAGAGTATGATCAAAAGAATAGAAAGTTGTTAGTGATTGTTGTTATTTTGTTTTATTGATGTTTTTAAAATTCTAAACAAAAAATAATTTAGTGTAGCAATACCTCTTCAATTAAACATAACAAGGTTTAAACCATTTTTACTAAAAGAATGTAATTGAAAAGATACAAAGATTGCCATGAAAAGGTGTTACAAAAAGTTGCTGGAAAAATAAATTTTTTCAAAATTTAAGGCACAACAACCGGTTGCACTAAAGCAATAATCGATTGCTGTAAAAGCAACGTTTAAAAAATATGAAAAATATAACTATGGCAACCGATTGTCATTGAGGAGCAATCGGTTGCTCATAAGCCAACATTCAAAAAATTTGAAAATAAAATACATGACAATCGATTGCTGCTAGATGACAATCGATTATTTTCAAACAGAAGCAAATGTTTTTTGGATGCAACCGATTGTCCTAGCATGACAATCGATTGCTTGTGTACAAAAATTGAAAAATCATTATTTCAAAGATTTTAAGCAATTTAAAACATCCTTCTTCAATCATACATAGTATATACTCAAAATATTATTTTAATAAAGTAAATGCATGATTAAAAATAGTTTTGAGCACTAAGAGCATAAGATCAAAAATTTCATATACCTTAAGCCATAAGTCTTGAAAAGTTGATCTTGATCAATGAATCTTTGCTTGAGATAAATCTTCTATCTTGATCCATTCATTTTTGCATGCTAGCTTGTCTTCATCAAAACATTTGGAAAGCTTGATTTCACAGTCTCCCCCTTTTTGATGATGACAACCATTGCTTGAAGTTTGGAGTGCATCTTGGTTTTCTCTAATCAAGTTTTTTAAAAACTCCCCCTAAGTCAAAGACCCCCCCTTGATCTATTGCATGAGAGTTTTGGAGATTGCTTGCTTACTGCAATTTGGTTAGAGAAACACAAAAGAAACTACAAAGTCTTCTCCCCCTTTGTCATTAGTAAAAAGGAATGGGAAAGAAGATAATAAAAATTTTGCACATAGAAACAACATAGCATAAAGAAAGTTTACATACATAGATATAACAGAAACAAAGTGCACAAAACAAAAAAGATCATAATATATGAAGTGTCTTAAACGAAACTAGAAAAACGACATAAAACATAAGAACATAAAGTACTAAGAAATATAATAACTTAAAAACTAATCATCCATGCCTTCAACAAAGTCTTCATCATCTTGATTTTCACCATCATTGCCTTCATTGGTTTGAGGTTTAATGAAAGGGTAATGATAGGGTTGAGCTTCATAAGGAGGGACATTGGTATGGGCATAGAGATAAGCAAATTGATTGTTCATGTTGTTGTTCATGTATTGAAGGTAGTCAAAAACTTGATTGTAAGAGTTTTCCATTGGTTGTAGAGGTTGGTTTTGAAGTGGTTGTTTCTGTGGAGGTTGGTTTTGTGGAGCAGTATGAATGTATGTGATGGTTCTATTAATCGGATCAAATTTGACGCCGGTTTTGGTATTACATACTTTCTTCGGAGTGATTTCATGTTTGGGGTTAGTCATAGGCACCATGTGTTCACCAGACAAGGGAACATTGAACTTCTCAAAAACAAGGGTAAGCCAGGAGCCATAGGGCAAAGCAGAAGAATTTTCATTATGCAGTGCCATATGATGTAGAATCACATAAGACCAGTTGATTTGAATCCCATTCTTCATTGCATACAGAATCTGCATCTCACAATCATTGACATTGGGAATATTTGAGAACTTTGGCATAACCACATACGCCAAAAAGTAGTGGATCAAACGATCATCAATAGTGAGAATTCCTGCATACCAAGAGTTCCTCTCCGAAGTTCCACCAATAAGTCTTTGCCTTTTCTGAATAAAATCACGCTCGGGAATTCTTACAATTCCATAGTAGAAGTCTCTTTTGTTATAGCCAGTCAGATTTGCATTTGACAGAAGTTTAATGCAAGCACCATCATTTGGGATACCCAAAGCTTCACCAAAATTATGCACTGTGAGTTCTATAGGAACCCCTTTGACATTTGAAAGCATGCATCCTCTAGAAATGGTTAGATTGCTGTAGAAAATTCTAACCAAAGTGGGGTAAATGGGTCCATTAACACCAATTAACTTGTATATCCCTTGAGATCTAAATAAAGCTGGAAAACTAAAGCATTCGGAATAGAAGTTGTCAAGATTACCGAACCTTGGTAGAAGAACCATCATCTTCTGAAAGTGAGACACAAATCTTTCCCTTTGGCTTCTTGATGGAATGAGTTTTGAGATATCATCACCTTGAGATGAGGAAGAAGCTTTTCCCTTGCCTTTCTTTGATGTTGACATGGTGAGGGATGAGAGAATTGGAAGGGGAAAGGGTATTTGGTGTTTGTAGGGTTTCTTGAAACAAAAGAGGATATATGAAGTTTAGGTTTTGGTTGAGCTTTTATAGATAGATAGGCATTCAATGGATAGGTAAGGCATTCAATGGTTTAGTAAAAACAATAAAGACTTTTAGCATAGAGATTCTTGAGTGTGTAAGTATCCAAAAAGTTGTGTCATAGGAAAGGACTAAGCATTAAAAAGTTGTTAACCAAACACTTAAAACATTAAAAAAAATAATAACAATCTTGTACAAAATAAATAATAGTAATGCCAATGGAAGAGAAAGAATAAAAGAGAGTGTAACTGAAAAAAATAAAAAAATTTAAAATTTTGAACTATGCAATCGATTGTTGTCTGATGACAACCGATTGCACCCTTTGAAAAATTAAAACAGGGAAAAAAATTGAGAAAGCAACCGGTTGTCGTGGAGTGACAACCGATTGTTGTGAAGGCAGAATCTAAAATTTTTAGATACAACCGATTGTCACTCTATGACAACCGATTGTCATTAGTGAAAAAGTGAAAAATACTTAATTTTTGGGGATTTCATGGTCATATATCAAAAATTTAGTAATAAAAACATGGATCATGATATATTACCATAAAGTTAAGATTAAGATCATAGCCATGTACCTTAATTAGATAATTTCATTTTCGTCCAAGATACCTAGCTCTCTTCGGATCTTGAAAAATGGTTCTCTTGCCAACGGTTTAGTGAAAATATTTGCTAGTTGATTATGCGTATCCACGAAGGTGACTTCGACATCTCCTTGAAGTACATGATCACAAAGAAAGTGATGTCGAATGTCGATATGCTTTGTTCTAGAATTCATCACATGATTCATTGTAATGTTGATTGCACTTGTGTTGTCGCATCAGAGTGGAATGCATCCAAGGTCGAGTCCATAGTCACAAAGTTGTTGCTTGAGCCATAGAATTTGCGCACAGTAACTACCCGCTGCAATGTATTCCGTCTCGGCCGTACTAAGAGCCACACAAGCTTGTTTCTTGCATGCCCAAGAGACTAATGCATTTCCTAAAATGTGACAAGTGCCACTTGTGCTTTTTCTATCTGTTTTACATCCTGCATAATCAGCGTAAGAATAACCAATTAAATTGCATATATTACCTTTTGGGTACCATAGGCCAACATTGGTTGTTCCTTTGAGATATTTCATGATTCTTTTTACCACCATAAGGTGAGATTCCTTCGGGTTTGCTTGAAATTGTGCACACAGACATACACTGAACATGATGTCAGGACGACTTGCCGTCAAGTATAACAGTGATCCAATCATGCCTCGATATTTAGAAATATCAATGGAAATACCGGATTCATCTTGATCAACATAAGTACCGGAGCCCATTGGCGTGTGCATTGATTTGCAATTATCCATATCAAATTTTTTCAAAAGTTCCTTGCAATATTTTGATTGATTGATGAAGATACCATCTTTCAGTTGCTTAATTTGCAATCCAAGGAAATAGTTCATCTTGCCCATCATAGACATCTCAAATTCTCCTTGCATCATCAATGAGAATTCTTCACACAAATCTTGGTTATTTGAACCAAATATAATATCATCGACATAGACTTGTACTAATAAAGTGTTACCTTTGATCTTCTTTATGAACAAGGTCTTATCCACTTTACCTTTCTCGAAACCTTTTTCGCATAAGAATGTACTGAGTCTGTCATACCATGCTCTAGGTGCTTGTTTTAAGCCATAAAGAGCTTTTCTCAACTTAAAGACATGTGAAGGATTCTTGAAGTCTTCAAAGCCAGGGGGTTGTTTGACATAGACTTCTTCATTGATGTAGCCATTTAAGAATTCGCTTTTGACGTCCATTTGGTAAAGCTGAAAATTCAATGAACAAGCGTAAGTAAGTAAAACACGGATAACTTCTAACCTTGCAACCAGAGCGAAAGTTTCTTCAAAGTCAATTCCCTCTTCTTGGTTGTATCCTTGGGCTACCAATCTTGCTTTGTTTTGGACAATTATACCGTTCTCATCAAGTTTGTTTTTGAACACCCATCTTGTACCTATGATGTGTTTGTCACTTGGTCTAGGAACAAGTTCCCAAACTTGATTTCTCTCGAACTGATTTAATTCTTCTTGCATAGCAATCATCCATTGGTCGTCTCCTAATGCGTCATCGACTTTGGAAGGTTCGATTTAAGAAACGAATGCCATGTTCAAGCAAGCATCTTTGAGGTTCAATCTTGTTGAAACGCCTTGACTGATGTCACCGATGATTTTATCAATAGGGTGATCTCTATGGGTTCTCCATTCCTTAGGTAGATCATTGACATTTGATTCTTCCGGAATTTGTTTTTCTTGTTGTTCCAATTGATTCTCATTGTTGGTCTTGGAGCCATCTTCTTGAGGAATATCTAAAATCTCATCATCATTATTTAAAGCAATAGTATCCTCCTCGGAGGGGTTAGATTTATCAAATGATACATGCATAGATTCCTCAATAGTTAAAGTTCTTTTATTGTAAATACGATAAGCTTTACTAGATAAGGAGTATCCAAGAAAAATACCTTCATCAAACTTACCAAGGTTGTCTTTGTCGTTGTTAAGGACAAAACATTTGCAGCCAAAGACATGAAAGAATGAAATATTTGGTTTCCTTCCTCGAAAGAGTTCATACGGAGTCTTCTTCAAGATAGGTCGAATATTAACTCTATTGCTTACAAAGCATGCCGTGCTTACAACATCCGCCCAAAAGTATTTTGGAAGGTTTGAATCACTAAGCATTGTCCTTGCAAGTTCAATAAGAGACCTATTCTTCCTTTCTACAACTCCATTCTGTTGAGGAGTCCTTGGTGCTGAGAAATTATGTGATATTCCATGTTCTTCACAGAAATCTTCAAAGGAGGAATTCTGGAATTCTCCACCATGGTCGCTTCTTATGGAGGAAATAGATAGTGACTTCTCATTTTGAATTTGCTTTGCATATTTCTTGAACACCTTGAATGTATCATTTTTCTGCACTAAAAAGAGTGTCCAAGTATATCTAGAAAAGTCATCAACAATAACTAGAGCGTATACATTACCTCCGAAGCTCCTCGTTCTAGAAGGGCCAAACAAGTCCGTATGAAGCAATTGTAGTGGCCTAGTAGTGGACACCACATTCTTGGATTTGAAAGTTGATTTTGTTTGCTTTCCCTTTTGACATGCATTGCAAAGTCTATCTTTGATGAACTTTATCTTAGGCAGTCCAACAACAAGGTCATGCTTAATCAATTTGTTTAAATGCTCCATATGAATATGAGCGATTCGTTTGTGCCATAGCCATGAGTCGTTTTTGTTTTACATGAGACATTTAACCTTCAAAGACAAATCGTTAAGGGAAATCATAAAAATATTATTTACTCTTTTACCTTTAAGTTTAGCCTCATGTGTGACTTCATCTTCTATCAAACATTCATCTTTAGTCAACTTGATCTTGAAGCCTTTGTCACATAGTTGGCTAATACTTAGAAGATTGTGCTTTAGTCCTTCGACATAAAGAACATCTTCAGTTGATGTGAAAGGTGGACCACCAACTTTGCCTATGCCAAGAATCTTTCCTTTGTTGTTATCTCCATACGTCACATAACCCTTGGCCTTAAGCGTTAGATGTGAAAATTTGTCGATATTTCCCGTCATATGCTTTGAATAACCACTATCGAGATACCATAGATTTGAAGTGGTCGTCAAGCTTACCTACAAAACAAGATTAGGTTTTGTTAGGTACCCAAGTTGCTTTGGGTCCTTCATAATTAGTTCCTTTCTTAACCCACACATAATGCCCATCTGCCATGCCAAAGTTTCTAACATAACAAGCATTAGGTGTGTGTCCTCGAATACCACAATAAAAACAAGTAGGTTCAAATTTACTTCTATATCTAGAAGGATAAGATTTCTTCTTAGAGGGTATTTCCTTTTTAGGATAGTGATGAACTATTTTGGGAGTGATTTCTTTCTCTTTGGTTGGTTGATCGCTAGCCTTGACAAAGATGGTTTTGTTGGTACTTGGTTTTGAAAATTTTGAGTATCCAAGACCACTTTTATCATTTGAGTATCTTTGTTGGCTAAGAACACCTTCCAATCCAATTTTTCCTTTTTCATACCTTTCAATAACCCTTTTCAATTGGACAACTTGGAAATAGAGAGATTCACACTTTGTGCATACAAAATTCTGTTTTTCATCACTAACTTTTTGCTTTTCATATTTGAGATCTTTTTCAATAGATCCACATTTTTCTTCCAACGATGCAATTTGTTTCTTTTGTGATGAGATAGTTTTGTACAGAATTTTGCATTCATTTAACAGTTCATTTATAGCACCTTGTGCATCACTATCAAAAAGAGAGAATACGTTACTAACCTCATCATCTTCGCTTTCGGAGTGGTGTGAGGCCATTAATGCAAGATTAGCACTTTCGTCGCTATCGGAGTCGGATGACGAACTCAGTTCAACATCTTCCCATGCAACATATGCTTTCTTATCTTTTGATTCCTTCTTGCCTTTGTAGCCACTTTTCTTTGAAAGTTTTGGACAGTCCGGTTTGATGTGACCTTGTTTACCACATTCATAGCAAGTAACTTCTTATGTTGATGAGGATCCTTCCTTCTTCTTGAAGTGTTTCTTCTTCTTTGAGTGCGAGAAGGCTTTTGATGGGGGCTGTATTATCTGTAACGTATAGCCTAAATATAGTACTGCAAGTGTACAGCCTATCGAAGTAATATATAAGATTATCGAACCACAGAGACCAATTGTCAATCTATCAACTCTATTGCTAAGGTGCTTATCTAAGGCGAATAAGGATATTGATGTGAGTGCAGTGCACAAAGTAAATATGCGAGGGAAATAACAGTTTAAAAGACAGGTTGGAATGTAAATCATGTAATCAGATATTGGTCCGGTCATGCGTAGATGAACCTACTTATGGGGCAGTATTTTCTATTGATAGCAAAGAATCAGTTTAACGGGAACTTGTAGCTTTTGACTACTAAGAACCGAGCTTACTCTTTAAATTAAATTCCTTTATTGTCACATATAAAGGGTGCCTTCCGCGTTAAAGAGGTAAACCTATTTTTAAGAAATTGATAGTTTTGACTTAATAGAAAAGTGATCTTACTCGGAAAGATTAACTTAAAGAGACTTTTGGCTTTTGGCCAAGAGTCAGATTTTAAACCTACAAACGCGTCCGAAAATAGTTTCAAAATCGTTTTCTAAAAAGGGTCAATGGTTCCTATTTAACCAATCAACGGCTGTCGCTCTTTTTGTTTGGTTAAATAATAATCAAGTCGTATCATCAGTTTGGACGGCTTTCGATCTTACCCAATAAACATTAAAACACAATTGACTTAAGTTAGAAGCAAAACATCCCCAGAGTATTTTCACTAGCATGATAATTGGAACACAACCACGATGACAATCATTACATCCTAACCTTTATAGTTTAGCCAGACATAATAAGTGCGAGTCTATAAAACGTGTAGACTATGGTAAGAGCATTTAAAGTCTATAAAACGTGTAGACTATGGTAAGAGCATTTAAAGTCTATAAAACGTGTAGACTATGGTAAGAGCATTTAAAGTCTATAAAACGTGTAGACTATGGTAAGAGCATTTAAAGTCTATAAAACGTGTAGACTATGGTAAGAGCAATTAAATAAAGAAATGCAATAAATTAGAACCTTGCTCCGGTCGGAGACTTGAATCTGATACAAATCTACGGAAAAGTAAGGCCGGTATGATGAACTTCAACCAAAGTGCTCCAAGACTCGATTACAACTCAATCTACACCGCAATAACTCCCCGATGTGAAGAGATTATTACTTTACAGAAACTGATAGTATATGGCTTAAGATTGTACTAAGCTTGGATGAAAATAAAGAATGAGAATCGAAAGCTATTTATAGAGGAACTTTGAAGTGCGTAAGGACCAGTATGCCCCTTAACTTCCTTTGAGCGGGAACCATTTTGTGAAGGCCGCGGGCGCGGTGAGGGTGGCCGCGGGCGCGGCGCCTGGAACCGCCACATCATGGGAACGTGGCAGTTGATCTCTGGGTGAAAGTGGGCCACGTCATCGCGTTTCCTGTAGCCAGCGCGGTGCTGAACGCCATAAGTGCAAAATATCTTGAAAAACCCTAATTTCTTGGCGTTTTGGCTCGTTTCTTCACAGAAGGCTCTGAAATGACAAGGATCCTGAAAACAAAGGAAAAAGGAACATAATACGAGAAAATGACAATAAAAACTAAGGAAAACATGTGATATTTGAGTCAGAAACATAGTGCGATTTAGTGCGATCAAATCCTCCCACGCTTAGACCTTTGCTTGTCCTCAAGCAACGACTCTTAAAAGTAGATGAAAGAAAATTTATGGTGTATACAGGTTTTGGGCAAAGAGGGCTTCTAAGTCCGAGTAAGGGTGTGTTGTCAGGCACTAACTATCTGAATCAAGGGTATCTTAATTACACTACTCGCAGAAATGCGGACATAAACCTCATAAGTATACAGATTGATCCAAATATCCTTACTATGCTAAGACTTCTTTTTGTACGAGGTCCTTTTTCATTCAGGCGCAATCACATTAAGCCCGTTATCCGTACATACTCATGGTGTAGTGACCGGTTAGTGACTCTGATCTCAAGTGATGGGATTCTGGTACAAGAGTTGGTTTAATCCCCTTTTTATTTTACCCATTTGCAGTTGCGGGGGATCGGACCGTAGTCCGCCCTACCAAGTTCAGCACCAGATACCTCTGAACCAACTACAACAGATATGCCTTATATATTTTTTTCTTTGTTTTTGTTAGTGTTTACAACTTTCTTGAGTTAAGTAATCTTTGTGAGGATTACCCAACTCGTAGTCGTATTCATACTTTATTTTGTAACTTTTAAGGCAAAAATAGAGATCATCCACTTATATTCATCGATCCCACACTTAGAGCATGCTTAGGCCGGAGCTGACTGCTAAGATAAACTACTTGAAGACCTATTTGTACAGCTTTATTCAAAATCATAGCATATTGGGGAGAAAGGATCTAATCTAAATATTCAAAAAGGCTTATGGTGTAAAAATGATAACGAATTTTTCAAAAAGTGAGTGTCCGAGAAACAGACCCTATCTAGGACCTGTCTCATAGCCCAAATCCTTAAAAACAACCATAAATCTTTGAAAAATAAAAATTTTGTAAGGCTAAAAGGTGGGGGAAATGAAAGGGTACACTACGCAGAAAGACTCGCCTATCACATGCATTTTATTAACTACGAAAAAAAAGGAAAAATGCGGAAGGTAAATAAAAGCAGGAAAAACGGAAAATAAAAGCGAAAAATGGGAAATAAAAGCGATAAATGCTCCTCCCACACTTAAATCAGACATTGTCCTCAATGTTCCAAAATAAGGTAGGAGGAGGTACCTGAAAACACTAGTGGGGGCCACTAGGACCTTCACCATCCTGGTTGGTACGACCGGAACGGCGGCTACGGCTGCGACGGCGGCTATCTCGGTCCAAAACAAGCTGCTCCAGTCTCTCTGACAAGGCGGCATTTGCCGCTTGTAGCTCTTGGGTCCGACCAATGAGGGTTCCTTGGGTTGCCTCCATCAATTGGAAGTGACGAGCGTTTGTGGTCTGGTGTAGGTGCTGTTCTCTCTGAAAAGCCAGCTGACTTTCCATAATAGTGCGCAGAGAGCTAGCATTTTGTTCTTGGGACGCTTGCATGAAGGCCATGTTGTCGGTCGCCTGTTGCTGCAAGGTAGCAAGGAGGGTGTCCCTCTGGGCCTCTCGGGCCATATGCTCACGCCACATGTCCTCAGTGACATGGAAGCTAGGAGCTGTACCTGGTAGAGTGTATTGGTGTTGTCAGCAATTTTTCAAGCCGCTTTAGTTGCCTTTCTCCGGCTTGACCACCACGTAAAATGTAACCGTGATATTCCATAGGATTTTCTTGTGGGTAAAAAGAGAGAAAGAATGGGATGTAGAAGTAATGAAGGTGTGAGGAAGAAAATGATATAGTAGGGGGTATTTATAGGAAGGGAAGAAAGAAAATGGTGGTTGTAAATATTTATGATGAAAATAATGGAAATAAATGTAGTGGGTTGGTATGGGTAATAAAGTGGGTTAAAATTGGAAGAAAATGGGATTGGAAATTGAAAAAGTGGTAAAATGGTGGGAAAAACGAGCTACTAGCCGTTAGGTGACCATTGCGTCACCGCGGGCGCGGCAGGGCCTACCGCGGGCGCGGTGAGGTCGAGGTCAGTTGGGCTGGCCTGGCTTTCTTTCCATTGGGCTTTTTCTTCCTCGCCATTATCTTCAATTTCTGGAGGTGTACCTATTTTTCTTATAAATGTGCATATATGTACGTGAATACATAGACACATGTTTATTTATTTTATTTTTATATTAAAACTATGGTGACCTAGAAAAACAAAAACATTAGTAAATAAATAAAACATATGCAGATATATATATATAGATATAGGTACGGTCATTGGGTCATCAAAATAAATATTAACAACTCAGGAAACAGATAATGCAAAAATAAAAATGAGTCTGAAAAGGAAATCAACATAATACTAATAATACTGAAACTAGATATCTTGTGAACAATAAAGATCTATTGCCAACCGGTAGGATGCTCTGCAGGAGTGCCTGGGCCACGCAGCTCGGTCAGCTGGCGTCGAATCTCTGCCACCTCGTGAGCTAATTCATCTAACTCACCAGCGAAGGTAACATCGTTTACTTCCAACTGCAAATGAAGGTCAGCCACCTCATTGCGGAGAGTGGTTATCTCAGTGCGCATGGCAGTCAATAGAGTGCGAATATCAGGTTCCTGCAAGCTGAGGTTATTAGTAAGAACAGTAGTATGTGTAACCTCGGGTCGGGATGTGTGATCTGGAGCGGAGTCCTCGGAGGCAGGAGTGTAGTCCTGAGTGGGATCTTCAGAAGCAGGAGTGTATTCTGGAGTGAGATCTTCGGAAGCAGGAGTGTATTCTGGAGTGTACTCTGATATCTCACCCCAACCTTCTACAGAATAGTTCCAATTAGCAGAGTTGGAAACACAAGTCATCTGAGGGTCTGGCATGGTGAAGGTGTAAACTGTCTGGTCATTGATAAGCAATCTGTACCGATATGGGTGGAAAGAGGCCCTCCTCATGAATCCACGATCCATGCAAAAGTCTAAATCTAGAAAAGTATATCCACAGTATGGGGTCAGCTGTGCTATCATACTGTCTAAACCCAAAGCAGAAGCTATCTGTGTCACATTCCCTCCGGAATGAATGAGCCCTACAGCGGATCGAGCAGTCTGCTCGAGGCTCTCTATCAGAAAACCTCCACTAGCTATAGGTCTGGACTGACTAGCACAGTATAAGAAAAGGATCTCCTCAGCGGTGACCAAGTGGTCACAGTAACTCCTCCCAAAGAAAGTGTGGCATAGGATCATCTCGAAGTATCGGAAGGCCGGGTTATGGATCTTCCGGGACAGCTGGGTAGAGGGGTCAAGACTGGCTCTATCAGTAATGTCCTGCCAAAATTTGTCAATGTCTCTGTCCATGTAGCAACTCAATGGGAACTCAGTTATAGCGGTCGGTCCAGTTTGGAAACCAAGCAAATCCCCAAATTCTTTGGTGGTCAGGGTATACTCGGTGCCAAACAATCTGAAACTCAGGCGTCCTTGCTCATCTCCTTCACCTACTCGTGGATTATAGTCCATAGAGCTAAGAAACTCCAGAGTAAGGTTCCTGTATGTTTTGTGGACATCATCGGCATAAGAATCCCAGCTAAGTTGGTTGCATAGATACCGAATACTTGGCTCGATCCCTAGTGCCTCCATGCAGCTCTGATCGGGGTACCTAGTGGGTACCATAGGTCTAGCAGATAAGGTAGCAAATCGGGCCTTTTGCGCTTCGTCTCTGAAAATCACAACCATACCATCGGGGTGATGCATCCTGAAAATATAAACACAAGAAATTAGTCCAGATAAAATATATAAATTACTAAAATAAAATAAAATAAAATAAAAAATAAACCATGGGTTGCCTCCCAGGCAGCGCTTGTTTAACGTCGTTTAGCTTGACGATTAGATCTTACTTTATGTGGGTATTGGTGGGTCTATAAGAATATGACTAGAGTAGTCAACAGGCAAATCGCCTCCTTTGTAGAGCTTCAGTCTTTGTCCATTTACCACAAATGGAGCACATGAATTGTTTTTGATTTCTACTGCTCCAGACTTTAGAACTCTTGACACTTCAAATGGACCTGTCCATCTTGAACGAAGCTTACCAGGAAAAAGTCGTAATCTTGAGTTAAATAGGAGAACAGGATCACCAATGTTGAAATCTTTCTTGATGATTTTTTTATCATGCCACATTTTGGTTCTTTCCTTATATATGATGGCATTCTCATAGGAATTCAAGCGAAGCTCTTCTAGCTTGTGAATGTCCAGGATACGTTTTTCTCCGGCTTTCAGGTAATCTAGATTCAAGGATTTAATGGCCCAATAGGCTTTATGTTCTAGTTCGAAGGGTAAATGACAGGACTTTCCATAAACCAATTGATAAGGAGTTGTTCCAATAGGGGTTTTATAAGCCGTTCTATAAGCCCATAAGGCGTCTTTAAGTTTTCCAGACCAGTCTTTTCTGGATAATGATACGGTTTTTTCTAGGATCTGCTTAATCTCCCTATTCGATACCTCTACTTGGCCACTGGTTTGCGGGTGATATGGTGATGCTACTCTATGTTTTACTCCGTATTTTCTTAGAAGCTTGTCAAATATCTTAGATATAAAATGCGATCCTCCATCACTTATGACTAACCTCGGGGTTCCAAACCTAGGGAAAATAATATTCTTAAACAGTTTGATAACTACCTTGGTATCGTTTGTGGGTGATGCAACAGCTTCGATCCACTTTGAGACATAATCGACAGCTACTAGGATATACTTGTTACCCATTGAGGAAGGAAAAGGTCCCATGAAATCTATACCCCAGACATCAAATATTTCCACTTCTTGGATGTTTCTTAAAGGCATTTCATCACGTCTTGAGATGTTCCCAGTGCGTTGGCATCGGTCACATTTTGTAATGTAAGTGTGGACATCGCGCCATACAGTAGGCCAATAAAAACCTGTTTGAAATATTTTGGCGCATGTTTTAGACGTGCTTGCATGTCCACCATAAGGTGAAGCATGACAATGTTTAATGACATTGCCTACTTCTTCCTCCGGCACACATCGTCGGAATATATTATCTATTCCTCTTTTGAATAGGAGGGGTTCATCCCAAAAGAAGTGTTTAACATCTCTGAAAAACTTCTTCTTCTGTTGGTAGCTTAAGTCGGGGGGTATGATATCAGCGGCTAGATAATTTACAATATCTGCGTACCATGGTATTTCGTTCATGGTTGAGATTTCCTCATAAGTCTCTTCTTCAGTCGAGTTTATCCCAGCTATTAATCTTTCATAAGTAGAGTGATCGTCTATAGGTATAAGTTCAGGCTTAAGGTGTTCTAACCTAGAGAGATGATCAGCTACTAAGTTTTCAGCTCCTTTTTTATCCTTAATATCCAAGTCAAATTCTTGGAGTAAAAGTACCCATCTGAGCAATCTAGGCTTAGCATCTTTCTTACTTAACAAGTACCGGATTGCTGCATGATCTGTGTATACTATTATTTTTGCTCCCACCAAATAAGATCGAAATTTATCAATAGCAAAAACTACGGCTAGCAATTCTTTTTCTGTGGTTGTATAATTTAGCTGGGCGGCGTCTAGTGTTCTACTAGCGTAGTAAATTGCATGCAGTTTTTTGTCTTTTCTTTGCCCTAGTACAGCCCCTACAGCGAAATCACTAGCATCGCACATGATTTCAAAGGGTTGTGTCCAATCAGGTGGTCTTATGATAGGTGCTGAAATAAGAGCTTGCTTTAAAACTTCAAAGGCCTCAAGACATTTTTGGTCGAATTCAAACTCGACATCCTTCATCAATAAGTTAGTTAAAGGCTTAGTTATTGCGGAAAAATTCTTGATGAAACGTCGGTAGAACCCGGCATGTCCTAGGAAACTTCTTATTTCCCTAACGGTCTTAGGTGGGTTTAAGTTTTCTATAACTTCTATCTTGGCCTTATCGACTTCTATACCTCTTTCAGAAATAATGTGTCCCAAGACTATCCCTTCACTTACCATAAAGTGGCACTTTTCCCAATTCAACACAAGGTTTACTTCCACACATCTTTTTAAGATTTTCTCCAAGTTCGAGAGGCAGTTTTTGAAATCAAACCCACACACTGAAAAATCGTCCATAAATACTTCCATAATTCCATCTAGGTAGTCTGCGAAAATTGACATCATACAACGTTGGAAAGTGGCAGGTGCATTACAGAGTCCAAAGGGCATTCGTCTATAAGCGAATGTTCCATAAGGGCAGGTAAATGTGGTTTTTTCTTGGTCCTCTGGGTGAATAGGGATTTGGAAAAATCCCGAATATCCATCAAGATAGCAGAAACATGAGTGTCTTGCTAGACGTTCAAGCATCTGATCTATAAATGGGAGAGGGAAATGGTCTTTTCTTGTTGCCTTATTCAATCTTCTGTAATCTATACACATTCGCCATCCTCCTTCTGTTCGTTTTGCCACATGCTCACCTTTCTCATTTTTTAGAACAGTGATACCTCCTTTCTTGGGTACCACATGGACTGGGCTTACCCATTCACTGTCCGAAATTTGGTATATGATACCAGCCTCTAATAACTTAAGAACTTCTTTCTTGACTACATCACTCATGATAGGGTTTATTCTTCTTTGATGTTCTCTTGAGGGTTTCGAATCTTTTTCTAGCATAATCCGATGCATGCATACGGATGGGCTTATACCTCTTAAATCTGAAACTTTATACCCTAAAGCTGAGGGATATTTTCGCAAGGTATCTAATAGTTGATTTGTTTCTATTTGGTTTAGAGTGGCGCTAATTATAACAGGTCTACTCATCTCCTCATCCAAAAACTCATATCTTAGATTCTTGGGTAGTTCCTTAAGTTCTATAGTGGGTTTCTCAGTACGCGGCATAAGGTCAGGGGTAAGAGCTAAGCATTCGAAAAGGTTGTCGTCAATGTACGGTTCGATACTCTCAAATCCGTCATCCTCTGAAATAGGGGTTGATAATAATTCGTTTTGTTCGAGCTCATTTACACATTCATCAATGATGTCGATGGCATAACACGCATCTCCTATTACTGGTGCCATTAGAAATTTTGATAAAATGAACTCAATCTTTTCATCTCCTACCTCGAAAGTCAGTTTCCCTTTCTTAACATCTATTATAGCTCCGGCGGTCGATAGGAAAGGTCTTCCTAAGAGGATTGGGATGTCTTCATCTTCTTTGATATCCATTACGACGAAGTCGGTCGGAATGTACAACTGACCAATCTTGACAGGTATGTCTTCTAAAATACCCATGGGATATTTGACAGATCTATCAGCTAGTTGTAAGGACATCTTAGTAGGTTGAAGTTCTCCTAATTTTAACCTCTTACAGGCGGCCAGAGGCATCAGACTTACACTTGCTCCTAGGTCTAAAAATGCTTTGTCTATCATATGGTTACCTAGGATGCAAGGGATAGAAAAACTTCCAGGGTCTTTATCTTTCTTGGCGAGTTTATTTTCGGATATAAAATGACATTCTAAAGGCTTGGGATCATCGAGTCGTCGTTTATTGGTCAAAATATCTTTCAGAAACTTAGCATATGATGGTATCTGGGTTATAGCTTCAGTAAAAGGAATCTCAACATGGAGTTTCTCTATTACCTTAATAAACTTTTGGTACTGGTTTTCTACTTTGGTGTTTTTCAGCCTCTGTGGGAATGGAATAGGTGGTTTATAAGGTTGTTGAGTGTTTTTCTCTACTTCTGGTTTTGATTGCTTTCCTGGTTTCTCTGGTTCCTCCACCTGGTCTTTGGGCGTAGCATCTTCTGATGTGCTTAAGTCAGGATTTCTAGGTCCTTCATAAGCGGTTCCACTTCTTAGTGTGATAGAATTTGCTTGGCCTTTTGGATTTGGTTGAGTTTGTCCAGGGAATTGTCCTCCAGGTGCAACTTGTACAGAGGTGTTTTGTGCTACTTGGGAAATCTGAGTCTCAAGCATTTTGGTGTGGGTTATTATCTGGTCAAACTTGGTTGCTAGTTGAGTAACCAGTTCGTTCGTGTGAATATGTTGGTTCATAAACTCCTTATTTTGCTGGGTTTGAGCTTGAATAAAGGTGTCTATGGTTTCTTTAAGGTTTGGTCTTGGGGGTACTATTTGCATAGGTTGCGTTTGGAATCCTTGAGGTCTCGAAGGTCCGGGATTTTGGATAGGGTTGTTGTTTTTGTAAGAGAAATTCGGGTGGTTCCTCCATCCAGGATTGTAGGTATTCGAGAAAGGGTTCCCTTGAGTATAGTTAACTTGGTCTGAGCTTGATTCGTTCAAAAGGTTACAGTCAACGGTTTGATGTCCTTGAGCTCCACAGAGTTCGCACTCCGATTGGATTGCTGCTACTGTGGTTGGGTTTTGAGACATGTTCTCGACTCTCAAGGCTAGGGCGTCCATCTTGGCATTGATCATGTCCATGCAACTTACCTCATGCTTTCCTCCATGGCTCTCCTTTTTCTCTACTGTCGCTCGTTCTAATCCCCATTGGGCATGGTTTTGGGCCATGTCCTCTATTAGGGCACAAGCGTCAGGGTAAGGTTTGTTCATCAACGCTCCGCCAGCGGCAGCGTCTATGGACATCTTTGTGTTGTAATGGAGTCCATTATAGAAGGTATGTATGATTAACCATTGCTCTAGGCCATGGTGCGGACAGGCTCTTAAAAGTTCTTTATATCTCTCCCAGGCATCAAAAAGTGATTCGCCTTGGTTTTGGGTGAAACAAGTGATCAGGTTCCTAAGAACAGCGGTCTTGCTTGGTGGAAAATACCTCGCAAGAAAAGCTCTCCTAAGGTCTTCCCAAGTTGTTATTGAGTTAGTTGGAAGGGCGTCTAACCAGTCGTGAGCTTTACCTCTAAGGGAAAAAGGAAATAGTCTTAATCGGATAGCTTCGGGCGTGGCTCCATTTGCCTTAAGGGTGTCAGCTAACTGGATAAATACCTTTAAATGTTGATTCGGGTTCTCGGTAGCGAGACCAGCGAATTGGTTTTGTTGTACTAATTGAAGTAACGAGGGCTTTAGTTCAAAGTTGTTGGTAGTTATAGCAGGGTTTACTATACTAGAACTAGGTTCCTCGTTAGATGGTTGGGCGAATTCCTTGAGCGGTCTTTGGTTACGATCTTCTGCCATAGCTCTTCTTATCTTGCGAATAAAAAGACGGGCACGAGCGTAACGTTCAGGTTCTACTAAAGGATCTATTAGGTTGCCGGTGCTACGATTTCTACGCATCTACCGGCTAGAATAGCCTTAGTCTAAACGGGATAACAATAGGGTACGAAATTTGACGAAGTTGGTCCCCGGCAACGGCGCCAAAAACTTGATGGGGGCTGTATTATCTGTAACGTATAGCCTAAATATAGTACTGCAAGTGTACAGCCTATCGAAGTAATATATAAGATTATCGAACCACAGAGACCAATTGTCAATCTATCAACTCTATTGCTAAGGTGCTTATCTAAGGCGAATAAGGATATTGATGTGAGTGCAGTGCACAAAGTAAATATGCGAGGGAAATAACAGTTTAAAAGACAGGTTGGAATGTAAATCATGTAATCAGATATTGGTCCGGTCATGCGTAGATGAACCTACTTATGGGGCAGTATTTTCTATTGATAGCAAAGAATCAGTTTAACGGGAACTTGTAGCTTTTGACTACTAAGAACCGAGTTTACTCTTTAAATTAAATTCCTTTATTGTCACATATAAAGGGTGCCTTCCGCGTTAAAGAGGTAAACCTATTTTTAAGAAATTGATAGTTTTGACTTAATAGAAAAGTGATCTTACTCGGAAAGATTAACTTAAAGAGACTTTTGGCTTTTGGCCAAGAGTCAGATTTTAAACCTACAAACGCGTCCGAAAATAGTTTCAAAATCGTTTTCTAAAAAGGGTCAATGGTTCCTATTTAACCAATCAACGGCTGTCGCTCTTTTTGTTTGGTTAAATAATAATCAAGTCGTATCATCAGTTTGGACGGCTTTCGATCTTACCCAATAAACATTAAAACACAATTGACTTAAGTTAGAAGCAAAACATCCCCAGAGTATTTTCACTAGCATGATAATTGGAACACAACCACGATGACAATCATTACATCCTAACCTTTATAGTTTAGCCAGACATAATAAGTGCGAGTCTATAAAACGTGTAGACTATGGTAAGAGCATTTAAAGTCTATAAAACGTGTAGACTATGGTAAGAGCATTTAAAGTCTATAAAACGTGTAGACTATGGTAAGAGCATTTAAAGTCTATAAAACGTGTAGACTATGGTAAGAGCATTTAAAGTCTATAAAACGTGTAGACTATGGTAAGAGCAATTAAATAAAGAAATGCAATAAATTAGAACCTTGCTCCGGTCGGAGACTTGAATCTGATACAAATCTACGGAAAAGTAAGGCCGGTATGATGAACTTCAACCAAAGTGCTCCAAGACTCGATTACAACTCAATCTACACCGCAATAACTCCCCGATGTGAAGAGATTATTACTTTACAGAAACTGATAGTATATGGCTTAAGATTGTACTAAGCTTGGATGAAAATAAAGAATGAGAATCGAAAGCTATTTATAGAGGAACTTTGAAGTGCGTAAGGACCAGTATGCCCCTTAACTTCCTTTGAGCGGGAACCATTTTGTGAAGGCCGCGGGCGCGGTGAGGGTGGCCGCGGGCGCGGCGCCTGGAACCGCCACATCATGGGAACGTGGCAGTTGATCTCTGGGTGAAAGTGGGCCACGTCATCGCGTTTCCTGTAGCCAGCGCGGTGCTGAACGCCATAAGTGCAAAATATCTTGAAAAACCCTAATTTCTTGGCGTTTTGGCTCGTTTCTTCACAGAAGGCTCTGAAATGACAAGGATCCTGAAAACAAAGGAAAAAGGAACATAATACGAGAAAATGACAATAAAAACTAAGGAAAACATGTGATATTTGAGTCAGAAACATAGTGCGATTTAGTGCGATCAGCTTTGTCATTTTTACCAAAGAATTTTCCAAGTCTTCTAACGAGAAGCATGAAGTTTTCATCTTCATCATGATTATCTTTCTTTTCGTCTTCCTTGGAGTCAATCTTCAAGGCAATGTTCTTAGACTTCTTTTCTTGATTTTCACGCTTTTCCAATCTACCAAGTTATGTCTCGTATTCTTGAAGTTTTCCGAACAAGGTTGCGGATTTCATAGTAGCGAGACTCTTCTTTTCTGAGATTGTTATTACCTTTGGTTTCCATTCTCTAGTCAAGGATCTGAGCACTTTTAGGTTCAACTCATCATAGGTCAATGTTTTGCCAAGTGCCCTTAGATGATTTGTTAGATGCACAAATCTCTTTTGTAAATCAAGAATGGATTCTCTGGGTTGCATACGGAACAATTAATATTCTTGACTTAACGTATTAAGTCTCGATCTCTTAACTTCAGTTGTTCCTTCATGTGTTTCAACCAGTGTATCCCAAATTTCTTTTGTCGTTGTGCATGCTGAGACATAGAAGAATTCATCCATACTAAGTGCGTTTTGAAGGAGGTTTATTGCCTTTTTGTCATACATGACCTTTTTCTTATCATCATCATCCCATGTAGTTTTAGGCTTTGATGAACCAACGCCGTTTACTACAGTTACCGGAACAAACAGACCATTTTGGACAGCATCCCATATTTCTTCTCCTTGTGCTTCTAGATGAGCCTTCATACGGATCTTCCAGAAATCAAAATATTCACCACAGAATAGAGGAGGCTTGTTGCTACTTCCACCGTCTCTGAACACATAATTGTTGTTTACGGAATCCATTATGGATCTAGTAGGAACAGGTTACCTATAACCCGCTCTGATACTAATTGTAAGTTCAGATACGCCTAAGAGGGGGGGTAAATTAGGTTCTTTAAAACTTTTTCTGAATTGTATGAATATTTTTGCACGAGTTTCTTTTCTTTCTTTTTCTGATAAGTGAAGAAAGCAGTAAATGCGGAAAGTAAAGAACACAGAGATGTATCCTGGTTCCCCTCACAGTCCGAGAGTACTCCAGTCCCCTTTCAACATGAAAGAGATTTCCTTATAGTTGGTAATTTGTACAAAGACTACCTAACAACCAAGAACAATCCTCTTGGACAAAGAACAATCCTCTTGGATTTTCACTAAGACCACAAAGAGAACAATCCTCCCTAAGTGTCTTTCTTGTTTCCAACAATCCTGAAAACAAGTATACAATAGTTTGTTTGATCTGTATAAGAGTTTAAAAGATGAAAGAGCAATGTCAATCACTTGATTGATCTTTTCTATTCAATATGAAATTTAAGATGGAATACTCTTCTAAGTGCTCAAGAATAATTTTCAGTATGCATATGAAAATGATGAACAAAAATCTCGAGTATAAAAAGTATGATCAAAAGAATAAAAAGTTGTTAGTGATTGTGGTTGTTTTGTTTTATTGATGTTTTTAAAATTCTAAACAAAAAATAATTTATAGTGTAGTAATACCTCTTCAATGAAACATAGAAATGCTTAAACCATTTTTACTAAAAGAATGTAATTAAAAAGATACAAAGATTGCCATGAAAATGTGTTATAAAAAGTTGCTGGAAAAATAAAAAATTTCAAAATTTAAGGCACAACAACCGGTTGCACTAAAGCAACAACCGACTGCTGTAAAAGCAACGTTTAAAAAATATGAAAAATATAACTATGGCAACCGATTGTCATTGAGGAGCAATCGGTTGCTCATAAGCCAACGTTCAAAAAATTTGAAAATAAAATACATGACAATCGATTGCTGCTAGATGACAATCGATTGTTTTCAAACAGAAGCAAATGTTTTTTGGATGCAACCGATTGTCCTAGCATGACAATCGATTGCTTGTGTACAAAAATTGAAAAATCATTATTTCAAAGATTTTAAGCAATTTAAAACATCCTTCTTCAATCATACATAGTATATACTCAAAATATTATTTTAATAAAGTAAATGCATGATTAAAAATAGTTTTGAGCACTAAGAGCATAAGATCAAAAATTTCATATACCTTAAGCCATAAGTCTTGAAAAGTTGATCTTGATCAATGAATCTTTGCTTGAGATAAATCTTCTATCTTGATCCATTCATTTTTGCATGCTAGCTTGTCTTCATCAAAACATTTGGAAAGCTTGATTTCACAAACTCCCCTTCAGGATACTCTTGAGCTTCGAGATATATTTTCACCTCATGAAACCAAGGCTTCTCCTATAAATCATCAGTGTCAATCTCCAAGCAGTGCGCTGGTTCGTCAAATCTTTTGACAGTAATTCAGGGAGCATCGTTGTCCCATCTGACCTTGAACATAGAAGACATGGTAGCTAAAGAATTTACCAACTGATTTTCTTCCTCAGAATGTGTTCAAAGGTAACCTCTTCAAAGTACGAGATCAAGTTTAACACAAGCTCTTTGTAAGTGATAAGATTTGGATGTTTTTTATCCCACTCTCCTTTAACTTGACTGATGACCAAAGCTGAGTCTCCATATACACTTAAGAATTTGATTCTTAAGTCAATAGCAACTTTAAGACCCATGATGCGCACTTCATACTCGACCATATTGTTGGTACAATCGAAGCAAAGTATGGAAGTAAAAGCCGTATGGAAACCTTCGAGAGAAATGATCATATCACCAATTTCGTTACCAAGTGCGTTGGAAGCTCCATCAAAAAAATAGTCCATCAGGATCCTTGCTCAGTTCCTTCATACAGTCAAGGCTTTTCACAATCCATAATCAGCATGATATTCTCGTCCGAGAATTCAAAGTTCATATATTGGTAGTCATCCACAGCTTGATGTGCTAAATGATCTACCAACACACTTCCTTTTATTTCTTTTTGAGTAGTGCACGAGATATTGTGGTCAATTAAAATCATTTGCCATCGGGCTATCCTTCTGGAGAGAGTTGGCTTCTCAAAAATGTACTTGATGGATCCATCTTAGAGATCAGTAGAGTGGTATGAGTCAACATATACTGTCTTAGTCGGTGAGCAGCCCATGCCAAAGTGCAACAAGTTTTCTCCAACAGTGAATATATTGTTTCACAGTCGATAAACCTTTTTCTAAGGTAGTATATTGCATGCTCTTTTTGACCAGACTTGTCATGCTTCCCCAACACACACCCCATTGAATTCTCTAACATAGTTAAGTACATGATTAGAGGTCTTCCTTTGACTGATGGCATCAAAATTGGAGGTTCTTGAAGATACTCTTTTATTTTTTCAAAAGCTATTTGACAGTCGTCATTCCATTTTACCACTTGGTCATTCTTCAGTAGCTTGAAGAGTGGTTCACAAGAAGCAGTCAAGTGAACAATGAATCAGGCAATGTAGTTTAGTCATCCTAGAAAACCTATGACCTCCTTCTCAGTACGAGGAGCTGACATTTCTTGGATTGATTTGAGTTTTGCAGGATCGACTTCAATTCCTTTTCCACTGACGACAAAACCTAGGAACTTACCAGACCTTACCCCGAAGATGAATTTGTTTGGATTCAACCTCAGCTTGTACTTCTTCAACCTTTCAAATAGCTTGTGCAGATGATCAAGGTGCTCTTTCTTAGTTTGTGACCTTGCTATCATGTCATCAATATAGACTTCTATCTCATGATGGATCATGTCATGAAATAAAGCCACCATAGCCCATTGATAAGTTGTGCTTGCGTTCTTCATCCCAAAAAGCATAACCTTATAACCTAAGGTGCCCCACTATGTGACAAAGGTGGTCTTCTCCATGTCTTCAGGTGCCATTTTGATTTGGTTGTAACCTGAGAAGCCATCCATGAAGGAGAATACCTTGTGTCGAGCAGTGTTGTCAACCAAGACATCAATATATGGTAGTGGGAAGTCTTCTTTGGGGCTTGCCCTATTTAAATCCCTATAGTCTACGCACATAAAGACCTTACCATCTTTCTTTGGAACTAGAATAACATTTGCAACCCATTGGGGATACGAAGTCACTACCAAGAAACCTGAGTTGAACTATTTCATTACCTCGGCCTTGATCTTCTCAGACATATCAGGACGCATGCGATGAACCTTTTGTTTGATCGGATAATAACCCTCTTTCATTGGTAGACAATGAACCACAATATCAGTATCGAGTCCTAGCATGTCTTCGTATGACCAAGAGAATACCTCAACATATTCATGCAACATATGAACCAATCTGCTCCTGACACTTACTTCCAGTTTGGTGCCAATCTTGACTTCTTTCTTATCTTCCTCAGTACCGAAGCTTATCACTTTGAATGGTTCTTTGTGCGGTTGGATAGCCTTTTCCTCTTGTATCAGGAGTCTGGCGAGTGCTCCAGGTATCTCACAATATTCTTCAACTTCGTCTTCGACTTGATAGATTAGATTCTCAAAGTCATAAACGACAATAGCAAAATTTTTGTCAATGAGATCCTGAGTGGATGTGGATCTGCAAATGTGTGTGTGTGCATGTAAGGTCACATGGCTATTTTAAGAATTCAATAAAGTAAAATAAAGATAAGGAGCACAAAATTTGAATGCAAAATCGTCCAATGTTTTCATTAAATGAGCATATTATATATGAAATGACAACCCTTAACAAATAGACCATTGTGCATTGGGAAAGGCACATGGTTTAAAGTCATTGTTTTAACAGAAATTATACAGACAAACTTCTTAAAGCAATAAAAACAGGAAATAGGAATTACTCTTGGCTGAAGCAGATCGAGATGAAGTCTTTGATCTTCCAGTTGTTGAGTCTGCCATCAGTAGTTGGGAATATCCAGCCGTCCAAGTCACCATCACTGGCAGTGTCTTCTAGAGCATTGACTTCATTGTTGCTAATACGGAGAGGTGGCCCACAAGCACGAACACGTCGAACCTCTTTCTGAGCCTTTGAAGTAAAACCCAATCCAAATTTGTCAGATTTGTAGGGGATGTCAGGAAGTTGTCCCTATATAGTGCAGCCTCGATCTTCTACAACAACCCTAGCATCCTTCATAGAGGCCCTTCTTGGTGTATCCTTGACAACTTTGGGAGCAGCAGGAGTAGCATTAGGAACAACAATCGTTGGAGGGATTGCTTCAAATGCTTGGCAGGGGGTTTCAATGAATTTTCCATCCATTTCAACGTATTTGAAAGAATTTAAATGACTGACCATATATTCTTCCTCTCTGCAGACTGTGACTATCTTCCCTTTCACTGGGTATTTCAACTTTTGATGCAATGTAGAGGTAACTGCACCTGCCCCATGAATCCATGGGCGTCCCAGCAAGCAAGAATAAGCCGAGCGGGTATTCATTACATAAAGGGTTGAATTGAAGACTTGAGATCCCACCTTGATCGGAAGATCAAACTCTCTATGGACCATTCTTTTTGAACAATCGAAGGCTCTTACCATAATTTCATTAGGTTTCAGCACCAGCGCTTCACAGTCCAAGTTATCCAAAGAAACTTTAGGTAAAACATTGAGGGAGTACCCAATATCTACCAACACTTACGCCAGAGTGGTGGCTTTGCATTCAATAGGGATGTGTAGAGATTTCTTATGATTCTTCCCCGTCGGAGTTAAATCTGCATCAGAAAATCCCAAGCCATTATCAACAGTTAGGCTTGCAACACAATTCTCAAATTGATCCGCAGTGGTCTCTTGAGGTACATGGGTATTCTTACAAAATTTCAACAAATCTTGGGCATGTACTTCGGAGCATAATAACAAGGAAAACATGAATATCTTTGAGGGTGTCCGCCCCAGTTGTTTAACTATTTTGTAGTCACTTTTTCGGATGATCTTCATAATTTCTTCCATCTCTTGTCTAGATGGGTATTCAATTGTCACTTATTTTGAGGGTGCCTCCGTCAAGGCAGGCTCAGTTACTTTCTCTTTACCTCGGGCACTGGCAGTTGGCCCACCAGCAGGAATGCAAACAAGTGTTGTTCTAGGTGTTGGAGGAGAGATCTCCGGAGAGAAGAATCTTCCTGTCCTAGTGACCTTACTAGTTCTGACAATGTTTGTAATTTCAGGATCTTCATTTTCAGTAATCCATGGTTCTCGCTTGACACCATGATAATAAACTTATGCCCCATAGTTCCAGGGCACAACTTTGTCAGTAGAGTAGGGGACTGGCCCCGGTGTAGTGATGATCAAGGGAGCCACTAATGGCTCAATAAGAATCCTTATAGGGCCTTTAGAGGTGATCCTAATAGGAGCATTTGAAATGGTGATTATGGAAACATCTTGAGGTATACTTTCAGGTAAACTCTTCACGGACGGAGTTTTCTCGAACATAATTTCATGGCTATCAATAAGGCATTGAATGCCTTTCTTCAACCACATACAACCATTAATTTGGGAAGCACAATGGTAACAATTTTCAAGGCATCTAGAAAATAAACTAGATCTTAGCAGGTTCTTCTTAACAGTCAATAATGGAGTAGTCAAATCATCGATGGTGGAGACAAAGGAGACATTGTCAACAACATTAACACCTTTCCCATGACTGGGCATGGGAGCAGTAATGACATTAGGGGTTTGTGGAGGGTCAAACTCAATCACCTTATTATCAATCAAATCTTGGATCTTGCTGTTTAAGGCCCAACAATCATTGGTATCGTGCCCAGAGCTATTGGAATGATAGGCACATTTTGCATCCGGGTTGTATTTTGGAGAGGAAGTATTGGGGTTTTAGGAGGATTCCTCAGTGTTACCAAGTATGCCTTCAACATGTGTTGTAAAGCTTAAGACAGTGGCATGTTAATTCTAGTGAATTGCCTCCTTGGGGCATCAGGCCTTTGTTGATTGTTTAATTTTCGTGGTCGTTGAACTGTGGTCGGGTTTGAAATCAATACAACTCCTACTGACTGATGACATTCACTCTTGATACAGCTCCTTTATCCGTAAACATCATTAGTTTCCTTCTTACCAACAAATGGTTTCTTTACAGCAACAGAGGTGGAGACCATGGGGATCTTCCCACTTTTGATGTCGCTTTCAACTCGTTCTCCAGTCAAAATTAATTCAGTAAAACCTAACGAATAACTCCCAATCAGCTAGTTAAAAAATGGACCTGTTAAGGTGCCCATAAACATGTCCACTAATTCTCTGTCTGCAATGGGGGTTGCACCCTTCCATCCAGGTCCCTCCACTTTTGAGCATACTCCTTAAAGCCTTAATTTGAACCCATAGTCATATTTTGTAATTGCACGCGAGTTAGTGCAAGATCAGAATTATGTTGGTATTGACTGTATAAGGAAGTAGCCAAATCCTCCCATGTGTGGATATTAGTCCCCTATAATTGATAGAACCATTCCAACTGTGTTTCAGATAAGCTTTCTTGGAAGAAATGAACCCATAAATTCCTATCAGCGGTGTGTGATTGAATCTTACGGACATAAGACCTCAGATGCATTTTTGGACAGGAGACCCCATCATACTTGGCGAAGACAGGGACCTTGAATTTGTGGGGAATGACCGCCTCAGGGACCAGACCTAAGTCTTCAAAGTCCAAACCAGACACTATTTATATTTCCACGGCTTTAAGTCGGTCTTCTAGCTGTTTGTATTTCTCATCTGCTGGTGGATACTGCTCTTCGGAGTATTCTTCGTCCTTAGTAATCTGATTATTACCACCCCTAGCTTTGGTGCTCCTAACATCCTCGTCTTGATTGTCTTCTTCCTCAGAAGAAGCCTCTTCTATTTGAGCCAGTCGGGCAGTCCCCTTGAACCTCTTTCTCATGTTGAGGATAACAATCTATTTCTTGGTCTTCTTCTTGGTGGAAAGGAGTGCCATCATCTTTTGTTGACATTTGGTTAGGTTGAGGAGAGTCTCTTGGAACTGTGCATGTTGAGTCTGCAGATATTTGACGATTTGCTCTAGATCCATCTTATACTGAAATAAACAGTAAAAAGATGAGGAAACCTGTATCGAAAAACATGCTTATGATATGATGTATGCTATGTGGATGAAATGTTTTCAAGGACCTTAAGGAATTTAAATTTTCTAGCCAAAAAAGGAAACAAACACAACAATTTTATTAATAAATTCAAGATTACAAATGCCCATTAGGCTTACAATGAAAAAGCAAAATGGGTGTCAAAATACAACACAATAGACTACTAAAATAAAGACTTAAGTCTCCTACGAATGCTTCCTCTTTGGTGTAATGTATGCATTCAGGCTTTACTCCTCGTGAAGTTTCCTTGTGAGCTCTAACACTTTCTTCTCACTTGCATAGAATCGAGCTTCAAAGGTGTCTCGTTCCCCCTTGAGTTGAATCCACGATCTCTATAACTCCTCGAAGTTGGTAGGCAAGTCAGGATGGAGAATGGTATAAGGAATATCTCCCTCGGCAACAACCTCCATAACTATTGGTAGGATAGCAGGATATCACATCATAAGATTTTGAGCGTGAGCTCACACCCATTTGAGATAAGGCTCCAAAGGAATAGAGTTCTTATGCCCCAAAGTCTTACTATCAACCTTGTTTACCATGCCCCAAGCTCGAACAAACCTTTGATGATAACCTTGGACATCATTCTCACAGTTTAATACAATACCATGGATAAGTGCACCGTGGGGACCGTCTCTTCGAGCATAGCCAAATTGTTGTAGAGCTAGAGAAGGGTTATAAGTAATACCTCCCCTAATTCCTGAGTGGAATATTAGGAAACTCCCTACAACGGTCAATAATAGTAATGTCATCTTGAGATCGAGAGCACCAATGGAATATGCATGAGAAAGTGACATTATCCTTTGTGACCACCTCAAACCTTGCTCATTCTTCAATAACGATTGGAGAAGGTGCGAAATAAACCACCTGGACAACAAAGGAAAGCAACACATAAGAGTCCCTCGCTTCCTCATAGTGCGAGTATGAAGAGAGTGCAAAATGTCTCCAAGCAATGTAGGCACAGGGTTGCGACTAAGGAAAATTTTGATAGCATTCACATCTATGAGTTGGTCAGGGTTAGTAAAAATCACCAACCCATAGATTAGAAGAGCCAAGATCTCCTCAAAATCTTGTAAATCCATAGCATCCCAAAATAGTCGAGCCTTCTCCATTAGGAATTTAGCCAAAAAGCCTTTGACCCCACTTCTTGTCTCCCAATTAGCTACAATATCATAACTCTTCAAATGTAAGGCCTTGGCAATAACTTCTGGCTTTGGAGTTTCCTCTAAACCGGTGAATGGAATTTGATCGAGAACAGGCACCCCTAGTAATTGTCTCCCAATTAGCTACAATGTCATAACTCTTCAAATGTAAGGCCATGACAATGATGTACAGGGTCAAATAATTGAAAGATCACCCTCGCCATGTCTTCTTAAAAGCTTGAGGTAACCAGATTAAGGAGTCGTCCATATATTTTGGTGAAAGGAGAATTCTTAGGAATCCTTGATGCTAACTCTTAGAGTTGATGAGGAACCCTTACGAAGTTGATGAGGATGGTGTTTCTGCAAGTGGAAGCCATATCCTATAAAACAGAACAAAGATAAATCCCTAGGTCCTTGAAATGGTTAGTGAAAATGCTATGGCATGATGTCATGATGTTTATGAACAAATAATCAAACACAAACAAAGCACACAAGGCCCAAGGTTTAGGATTGCATTGGGTTTGTAGGTAAGTACCCTCTTGAAGTTTAGGTTGTTCAATCTATCCTAAAAAAGTAACCGGGTTCTAAGGAATCTCAATATCACTGGTCTTTCTTCATTGGGCATTGTTTTAGCTCAAGCATCCAAACTGCGGCCAAAATATCCCAAAATTCCAATATCAATGAGTGTAGTATTGAGTATCAACCAACTTTAGTCTTCCACCAAAGCCAGCTATCTCACTACTTTCTAATGGCCAAGTTGTTCAACTAAGGTTCTACGGTCAGTTAGTGCTTCATGACACTACACAACGGCCCCGTATTCTCCTTGACTGGACTCAAGGGACACCGGTACCATCAAATGTGTCAAACTAACATAGCCATCACATCTACCATGTCAGTATTACGCTGCATAGTCCCCATGATCTATTGCTACTTACCTAACATGCCCCAGATATGGGTATAGGATCTATAAAAGAAATAAACCCAATCATAACCCACAAATGTAAAGCAAACAAAGCAAACAAGTAAATAAAATAAAGGTGATCTAGCTCTTAAGGTAACCCAACTTTTAGTATAATATTCCCCAGCAGAGTCTCCAGTTCTGTGATAAGGTAGGAGAACTGACTTGCGTGTTTTTCATTTTATCTCAAAAGTTGCGGATAGCAAGAGTCACCACCGATTTTTCTTTTATCCAAATAAAGGAAAGAGTGAGGAGAACAGGAAAGACCTTTTGAGAATTTGCTTGAGTTCAAGGGGTAGGTTATGAAAAGGGAAGGTGTTAGCACCCTTTTCATCCGTTGTTATCTACAGGCTCTTAATTGGTAGCTCACTTTAAAATGCTTTATGTATGTGTAAGTTTGAAAATATTTTGAAAACGCCTAAGTTCGGAAAACTTCGAAATGATTCTCGTATCGTTTAGAATGTATACAAAGTGTTGGTTTTGAAAATATTTGTTGAAAGGGAATGTTTTGAAAGATGTCTTGAAAATTCCAATGTAAGGAAATTTTGTAATGATTCTCGCATCGTTGAGAATGTATACAAAATGTTTGTTTGAAAAGTGTTTTGAAAGTGTGAAGTGTGGAAAGATTGTTTTAGTTTATGAGCAAGCATTTACGAGCAATCTACCTACTCAAAAGTATTTTTTCATTTCCTCCTCCTTTAGATAGTGTTATTTTACCATTGATTGGTAGAGAGCCATGTCATTGGATGTGAGGGACAGGCGTGGGTCATCGTACAATCATAGAAGGAAACTTGTAGGATGTTTTAGCAATTGTCGTAAGGGACTAAGATCATTTACCGAAGGCAACATTTGAAGGGTCATCGAGGGACTAAGATCTTTTAATCGAGGGTCTTTGCTAAAGCATCTCACTTTCGAGGGACATGACTGTTTTTATCCAAGGAAACAAGTGTGGGTTACCCTAGAGGTGCATGTGTGCAAAATGTGTTTTTTTTCAAGTATTTTATTTTGAATTAGGGTTGTCTAATGTTTGATTTTAAATCTTGCCATGCAAACCCTAATTACTAGCAATAATAAGGAAAGCGACAAATTGAAGAATTTAAATGTCCTACGCTATTACAACGCTTTGGGAATTGGGGTACAAGTTTGTAAATAGGGGGAGGAAAGCAATAAAGCCCTAATTATCTATTACAAACCATATACATTAATAATGATAAAATGTAAAGATGAAGAAGAGATTGTTTTTAGCGTTTTTTATTGAAAATGTTTTAGAGATTAACCTAATTAAACTAATTAATTTTAATTATAAGAAAAGTTTATTAATTTAACAAAACCTAAAATCTAATTTAATTGAATTTTAAGAATAAAATTAAACCTAATTCTAAATAGTTTATTTTGAAAATAATTTGAATATTAATATTAATTTAAAAAGAATATTTTAAAGTATTGCAAAAACAAGCAAACTCTAATTCTAAATATTAACAAAAATAAAACAAATGTTTAAACTAAAAGGTTTTTTTATTTTAATTATTTAAAAAATATATTTTTTATATTTTTAGGTTAAATAAAAATAAATAAATAAATTAAATATAGAAAATATAAAAGAAAATAAAAATAATTGGGCTAGGTGTTTGAAAAATAAACTGGAGGTTTAAAAAGAATATGGGGTACCAGGCCCAAAAATATTTTTGTTCAAGTCAGAAAATAAAACAAAATGGGCCTGGTTGTTGAAAAGTAGTTTGGGGTGTGAAGAAGTAAAAATAAAAAAATAAAAAGGCTCGGGCGCCTTGTTTGTGATTCAGTGTTGCTGTTTTGTTGAGGTGTATCATAGGCTACACATGTGGTGCATTGATCTGCTTGCTTACACATCTGATGGTGATGGCATGAAGTCCATGGTAGGCGCGTATGACTTGTATGTATGAAATCTGAAAGAAGAAAATGTAAAAAAAACAAAAGGACCTCTGGGGCTCGAACCCAGGTTACAAAGGTCATAAGCTCGCACTTTAACCACTGGGGTGGTGATTCATCCGGTAGTTAAGATAACAATTATTAAATATGTAATAAACTCATTTCTGACTGTGCTTCATCTTCTTCCTCACGCCATAAGTTTCAACACCATTTTTGAATTTTGTAACTTCCTCATTTCTCAACCATTTGCAAAAGTATAAACATTAAACTTGCTCCATTTTCAATACGAACTCAACCATGTAAACAACTTAAACTATAAATCAAATACGAACATCAATTTCTGTTGGTACCAAATAAAACCTAATTTTTTTCAGAAAGTTCAAACTCAAAATTCGCATCACTCAGGCAACATAAATGAAAACTAAAGGCATGGTTAGCTTCAGGGATATGATGTCTATATTTTTCATTCATAAAATAACCATTAATGATGCTTGTAGAGAGAGTTCAAAGTTGAGAAAAACTTACCTAAAAACTGGAAATTATGTATAGAGTTTGAGCACTTCTGAAGGTGTGGTGATAATCAAAATATCTTCACTAGACTCCAAGGAAGCTAATGCAACTCTTACTTTATGGTGAGAGTGCCTGAATCAAGCTGGATAAGTCATTGTACAGAGTTCTATTTTTGAGTTTGGAAGATGAAGAAGATGATGTTACGGTTGTGAAACAGAGGTGGGGATAAGTTGTTTATGATGTATAGATTCTTTGTAAATGATTAGAAGTGAAAACGCACGAGGGATTTGAGTGTTTGAAGTTTTTGGTCAGAAATGCCAACAATGGAGGTTTGTATGCAATTATGATTTTTAGGGAGTTTGAGTGAGTTTGAGGGCTATTGAATCCGTGTCTTGGCTTGAAAATAGTGTCTCTATTTATAGAGAAGAGGTTTGGAATGCTCAAGTTGATCAAAATTCAAAATCACATGTTAAGCTCAACATGTGATTTTCTTGAAAAATCAAGTTTCAATGCCTTGTACCTTTGATAATAGAGTGGTTAAACACTTTAATCACAATGCTTATGACCTTGTAGATGGAGTGTGATCAGAGGGAATAAGTCAGAGGCTCAAGAATTGGCTTTGTGCAAAAAACTTGCTTTTCAAGAATGACAATGTTAACTTTCTCCCCAAAATGGCAAAATAACTTGGATAATGCTTAAACCATTTGGATCATAGCTCAAAAGTTTGTGAAACCCATTAAATATGGGTATATAAACAAGTTAGAAGGCCTGCAAAGTAATATTGGGCAGCATAACATTGAGATTAGATTATGTGTTCATCAAGAAAATGACTTGTAATTTAAGAATGGATGTCCAACTTCATCTCTTCGATTCTCTTAGCTTAAGAATGATCTCTTCAAGTTCTTTGACATTTTGGAAAGCTTGAAACATTGTATACAACCTTCATGTTGACAAATTTGGCTAAATCATCTTGGAGATTGGTGCAAATTGGCCAAGAAGTTAGGACAAAAATCTGCCTAAACTTGCTAAAATTTTTACTAAGTGTTTTATGAAAAATATCATGACTTTATGAGCTTATATCTTCAAATCCAAGCATTTTTTGCACATCAACCCTCAGGGACAAATTTGTAGAATTCATCAAGATCTACAACTTTCATGTTGAAAGTTTTCCTTGAATCATCTTGCATTTTGGTGAAAAATTGTCATGAAGTATTGAAATTATCAAGGTTAAAAACACTTCGAGTTTTTCCAAGTCTTTGAAATCTTGACTTTTTTGTTGAGTTTTTGACTTTCTTGATTCTTGATGATCAAGTTTGATATTTTTGAATGTCTTGATGATTTCGATCTTTAAAATTTAATATTGACCAAAAAGTCAAAGTTTGACTTTTTGTCTATTAGTTGACTTTTCATCAGTTGATCAAATTTCAACTATTAATCCATTGATCTTGAGAAATGATTTAAGCCATGAAATTAGGTCAACATGTTGTGTTTGAGTGCTTGAGATCATGTTTCAAGCCATTAGGTCATGTACTAGGTCAAAAGTCATTGATCAGTCCTTCTCAATTAAAACTCTAATTTTGACAAATTAGCCCCTTTGATGATTTAAGTGCTTTTCTTAAGGCATTGTGATCAAACCTTGGTAAATTGATAAATATCACTTCAAAATGTTGATTTTGGCCAAAAATCATGAAGTTTGACTGTATATTGACCACATTTGACTTTTAACCCAATACAACTGATTTTCAGTCATCTGGGCAATTGACTGGGCAAATTTGTGATGCAAGGCTTGAAACATGGTATGATAAATATTAAAGACCTATGATGAAACATGAAAGTAATTTGCTGCATCAAAAATCCAATTGTCCTTGAGAAAATAAAAACCTAATTTGGAGGCTCAGTGCTTAGGAGGTGAGCTTATTTGATCAAACCCTTGAGAACCCTTGCGCATTTGAGATCTTTGGTGAGAAATGTCTTGAGAAAAGAGAGGGAAATTTTTGGGGTACAACAGTTATTATTCAAAAATGTTTGGAAATGAAAATTCATGGTTTTCATCATTTGAAAGTATATGAAGCATTTTTGAAAGAAACATAGAAATATGCATTAAGGAAAAACTTACGTTGAAGGAGAAATTGAAACGAAATTACCTCACTCATGAAGGATTGGAAGGTGCACTCACAAAAGCTAACACACTCAAACACATAGTTAGAGTGAATATTTAACATGCAAGTAATGGGATAGAAATAGGCAACATTTGAGATATTAATTATCCTCAATTCTCCATGTATGTTGACAAAAGATTTGGTTACGAGTGGTTTAGTGAAAATATCGGCAAGTTGATTTTTACTATCAATATGCTCAATGCAACATCTGCTTTTTCAACATGATCACGAAGAAAGTGGTGATGTATCTCAATATGTTTAGTCCTTGAATGTAGCACCAGATTTTTAGTTAGATTTGTGGCACTAGTGTTGTCTCACATGATAGGAATACGTGATAGATTAATATCAATGTCCAATGGTTGTTGTTTGAGCCATAATATTTGAGCACAATATCTACCGGATGCCACGTATTCCGCCCCGGCAGTTGAAAAAGCCACATAAACTTGCTTTTTACTATGCCAACTTACCAAAGAATTTGCAAATAAGTGACAAGTTCCACTAGTACTTTTCCTATCTAATTTTCAACCGAAAAAGTCAGAATCGGAATAACCAACCAAATTACAATTGTTTCCTCTGGAATACCAAAGCCCGAATTTTGAGTTACCAATGAGGTATCTAAAAAATCATTTTTTATGCCTTTTAGATGAGATTCCTTGGGAACCGCTTGATATCGTGAAGACATACAAACACTAAACATAATACCGGGGCGAGATGCTCTAAGATAGGGAAGAGAACCAATCATACCTCTATACCTTTTTACCTAAACATCCTTACCTTTCTCATCCTTTAAGGGGAAGTTAATTTCCTTAACATTATCCATTCTGAATCTCTTAAGTAATTCGAGATAATACTTGGTTTGACATATAAATGTTCCTTCATCGAGTTGTTTAATTTGTAGCCCGAGAAGGTAGTTCAACTCCCCCATTAGGGTCATTTCAAACTCTCCCTACATAAGCTTAGAGAACTCCTTGACAAGATGCATATTAGTAGATCCAAAAATGACATCATCTACATAAATTTGAACTAATAAAATATGATTTCCTTGACGTTTAATAAAGAGAGTAGTGTCAACTTTCCCTCTAGAGTATCCTTGTTCAAGCAAAAATTTGCTAATTCTACCATACCATGCCTTTGGGGCTTGTTTAAGACCGTACAATGCATATTTAAGCTTGAAAACTTGATTAGGAAACTCATCATTTTCAAAACCGGGAGGTTGATAAACATACACCTCTTCACTTATGTATCCATTAAGGAACGCACTTTTTATGTTCATTTGAAATAATTTGAAGTTCTTAGAACAAGCATAAGCTAATAAAAGGCGTATAGCCTCAAGTCGGGCCACCAGAGCATAAGTTTCATCATAGTCAATGCCCTCCTCTTTGTTATACCCTTGAGCTACAAGACGAGCCTTATTTCTTGTTATCACACCATGTTCGTCAAGCTTATTCCTAAATATCCATCGGGTGCCTATGATTTTATGATTTGAAGGACGAGGGATAAGATCCTAACCGTCATTTCTTTCAAATTGGTTTAATTCTTCTTGCATGTCAATAAGTCAATTCTCATCAAGTAAGGCATCATTAGTGTTTTTAGGTTCAACTTGTGATACATAAGCATGATGACAACAAAGACTACTTATTTTAGAGCGAGTTGTTACCACCTTTTTGATATCACCTATAATGTTGTCAAGTAGATGATATTTGGAGGTTCTCCATTCCAAAGGAAGATCATCATTTTCTTCTTGACCTTTACTATCTTTCTTTTCTTGGGTGCTATCTCCATCCTCCTCAATCTCCACCACTTTAGGTTGATCATTGTCATACCCCAAATTTTCCCTACTGATTTCTAATCTTTTATCCCTTATTAATTTCTAGAATTATCATTTTCTTTATAATGTATTCATATATATTCAGGGGGTTTACGTTTATAAAAAGAGGTTTTATCCTATTAGAGAATTAATGGGCTTTTCTAAATCAAGAAAGCCCATGAAAATTTGTTGGTCCATTAGGTTTTTTAAAGAGGAGGTGTATGGACTTCTTAGCTCATTTTGATTTTCTATTAAGCCCATAAAAGCTTCACATAATAAAGAGTGTGCCTTAGGTTAGGGGGTTAGCATTAAATTCTCTAACCCCATTTCATTTTTGGGTCAAAGTTGTTGGTTTTGGCCCATTTACGAATAAATAAAAGAGGGGTGTGTTTGTTAATCCCATTTAGAAGGCTTGGAACAAATAGAAGGGGGTATGTTTTATTTTTTCAGGAAGGCCCAATAAATTAAAACGAGTTGGCCCATTTCAGGTTTTTGTTTTAAATTCTATTTTGTTTTTACTAACATTATTAAAATTACTATATTATTAACATTACTATTTTAAACTTAATTAAAAATTATGTTTGCTTTATTAATTGAGGAAAAAAAGTTGACTAAAAAGTCAAGATAAAACTTTCAACCCTAATCAGTCCTGCCCTTTACCATTTTCCAAGCCCAAGCCAAATCAAAGAAACACATACTGTGCAAATCGAAGAAGAGAAACACTTGCTTTTGGATTAAGAACAACTATTGTTCAGATTAAAACAAATCAAATCTTTCCCTTTGAATCATTGGAAGACTTTACAAGCACAATTTTCAAATTAGCATCAATACAAAACAAAATCACATCTTGAAGTTTCCAAAAATCTTACATTTACAAATCAAATTAATACAAAATCAAATCAAATCAAAACTTGATAAAGATTCATATTAAATCACAAACAAAATTAGAAGCAAATCTATAAAATCCCTATTTCTGCTATCAATCCTATAAGTAACGATAATCACCAAAAAACTTCCTAAATTATCTAAACCTAAAATACTATAAAAACCCTAAGAATTCTAAGGGATGGGAAAGAAATTTTTGACAAAAGGGGAGAAAATTTGACAAAGAACAGAGGGAGCCTGAGAGAAGAAGGTGATCTGAGCCCCACCGCTGTAAAATTTTGCATCGCCACTCCGTAAGCTTAGGGTTTCAACATTTGAAACCCTAGTCTTTCTCCATTGCGTCACTGCTACGTCCTCCACGACCACCGTTTAGTACATGTCAAAAGCGAAAGAAAAAGGGATCAGAAGGAGAATTACACAGAGGAGGCTCGAAGAACAATCACAATCAAAGGTAACGAAACCTAGCTTTTTCGTGTGTTTTTGTTGATTATTGTCACACTTAGGCTTTGTTGGGCTAAATAGAGGTTGGTCAGGGTTCTGATTTGGGAAAAGGGATGAGCTCCATCGCAGATTATGGTTGTAACTGAGGAGATTTATGGTTTTCTGTGTTAGGGTTGTATGGGTAGAAGAGAGAAGAGAAGGATAGATCAAAGATAGAGAATGAAAATGATAAAATAATTTTCTAAAACAAATATAATTCTTTCAATAATCATGTATGCGTAAGTCCATGACCATTATGCGCCCTCAATCGTGACCGTGTGATCTACATCAAGCGTACCTAATTCGTACGCCCACTGTAATGCCATACACCTTCTCACACCCTAAGCCCGTGATACTCGCACCTCCAGTCTGTTGTTTTCACTAAACCTATGCAAATCCTCACCCCCTAATGCTCTTGGGCCAAGTCAAACATCTGGACTTGGGCCCCTGCTAACCAAACCCCCATATTTTGCTATCAGGTTAGGATTTAAACCCCCATGTGTTTGGGCCTGAATTTAACATCTGAATTAGGGGCCTCACTACCTCTACCCCTTGTTTTACTAGCTCAACACAACTTACACTCCCCTGTGCTTTTTAATTATTTTATTTTTATTTCTTTTATTATAATTATTTTTTATATTTTAATATATTTATAATTTAATATTATTCTATTATTGTTATAAACTCAAATATTTATTTTCAAAACTCATCCAAATATTTATTTATTGCATTAAAATCGTTTTTTATCATGCATTAACAAGATGTTTTTATACATTAGTACATTAAAAAATATTTAACCAACAATAAACTCTTTTTCATAATAAATTAAACTTTAGATCAATTTTCAAAAATTATTACGAGAATATTTTAATCGACTGTACACTTCGTCTAGAAACTCCTCACACACCCATACTAAGTACAAGGGGAATTCAAATATCTTTGTAACCCATAAAAAACACCAACCAACTGCGAACTACGAATTGGGACTCTGATTCCTCATAAGAGGATAGGTAGGCATACGACAAAAAATCATGGCAAGTTCCCCTAATAAAAAACTAAAACCCTATTTCTTAAAGATTACTCTTCTAAACCCTAGTATCCTTGCGAACAAGGTAGATGAGGGGTGCCTAACACCTTCCCTTTGTCTAAGAATGACTCCAACTACTTAGAATCTCTGTCCATATTAGGGTTATCCTGTATATTCCCTTCCTTAGGATAAAAATTAAGGGTGACGAATCTATATTTTTAAACCGGTTACAACAGTTGGCGACTCTGTTGGGGACTCAACCATAGGGTTTAGAAGTCTTTTCTTTTGGTTTTAGGGTTTTTAGGGTTTATCTTGTTTTTGGTTTTTATACTTGCTTATTTAATTATTTGTTTATTTTTTATTATCATATTCTTTATTGTATTTATTCATCTGTGATGGAATTTTATTATTTCAAAAAAATATATTTCAAAACCTTTAGAAAGAAGGTCCGTCTATTAGCCAATAGGATACATCGTCCCTATGAGTTTTTGTGACGACTTAGCCTAGAGTCGGTGGAATTCCACGAAAGGAATATGTCTCAAGAGATATCCTCTTGGGGAGTAGGACTTTGGAATGAAACCTATGACTCTTTGTACAACCTTTAAACCAAAATCTCATGACGAGACCTTTCATGACCTAGAGACGAAAGTTTTGGTCTGCAAAGAGGCTCCACTTAAGGGAGGCCTTTATGACTTTCCCTCTAGTGTTATTCATGATACCCTTAAGGAAACCACCTTATGGGGAAGGTAGAATATTCGTAGGAAAAAAATAGTAGCCTACCTTCTAAGGGTACCATTCATAAAATCCCATCACTAAGCCCTAAATCATGCATTCATACATTTTTGCATTTCATATATTCATTACCCTTCATTTCTTTTTTGTTTGCCTTATTCACGGGCTCAAAAAAATAATAATTAAAGGTTTTGGTGAAGTATCCTAAAAAAATGAATACCAAAGGGAAACAACTTATCTGTATTGTTGTACCCCAAAATTATCCCTGTCACTTATCAAGAATTTCCTCACAAGATCTCCTTGACTCAAGACTGGATTAGGGTTTGACTAGCTCAAGACATCTCCTCAAGCACTGATGACTGAAAATTAAGGTTTGAGTTTGCACAAGGACAAATGGACTTTTAATGCCCCATTTAACTTTCATGGATCATTTTGGACTCTCAAGATTTCTCATGTCAAGTTTAAGGTCTTGGATCACATTTTTGCTCAGTCAATTGATATGATCAGCCATATTGGTGAAAAAGTCAACTGTAGCACCAAAAGTCAAACTTTGACTTTTTGGTCAACATTAAAATTCAAATATCATAATTCATCAAGACATTTAAGAATATCAAGCTTTATAATCAAGGAGCCAAGAAAGTCAAAAGTCAACTTGAAAAGTCAAGATTTCCAAGACTTAGAAATTTTCTAAGTGTTTTTATACATGATAATTTCATCACTTCATGCCATTCTTTCACCAAGATGCAAGATGATTCAAGGGAAACTTTCAACATAAAAGTTGTATATATTCATGATATCTACAACATTTTTTTACACAACTTCTCCTAAATATGCTTGAATCTCAAGTTATAAATTCATGAAGTCATGAGATTTTCATTTAACACTTGGAGAAAAATTTCAACAAATTTTGTGCAGGATTTTATCACAACTTCTTGGCATTTTTTCACATAGTTCCAAGATGATTTTGTCAAAATCGCCAACACAAAAGTTATAGAGGGTGTTTCAAGCTTTCCAAAACATCCAAGAGCATGAATTTATCATATTTGAGCTAGAAGATACAAGGATTTGAAGTTGGACATTCATTATTGATTTACAAGGCAGATTTGTGATGAATAAGGAACAAAAATCTTAACCATGCTGCATAATCTTCACTTTGCAGGACTCTTGACTTGCAAATCTATCCATAATCAGATGTTTACACAATTGATTGAACCATTATCCAAGTGGTTCAAGTATTATCCATTGCATCTTTCCATTTTTGGCAGAAAGGCACCATTGCCATTCTTGCAAAGTTCACTTTAATCATAAAGTCAATTTCTTGAGCCTCTAACTTGTTGTTCTAATCACGCTCAACTTCTATAAGTCAGAACAAACATGTTTAAAGTGATCAACCACTTTACATAGCTTGGTACAAGCATTGGAAACATGTCCTTCATGTTTGCTTCAAAAACAAGCAAGATAACCATAACATGTGATTCAAAAATCTGAGTGGTTTTGAAACCTCAAACCTTCTCTATAAATAGGGAGGCTAATTGCAAGAGATAGAGAGTTAGAAAAAAGGAGAGAGTTAGAAAAAATGAGAGAGAAGAAGGAAAAGAGAGAAAGAAAACCAGAAGTTTTGTTGACAAACTCTCAAAAATCTCATAACTAAAAGAAGGTTATAACAATCCACAAAGCAACACCTCAAGCTCAAAACATAAATTCTAGTTGCAAGGTAAGTCTCCTTAACTTTAAACTCTTCATTTCAATCATCATCATTTGGTTCATTTTTGAGGCTAAAATGCAGTGATCTTTGAAGAAAAGGTTTGTAAAAAAAATCATGAACAGGCAGGTGTAAGGCAGCTGTTTTTCCAAATTATACAGCGTGCAATCGATTGCACAACCATGCAAATCGATTGCACGGGGTTCTAGTAGCCAAATTTCCAAAAAATTTGAGTGTTCAATCGATTGCACAACCATGCAAATTGATTGCACGGGGTTGCAGTAGCCAAATATCCAAATTTTTGATTGTGCAATCGATTGCTCAACCATGCAAATCGATTGCACTAGAAGTCAGTAGCCAACGTTTTGAAAAAACTGAAGCGTGCAATCGATTGTAATAAAATAAAAATTGATTTTTTGCTTTGAAAGAACTTGAATAAAGGGTTGACCAATATAAAATGTTTCCTTTTGATCATTGAGCATCTATATCTTAAGTTCAAGGTACATATTATCATTATACCTTAAAATTTGCTAAGGACTTGAACCAAAGACTTCATCCAAAAAGGCTTTTAGCTTGATCAATAATTTTTGCTTTCTTTATCAATCATGATTTGTCTTCATCAAAACAAGAGTGCATTCGAGAAGCTTGAGTTCACGACAAGTGTTGACACATAATGATCCAAAGTGTTTTCTTTTCCTTTCATTATTTTTATGTGCTTCATATATTTTCTTCATGGCTATTCAATATGGTTGTAATAGATAATTAGGACTTTAATTTCTTGCAATCCCCATTTGTAAATTGTATACCCCATCCCCAAATGATTGTAATAGCGTAGGATATTTACTTTCCGCAAATTTATCGCTTTATATATAACATGTTAATAATTAGGGTTGTATGGCAAGATAAAACCAATCAAATAGAAAACCCTAATTCAAGACAAAATCAAGCATGAAAATGACACACTTGCACACAAACACCCCTAGGGTTACTCCACTTGGTTGCCTTGAACAAAATGGCCATATTACGCATGTAAAGTATCTTAGCAAAACAAACTAAAAAACAAGATCATAGTCCCTCGATGATGCTACTCAAAGTTGCCTTACAAAAATGATCTTAGTCCCTCAAAATGCTAAGATACTTTGCAACATTGCTAATCATGGTTATACGATGACCCACGCCCATCCCGTTTACATCCAAAGATAGGGTTGCTTATCAAATCCATGGTAATACAACAATATTATAGGGAAAGAAAATGAACAAGAAAGACATTTGAGTAGGTAGATTACTTCTAGTTACTTGCTCCATTTCAATAACAAATATCCTTGCTATTTTCAAAACAAACACACACATTTCCAAACATTGAAAACATTTTTTAAAAAAAGACAAACATCTTTGTATACATTCTTACGAATGAGAATCATTACAAAGATTGCCTAAATAATGACCTCTTTACAAAATACTTTCAAAAACTACACAAAGCACAATTTTAAACAAAAGCAAGTGATCTAGCAAGTAACTAAGAGCCCATGGAAAACCATGGATGAAAAGGGTGCTAATACCTTCCCTTTTCATAATCTACCCCCGAAATCAAGAAACAATCTCAAAGGTCTTTCCTGTGCTTTTTCACCTTTCCTTTTGGATAAAATAAAAGTCGGTGGCGACTCTTTCTAACTGCAACATTTGCGATCAAACGCAAAACCTCAAGTAAGTTCTCCCACCGTATCACAGAACTGGCGACTCTGCTGGGGAGAGATTTAAAAGCGGGGTTACCTTAAGGATATATCACATTTACTTGCTTACATTGTTCAACTTGTATGCTTTACATTATGGTTTTTTGTTTGGGTTTGAATCCTCTACCCAGATTAGGGATACATTATAAGTAAGTAGCAATACATTGTGGAAACTGTGTAGGGTATACCGACATGGTCTAAGCAATAGCTATGTTAGTGCGACATATTTGTGGGTACCGGTAGCCTTTAAGTTAATCAAAGAGAATACGGGGCCGCTGAGTGATCTCATGAAGCACTAACGAACTTCTAGAACCCTTTACTTGACCAACATGGCCTTTAGGATGTAGTGAGATGACCGGCTTTGGTGCAGTCCGAAGTTGGTAGATACTCGATACTACACTCATTGAGGTTTGGTTTCTTGGGATATTTCGGTCGCCATTAAAGAGGCTTGAGCTGAAACAATGACCAAGGAAACAATCCAGTGATATTGAGCTCCTTAGAATCCGGTTACTATTACTAGGACAGGTTTAAGCCAACTAAACTTCAAGAGGGTACTTACCTATAAAACCCTGTGCAAACCTAAACTAAGAATTTGTTTGCTTTGCTTGTCTATGCATACTTGTACATTACATCATGGACATCATGAACATCATATACATCCACTAACCATTTCAAGGATTTTTTTAGATTCATCTTTGTTCTTGTTTTGTAGGATATGGATTCACTTCGCAGGAAAACTATCCAAGTCAACCTTGTAAGAATTCCTCCACAACTTAAGAAGCTAGCTTCAAGGATCCATGCGAACTCTCCATTCAACGAGAGACATGTTCGTCTACTCAACTTGGACACCTCAACCACAGATGAGGATATGATGAAGGTGCTCTTTCAGTTCTTTGATCCTTTGCACCATTATTTCACATTTCCCGACTATCAGCTTGTGCCTACTTTAGAGGAATTCTCCCAACTCTTGAGGATTCCTATTCTCAATCAACTACCTTTCAACGGTACGGAAAGAGACCCAAAGCCAGAAGATATTGCTCAAGATCTGCACTTGCACTCATCTGATGTCACAACTCATTGGGAAACTAGGAGTGGTGTCAAAGGCTTCTTAGCAAAATTCATGTTTGAGAAAGCCCAAAGCTGTTGGAATTCCTTAGAATTTCAAGTCTTTGAAGAAATTGTGGCTCTTCTTATCTATGGTATGGTCTTGTTTCCTAATCCTGACCAACTGATATATGTGAGCACCGTAAAAATATTCATTTCACGTAACCCGGTGCCTACATTGCTAGGGGATATCCTACACTCTTTTCACACTCGTACAATAAGGAAAAAAGGTGTACTTATGTGTGCACCCCTCTCCTGGAAAGATGGTTTATTTCTCATCTTCCCCAATCAGTCTTAAAGAACGAGTAAGGTTCAAGGTGGTCACAAAGGTTAATGACGCTCAAACATTCAGACATTATTTGGTGCTCCCGATCCAAAGAGTTTGTTATCATTGTTGACCATTGTGGGGAATTCCCTAATGTCCCTATACTTGGCATTAGGGGAGGCATCAACTACAACCCATGCTTAGCTTTAAGACAGTTTGGTTATGCCCGAAGGGATGGCCCACACGAAATGTTGATTCAAGGTTTGGTATTCGACTACGACAACAACGATCAAGGTCTTCGCTAGAGATTCATTCGAGCTTGGAGGATGCTAAAAAAGGTGGATAGAAATACTTTGGGGCACAAGAATTCCATCCCTCTTGAGCCTTACCTTAAATGGGTACGAACCCGTGCTCAAAGTCTTATGATGCCTTATCCTTCCATCCTTTTGGTGATCATTGAGCCTGTTAAGGAGGGAGAAGTTCCATACACTATCCTACATCTTGGCATGCCCACATCTCTTGAAGACCTACAAAGGGATTGAATACAGCTCAAAGGAGAGCGAGATACTTTTGAAGCCCAATTCTATGCAAGTGAGAAGAAGGTTTTGGAACTCACTAGGCTACTTCATGAGGAGCAGACTCTAAATGCCTACATTGCACCAAAGAGGATGCGCACTACTTTTTTATCTTAAAGTTTTGTATTATTTTGTCCAAGAGGGCATTGATGTACTCAAACTTTATCTTATTAATATAACGTGTGTTTCTTTTTGTCTAAAACAAACTTGAATCTTTGAAATCCTTGAAAACATTGCATATGCACATATCATTCATCATAAAATAAACAGGTCTTTTGCAACAAGTTTCCTTATCTCTCTACTGTTTATTTCAGTAAGATGGATCTCGAACAAATAGTGAAAGATCTCCAAGCTCAGAACACGCAGTTTCAACAGTTGCTCATGACCCTAGCCAAGGGGCAAGAAGAATTGAAGACTCTGCCAGCTGAAGAAAAGAAAAAGAAAAAAAAGAAGGTAAATGGAGTCTTGAACATAGGGAGAAGATTTCATGAACAAACAAGAAGTACTTTGAATTTTGCAACAACATCCGGTGAAGGAGAGGGGAAAGGCAAGGAAACAGCGGTCCCGTCAGAATTTGAAGAGGAGGAAGAAGAGGAAGACTACTCTGAGGAACAATATCCTCCAGCTGATGACAAGTATAGACATCTCGAAGAGCGTTTGAGCACGATGGAAATACAAAAGGTGCCAGGCTAAGACTTTGAGGATTTGGGACTAGTGTCGGGGATTGTGATTCCTCTAAAATTCAAAGTGCCTTTGTTTGCAAAATACGATGGAGTGTCATGCCCTAAGATGCATCTCTGATCATATGTAAGAAAGATCCAACCACACTCCGCTGATAAAGACTTATGGGTGTATTTTTTACAAGATAGTCTATCTGGAACACAACTCGACTGGTTTTACCAACTAGAAAGAGCCAACGTCCACAATTGGGAAGATCTTGCCGCAACTTTCTACAAGCAATATCAATATAATGCTGATTTGGCGCCTACCCGTACTCAACTTCAGAGTATGGCTATGGCTTCCAATGAGGGTTTCAAGGATTACGCACAAAAATGGAGAGATCTGGATGGAAGAGTTCAACCCCCTTTGTCTGAAAGGGAATTGGTGGACATGTTCTTAGGCACCTTATCTGGCCCTTTCTTCAACCATTTAATCGGAAGTTCATCTGCAGGCTTTACTGAGCTAATACTGACCAGCGAGAGGGTGGAAGCTGGCATAAAAAGTGGAAAGATTCATAAGGATTCATCTTCTTCTACAGCTGTGAGGAAGCCTTTTATTGGGAAGAAAGAGGTAGCTGCTGTATATCCGCAAAGAAACCAAGAGAGAGTCGAACGCCGACCAATGGTGGGGGCTGTTATGATTCCAAAGCCTACATCTGATCAACAAAGAAGTAATCCACCAAGGGTGGAAAGGCCAGTCCGACAATTCACTAGAATTAACATGAATTCGTCTCAAATATTACCGCATCTTTTGAGATCCAATTTGGCAACTTTGAAAGAAGCTCCGAAAAATCCCAATAAAACATCCCCTCATTATCACCCCAATGCCCGTTGTGCATATCACTCTGAAAGTCCTGGTCACGATACTAATAACTGTTGGGCCTTGAAAAACAAAATCCAAGACCTCATTGAAGCAAAAGAAATTGAGTTTGATGTTCCCGAGAAGCCAAATGTTATTTCTGCTCCCATGCCCAGACATGGTCACAACACCAATGCAATTGAAGAAGATTTGTTTGTTACTACAGTTGAAGAACTCATGACTCCACTTCCAACCATTAAGATAAACTTGTTGAAAGCCGGTGTGTTTCTGGGTTGTAATGAAGACTTCCACCTCTGCTTATCCTCACCAACTGATTGCCCTTTGTTGAAAACAGGCATTCAATGCTTAATAGACAACAAAGAGATTCTGTTTGAAAGTACTCCTGTTTCACCTGTTCCTATTGAAGATGTTTCAATCATTAACATCTCCGTAAATTCTTCCAAGGTATCCAAAAGACCCGTTAGAATTACATCGGTTCCGAAAGAAAATCCTCTAATAATCACAATGCCTGGGCCAGCCCCATATGAATCTGACAAAACTGTGTTGTGGAATTATGGTGGGGAAATTTACTACCATGGCATGATGAGCTCGCCTCCGAAGAGATAAACTCTGAAGAAGAAGATCCTGACATTAGCAATATTGACGAAACCAGTTAAATTAACCAAAGAGGTAGGATCTTTTCTCCAGAAATTGCCCCCCCAAAGGCAGTTTTTGCAGCCGTGGCTGCTCCAAAGGTTACTTTTGTACCCATAATCATCTCTACAAGTGCTCCTATTGACGAAGCCGTTACAACCTCTGCTGCCATTCCTACCAACACTCCTACTGCTGAAACTCGAGGAAAAAGTATTCAAGTAGAGCCTGTCCAGATGAAGGCTCAATCACTGACTATTCCCGAGGATTCCAAGAAAGAAATGGAGGAGATCCTAAAAATTATAAATAGGAGCGACTATGATGTAGTTGAACAATTGGGGCAAACTCCCTCCAAGATCTCCATGATGGAATTACTACTGTGTTCCGAGGCACATGCGAAAGCCTTGGTGAAGTACCTAAAAACAGCCCATGTGCCTCAAGAGACGTCTGCTGATCAATTCTAAGACTGCATGGCCAGCTGGACAGCGGATAACGGCCTAGGTTTCTCAGATGTTGATCTAACACTGAGGGGAAGGAAGCACAACGAGGCATTACATGTCTCTGTGGAATGTAGAGGCACAACTCTGGCCCATGTCTTGGTGGACACTGGCTCATCTTTGAATGTTTTACCAAAAAAAGCTCTTCAGAGACTTGATTGCGAAGGACTGACATTAAAGCCAAGTAACATAGTAGTAAGGGAATTTGATGGCTCGAAGAGGATGGTACATATGGATATGGATATCCCCATAAAGGTTGGGACTCAAACTTTCAATTCAACCTTTTATGTAATGGACATCCGCCCCTCTTACTCCTGTCTGCTAGGACGACCATGGATCCATAATGTTGGTGTTGTCACCTCTACATTGCACCAGATGCTACAGTATCCAGTTCAAGGAAAAATTATCACTGTTCACGGAGAGGAAGAATACATGATAAGCCATCTCAATTCCTTCAGGTATGTGAAATTGGACGGCGAGTTCAATGAAACTCCTTTTCAACACTTCGAAGAGGTCCCCCAAGAGGTAACAGTGACCAAGACTGTGTCCTAGATTCCCAAGATTACAAGACCTCCACTCCGGATGTCATCTCTGAAGGATGCCAAAGCAGTAGTAGAGGAAGGTGGATGCACCATCTGGGGGAAACTTCCGGATATCCCATATAAGTCTGACAAGTTTGGCTTAGGTTTCACTTGAAGTGCTCAAAAGGATGTACGTCGTGCCCGTGCTGGAAGGCCACCCTTAAAGATTAGAAACCGAAAGGTCAACACGGTAGAAGATGGTGAAGAGGATTGGATCTTTCCAAATGTCAATGGAGGACTCCGCAATTGGGAGACCAGAGACTTTGTCCCAATAACTTTCATCCCTCAGTAATTTATTTTTACATTTTGTTGGACTTGTAATATTCAAAAACAATTCGCACTCTTAAAACCTTGTGTCTTTCCCGAGGCACAATGGTCCATTTGTAAGGGTTATTATTTCATCTTCATATGACATCAATGAATCATGGACGTTTTTCGCATACAAACTTTTGTGCTCATTTTTTTCTTCTTCTTTTACATTTTATTTTCTTTTAAAGATAACTATACCCTTACACACACCTACACTCGCAATGCAGGTATACATCCATTCTGGATCCCATGGGTAATGATACTGCTATGACCTTTTGTGACTCTGAGAATCTAATCTACCAAGCCGAAGACGAAGGTGAGGAAGATTGTGAAGTACCAGGGGAACTTGCCAGACTGCTACAACAAGAAGAAAAAATCATTCAACCTCACGAGGAACCCGTGGATACAGTTAACCTAGGTACCGAAGAGGACAAAAAAGAGGTTAAAGTGGGTGCTAATCTGGAACCCAGTGTCAAGGAGCGTCTGATTAAGCTATTACACGACTATGTTAAAATCTTTTCCTGGTCATATAAAGACATGCCGGGACTTGATGAAGACATTATGGTACATCGTCTGCTTACAAGAGAAGATTATCCTCCAGTAAAGAAAAAGGTTCGTCGCATGAGACCTGATATGTCAGAAAATATTAAAGTAGAGGTCATAAAGCAATTCAACGCTGGATTCTTGGCTGTCACTTCCTACCCTCAATGGGTTGCCAACATTGTTCCCGTACCTAAAAAAGACGACAAGGTACAAATGTGTGTGGACTACAGATATTTGAATAGGGCAAGCCCTAAAGATGTTTTTCCACTTCCCCACATTGATATCCTAGTTGACAATACGGCATAACATGAATTGTTTTCCTTCATGGACGGATTCTCAGGTTACAACCAAATCAAAATGGCACCTGAGGACATGGAGAAAACAACATTTGTCACACAGTGGGGCATATTCTGCTACAAGGTGATGCCATGCGGATTGAAGAATGTTGGCGCAACCTATCAGCGCGCCATGGTAGCTTTATTTCATGACATGATACATCATGAAATAGAGGTCTACATAGATGATATGATAGCCAGATTGCAAATAGAAGAAGAGCATCTTGATCACTTACAAAATCTGTTTGAGAGACTGAAGAAGTACAAGCTGAGGTTGAATTCAAATAAGTGCACATTTGGGGTACGGTCCGGTAAAATCGTAGGATTTTTCGTCAGTAACAAAGGTATTGAGGTCGATCCTGCCAAAGTTAAAGAAATACAAGAGATGCCTGCTCCCCGTATTGAAAAAGAAGTCAGAGGATTCTTGGGAAGCTTAAACTATATTGCCAGATTTATTTCTCACTTAACAGCTACTTATGAGCCAATCTTCAAACTCTTGAAGAAAGATCAAGTATTCAAATGGAATGATGAATGCCAAATTGCTTTTGACAAAATTAAAGAATACTTACAAGAGCCTCATATGTTGATGCCACCAATCGAGGGGAGACCATTGATCATGTATCTGACTGTTTTAGAAAACTCAATGGGGTGTGTATTGGGGCAGCATGACGAGTCTGGCCGAAAAGAGCACGCTATTTATTACCTGAGCAAAAAGTTTACCGACTGTGAAACCCGATATTCACTGCTCGAGAAAACTTGCTGCGCTCTGGCATGGGCTGCTCGCTGGTTAAGATAATATATGCTGACTCATACTACCTTATTGATATCTAAGATGGATCCGATAAAATACATCTTCGAGAAGCCTGCTCTTTCGGGGAGAATAGCTAGATGACAGATGATCCTAACAGAGTACGACATACAGTATACTACCAAAAAAGCTATAAAAGGCAGTTGTGATACGGTGGGAGAAGTGACTTGAGGTTTTGCGTTTGTTTTTCGCAAATGTTTCGGTTGAGCAAGAGTCGCCATTGACTTTTTATTTTATCCTAAGGAAAGGTTAAAAAGCACAGCAAAAACCTTTGAGATGTTTTCTTGGGTACGGGGTGTAGATTATAGAGAGGGAAGGTATTAGCACCCTTTCTATCCATGGTTATCCATGGGCTCTTAGTTACTTGCTTAGATCAACTTGCCTTAATTTTCAATTGTTTGAAATGGTGCTTTGTGTGTGTGGGTTTGAAAATGTTTTGAAAAGAAGCCAATGTGGTGGCAACCTTTGTAATGATCCATGTTGGGATGTATACAAAGATGTATGTCTTTTGAAAAGGTTTTCATTTATTTTTGAAAGTTGTTTTGAAAGTGTAGTGATGCGTGGTTTAGAAAATAGGCAAGTGTTTTGTTTTGCGAGTTGGCAAGTAACTAAGAGTTTGTCTACTCCTAAATTTCTCAAAGATTTCTCCTATGTCTTTTAACCCTTTTAACAATTTTATTCCACCATTGCATTTGGTGGACAATCTTGTGTTAGGATGTGAAAGGGACGGGCGCGGGTCATCGTTTAGACCATGATTGCAATGGTGCCAAGTATCTTTGAGCAATTTTTCCTTTAAGGGACTTGATCATTTTTTAGGAAACTTTTGAAAGCGTCATCGAGGGACTATGATCATTTGATTGTGTTTGTTTTGCCCAAAGAGACCTAACATGCAATATGGCCCATTATTGACGGCAGCAAGTGGAATACCCTAGGGGTGCAAGTGTGATTAGTGTTGTCCATTTTCATGCTTGTTTATCTTGAAATTAGGTCAAACTATTTTTGTTATTTTTTATTCGCATACAAACCCTAATTCTAACATGGCATAATTAGAAAGCATTAAAGTGCGAAAACTAAAGTTCCTAAGTTATTACAACACAATATATGGGAAGGGGGGTACAAATGTTCAAATGGGGGTATTTTGACAAGGAATTAAAACCTAGACTATTACATCAAATTGATAATTTACAAGATATTTAATATACAACAACTAAATAAAAATGGAATAAATGTGCAAGATGCAAAAAATGTTTTTTATGTGTATGAAAAAAAAGGTATTTTTTTAATGTGTCAAATAAACAAGATAAAAAGTATTAATTTTTTTGGATTTTTTATGTATTTAGGGCAAAACCCTAATTTATTAAATAAAAGGTATTAATTATTTAATATGTACAATATTTACTAGTTATGTACAAAAATAAAATAAAAATGAAGTATATTTGTCAAAAAGGTATTTTTTAATGTTAAATATTAATAAAAAATAAAATGTATATATCTTGTATTTTTAACCTAAATATACTAATATATATGTAAATATTTATATTATATGATAAATATATTAAATATATACAAAATAATAATATTTAGTATTTATAAAAAAAAGTATATTTTATATAAAATATTTTCAGAAGATAAAATAAAATAAAAATGGAAAATAAAATGTGTTTGCATTATTTTATTATTTTTTTAAATAAAAGTATGTAAGTATTTATTTATGTACAAACATTATTTTGAACAAATAAATGCCTAATAAATATAAAAATGGTGTGAAAAATATTTTTTATATTTTTAATATTATGAGGAAAAATAAATAAGTCAGAAATAAAAAACAAAAGTAAAAAAATGATCAAAATGAGCACAATGGGCCAAGGGGGTTCAAAAGTAACAAAAGGGTGCAAATAGGAAACTGAAACAAAGCCCAGCCCAAAAAGACCTTCTTCAACCTATGAACCTGTATGAAAACAATCAACACGCGTTTTCTATCTCCCAATTCCTGGACTTTCAAGCAAAACTCACAACATGAAAAATGTAGAGCATTAAGAGACGAATCCAGACATATAAAGAACTTGACTTAACTCTCTAAGATGAGAGAGAATTTCTTCTCCCCCAATTCCTGACCTAGTTTTTGTTCCATGTTCAGACATTAAATTCTCACAGCACACATAATATAAATGAAAACTAATTACATGGGCATGTTCAGGGCTATGAATGTGACATATTTTCTTCACAAACCTAAAGCTAACAATGCCTGGATAGAGAGATATGAGTTCATGAACTTACCTTTTCAGTTGGAATCGTATCTGGTGATGGAGGTGCTTTCAATGCAAGGTGATGATTGGTACAACTTCCTTGATGTCCAGGGATGCTATTCCAAGCTTTACTTTGTCTTGAAACCAAGTGAATCGTGTTATGGAACTTCAACTGCAAAACAAGAAAATGAAAATGGTGATGTTGCTTGGGAGTGTTACAGGTCGTGTTTGAGGTTTGGAATAGTTTCAAGGGATGATGTGGGATATGTTTGAAGTGATTTTAGCAAGAATGCATGAAGGATTGAGCTATGGAACTCAATCTGCAGCAGGTACCCTGTTTGGGCAGTTTGAGGGTGATTCTGTGAATGGGGAGGTATTGGAGGTGATAGGCTCGTGTCTCAGGTCAGGATGGATGTTTAGAATGTGTTTGACAAGTTTGCTTAAGCCTGTGTTAGCTGAGATGAGAGTTGTGTATGGTTATGCTATGTTTCTTCAACTTTAAGCAACAAATGTCCACTTGAGTTTTAGACTGATAGAGGCCCCCCTAATGTGCTGCATACCTTGGCCTTGATCAGTGTAATTAGCTCATAAACTTGTGCCAAAGAGATTTGCACTGTACTTGCTTGGATTGCTAATTGACATAAAGTTCTACTTTTGCAAAAATGGGCATTATGCTTTTTCTATTTTGGGACTAAACCTTTATGTAATGCTTGAACACATAAAATATGGTCTTGGCACAATGAGTTTGCATTAAATTTATGAGTGCAAAAGGGATATAGGACCTGTAATCAAGTTGTGCAATCTGATTTCAAAATGGCCTAGATGTGTGAACATGTAACTTGGCCAAATCAAAAGTGAGTTTTTCCCAACTTGCCAAATTCGATTCTCCCTAACCATGAGGTTGTTTGATGAGTTCTTGGTCATTTTGGAAAGCTTGGAATGTGTACTACAATCCATCTTTCAAATGCAAATTGAAATTCCAAGTGTAAGTATGTGAAAAATGGTCTTGAAGTTAGGTAAAAATCCTGCCTAAAATAGGTCAAATTTTCTCTAAGTTAAGAATGGTTTGGTACCCTTGTTCCAAAAATTGTAACTTGAGCTACAAGCTTCTTTTGGGAAAACTTTGTGAATCAAATTTGTAGATTTTGCAATAGGCTACAACTTTCATGTTTTGACTTTTGCTTGAATCCAAATGAATCTTGGTGAGAAAGTGGGACAAAGTTAGGAAAAAATTAGGGTTTTTCATAACTTAGAAAAATTCTAAGTTATGAAAAATCTTCATTTCAAACCCTAATTTGCAATTCTTGATTTCTTGATGAACAAGTTTCATGATTTGGCATGTTTTGATGAAAAATGAATCTTGACACTTGATTTTGACCAAAAAGTCAAAGTTTGACTTTTCAGTATACAGTCAAAATTGATCAATTGACTGGGAAATTCAACTGTCAATCTTGTGTATTTGGGATCTTTTGAACTTGTTAAGCATGTCAAGACAATTCCATGGGGTCCTTGAGTCCATATGTGAGCTTGATTTTCCATTGGCTAGGTCAAACAGTCAAAAATTGCCTTTGTGCAGTCAAAACCCTAAAAATGACCATTTTGCCCTTTTGGTGATCTGATCAAATTTCTTGTGGAATTGTGATCCAAACTTGATCAAATGGTCCATGTGAGTTCATAATGTTGATGTGAGTCAATTTTCATGAGGTTTGACTGTCAATTGGCCACAGTTGACTTTTTCCCCAATACAGTTGATTTCTAGGTCAACTGTCCAATTGACTGGGCAAAATTTGGAATCAAGACTTGAAACTTGGTATGGATAAACTTGGGAGTCCAACATGAAGCATGAAAGTAATCTTAGGCATTTTAGGTCAAAATATCTTTGTGCAAACACAAACCCTAATTTGGGTCAACAGTGCAAGGAGAAGTCTTGAGCAGAGGAAACCCTAACTGGATCTTGAGCTCCAAGGGTCTTGTGATGAGAAAATGTTGAGAAAATGGGAGGGAAAATTTTGGGGTACAACAATTGCCCCTGTTCAATCTTCTTGAACCTGAAGAGTTAGATTGGCAAGTTTGCCTTTCGTGACTCGAAGGTAAAAGGAGATTGGACACTAGAGTGCCCGGAAATTTGCACTCGCATGTTGGAGTATCAGCAATGTGATGTCGGTAATGGGCTTATAGATGCCATTTAGAGAGATGGTGGATAGGGAGATGGGCTTATATATGCCATCTGGAGACGTGACAGAACCTTGTCGGGAATGGGCTTATAGATGCCATTTGGAAGCATTGATCGCATAAGAGATTCCTTAGTGAGAACTTGTGTATTTTGAGAAAGACAGATGTTTTCCTGGCTTGTTACAGGTGTTTGATCTTCAATCTCTTCATGCAGATATGCCCTAGCTAGATACAGGTGTCGAATCTACAATCGGTTGCTCACAGATATGCCCTGGCTGGATACAGGAATCGAATCTGGAAATAGTCGTCAAGAGATATGCCCTGGCTGGATACAGGAATCGAATCTTCAAACTCTTCAGATGTGCCATGGCTAGATACAGGAATCGAATCTGGAATTGTGGTAGTTGATAGATATGCCCTGGCTGGATACAGGAATCGAATCTTCAAACTCTTCAGATGTGCCCTGGCTAGATACAGGAATCGAATCCGGAAACTGATCACTCACAGATGTGCCCTGGCTAGATACAGGAATCGAATCTGGAAACTGTGACAGTTGAAGGTAGTTGTCTTTTTCCTGAAAAGGCAAAACATCAGTTGTATGCAATGTCATGATGTATGACATGCATGATGTTATGACGTTCAAAATGAGATAGTGTCGTATGCACTTTATCATGTATCTATGAAATGCGAAATGTTTATGAATGTATTTTCGTCTAGGAAAATAAATCCTTGACGATCGGCCGTGGAATTAAATCCTGGGCTGACGTTGAAGAGTAGAGCTCTTCGTTTCCACTGGGGATGACGGTTGCAAGAATACACCGGTAGGAGAAGATGACTCCGTTGAGGAATAAACTTGTTGGAGAGATTACTCTGCGGGGAATTGCTCTGTGGAAGAGATACTTTGCTGAAGTTTGACGAGAGCTTCACTGAGGATTTCAATGATGGACTCCACTGGGGATAACAATGATAAACTCCTCTGGGGATGACAATGATAAACTCCGCTGGGGATTGCGTTGATAAGTTATGTTGGGGAACTTTGATGAACTCCGATGGGGATAGGAAGAACTTTGCCGAGGGCGATCTTCCGTGGTAATTAGTTGAGGATAACCCAGTTATAAGCCCTTGTGAGGAATAACTTTGAATAAATCTCGGGAGAGGCGTCCGTACTTTGCAGGGGATAAGCTTCAAGACCTGTCGGGGATAAGAATTCCACTTTCCTGGGGAAACTTTTCAGACTGTACTGGGGTGTTGATATTCCGCCGGGGAACAATCTTAGGTCAAGACTGCCGGGGATGCTTGCTGATGAATGCCTATACTCCGCTGGGGAATGTTGATATCTTCTGGGGATACACAACTTCCTTCAGGCTGACCGTAGGCTAACTCTGTTGGAGGATAGTAATGCTGACTTGCTAGGGGAATATTGTGCCTTTTCAGGATTGATAGGGAACCAACTCTACTTGGGGAAAGTATTGCCGAATCTTGTCTTACTCTGCGGGGAGTTGAGATAATTTGGTCACATTCTTCAGTTGAACATACCTTGTTATTTCGGCAGACAAAACAACCAGACTGCATCAGACAACTTTACATTGCCCCTGTTTCTGATGTCACCTGTAATTAGTCTTTTGTTTCATATGCAAGTATTTATGAATCAGCAATTTAATGTCAAATGCATATATCAAAAATGAACATTGGACGTTCTTCGCAAGACAAAACAGAAAAAAGGAAAAACAATGGGCAATTTGTTTGGAAAAGTGAACTTGTATTGATTTTGAAATTTGCCAGTAAATAGGCGTTTTTCTACAAGAGGCTGACGTCCTAGTAAGAGAACGCCGCCGACTAACACAAAGTTTATACAATTTTGAAAAGGAAACAAAACAGCTATGTGCACAATATTCCTACTAGGTTCCAACTCTGCTATCGCCTTTATGTCTTCAAGCGTCTCATCACTTTGCTGCTTAGTTGAAGATGAAGTTGATTGATCGATGCCGAAGTCTGAGCTAGATAGTTGATGCCGAATTCTGGATGCAAGGTGACCCAATGAGACATAGTGTTACGCTTTATCCCTAACTTTTGCCTGGACCGCCCTTTCGGGTTTTCAGTCCACCGGGATACCCATTTTTGCCCAAGCCGCCTTTTCAGGTTTTCGACTTGCCGGGTGTACAGATTTTTTTCATTTCATCCCTTATTTTTGCCCGAACCCTTTTGGTTCGCCGGGAAGCCCTTATTTTTTCCTAGGTATGTCAACCTAGCAGGTCTTTTATTCATGCGTAGTATCTTTTTACTATGTCTGCATTGGTGGGGTGAGGAAGGTCGTCACCATCCATGGTGGTTAGAATCATGGCTCCTCCTGAGAACACATGTTTAACCACAAATGGCCCTTCGTATGTAGGGGTCCATTTGCCCCGAGGATCACTTTGAGGAAGGATGATGCGCTTGATTACCAGGTTCCCAACTTGATACTCTTGTGGTCTGACCTTCTTGTTAAATGCCCTGATCATCCGTTTTTGGTACGTCTGACCATGACAGATAGCGGTGAGTCTCTTTTCGTCAATCAGGTTTAATTGATCAAGTCGAGTCTGGATCCAGTCATCTTCGTTCAAGTCTGCATCCTTCATTATCCGGAGAGAGGGTATCTGGACTTCAATCGGCAAGACTGCCTCCATGCCATAGACCAAGGAAAAAGGAGTTGCCCCAGTTGACGTCCTTGCTGAGGTACGGTACCCATGAAGAGCAAACGGTAACATCTCGTGCCAATCTTTATAGGTCACTGTCATCTTCTGCACAATCTTCTTGATATTCTTATTGGCTGCTTCTACAGCCCCATTCATCTTCGGCCGGTAAGGAGAAGAGTTGTGGTGCTGTATCTTAAATTGATCGCAGAGCTCAGTGATCATCTTGTTATTAAGATTGGTACCATTGTCCGTAATGATTCTTTCTGGGACGCCATACCGACAGATCAGGTTATGCCGAATGAAACGTGCCCCGATGCTCTTGGTTACCGTGGCGTAGGAAGCTGCCTCAACCCACTTTGTGAAGTAATCAATTGCTACTAGGATGAAACGATGGCCGTTGGATGCCGTTGGTCGGACCTCACCGATCATATCGATGCCCCACATTGCAAAAGGCCAAGGTGCCGTCAGGACGTTCAGAGGAACCGGAGGGATGTGCACCTTATCAGCATAGATCTGGCATTTATGACAAGTTCGAGAATGTTGGTAACAGTCGGCTTCCATTGTGGACCAGAAATATCCTGCCCAAAGGATTTTCTTTGCCATGGTATGTCCACTGGAATGTGTTCCGAATGTACCTTCATGCAGTTCTATCATGATCTTCTCTGCTTCAACCTTATCCACACAACGCAATAGAGTTGAATCATGATTCCGTTTGTAGAGAATGTCGTTGCTGAGGAAAATTTTTGCCGCAAACCTTCTCATGAACTTCTTGTCGTTGACAGATGCACCTTCAGGGTATTCCTGAGCTTCCAAGTATCTCTTCACCTCATGATACCAGGGTTTTTCAGTCACCTTTTCGGCCTCAAGATCGCAGCAGTATGCAGGTTCGTCCAACTTCCAGATAATGATCCGAGGAGCCTCATTGTCCCATTTGACTTTGAATATTGAAGACATCGTAGCTAGTGCGTCCGCTAACTGATTCTCCTCTCTTGGGAAGTGTTCAAAAGTTATCTCTTCAAAGTGGGGAAGCAAAGTCAGCACATACTCCTTGTAAGGAATAAGATTTGGGTGTTTCATATCCCACTCGCCTTTGATCTGATTGATCACGAGAGCGGAATCTCCGAAGACACTCAGAAACTTGATCCTTAAGTCGATTGCGGCTTGAAGACCCATGATACATGCCTCATATTCTGCCATATTGTTGGTGCAGTTGAAACACAGCCGGGCGGTGAGTGGAGTATGAGTTCCTCTGGGGGATATGATCATAGCGCCGATGCCGTTACCCAAAGAGTTGGAGGCTCCGTCAAAATGCATAGACCATCAGGATCCTTCCTCAGGTCCTTCATCTGGTCCAGGTACTTCACAATCAGTTACTATCATGATATCTTCGTCCGGAAATTCAAAGTTCAATGATTGGTAATCGTCCACAGGTTGGTGTGCCAAATGGTCTGCCAATACACTTCCCTTGATGGCCTTTTGAGTCGTGTATTGGATGTCATATTCCATCAAGATCATTTGCCATCTTGCTATTCTTCCAGACAGAGCAGGCTTTTCGAATATGTACTTGATGGGATCCATTTTTGAAATTAACAGAGTAGTGTGAGTCAACATATACTGTCTAAGCCGGCGAGCAGCCCATACCAGAGCGCAGCAAGTTTTCTCGAGCAGTGAGTACCGAGACTCACAGTCGGTAAAATTTTTGCTTAGGTAATAAATAGCATGCTCTTTTCGGCCAGACTCGTCATGCTGCCCCAGCACACACCCCATCGAGTGGTCAAGTACTGTCAAGTATAGTATCAGAGGTCTCCCTTCCACTGGTGGCATAAGAATGGGTGGTTCTTGGAGATACTCCTTTATCTTTTCGAAAGCGGCCTGACATTCATCGTTCCAATGTACTACTTGATCTTTCTTCAGTAATTTGAAGATTGGTTCACAGGTAGCAGTTAGATGTGAGATGAATCGGGAAATGTAATTCAGTCGTCCCAGAAAGCCTCTGACTTCTTTCTCTGTCTTGGGAGTCGGCATCTCTTGTATGGCTTTTACCTTGGCAGGGTCCACTTGAATACCTTTGTCGCTTACAATGAAACCTAACAATTTTCCAGACCTCACCCCAAAGGTACATTTGTTTGGATTCAACTTCAGCTTGTATAACTTCAGTCGGTCAAACAGCTTCCGCAGATGGTCAAGGTGTTCCTCCTCAGTTTGGGACCTTGCAATCATGTCGTCAACGTATACCTCAATCTCATGATGGATCATATCATGAAATAAAGCAACCATGGCACGTTGGTAGGTTCCCCCAACATTCTTCAACCCGAATGGCATGACCTTGTAGTAGAAGGTGCCCCACTGAGTCACAAAGGTAGTCTTTTCCATATCTTCCGGAGCCATCTTGATCTGATTATACCCTGAAAAACCATCCATGAAGGAGAACACCTTGTGTTGAGCAGTATTGTCAACAAGAACTTCGATGTGAGGTTGGGGGAAGCCATCTTTGGGGCTGGCCCTGTTCAAATCCCTGTAGTCAACACACATTCTGACTTTACCATCCTTCTTTGGCACTGGAACCACGTTGGCCACCCATTGAGGATAAGAAGTCACTGCTAGAAATCCGGCATCGAATTGCTTCATAACCTCAGCTTTGATCTTTTCGGACATCTCTTGACGCATACGGCGGACCTTTTGCTTTACCGGAGGGCAGTCTTCTTTGGTAGGCAGGTGATGAACCACAATGTCGGCATCCAAACCAGGCATATCTTCGTAAGACCAAGCAAATATTTCCATGTAGTCATGCAGCATCTAGATCAATCGTTGCTTTACGCTGAGCTCTAGATTAGCACCAATCTTGACTTCTTTTCTATCTGTCTCAGTACCCAGGTTCACTGTTTCCACGGGCTCTTCATGCGGCTGAATGGCCCTCTCTTCCTGGAGTAGAAGTCTTGCGAGTTCACCAGGCACTTCACAATCATCTTCACCTTCGTCTTCGGCCAAGTTGATCAGATTCTCGAAGTCATAACTGGTGGTAGCAGAGTCGTTACCAGTGAGATCCAGAGTGGATTGAAACCTGTATAAGTGAGTGTGTGTAAATATAGCTGTTTTGCAATATATAACACAGAAAGAAAAATAGCACAAGATTTGAAATGCAACAAACGTCCAATGTTTTGATTAATGATATATGGAAATGTCATACAAAAAGCCCTCACAAATGGAGCTACGGTGCCCCGGGTAGGACACCGAGCCAATAAAAGTTTCAACATATTGTTTGTTACAAATTGAAAATCAAAAGAGTTAATTACTGCGTGACAAATGTAATAGGTGTAAAATCCTTTGCCGTCCAGTTGCTTGGTCCGTTGTTGGCGGTTGGATAGATCCAACTGTCAAATTCTTCTTCCTCTACGTCCTCCTCGATAGCATTCACCCTTGGGTTGGTGATAAACACCGGAGCCTTTCTGATCCTTTCTTTGCGAACAGCCCTCTGAGCCTCTGCAGTGAAGCCTAGCCCAAACCTGTCGGTCTTTTGAGTGAAGTCAGGAAGCTGACCCCAGTTTGCGCACTTGCCTTTCTCGATTACAGCCCGGGCATCCTTCAAGGAAGCCATCTTCAGAGGAAGGTCTTCTTCAACCACTGTCTCAGCCGACGCCAACGTTGGAGGTACCTCTTCAAAATGCTGAAAGGGGGTTTCAATAAACTCCCCGTCCATCTCGATGTACCGGAATGAATTCAAGTGACTTACCATGTATTCCTCTTCACCCTGCACAGTAACAATCTTCCCTTTGACAGGGTATTTGAGCTTCTGGTATAGAGTAGATGTTACTGCCCCAACCTTGTGAATCCAGGGTCGACCCAACAAGCAGGAATAAGATGGACGAATATCCATTACATAGAACGTTGAGTCGAAGACTTGGGAACCCACATGAATAGGAATGTCTACCTCACCGTGCACCATCCTCTTAGAACCGTCGAAGGCTCTAACAACGATGTTACTAGGTTTCAATTCCAGACCCTCGCAATCCAACCGATCTAAGGCCTTCTTGGGCAAAACATTCAGGGAAGAACCGGTTTCCACCAACACGTGTGCGAGAGTAGTGCCCCTGCATTCTATAGAGACGTGCAGGGCATCATTGTGGTTTTTTCCTTTGGCGGTAAGGTCTGTATCTAAGAAACCCAGGCCATTGTCAGCTGTCAAATTAGCCACACAGTCAGTGAATTGATCTGCAGAGGTCTCTTGCGGCACATGGGTCGTTTTCAGAAATGAAATCAGGGCCTTTGCGTGGGCCTCTGAGCACAGCAGCAATGATAACATAGAGATTTTGGAGGGGGTATGCCCCAGCTGTTCAACGACATTGAAGTCACTCTTTTTAATGATTTTAAGGATTTCCTCCATCTCTTGTTGGGAGGCTTCAACAGCAGTCTTTTTTGGTGCCTCCGTCCGGGCAGGCAAATCGGTAGCAACTTCTTTGCCCCGAGCATTAAAGGACTCGGCGGCAGTAGTAGACACATGAACTTGATTTGGAACATGCACACTTGCGGGTGTGATGGTAAGAGGTTTTCGGATAACTGGTGGTGCAATGTCAGGCGAGAAGAGCCTGCCACTGCGAGTAATCTTGGCGGGACCAGTGATGTTACTGATACTGGTACTGGTGTTGAACTCCTGCTTCACTCCAAGCACATACACGTCTGCCCCATAGTGCCATGGGACAGCCTTGTTAGATTCATAGGGGAGAGGCCCCGAAACAGTAATAGTAATGGGTGCAACAGACATAATTTGGACTGGCTTCCTTGGGAGAGCCTTGGTAGGATTGTTGAAAATTGTGACAATAGATACTTCTTCAGCGGAAACAAACGGCACAACAGTTTTCTTGAACATAATTTCTTTGCTATCCATCAGGCTTTGGATGCCTGATTTCAGCAGCGGACAACCGGTAGGGATAACAGCACACAGGAGGCAACCCTTGCTACAACCCGGAAATAAACCGGCTAGCAGTAAGTTCCTATTAACAGTCAATAGAGGGGTAGCAACATCATTCATCGAAACAGCATACAAATCTTCCTTAATGGCATTTACTCTATGCTGGGGCATAGGAGCAATTACAACGTTTGGCCTCTCAGGCGCCTCAAACTGAATTTCCTTCGCATCGATAAGGTCTTGCACCTTATTTCTCAAGGCCCAACAATCATCAGTAGTATGCCCGGGGCTATCAGAATGATAAGCACAACGGGCATTTGGGTTATACTTAGGAGATGCAGTATTCACGACCTTTGGAGCCTCTTTGATGGTCACCAAGTTGGTTGATAGCAGTTGCCGTAAGATTTGTGACAAGGTCATACTCAGCCGAGTATACTGCCTCTTAGGCCTTTCACCTCTTTGTTGATTGTACTGCTGAGGAGCAGCAACAAGCTTTGAAATGACCAAAGCATTGACGGCTTGGCGGCTTTCTGGCTTGACTTGTCTTCTAGGACCATAGACGACACTTGCTTCTTTCTTGAAAGGCCTCTTCTCAGTACTTGCGGAGGAAGCTTTTTGTATCTTTCCTGACCTAATGCCAGCTTCTATCCTTTCACCCGTCAGGATCAAATCCGTAAACCCAGCTGAGGAATTGCCAACCAGATGATTGAAAAATGGACCAGACAAGGTCCCTAGAAACATATCAACCAGCTCACGATCAGTCAATGGAGGCTACACCCTGCCAGCCAAATCTCTCCATTTTTGTGCATATTCTTTGAACCCTTCGCCCGTTCCTAGAGACATACCCTAAAGTTGGGTACGCGTAGGAGCGAGGTCAGAATTGTATTGATATTGTCTATAAAATGCGGTCGCCAAATCTTCCCAATGTCGGATACTAGTTCCATCTAGTTGATAGAACCACTCAAGCTGTGACCCCGAATAGCTATCTTGGAAGAAGTGGATCCAAAGATTTTTATCTGCCGTGTAAGGTTGGATCTTCCTTACGTACGACCTGAGATGCAGCTTTGGACAGGAGGCCCCGTCATATTTGGCAAAGGCAGGCGCCTTAAACTTGTGTGGGATTACTACCCTGGAAGATAAGCCCAAATCTCTGAAATCCAGCCCCGGCACATTTTGAATCTCCATGGCACTCAAGCGGTCTTCTAATTGCTTGTATCTGTCAGCAGCGGGTGGGTATTGTTCGTCATTGTAATCCGTCTCGTTGTCAGAGACTGCAGGACTAGGAGCTCCTCCCCCTTGGGGACTGTCTTTCTCTGCAGAAGAAGTAGTTGGATCAGCCTCATTATGGAGTGTGTTCCCAAACCTGCGTCCAGTATTGAACAACGCAGTCCTCTTCTTCTTCTTCATCTTTAGGAGAAGAGCCTTCAACTCTTGCTGACCTTGGGCCAGGCTTAGGACCATCTCTTGAAACTGGGCACTTTGGGCCTGAAGGGCCTTGATTGCTTGCTCACTGGATGATTCTGGATTCATGATGACTGTTCAAAATAAACAACGAAGAAGATTAAGCAACCTGTAGAAAAAGGGGTACCTGTTATGCACATGATTCATGAGATGCTATGCAATGCATTCAAGGATTTTAGAAATTCACAATTGTTGCAGACAAAAAGAACGCACGTCATATTAATAAGAAAAGATTTGTTAGTACATAAATGCCCCATGGGCCAAATATTACAAAAACAACTTCTCAAGGTAAAAAGATGTTGTGCATCCTCTTTGGCGCAATGTAGGTGTTGAGGGCCTCTTGCTCATGGAGTCGGCGGGTGAGCTCTAAAACCTTCTTCTCGCTGGCGTAGAAGCTGGCTTCAAAAGTGTTTCGTTCCTCCTTGAGTTGGATCCAACTCTTATACATCTCCTCCCACGATGTAGGCATGTCAGGATGTAGGATGGTGTAGGGAACCTCTCCTTCCTTGACGGGCTCTTTAATCACAGGGAGAACATGAGGATAAGGCATCATTAGACTCTGGGCTCGGGCTCGTACCCACTTGAGATAAGGTTCAAGAGGGATGGAGTTCTTGTGTCCCAGTGTCTTGCTATCAACCTTCTTGGGCCTCCCCCAAGCTCTGATGAATTTTTGGCGAAGTCCTTGCGCATCGTTGTCGAAGTCAAAAACTAGGTCAGGAATCAACATGTCGTGAGGGCCATCTCTTCGTGCATATCCAAATTGCCTCAAAGTTAGGCAAGGGTTGTAGGTGATACCTCCTCTGATTCCAAGTAATGGAACATTAGGGAACTCTCCACAACGATCGACGATGATGACATTTTCTCTGGACCGAGAACACCAATGTACATCAGAGTGAGTAAGAGTCATCAACCGTTGGGACCACCTTGAGCCTTGGTCATTCTTCAAGACAGATTTTGGAAGGTGCGAAATAAACCACCTTGCAAGGAGAGGAGTACAGCACATGAGAACACCCCTCTTTCTCATTGTTCGTGTGTAAAATGAGTGAAGAATGTCCCCAAGCAATGTTGGTATTGGATTTCTGGACAAGAAGATTTTGACGGTGTTGACATCTACCAATTGGTCAGAATTTGGGAACAAGACCAACCCATAGATAAGGAGTGCCACAATCTCTTCAAAGGCTTGTAGGTCCAATGAATTCCAACACTCTTGTGCCTTCTCAAACAAGAATTTTGCTAAGAAGCCTTTGACACCGCTTCTAGTTTCCCAATGCCCCTTGATGTCAGAAGGCTGTAGATGTAATGCTCGAGAAACATCTTCAGGCTTTGGTTCCTTTTCCGTACCGTTGAAAGGTAGTTGATTAAGGATAGGAATTCTTAAGAGTTGAGAAAATTCCTCCAAAGTGGGTACCAACTGGTAGTCAGGGAAAGTGAAACAGTGGTGAAGAGGGTCAAAGAACTGGAATAGCACCTTCATCATGTCTTCTTCAATGTTGGTGTTGACTAAGCTGAGCAGTCTACCATGTCTTTCACTGAAGGATGAGCTTTCCGGAATTCTTGAGGTGAGCTCCTTGAGTTGAGGAGAGATTCTCACAAGGTTGACTTGGATGGTTTTTCTGCGAGGAATTTCCATGGCCTACAAAACTAGAACAAAGATGAAGATCTAAACCCTTGAAGTGGTTAGTAAATGCATATGATGCTTTATGATGTTCATGATGTATGCACAAACATATGTACAAGCAAATCACACCAAACCCTAGTTTCAGGCTTGCATGGGGTTTCATAGGTAAGTACCCTCTTGAGTGTAGTTGGCTTAAAAACCTGTCCTATAAATAGTAACCGGGTTCTAAGGAGCTCAATATCATTGGATTGTTTTCATTGTTCATTGTTCTGGTTTAGCCACTTAGCTAGAGACCAAAATATTCCAAGAAAATAACCCTCAATGAGTGTAGTATCGAGTATCTACCAACTTTGGACTGCACCAAAGCCGGTCATCTCACTACCCCTAATAAAAGGCCAAGATGGTCAAGTAAGGTTCTAGGTCATTAGTGCTTAGTGACATCACTCAGCGGCCCCGTACTCTCCTTGATTGAAATCAAGGGTTACCGGTACTCACAAATATGTCGCACTAATATAGCTATTGCTTCTACCGTGTCGGTATACCCCACACAGTTTCCACAACGTATTGTTATCTATGAATGTTTCCCAAAATCCGGGTGTAGGATTGTAAACCCAAACAAGAGAGCCAAGATATAAAGCAATCAAATCAAACAATTAGTCATGCAAGAGGGTGATCTAAGCCCTAAGGTTACTCCACTTTTAAATTCTTCCCCAACAGAGTCTCCAGTTCTGTGATACGGTGGGAGAACTTACTTGAGGTTTTGCGTTTGTTTTTCGCAAATGTTTCGGTTGAGCAAGAGTCGCCACCGACTTTTTATTTTATCCTAAGGAAAGGTTAAAAAGCACAGCAAAAACCTTTGAGATGTTTTCTTGGGTTCGGGGAGTAGATTATAGAAAGGGAAGGTATTAGCACCCTTTCTATCCATGGTTATCCATGGGCTCTTAGTTACTTGCTTAGATCAACTTGCCTTAATTTTCAATTGTTTGAAATGGTGCTTTGTGTGTGTGGGTTTGAAAATGTTTTGAAAAGAAGCCAATGTGGTGGCAACCTTTGTAATGATCCATGTTAGGATGTATACAAAGATGTATGTCTTTTGAAAAGGTTTTCATTTGTTTTTGAAAGTTGTTTTGAAAGTGTAGTGATGTGTGGTTTAGAAAATAGGCAAGTGTTTTGTTTTACGAGTTGGCAAGTAACTAAGAGTTTGTCTACTCCTAAATTTCTCAAAGATTTCTCCTATGTCTTTTAACCCTTTTAACAATTTTGTTCCACCATTGCATTTGGTGGACAATCTTGTGTTAGGATGTGAAAGGGACGGGCGCGGGTCATTGTTTAGACCATGATTGCAATGGTGCCAAGTATCTTTGGGCAATTTTTCCTTTAAGGGACTTGATCATTTTTTAGGCAACTTTTGAAAGCGTCATCGAGGGACTATGATCATTTGATTGTGTTTGTTTTGCCCAAAGAGACCTAACATGCAATATGGCCCATTATTGAAGGCAACAAGTGGAATACCCTAGGGGTGCAAGTGTGATTAGTGTTGTCCATTTTCATGCTTGTTTATCTTGAAATTAGGTCAAACTATTTTTGTTGTTTTTGATTCGCATGCAAACCCTAATTCTAACATGGCATAATTAGAAAGCATTAAAGTGCGAAAAATAAAGTTCCTAAGTTATTACAACACAATATATGGGAAGGGGGGTACAAATGTTCAAATGGGGGTATTTTGACAAGGAATTTAAACCTAGACTATTACATCAAATTGATAATTTACAAGATATTTAATATACAACAACTAAATAAAAATGGAATAAATGTGCAAGATGCAAAAAATGTTTTTTATGTGTATGAAAAAAAGGTATTTTTTAATGTGTCAAATAAACAAGATAAAAAGTATTAATTTTTTTGGATTTTTTATGTATTTAGGGCAAAACCCTAATTTATTAAATAAAAGGTATTAATTATTTAATATGTACAATATTTACTAGTTATGTACAAAAATAAAATAAAAATGAAGTATATTTGTTAAAAAGGTATTTTTTAATGTTAAATATTAATAAAAAATAAAATGTATATATCTTGTATTTTAAACCCAAATATACTAATATATATGTAAATATTTATATTATATGATAAATATATTAAATATATACAAAATAATAATATTTAGTATTTATAAAAAAAGGTATATTTTATATAATATATTTTCAGAAGATAAAATAAAAATAAAAATGGAAAATAAAATGTGTTTGCATTATTTTAGTATTTTTTTAAATAAAAGTATGTAAGTATTTATTTATGTACAAACATTATTTTGAACAAATAAATGCCTAATAAATATAAAAATGGTGTGAACAATATTTTTTATATTTTTAATATTATGAGGAAAAATAAATAAGTCAGAAATAAAAAACAAAAGTCAAAAAATGATCAAAATGAGCACAATGGGCCAAGGGGGTTCAAAAGTAACAAAAGGGTGCAAATAAGAAACTGAAACAAAGCCCAGCCCAAAAAGACCTTCTTCAACCTCTGAACCTGTATGAACAACAATCAACACGCGTTTTCTATCTCCCAATTCCTGGACTTTCAAGCAAAACTCACAACATGAAAAATGTAGAGCATTAAGAGACGAATCCAGACATATAAAGAACTTGACTTAACTCTCTAAGATGAGAGAGAATTTCTTCTCCCCCAATTCCTGACCTAGTTTTTGTTCCATGTTCAGACATTAAATTCTCACAGCACACATAATATAAATGAAAACTAATTACATGGGCATGTTCAGGGCTATGAATGTGACATATTTTCTTCACAAACCTAAAGCTAACAATGCCTGGATAGAGAGATATGAGTTCATGAACTTACCTGTTCAGTTGGAATCGTATCTGGTGATGGAGGTGCTTTCAATGCAAGGTGATGATTGGTAGAGCTTCCTTGATGTCCAGGGATGCTATTCCAAGCTTTACTTTGTCTTGAAACCAAGTGAATCGTGTTATGGAACTTCAACTGCAAAACAAGAAAATGAAAATGGTGATGTTGCTTGGGAGTGTTACAGGTCGTGTTTGAGGTTTGGAATAGTTTCAAGGGATGATGTGGGATATGTTTGAAGTGATTTTAGCAAGAATGCAGGAAGGATTGAGCTATGGAACTCAATCTGCAGCAGGTACCCTGTTTGGGCAGTTTGAGGGTGATTTTGTGAATGGGGAGGTATTGGAGGTGATAGGCTCGTGTCTCAGGTCAGGATGGATGTTTAGAATGTGTTTGACAAGTTTGCTTAAGCCTGTGTTAGCTGAGATGAGAGTTGTGTATGGTTATGCTATGTTTCTTCAACTTTAAGCAACAAATGTCCACTTGAGTTTTAGACTGATAGAGGCCCCCCTAATGTGCTGCATACCTTGGCCTTGATCAGTGTAATTAGCTCATAAACTTGTGCCAAAGAGATTTGCACTGTACTTGCTTGGATTGCTAATTGACATAAAGTTCTACTTTTGCAAAAATGGGCATTATGCTTTTTCTATTTTGGGACTAAACCTTTATGTAATGCTTGAACACATAAAATATGGTCTTGGCACAATGAGTTTGCATTAAATTTATGAGTGCAAAAGGGATATAGGACCTGTAATCAAGTTGTGCAAGCTGATTTCAAAATGGCCTAGATGTATGAACATGTAACTTGGCCAAATCAAAAGTGAGTTTTTCCCAACTTGCCAAATTCGATTCTCCCTAACCATGAGGTTGTTTGATGAGTTCTTTGACATTTTGGAAAGCTTGGAATGTGTACTACAATCCATCTTTCAAATGCAAATTGAAATTACAAGTGGAAGTATGTGAAAAATGGTCTTGAAGTTAGGTAAAAATCCTGCCTAAAATAGGTCAAATTTTCTCTAAGTTAAGAATGGTTTGGTACCCTTGTTCCAAAAATTGTAACTTGAGCTACAAGCTTCTTTTGGGAAAACTTTGTGAATCAAAGTTGTAGATTTTGAAATAGGCTACAACTTTCATGTTTTTACTTTTGCTTGAATCCAAAAGAATCTTGGTGAGAAAGTGGGACAAAGTTAGGAAAAAATTAGGGTTTTTCATAACTTAGAAAAATTCTAAGTTATGAAAAATCTTCATTTCAAACCCTAATTTGCAATTCTTGATTTCTTGATGAACAAGTTTCATGATTTGGCATGTTTTGATGAAAAATGAATCTTGACACTTGATTTTGACCAAAAAGTCAAAGTTTGACTTTTCAGTATACAATCAAAATTGATCAATTGACTGGGAAATTCAATTGTCAATCTTGTGTATTTGGGATCTTTTGAACTTGTTGAGCATGTCAAGACAATTCCATGAGGTCCTTGAGTCCATATGTGAGCTTGATTTGCCATTGGCTAGGTCAAACAGTCAAAAATTGCCTTTGTGCAGTCAAAACCCTAAAAATGACCATTTTGCCCTTTTGGTGATCTGATCAAATTTCTTGTGGAATTGTGATCCAAACTTGATCAAATGGTCCATGTGAGTTCATAATGTTGATGTGAGTCAATTTTCATGAGGTTTGACTGTCAATTGGCCACAGTTGACTTTTTCCCCAATACAGTTGATTTCTAGGTCAACTGTCCAATTGACTGGGCAAAATTTGGAATCAAGACTTGAAACTTGGTATGGATAAACTTGGGAGTCCAACATGAAGCATGAAATTAATCTTAGGCATTTTAGGTCAAAATATCTTTGTGCAAACACAAACCCTAATTTGGGTCAACAGTGCAAGGAGAAGTCTTGAGCAGAGGAAACCCTAACTGGATCTTGAGCTCCAAGGGTCTTGTGATGAGAAAATGTTGAGAAAATGGGAGGGCAAATTTTGGGGTACAACAGTAGTGTATTGGCTGATCACCTTGCTCACCAAGCTGTAGAAGACTACCAGTCCATGAAGTTTGAATTCCCGGATGAAGACATCGTGACTTTAGACAACTGTGAATAAATCAGGCCATATGATGGACCTGAACAAGGATCTTGATGGACCCTGTTCTTTGATGGAGCCTCTAATGCACTCGGTAATGGCATCGACATTGTACTCATATCTCCCGAAGGGTGTCATACTCCCTTTACTGCTAGACTTTTCTTCAATTGTACAAACAACATGGCGGAGTACGAAGCGTGCATTTTCGGTCTCAGAGCTGCCATAGACTTGGGGATCAAATCTTTAGATGTATTTTGAGACTCAACTTTGGTCATCAGTAAGATCAAAGAGGAATGGGACACTAAGCACCCAAACCTTATCCCTTACAAAGAACATGTTTTGACATTGCTACCCCATTTTGGGAAGATTACCTTCGAGCATTTCCCGCGAGAAGAAAATCAGCTAGCAGACGCTTTAACCACAATGTCATCTATGTTTAAACTTAATTGGGATAACGAAGCTCCCCAGATCAGAATTGAACGAATGGATGAACCAACACACTGTCACGAGATTAATACTGAAGAGGTAGTGGACCAGCCTTGGTTTCATGAAGTCAAGAGGTATCTCGAGGCTCAAGAATATCCAGAAGGAGCTTCAATCAATGATAAGAAGTTCTTAAGGAGATTCTCTGCTAAATTCTTCCTTAGTAATGACATCCTGTACAAATGCAATCATGACTCCATATTGCTTTGGTGCATGGATAAGGTTGAAGCTGAAAAGATCATGGTTGAATTGCATGAAGGTACTTTTGGCACCCACTCCAGTGGGCATATAATGGAAAAGAAAATTCTACGGGCGAGCTATTATTGGTCTACCATGGAAGCAGATTTCCATCAACACTCGGACCTGTCATAAGTGTCAAATTTATGCTGATAAGGTGCACGTACCTCCGGTTCCTCTAAATGTCTTGACAACTCCTTGGCCCTTTGCTATGTGGGGAATTGATATGATTAGAGAAATCAAGCCTACAACCTCCAAAGGACACCGCTTCATCCTAGTGGCCATTGACTATTTTACAAAGTGGGTTGAAGCAGCTTCCTTCGCCTCTGTTACCGAAAATGTTGTTGCCGGCTTCATCAAGCAAAACCTTATTTACCGGTACGATATCTCGGAAAGGATCATCATTGATAATGGTACAAATCTCAATAACACTATGATCACCGCATTATGCGAGCAATTGAAGATCCAACATCACAATTCTTCTCCCTATCGGCCAAAGATGAATGGTGTTGTTGAAGCTGCAAATAAAAACATTAAGAAGATCATACAGAAAATAACAGTCACGTACAAAGACTGGCATGAGATTCTACAATTCGCTCTCCACGGTTATCGTACCACAACTCACACATCAACCAGGGCAACACCCTATTCTTTGGTTTACGGCATGGAGGTTGTCTTGCCTATTGAAATTCAGATCCCCTCTCTGAGGATTATGAAGGATGCAGGTTTGAATGAAGACGATTGGATCCAAACTCGACTTGATCAACTAAATTTAATTGATGAAAAGAGACTTACTACTGTTTTCCATGGTCAGATGTATCAAAAACGGATGATTAAAGCCTTCAAAAAGAAAGTCAGATGCCAGGTATATCAAGTTGGGGATTTAGTGATCAAATGTATCATCTTGCCACAAAGTGATCCCAGGGGAAAATGAACTCCTACCTATGAAGGACCATTTGTAATCAAAAACATATTCTCCGGTGGGGAAATGATCTTGACAACCATGAATGGCGACGACCTGTCACACCCTGCGAACACAGACATAATCAAAAGATACTACACATAAGAGATCCGCTAGGTTGACATACCTAGGCAATAGAAGGGCATACCGACGAACCAAAAGGTTCGGGCAAAAATTAGGGATAAAATGGAAAAATTGTGTACACCCGACAAGTTGAAAACCCGAAAGGGCGACTTGGGCAAAAAAGGGTTTCTCGGTGGACTGAAAACCCGAAAGGGCGGTCCAGGAAAAAGTTAGGGATTTAAGGCGTATGACCATGTCCCGTCGGATCACTTTACGGACAACCTTTGACTTCCATTGACAAACTCAGAGTTTCTGATCAATTCAATCATCTTCGGACGAAGCAACAAATAGACAAGATACTCGGAGATACGAAGGCTATAGCAGAATGGGAACCCCATGGGATTATTATACGTAGCTATCTTTCTTTGTATAAATTTTTCTTGTTTTACGATAGCATTCCCTTACTAGAATGTTTGTCCCCTTTGTACAAAATATTTATTCAAAGTCAATACAAAGATATCCCTTTGAAAGTGCAAAAAAAAACTATTTGTCTTTTTCTTTACGCTTGTGTTTTGTTTGCAAAAACGTCCAATGATACATTGTTGAACATATGCATTTGAACATAATTACTGTTTACAAATAAACAAAATGAGAAAGGCAATTATCGATAGGTTGAAAGGATAAGAGCATATCTCGAGTCCATTCCATAATTACTCCCCACAGAGTTTTCTATACTCCCCAGCGAAACAAAACTCCCAGTTATCAATCCCCAGCAAAAGTCTTCAAAATTCTAGGGACTCCCCAATGAATGTTACAAGCAGTACATGGCATTACCCTCACAACAGAATTTATTTCTCTCAATACTCCTACTTCAAGACATGAAGACTCACATACCCTCAACAATATTCAGGGATTTATTTTCTTCAATCCAACAGCAATACAGAAAATCAGTTCACATATGCATACATTGCATCCATATATCATAAACATTGATAAAGCGAATACATTGCATCATACATTCCATACAACATAACTTTGTATTTTAGCTAACATCTTACCCTTTTCAGGATGAGATTAACAGCTACCATTAACAATACACAATCTTGATACAGTTGAGATACGCTCCAGATACGGATGCCATCCTGATACTCATTCAGATTCAACGTCTAATGCAGTTTAGATACGCTCTAGATACGGATGCCATCCTGATACTCATTCAATTTCAACCTTTTAATATAGTTCAGATATGAACCGGATACGGATGCCATCCTGATACTCATTCAATTTCAGATTCCTTTTGATACGATTCAGATACGCACCGGATACGGATGTCATCCTGATACTCATTCAATTTCAACCATTTGATACAGTTCAGATACGCTCTGGATACGGATGCCATCCTGATACGCATTCAATTTCAGATTCCTTTTGATATAGTTCAGATACACTCTAGATACGGATTCCATCCTAATACTCATTCAGATTCAGCTTTCAGATACAACTCAGATACACTCCAGACATAGACGCAATTCTGATACTCATTCTTTCAACTTACAAATTACAATTCAACAGGAATTCTTGGATGGCATCTACAAGCCCATCTCCAACACGATTCTATCACCTCTGCAAATGGCATCTTTAAGCCTATTCCCTTAACCTTCAACTCAACGAGTGCAAATTTCTGGGCACTCTAGTGTCCAATCATCTTCCACCTTCGAGTCACGAATGGCAAAGCTTGCCAATATAACTCTTTAGGTTTAAGAAGATTGAACAGGGGCAGCTGTTATACCCCCAAATTTTCCCTCTCACTTATCAAGAATTTCCTCACAAAATCTCTTTGACTCAAGACTGGATTAGGGTTTGACTAGCTCAAGACATCTCCTCAAGCATTGATGACTAAAAATTAAGGTTTGAGGTTGCACAAGGACAAATGGACTTTTAATGCCCCATTTGACTTTCATGGATAATTTTGGACTCTCAAGATTTCTCATGTCAAGTTTAAGGTCTTGTATCGCATTTTTGCTCAGTCAATTGATCAGATCAGCCGTATTGGTGAAAAAGTCAACTGTAGCACCAAAAGTCAAAATTTGACTTTTTGGTCAACCTTAAAATTCAAATATCATAATTCATCAAGACATTCAAGAATATCAAGCTTGATCATCAAAGAGCCAAGAAAGTCAAAAGTCAACTTGAAAAGTCAAGATTTCCAAAACTTACAAATTTTCTAATTGTTTTTATACATGATAATTTCATCACTTCATGCCATTCTTTCACCAAGATGCAAGACGGTTCAAGGGAAACATTCAACATGAAAGTTGTAGATCTCCATGATATCTACAAAATTTATTTACACAACTTCTCCTAAATATGCTTGGATCTCAAGTTATAAATTTATGAAGACATGACATTTTCATTTAACACTTAGAGAAAAATTTCAACAAATTTTGTGCAGGATTTTATCCCAACTTCTTGGCATTTTTTCACATAGTTCCAAGATGATTTTGTCAAAATAGCCAGCATAAAAGTTATAGAGGATGTTTCAAGCTTTTCAAAACATCCAAGAGCATGAATTTATCATATTTGAGCTAGAAGATACAAGGATATGAAGTTGGACATTCATTATTGATTTACAAGGCAGATTTGTGATGAACAAGGAACAAAAATCTTAACCATGCTGTATAATCTTCACTTTTCAGGCCTCTTGACTTGCAAATCCATCCATAATCAGATGTTTACACAATTGATTGAACCATTATCCAAGTGGTTCAAGTGTTGTCCATTGCATCTTTCCATTTTTGGCACAAAGGCACCATTGCCATTCTTGCAAAGTTCACTTTAATCATAAAGTCAATTTCTTGAGCCTCTAACTTGTTGTTCTAATCACGCTCAACTTCTACAAGTCAGAACAAACATGTTTAAAGTGATCAACCACTTTGCATAGCTTGGTACAAGCATTGGAAACATGTCCTTCATGTTTGCTTCAAAAACAAGCAAGATAACCATAACATGTGATTCAAAAATCTGAGTGGTTTTGAAGCCTCAAACCTTCTCTATAAATTGGGAGGCCAATTTTCAAGAGAGAGAGAGAGAGAGAGAGTTAGAAAAAAGGATAGAGTGAGAAAAAAGGAGAGAGTTAGATAAAAGGAGAGAGAAGAAGGAAAAGAGAGAAACAAAACCAGAAGTTTTGTTGACAAACTCTCAAAAATCTCATAACTCAAAGAAGGTCATAACAGTCCACAAAGCAACACATCAAGCTCAAAACATAAATTCTAGTTGCAAGGTAAGTCTCCTTAACTTTAAACTCTTCATTTCAATCATCATAATTTGGTTCATTTTTGAGGCTAAAATGCAGTGACCTTTGAAGAAAAGGTTTGTAAAAAAAATCATTAACAGGCAGGTGTAAGGAAGTTATTTTCAAAATCATACAGCGTGCAATCGATTGCGCAACCATGCAAATCGATTGCACGGGGTTCCAGTAGCCAAATTTCCAAAAAATTTGAGTGTGCAATCGATTGCACAACCATGCAAATCGATTTCACGGGGTTCTAGTAGCCAAATTTCCAAATTTTTGACTGTGCAATCGATTGCTCAACCATGCAAATCGATTGCACTGGAAGTCAGTAGCCAATGTTTTGAAAAAATGAAGCGTGAAATCGATTGCACTAACATTCAAATCGATTGCACTAAAATAAAAATTGATTTTTTGCTTTGAAAGAACTTGAATATAGGGTTGGACAATATAAAATGTTTCCTTTTGATCATTGAGCATATATATCTTAAGTTCAAGGTACATATTATCATTATACCTTGAAATTTGCTAAGGACTTCATCCAAAGAGGCTTTTAGCTTGATCAATAATTTTTTCTTTCTTTATCAATCATGATTTGTCTTCATCAAAACAAGAGTGCATTCAAGAAGCTTGAGTTCACGACATGTGTTGACACATAATGATCCAAAGTGTTTTCTTTTCCTTTCATTATTTTTATGTGCTTCATATATTTTGTTCATGACTATTCAATGAGGTTCTAATAGATAATTAGGACTTTAATTTCTTGAAATCCCCATTTGTAAATTGTATACCCCATCCCCAAATGATTGTAATAGCGTAGGATATTTACTTTCTGCAAATTTATCGCTTTATATATAACATGTTAATAATTAGGGTTTGTATAACAAGATAAAACCAATCAAATAGAAAACCCTAATTCAAGACAAAATCAAGCATGAAAATGACATAATTGCACACAAACACCCCTAGGGTTACCCCACTTGGTTGCCTTGAACAAAATGGCCATATTACGCATGTAAAGTATCTTAGTAAAACAAACAAAAAAACAAGATCATAGTCCCTCGATGACGCTATTCAAAGTTGCCTTACAAAAATGATCTTAGTCCCTCAAAATGCTAAGATACTTTGCAACATTGCTAATCATGGTTATACGATGACCCACGCCCGTCCCGTTTACATCCAAAGATAGGGTTGCTTACCGAATCAATGGTAAGACAACAATATCAAAGGGAAAGAAAATGAACAAGAAAGACATTTGAGTAGGTAGATTACTTCTAGTTACTTTCTCCATTTCAATAACAAATATCCTTGCTATTTTCAAAACAAACACACACATTTCCAAACATCTTACAAACATTGAAAACATTTTTAAAAAAAAGACAAACATATTTGTATACATTCTTACGAACGAGAATCATTACAAATATTGCCTAAACAATGGCCTCTTTACAAAATACTTTCAAAAACCACAAAAAGCACAATTTCAAACAAAAGAAAGTGATGTAGAAAGTAACTAAGAGCCCATGGAAAACCATGGCTGAAAAGGGTGCTAATACCTTCCCTTTTCATAATCTACCCCCCGAACTCAAGAAACAATCTCAAAGGTCTTTCCTGTGCTTTTTCACATTTCCTTTTGGATAAAAGAAAAGTCGGTGGCGACTCTTGCTAACCGCAACATTTGCGATCAAACGCAAAACCTCAAGTCAGTTCTCCCACCGTATCACAGAACTGGCGACTATGCTGGGAGAGATTTAAAAGTGGGGTTACCTTAGGGATATATCACATTTACTTGCTTACATTGTTTGACTTGTATGCTTTACATTATGGTTCTTTGTTTGGGTTTGGATCCTCTACCCTGATTTGGGATACATTATAGGTAAGCAGCAATATGTTGTGGAAACTGTGTGGGGTATACCGATATGGTCTAAGAAATAGCTACGTTAGTGCGACATATTTGTGGGTACCGGTAGCCTTTAAGTTAATCAAAGAGAATACGGGGCCGCTGAGTAATGTCATGAAGCACTAACGAACTTCTAGAACCCTTTACTTAACAAACTTGTCCTTTAGGATGTAGTGAGATGACCGACTTTAGTGCAGTCCGAAGTTGGTAGATACTCGATACTACACTCATTGAGGATTGGTTTCTTGGGATATTTCGGTCGCCATTAAAGAGGCTTGAGCTGAAACAATGAACAAGGAAACAATCCAGTGATATTTAGCTCCTTAGAACCCGATTACTATTACTAGGACAGGTTTAAGCCAACTAAACTTCAAGAGGGTACTTACCTATAAAACCCCGTGCAAGCCTAAACTAAGAATTTGTTTGCTTTGCTTGTATATTCATACTTGTACATTACATCATGGACATCGTGAACATCATATACATCCACTAACCATTTCAAGGATTTTTTGAGATTCATCTTTGTTCTTGTTTTGTATGATATGGATTCACTTCGTAGGAAAACTATCCAAGTCAACCTTGTAAGAATTCCTCCACAACTTAAGGAGCTAGCTTTAAGGATCCCTAAGAACTCTCCATTCACCGATAGACATGGTCGTCTACTCAACTTGGTCACCTCCAACACAGATGAGGATATGATGAAGGTTCTCTTTCAGTTCTTTGATCCTTTGCACCATTGTTTCACATTTCCCGACTATCAGCTTGTGCCTACTTTGGAGGAATTCTCCCAACTCTTAAGGATTCCCATTCTCAATCAACTTCCTTTCAACGGTACGGAAAGAGACCCAAAGCCAGAATAGATTTCTCAAGCTCTGCACTTGCACTCATCTAATGTCACAACTCATTGGGAAACTAGGAGTGGTGTCAAAGGCTTCTTAGCAATGTTCCTGTTTGAGAAAGCCTAAAGATGTTGGAATTCCTTAGACTTGCAAGCCTTTGAAGAAATTGTGGCTCTTCTTATCTATGGGATGGTCTTGTTTCCTAATCCTGATCAACTCATAGATGTGAGCACCGTAAAAATCTTCATGTCACGCAACCCGGTGCCTACATTGCTAGGGGATATCCTACACTCTATTCACACTCACACAATGAGGAAAAGAGGTGTCCTTATGTGTTGCACCCCTCTCCTGGCCAGATGGTTTATTTCTCATCTTCCCCAATCAGTCTTAAAGAACGAGCAAGGTTCAAGGTGGTCACAAAGGTTAATAATGCTCAAACATTCAAACATTCATTGGTGCTCTCGATCCAAAGAGAATGTTATCATTATTGACCGTTGTGGGGAATTCCCTAATGTCCCTCTACTTAGAATTAGGGGAGGTATCACCTACAACCCATGCTTAGCTTTAAGACAGTTTGGTTATGCCCGAAGGGATGGCCCACATGAGATGCTGATTCAAGGTTTGGTATTCGACTACGACAACGACGATCAAGGTCTTCACCAGAGATTCATCCGAGCTTGGAGGATGCTAAACAAGGTGGATAGCAAGACTTTGCGGCACAATAATTCCATCCCTCTTGAGCCTTACCTCAAATGGGTATTTACCCGTGCTCAAATACTTATGATGCCTTATCCTTCCATCCTTCTGGTGATCATTGATCCTCTTAAGAAGGGAGAAGTTCCATACACTATCCTACATCCTGACAAGCCCACATCTCTTGAAGACCTACAAAGGGATTGAATACAGCTCAAAGGAAAGAGAGATAATTTCGAAGCCCAATTCTACGCAAGTGAGAAGAAGGTTTTGGAACTCACTAGGCTACTTCATGAGGAGCAGACTCTAAATGCCTACATTGCACCAAAGAGGATGCACACTACTTTTTATCTTAAAGTTTTGTATTATTTTGTCCAAGAGGACATTGATGTACTCAAACTTTATCTTATTAATATAACGTGTGTTTCTTTTTGTCTAAAACAAATTTGAATCTTTGAAATCCTTGAAAACATTGCATATGCACATATCATTCATCATAACATAAATAGGTCTTTTGCAACAAGTTTCCTCATCTCTCTACTGTTTATTTCAGTAAGATGGATCTCGAACAAATAGTGAAAGATCTCCAAGCTCAGAACACACAGTTTCAACAGTTGCTCATGACCCTAGCCAAGGGGCAAGAAGAATTGAAGACTCTGTTAGCTGAATAGAAGAAAAAGAAAACAAAGAAGGTAAATGGATTCTTGAACATGGGAGAAGATTTCATGAACAGACAAGAAGGACTTTGAATTTTGCAACAACATCCGGTGAAGGATAGGGGAAAGGCAAGGAAACAGCGGTCCCGTTAGAATCTGAAGAGGAGGAAGAAGAGAAAGACTACTCTGAGGAACAATATCCTCCAGCTGATGACAAGTACAGACATCTCGAAGAGCATTTGAGCACGATGGAAATACAAAAGGTGACAAGCTTAGACTTTATGGATTTGGGACTAGTGTCAAGGATTGTGATTCCTCCGAAATTCAAAGTGCCTTTGTTTGCAAAATACGAGGGAGTGTCATGCCCTAAGATGCATCTCCGATCATATGTAAGAAAGATCCAACCACACTCTGCTGATAAAGACTTGTTGGTGCATTTTTTCCAGGATAGTCTATCTGGAACACAACTCGACTGGTTTTACCAACTAGAAAGAGCCAACGTCCACAATTGGGAAGATCTTGCTACAGCTTTCTACAAGTAATATCAATATAATGCTGATTTGGCGCCTACCCGTACTCAACTTCAGAGTATGGCTATGGATTCCAATAAGGGTTTCAAGGATTACGCACATAAATGGAGAGATCTGGATGGAAGAGTTCAACCCCCTCTGTCTGAAAGGGAATTGGTAGACATGTTCTTAGGCACCTTATCTGTCCCTTCTTCAACCATTCAGCTGTGAGGAAGCCCTTTATTAGGAAGAAAGAGGTAGCTGCTGTATATCCGCAAAGAAACCAAGAGAGAGTCGAACGCCGACCAATGGTGAGGGCTGTTATGATTCCAAATCATACATCTGATCAACAAAGAAGTAATCAACCAAGGGTGGAAAGGCCATTCTGGCAATTCACTAGAATCAACATGAATCCGTCTCAAATATTACTGCATCTTCTGAGATCCAATTTGGCAACCTTGAAAGAAGCTCCGAAAAACCCCAACACAACATCCCCTCATTATCACCCCAATGCCCGTTGCACATATCACTCCGAAAGTCCTGGTCACGATGCTAATAACTGTTGGGCCTTGAAAAAAAAATACAATACCTCATTGAAGCAAAATAAATTGAGTTTGATGCGCCCGAGAAGCCAAATGTTATTTCTTCTCCCATGCCCAGACATGATCATAACACAAATGCAATTGAAGATGATTTGTTTGTTACTACAGTTGATGAACTCACGACTCCACTTCCAACCATTAAGATAAACTTGTTGAAAGCCGGTGTGTTTCCAGGTTATAATGAAGACTGCCACTCTGCTTATCCTCACCGACTGATTGCCCTTTGTTGAAAACAGGCATTCAACGCTTGATAGAAAACAAAGAGATTCTGTTTGAAAGTACTCCTATTTCACTTGTTCCCGTTGAAGATGTTTCAATCATTACCATCTCCGCCAATTCTTCCAGGGTCTCCAAAAGACCCGTTAGAATTACATCGGTTCTGAAAGCAACTCCTCTAATAATCACAATGTCTGGGCCAATCCCATATGAATCAGACAAAACTGTACTGTGGAATTACGGTGGGGACATTTACTACCATGGAATCAAACAAGATAAGTTGGCCACCGAAGAGATAAACTCCGAAGAAGATGATTCCGACATTAGTAATATTTCCGAAACTAGTAAAATTACTCGAAGCGGTAGGATCTTTTCTCCAGAAATTACCCCCCCAAAGGCCGTTTTTGGACCCGTGGCTGCTCTAAAGGTTACTTATGTACCCATAATCATCTCTACAAGTGCTCATATTGATGAAGCTGTTACAACCCCTGCTGTCATTCCTACCAACACTCCTGCTGCTGAAACTCGAGGAAAAATTATTCTAGTAGAGCCTGTCCGGACGAAGGCTCAATCACTGACTATTCCCGAGGCTTCCAAGAAAGAAATGGAGGAGATCCTAAAAATTATAAAGAGGAGCGACTATGATGTAGTTGAACAATTGAGGCAAACTCCCTCCAAGATCTCCATGATGGCATTACTAATGTGTTCCAAGGCACATGCGAAAGCCTTGGTGAAGTTCCTAAAAACAGCCCATGTGCCTCAAAAGATGTCTGTTGATCAATTCCAAGACTGCGTGGCCAGCTTGACGGCGGATAACGACCTAGGTTTATCGGATGGTGATCTAACACCGAGGGGAAGGAAGCACAACGAGGCATTACATGTCTTTTTGGAATGTAGAGGCACAACTCTGGCCCATGTCTTGGTGGACACTGGCTCATCTTTGAATGTTTTACCGAAAAAAGCTCTTGACATACTTGACTGTGAAGGACTGACGTTAAAGCCAAGTAACATAGTAGTAAGGGCATTTGATTGCTCGAAGAGGATGGTACATGGGGTGGTGGATATCCCCATAAAGTTTGGGACTCAAACTTTCAATTCAACCTTTTATGTAATGGACATCCGCCCCTCTTACTCCTGTCTGCTAGGACGACCATGGATCCATAATAATGGTGTTGTCACCTCTACATTGCACCAGATGCTAAAGTATCCAGTTCAAGGAAAAATTATCACTATTCACAGAGAGGAAGAATACATGATTATCCATCTCAATTCCTTCAGGTATGTGGAATTGGATGGAGAGTTCATTGAAACTCCTTTTCAACACTTTGAAGAGGTCCCCCAAGAGGTAGCAGTGACCAAGACTGTGTCCCAGATTCCCAAGATTACAAGACCTCCACTTCGGATGTCATCTCTGAAGGATGCCAAAGCAGTAGTAGAGGAAGGTGGATGCACCATCTGGGGGCAACTTCCGGATATCCCGTATAAGTCTGACATGTTTGGCTTAGGTTTCACTTCAAGTGCTCAAAAGGCTGTACGTCGTGCCCGTGCTGGAGGGTCACCCTTAACGATTAACAACCGAGAGGTCAATGCGGTAGAAGATGGTGAAGAGGATTGCAACTTGGAGGATTGGATATTTCCGAATGTCAATGGAGGACTTCGTAATTGGGAGACCAGAGACTTTGTCCCAATAACTTTCATCCCTCAGTAATTTATCTTTACATTTTGTTGGTCTTGTAATATTCAAAAACAATTCGCACTCTTAAAACCTTGTGTCTTGCCCGAAGCACAATGGTCTATTTGTTAGGGTTATTATTTCATCTTCATATGACATCAATGAATCATGGACGTTTTTCGCATACAAACTTTTGTGCTCATTTTTTTATTCTTCTTTTAAATTTTATTTTCTTTTAAAGATAGCTATACCCTTACACACACCCACACTCATAATGCAGGTATAGAACCATTCTGGATCCCATGGGTAACGATACTGCTATGACCTTTTGTGACTCTGAGAATCTAATATACCATGCCGAAGACGAAGGTGAGGAAGATTATGAAGTACCAGGGGAACTTGCCAGACTACTACAACAAGAAGAAAGAACCATTCAGCCTCATGAGGAACCCGTGGATACAGTTAACCTAGGTACCGAAGAGGACAAAAAAGAGGTCAACATGGGTGCCAATCTGGAACCCAGTGTCAAGGAGCATCTGATTCAGCTATTACACGACTATGTTAAAATCTCTTCCTGGTCATATGAAGACATGTCGGGACTTGATGAAGACATTGTGGTACATCATCTGCCTACAAGAGAAGATTGTCCACCAGTAAAGAAAAAGGTTCTTCGCATGAGACCTGATATGTCAGAAAATATTAAAGCAGAGGTCATGAAGCAATTCAACGTTGGATTATTAGCCGTCACTTCCTGCCCTCAATGGATTTCCAACATTGTTCCCGTACCTAAAAAAGACGGCAAGGTACAAATGTGTGTGGACTACAGAGATTTGAATAGGGCAAGCCCTAAAGATGATTTTCCACTTCCCCACATTGATATCCTAGTTAACAATACGGCACAACACAAAGTGTTTTCCTTCATGGACGGATTCTCAGGTTATAACCAAATCAAAATGGCACCTGAGGACATGGAGAAAACAATATTTGTCACACAGTTGGGCACATTCTGCTACATGGTGATGCCATTCGGATTAAAGAATGCTGGCGCAACCTATCAGCGCGCCATGGTAGCTTTATTTCATGACATGATACATCATGAAATAGAGGTCTACGTAGACGATATGATAGCCAGATCGCAAACAGAAGAAGAGCATATTGATCACTTACAAAAGTTGTTTGAGAGACTGAAGAAGTACAAGCTGAGGTTGAATCCAAACAAGTGTACATTTGGGGTACGGTCCGGTAAACTCCTAGGCTTTGTCATCATTAACAAAGGTATTGAGGTCGATCCTGCCAAAGTTAAAGCAATACAAGAGATGCCTGTTCCCCGTACTGAAAAGGAAGTCAGAGGATTCTTGGGACGCTTAAACTATATTGCCAGATTCATTTCTCACTTAACAGCTACTTGTGAGCCAATCTTCAAACTCTTAAAGAAAGATCAAGTAGTCAAATGGAATGATGAATGCCAAATTGCTTTTGACAAAATCAAAAAATACTTACAAGAGCCTCATGTGTTGATGCCACCAGTCGAGGGAAGACCGTTGATCATGTATCTGACTGTTTTAGAAAACTCAATGGGGTGTGTATTGGGGCAGCATGACGAGTCTGTCCGAAAAGAGCACGCTATTTATTACCTGAGCAAAAAGTTTACCGACTGTGAAACCCGATAGTTTGAGAAAACTTGCTGCACTCTGGCATGGGCTGCTTGCCGGTTAAGACAGTATATGCTGACTCATACTACCTTATTGATATCTAAGATGGATCTGATAAAATACATCTTCGAGAAGCCTGCTCTTTCAGGGAGAATAGCTAGATGGCAGATGATCCTAACAGAGTACGACATACAATATACTACCCAAAAAGATATAAAAGGCAGTGTATTGGCTGATCACCTTTCTCACCAAGCTGTAGAAGACTACCAGTCCATGAAGTTTGAATTCCCGGATGAAGACATCATGACTTTAGACAACTTTGAAGAAATCAGGCCATATGATGGACCTGAACAAGGATCCTGATGGACCATGTTCTTTGATGGAGCCTCTAATGCACTCGGTAATATCATCGGCGATGTACTCATATCTCTAGAAGGGTGTCATACTCCCTTTACTGCTAGCCTTTGCTTCAACTGTACAAATAACATGGTGGAGTACGAAGCGTGCATTTTCAGTCTGAGAGCTGCCATAGACTTGGGGATCAAATCTTTAGATGTATTCAAAGACTTATCTTTGGTCATCAGTCAGATCAAAGAGGAATGGGACACTAAGCACCCAAACCTTATCCCTTACAAAGAACATGTTTTGACATTGCTACCCCATTTTGAGAAGATTTCCTTCGAGCATTTCCTGCGAGAAGAAAATTAGCTAGCAGATGCTCTAGCCACAATGTCATCTATGTTTAAACTTAATTGGGATAACGAGGCTCCCCAGATCACCATTGAACAAATGGATGAACCAGCACACTGTCAAGAGATTAATACTGAAGAGGTAGTAGACCAGCCTTGGTTTCATGAAGTCAAGAGGCATCTCGAGGCTCAAGAATATCCAGAAGGAGCTTCAATCAATGATAATAAGTTCTTAAGGAGATTCTCTGCTAAATTCTCCTTAGTAATGACATCCTGTATAAATGCAATCATGACTCCATTTTGCTTCGGTGCATGGATAAGGTTGAAGCTGAAAAGATCATGGCTGAATTGCATGAAGTTACTTTTGGCACCCACTCCTGTGGGCATACGATGGAAAAGAAAATTCTACGGGCGGGCTATTATTGGTCTACCATGGAAGCAGATTGCTACCAACACTCTCAGACCTGTCATAAGTGTCAAATTTATGCTGACAAGGTGCACGTACCTCCGGTTCCTCTAAATGTCTTGACAGCTTCGTGGCCCTTTGCTATGTGGGGAATTGATATGATTGGAGAAATCAAGCCTACAGCCTCCAATGGACACCACTTCATCCTAGTGGCCATTGACTATTTTACAAAGTGGGTTGAAGCAACTTCCTTCGCCTCCGTTACCAAAAATGTTGTTGTCCGCTTCATCAAGCAAAACCTTATTTTCCGGTACGGTATCCCGGAAAGGATCATCACTGACAATGGTAGAAATCTCAATAACACTATGATCACTGCATTATGCGAGCAATTCAAGATCCAGCATCACAATTCTTCTCCCTATCGGCCAAGGATGAATGGTGTTGTCGAAGCTGCAAATAAAAATATTAAGAAGATCATTCAGAAAATGACAGTCACGTACAAAGACTGGCATGAGATGCTACCATTCGCTCTTCACGGTTATCGTACCACGGCTCGCACATCAACCGGGGAAACACCCTATTCTTTGGTTTACGGCATGGAGGTTGTCTTGCCTATTGAGGTTCAGATCCCCTCTCTGAGGATTATGAAGGATGCAGGCTTGAATGAAGACGATTGGATCCAAACTCGACTTGATCAACTAAATTTAATTGATGAAAAGAGACTTACTGCTATTTACCATGGTCAGATGTATCAAAAATGGATGATCAAGGCCTTCAACAAGAAAGTCAGACGCCAGGTATATCAAGTTGGGGATTTAGTGATCAAACGTATGATCTTGCCACAAAGTGATCCCAGTGGCAAATGGACTCCTACCTATGAAGGACCATTTGTAATCAAAAACATATTCTTCGGTGGGGCAATGATCTTGACCACCATGGATGGTGACGACCTGCCACACCCTGCGAACGCATACATAGTCAAAAGATACTACGCATAAGAGACCCGCTAGGTTGACATACCTAGGAAAAACAACGACATCCCGACGAACCAAAAGGTTTGGGCAAAAATTAGGGATAAAATGGAAAAATTGTGTACACCCGACAAGTTGAAAACCCGAAAAGGGCGACTTGGGAAAAAAAGGGTTTCCCAGTGGACTGAAAACCCGAAAGGGCGGTCCAGGCAAAAGTTAGGGATTTAAGGCGTATGACTATGTCCCGTCAGATCACTTTATGGACAACCTTTGACTTCCACTGACAAACTCAGAGTTTCTGATCAATTCAATCATCTTCGTACGAAGCAACAAATAGACAAGAAACTCGGAGATACGAAGGCTATAGCAGAATGGGAACCCCATGGGATTATTATACGTACAAAATATTTACTAGAATGTTTGTCCCCTTTGTACAAAATATTTATTCAAAGTCAATACAAAGATATCCCTTTGAAAGTGCAAAAAAAACTATTTGTCTTTTTCTTTACGCTTGTGTTTTGTTTGCAAAAACGTCCAATGATTCATGGTTGAACATATGCATTTGAACATAATTACTGTTTACAAATAAACAAAATGAGAAAGGCAATTATCTATAGGTTGAAAGGATAAGAGCATATCTCAAGGCCATTTCATAATTACTCCCCACAGAGTTTTCTATACTCCCCAGCGGAACAAAACTCCCAGTTATCAATCCCCAGCAAAAGTCTTCGAAATTCTCGGGACTCCTCAACGAATGTTACAAGCAGTACAGGGCATTACCCTCACAACAGAATTTATTTCTCTCAATACTCCGAATTCAAGACATGAAGACTCACATACCCTCAAAAATATTCGGGGATTTATTTTCTTCAATCCGACATCAATACATAAAATCAGTTCACATATGCATACATTGCATCCATATATCACAAACATTGATAAAGAAAATACATTGCATCATACATTCCATACAACATAACTTTGTATTTTAGCTAACATCTTACCCTTTTTAGGATGAGATTAACAGCTACCGTTAACAATACACAATCTTGATACAGTTCAGATATGCTCCAGATACGGATGCCATCATGATACTCATTCAGATTCAACGTCTGATGCAGTTCAGATACGCTCTAGATACAGATGCCATCCTGATACTCATTCAATTTCAACCTTTTAATATAGTTTAGATATGCACCGGATACGGATGCCATCTTGATACTCATTCAATTTCAGATTCCTTTTGATACAGTTCAGATACGCACCGGATACGGATGTCATCCTGATACTCATTCAATTTCAACCATTTGATACAGTTCAGATATGCTCCGGATATGGATGCCATCCTGATACTTATTCAATTTTAGATTCCTTTTGATATAGTTCAGATACGCTCCAGATACGGATGCCATCCTGATACTTATTCAGATTCAACTTTCAGATACAACTCAGATACACTCCAGACATGGGCGCAATTGTGATACTCATTCTTTCAACTTACAAATTACAATTCAACAAGCATTCTTGGATGGCATCTACAAGCCCATCTCCAACAGGATTCTATCACCTCTCCAAATGGCATCTTTAAGCCCATTCCCTCAACCTTCACATCAAGGAGTGCAAATTTCTGGGCACTCTAGTGTCCAATCATCTTCCACCTTTGAGTCACGAATGGAAAAGCTCGCCAATATAACTCTTCAGGTTTAAGAAGATTGAATAGGGGCAACTGTTGTACCCCAAAATTTTCCCTCTCACTTATCAAGAATTTCCTCACAAGATCTCTTTGACTTAAGACTGGATTAAGGTTTGACTAGCTCAAGACATCTCCTTAAGCACTAATAACTGAAAATTGAGGTTTGAGTTTGAACAAGGACAAATGGACTTTTAATGCCCCATTTGACTTTCATGGATCATTTTGGACTCTCAAGATTGCTCATGTTAAGTTTAAGGTCTTGGATCGCATTTTTGCTCAGTCAATTGATCAGATCAACCGTATTGGTGAAAAAGTCAACTATAGCACCAAAAATCAAACTTTTACTTTTTGGTCAACATTAAAATTCAAATATGATAATTCATCAAGACATTCAAGAATATCAAGCTTTATCATCAAGGAGCCTAGAAAGTCAAAAGTCAACTTGAAAAGTCAAGATTTCCAAGACTTAGAAATTTTCTAAGTATTTTTATACATGATAATTTCATCACTTCATGCCATTCTTTCACCAAGATGCAAGACGGTTCAAGGGAAACTTTCAGGATGAAAGTTGTAGATATCCATGATATCTACAACATTTCTTTACACAACTTCTCCTAAATATGCTTGGATCTCAAGTTATAAATTCATGAAGTCATGACATTTTCATTTAACACTTAGAGAAAAATTTCAACAGATTTTGTGCAGGATTTTATCCCAACTTCTTGGCATTGTTTCACATAGTTCCAAGATGATTTTGTCAAAATGGCCAACATAAAAGTTATATAGGGTGTTTCAAGCTTTCCAAAACATCCAAGAGCATGAATTTATCATATTTGAGCTAGAAGATACAAGGATCTGAAGTTGGACATTCATTATTGATTTACAAGGCAGATTTGTGATGAACAAGGAACAAAAATCTTAACCATCCTGCATAATCTTCACTTTGCAGGCCTCTTGACTTGCAAATCCATCCATAATCAGATGTTTACACAATTGATTGAACCATTATGCAAGTGGTTCAAGTATTGTCCATTGCATCTTTCCATTTTTGGCACAAAGGCACCATTGCCATTCTTGCAAAATTCACTTTAATCATAAAGTCAATTTCTTGAGCCTCTAACATATTGTTCTAATTACGCTCAACTTTTACAAGTCAGAACAAACATGTTTAAACTGATCAACCACTTTACATAACTTGGTACAAGCATTTAAAACATGTCCTTCATGTTTGCTTCAAAAACAAGCAAGATAACCATAACACGTGATTCAAAAATCTGAGTGGTTTTGAAGCCTAAAACCTTCTCTATAAATAGGGAGGCCAATTGCAAGAAATAGAGAGAGTTAGAAAAAAGGAGAGAGAAGAAGGAAAAGAGAGAAAGAAAACAATAAGTTTTGTTGACAAACTCTCAAAAATCTCATAACTAAAAGAAGGTCATAATAGTCCACAAAGCAACACCTCCAGCTCAAAACATAAATTCTAGTTGCAAGGTAAGTCTCATTAACTTTAAACTCTTCATTTCAATCATCATTATTTGTTTCATTTTTGTGGCTAAAATGCAGTGACCTTTGAAGAAAAGGTTTGTAAAAACAATCATGAACAGGCAGGTGTAAGGCAGCTTTTTTCAAAATCATGCAGCGTGCAATCGATTGCACAACCATACAAATCGATTGCATGGGGTTCCAGTAGCCAAATTTCCAAATTTTTTGAGTGTGTAATAGATTTCATAACCATGCAAATCGATTGCAAGGGGTTCCAGTAGCCAAATTTCCAAATTTTTGACTGTGCAATCGATTGCACAAACATGCAAATCGATTGCACTGGAAGTCAGTAGCCAATGTTTTGAAAAACTGAAGCGTGCAATCGATTGCACTAACATGCAAATCGATTACACTAAAATAAAAATTAATTTTTTGATTTGAAAGAACTTGAATAAAGGGTTGAATAATATAAAATGTTTCCTTTTGATCATTGAGAATCTATATCTTAAGTTCAAGGTACATAGTATCATTATACCTTGAAATTTGCTAAGGACTTGAACCAAAGACTTCATCCAAAGAGGCTTTTAGATTGATCAATAATGTTTTCTTTCTTTATCAATCATGATTTTTCTTCATCAATACAAGAGTGCATTCGAGAAGCTTAAGTTCACGGCATGTGTTGACACATGATGATCCAAAGTGTTTTCTTTTCCTTTCATTATTTTTATGTGCTTCATATATTTTCTTCATGGCTATTCAATATGGTTGTAATAGATAATTAGGAATTTAATTTCTTGCAATCCCCTTTTGAAAATTGTATACCCCATCCCCAAATGATTGTATAGCGTAGGATATTTACTTTCTGCAAATTTATCTCTCAAATATAACATGTTAATAATTAGGGTTTGTATGGCAAGATAAAACCAATCAAATAGAAAACCCTAATTCAAGACAAAATCAAGCATGAAAATGACACACTTGCACACAAACACCCCTAGGGTTACTCCACTTGGTTTCCTTGAACAAAATGGCCATATTACGTATGTAAAGTATCTTAGCAAAACAAACAAAAAAACAAGATCATAGTCCCTCGATGACGCTATTCAAAGTTGCCTTACAAAAATGATCTTAGTCCCTCAAAATGCTAAGATACTTTGCAAAATTGCTAATCATGATTATACGATGACCCACGCCCGTCCCGTTTACATCCAAAGATATGGTTGCTTACCAAATCAATGGTAAGACAACAATATCAAAGGGAAAGAAAATGAACAAGAAAGACATTTGAGTAGGTAGATTACTTCTAGTTACTTGCTCCATTTCAATAACAAATATCCTTGCTAAAGTATCCAGTTCAAGGAAAAATTATCACTATTCACAGAGAGGAAGAATACATGATTATCCATCTCAATTCCTTCAGGTATGTGGAATTGGATGGAGAGTTCATTGAAACTCCTTTTCAACACTTTGAAGAGGTCCCCCAAGAGGTAGCAGTGACCAAGACTGTGTCCCAGATTCCCAAGATTACAAGACCTCCACTCCGGATGTCATCTCTGAAGGATGCCAAAGCAGTAGTAGAGGAAGGTGGATGCACCATCTGGGGGAAACTTCCGGATATCCCGTATAAGTCTGAAAAGTTTGGATTAGGTTTCACTTCAAGTTCTCAAAAGGCTGTACGCCGTGCCCGTGCTGGAGGGCCACCCTTATAGATTAGCAACCGAGAGGTCAACGCGGTAGAAGATGGTGAACAGGATTTCAACTTGGAGGATTGGATCTTTCCAACTGTCAATGAAGGACTCCGCAATTGGGAGACCAGAGAGTTTGTCCTAATAACTTTCATCCCTCGGTAATTTATCTTTACATTTTGTTGGACTTGTAATATTCAAAAACAATTCGCACTCTTAAAACCTTGTGTCTTGCCCGAGGCACAATGGTCCATTTGTAAGGGTTATTATTTCATCTTCATATGACATCAATGAATCATGGACGTTTTTCGCATACAAACTTTTGTGCTTATTTTTTCTTCTTCTTCTTTTACATTTTATTTTCTTTTAAAGATAGTTATACCCTTATACACATCCACACTCATAATGCAGGTATACATCCATTCTGGTTCCCATGGGTAACAATACTGCTATGACCTTTTGTGCCACTGAGAATCTAATCTACCAAGCCGAAGACGAAGGTGAGGAAGATTATGAAGTACCAGGGTGTGATACGGTGGCAGAACCGACTGTTTTTACTGGTTTGCGTTTTGCATTTTATGTTCGCAAAATGTCGCGGTAAGCAAGAGTCGCCACCGAATTTTATTTCATCCAACAAAGGAAAAGGAAAAAGAACAGAAAAAACCTTTTTCGAGATGTTTCTGAGTACGGGGGGTAGATTATAGAAAGGGAAGGTGTTAGCACCCTTTCCATCCATGGTTTTCCATGGGCTCTTAGATGCTTTCTCATTTTTAAATTGCTTTTGTGTGTGTTTTGAAAAGTTTTATTTTACTTCGTTTTAACCCTTGTTTCTGTCCTCAAGAATGTTACGAAGTTGTTTTTGAAAAGCTTTGTTTGAAAAGTGTAAGTGTGAAAAAAGTTTGTTGTTTTGAGAAAGTACCTAACAGTTATCTACCTACTCAAAAAATGATCGTTTCTATTCTTGTTTCCTTTAGACAATGTTATCCTACTATTGTGAATTAGGTAGCACCGTCGTTGGAATTTGTAAGGGTCAATTCGAAAGGGACGTAATGGTCATTGAAGGCAACAAGTAAGGATACCTTAGCATTTCGAAGGGACTGTCATCATATATTCGTAGGCAACATCGAGGGACAAGATCATATACCGTAGGCAACTTCGAGGGACATCGAGGAACCATGATCTTTATGATGATTTTAACCGATGGTCTTTTCTAAGGGTATCCCTATGTTTGAGGGACATGACCATTGTTTTCCGAGGCAACCAAGTGAGGCATACCCTAAGAGTGATCATGTGCATGTGTTTAATTTCAGTTATTTAATCTTTGCACAATTAAGGTGATCTACTGTTTGAATTTTCAATTAGTCTTTCCATATAATCCTATTAACATACATCTAAGCAGTTTATAGTTTGCAAAAATAAAATGCAGAAAGTTTAAATTCCTAGCTATTACAAGGCTTTTGCAGATACATAATTATTTTGGGCTGAAAATAAAAAGGCCGAATTTAAACCTAGGCTATTACAGAGCTTTGGAGCAGTTACATAATAATGAAGAGTGCGGAAAAGAAATCCTAAAACTATTACATTCCGGAAGCAATTACATAATTAGAAAAAAATACGAGAAAAGATAAATCTACGCTATTACATTGATAATGCGACCTATACAATTTTTCTAGAAATTAAAATGTAAAAGAATAAGTAAAAAGAAAATAAGGAAGAATTAAAACCTAAAATTCTAAGTTAATGTTTTTGGTGTTTTTTTTGTAGAAAATAATTTTAAGTTAATTAAAAAATCTAATTCTAACTAATTTTAATTAAAAAAGTTAATTAACTTAATTTATTAATAAAGGAAAAAAGGCCAAAAATTCAGTTACTAACTAAAACAAAAACCTAATCCTAATTTGTTAAAAAAAGGTTAATTAAAGGGTTAATTACAAGGAAAACCTACAACCTAATTGTTTAATTTTAAAAAAAATGTTTAAAAAAAACCTTATGTTTAATGATTAACCAAAAAAGGATTAAGTTTGTCAAAAAATAGATAGAGAAAAAAACATCAATGAAAAATAGGGTTGGAAAATACAAATAATGCAAATGTCAGGGGTGGGTGTTGACTCAAAAATTAATTAAAAACCTAAATTTAAAAAAAAAACTAAAATTAATTATTCGAGTTTATTATGAAAAATCAAAGGTTTCTGAAAAATTTTAAGTTTTATGAAAAAGATTTTAAACAGAAAGAATAAAAATAGGTAAAAGATAAATAGAAAGGAAGAAAACCAAAACTAATAGGGGTGGTTGTTGAACCCACACCCTTAGCCTCCTCAGTATGCCAGCCTTGCCATGAGTCATGCATTGGTGGTTCTTCTGTTTTGGCCATCAGCGTTTTGTAATAATCCTGCATGGGATCCTGTCTAAATCTGCAGTGTTGAATCTCATAGCCACATTAAACAAATTAGTATATATCACAAAATACAAATAAAATAAATATATAAAAAAAGATTAATGTTAAAACCGATATGGCATGTATGAATGATTATACCCTTTTGATCATGGAGATTAAATCAGCCTTACCCTTACTCGAGAAGTAGTGATATGAATGCTTCTATGTCCTTTTGATCATGGAGATCAAACCAGCCTTACCCTTACTGGAGGAGTAGTGATATGAATGCTTCTATGCCCTTTTGATCATGGAGATCAAACCAGCCTTACCCTTACTGGAGAAGTAGTGAGATGTGGGTTTGTAACAAGGATGACTTGTTTGTAGTGAGATGTGGGTTTGTAACAAGGATGACTTGTTTGTAGTGAGATGAGGGTTTGTAATAAGGATTTCAAGGTTTTAGGGTTCTTGAAAGAATTTGATATTTTGACAGTGTTGTACCCCAAAATTTGCCCTCCCATATTCCTCAAGATTTGTCAAGAATAATCTTCAAATTGCTCAAGATTGCTCAAGGGTTGGACAATCAAATCACCTCCTAAGGCAGTCAAATGAAATTAGGGTTTTGGTTCTTTCAAGGAATTTGGGGTTCTCAATGGTTCAATCAAGTCTCATAGGCCTATATACATTCTCAAGCATCTACATGCCAAGCTTTAAGACTCACAATGCCAGTTTGCACAGTCAAAAGCTCCATTTGATCTACAGTCAACTGCAAGGGCAAAATGGTCATTTTGCAGTCAAAAGTCAGAATTCTTGGTCAACATCTCATTTTGAGTTCAAAATCATCATTTGATCAAGTCTTGATCATGATCCCAAAAGAATAGCTCAAAAATCATCAAGATGCAAAAGTTACTATATTTGGACAGCAGAAAAGTCAACAAAAGTACACTTTGAGTCAAAGACCATAACTTGAGATTGGTAAATCCAAATGACATGGGACCAAAAGCATTGGTTAGAGGACTTCAAGGGCTTTCCAAAATGTCCAAGAACATGGTCATATGATCAAAATTGAGCAAGTTAGGCATTGGAGAAGTTGGGCAATTTTCATGAATTTGCAAAAGTCAACTTTGCTCAAAACACCTTCTTTTTGCTAATGGGCCTCAAATCTCTCTTTGAAACTTCACCCATGACCTATGCACGACCCACCAAGTTAAATTGGATTTATTTTCTTAAATTTATTTATTAAATGGATTTTTAATACATATTAATTCATTTAATTAATTTAATTAATTTAAATTATAAGAAAATAAAAGATTTGATTCTTAAACATTTTTGTGAACCAAATATGATCCAAATATGCTTACCAATTCGTGCACAAGCTAAAAGATACAAAAAAAATCCAATTTTGGCAACTTGTTCAATCATGAAAAATCAAGAATATTTGATTTATCAATCAAGGATTCAATCTTCAATGCACATGGGTATGGGTCCAAATTTTGACCTAAACTAATTCCCTTATATGCAAGCAAGCCAACCATAACCTAGAACGCGACTGAAAGACTGCAGAACGGTCATATCAATTTCAAGAAAATTCAAGAAAACTCAAAACTTGTTCTTGCAATCTAAGCCAATTCAAGGTGCTTTGTCCATCCAAACACATTGCAGGAGGTACCAGGAGTGATTTGCAATCAAATTCAGGCACCAAACTCAAGGAATCACGAAATACAGTTTCACTGTTTGCACTTATAATTCAGAATCGTATCTCTTAATTCATATGCATTTGACATGTTTTTGTGATTGATTTGCATTGCTAGAGATCATACAAGGCTAATGGAATGATTGAATTGAACCATAGTACCCTGAATCGAGAGATGCCATGATTGAATTTCTAGGGTTTTCAAGCTTTCAAATAGGGCTTTCCAAACCAGGAAAAATTGGAACCAATGGGATACATGGTTGAAATCGTGAGACCAAGACGATTCCAACACATACCTCGCGAAATATTTATGTTTGCTCTGTGTCTATTTGCTATTTTTCGTGCAGGGAGGTAGTGGAGGTTAAAAACCCCCGCTATCTGATTTTATTTACAGAGAACCAAGGTTGAAGATGATGATGTGTTGACATCTGGTTGGTCTATTTGAAAAAACGTGCGTTATTTTTTATTTACAGCATATTGATTTGTTTTCACATATAATAATTGCCTTTTATTCCTATAACAATTGAAACAGCTTGGTTGGGTGGTAAACGTGTTGGCCTGTGAGCATTGGGACCTGGGTTCGAATCCCAGGTCCCCCCTAAAACCTTGTTATTTTTCTGCCATAGGTATTCATGTGCAATTTTCAAAAGGGAGTCCACCATACGCCTCAAACCTCAATACGCCAGATGGCTCTAGACCTAGATCCAGTGGTCATGGATGAAGGACCACCATACTCCCTGGTCAACACACGCGTGGGTAATCTGAAAAGTCAACAGGGCTGGAATGTTAATGGGCTTCAGAATTGCTTTTGTCACTCCCAAATCAGGCCCAGCACCCCCTGGGTTTATTTCTTCTTCTCTTTTATATTTTATTTAATTTGTTTTTATTAATTCTTAATTAACTACTAACAAAAATAATTAACATTTTCTTAATAAAATTCAGAAAACAAAGAAAAAATATAATATTTTTATTTATTAAATTTAATTTCATTATTTTATCTTGTAAATAAATATTGACATAATTTGTTTAGTTCTAATTAGGCATAACATTAAATATTTTCACAATAAATTAAAATTGATGTAGAATTAGGTTTTTAATCCTTTTATTTTTTATTTTTTATTTTCCTTAAATATTCTTAAAAAACCCAAAAAAAATATATTTTTTCATTTAATTAATTAATTAACTTAATTTAATTTTCATTTAATTTAAATAACAAAAAGTCTTTTTCTTTCCTAAAAAAGGGGCAAAACCCTAAAAACTCTCCGACTCAATTTTTCTCGCGCGTATGATTTTTGATTGATTCATATTTTTTGATCCAATAATGTATTTGCTCCGAGGATGTAATAGTTTTAATTAGGACTTTTTATCGCTTTATTTTACTTTCCGTAATTTACTTTTTCAAGGGTTTGTTTTTGGCGATGTAAATACCCGACGCCTTGTAATAGCTTAGTTTTATTTTCCGCAACCATTAACTGCTAGACATATGAATAATAGGCTATGCATGACCAGATCTATCTTAATTTAAAATCAACCGTAGCTCATCATAACATGTACAAAGATAACATAACTGAAACCTGACACACTCGCACATGCCACTCCTAGGGTACGCCTCACTTGGTTGCCTCGACGTGGTCATTGAGTATAGGAAGTTTTAGAGGTCGCCCTCCTGTCTAAAGATCAAAGTTGCCTCGAAACGGTTGCCTCGGATAAAACGATCTAAGACATTAGGGTTATCGCTAAGGCGTCCTACCATTGCTTTAGTGACCACATGTCCCTTAATCGAATTGACCCGAAAACTCCAACGACGGTGCTACCTACTCCTCAATAGTGGGATAGCACTGTCTAAAGGACATTTACACAGCTTAATTTCTTTTGAGTAGGTAGAGGTTCTTAGGTACTTGCTCTTTCAAAACAAAACAAATTTTTCGCACTTACACTTTTCAAACAAAAGTTTTCAACAACACTTCATACACTCTTGAGGACAGAAACAAGAGTTAAATCGAAGTTTTCAAACAAAACTTTTCAAACCCACGAACACAAGAAAATCAAAACTTTTTGAAAACATAGTGAGCAAGTACCTAAGAGCCTGTGGATAACCACAGATAGAAAGGGTGCTAACACCTTCCCTTTCTATAATTTACCTCCCGAACCCGAGAAACATCTCGAAAAGGAATTTTGCTGTGCTTTTGTCCTTTCCTTGTTGGATTAAATAAAAGACGGTGGCGACTCTTGCTTACCGCGACATTTTGCAAAAACAAACGCAAACGCGAACCAGCATTCCAAAACAATCAGTTCTATTCCCACCGATCACAGAACTGGCGACTCTGCTGGGGATTTTGATAAGTGAGGTGTACCTTAGGATTAGATCACTTGTGTTTTCAATTGTATGCTTTGCATGATTTATCTTTGTGGCCTTGTATCGGAGTTTTATAGATCCTAACTCGGATCTGGGGTACCCTTTTTTAGGTAAGTAGCAATAAACTGTGAGGGATATGTCCGGCATAGACCGACACGGATGAAGCAGTAGCTACGTTGGTGTGACACCTTGGTCTGTACCGATATCCCTTGTGTTGGAACGAGAAGAATATGGGTCTTTTGAGGAGTCATTAAGCACCAACTGACCTTAGAACGTTAAATTGACCAACTTGGCCATAGAACAGTAGCAGTATGCTACACTCATTGAGACTAAACTCTCGCGATGGTTCCGGCCGCAAGAAAAGGTTGCCAAACTGGAATTATGACCGATTGAGGGTAGTCAGTGATATTGAGATCCTCTAGAACCCGGTTACTATTTTTAGGACAGGTCTTAACCAACTGAAACTGAAAGAGGGTAGTACCTAAACTTCATGCCAGCCTGAAATCTAAGGGCTCTTTTGTGTGACTTGTGTGCCTTTACCATGTTTGCCTTTTGTGAATACTTGTGGTGTGCCTTTACCATGACATCATAACATCATAACATTGCATACATCCTGCATAAGGACTAACCCATTTCAAAGACAAGAAGGTTTCATCTTTGCTCTGTTTTGTAGGACATCATGATGCCCATGCGTAGGAATACTATCCGGCTCAACTTTGTTCAACCACCTACTTTGCTTAAAGAATTGGTTGACAGGATTCTAGACACTACTTCCTTCATCAGGAGGCATGGTTCTCTTCTCGGTTTAGTCACCTCAAAGTGGGACCAACAAATGATGAGTGTCCTAGTCCAGTGTTATGATCCGCTATACCATTGCTTCACCTTTCAAGACTTCCAGCTGGTCCCTACCCTGGAAGAATTCTCTAAGTTGCTTGGTATCTCTGTTTTGGAGCAGACTCCATTTACTGGTTGGGAAAAGACTCTCAGGCCTGAAGAGATTGCTGCAGCCCTTCACTTGACCAAAGAAGAAGTAATGGCTAACTGGGAGACTAGAAGTGGAGTTAAGGGTTTTTTGGCTAAGTTTCTGGTTGGCAAAGCTAATTGTTTCTAGAATGACTTAGACTTCAAGGCGTACGAAGACATTCTGGCTCTCTTAATCTATGGTCTGGTATTGTTTCCAAATCCTGACACCTTTATTGATGTTAATGCCATTCGGATCTTCATCTCTCGGAACCCTGTACCCACTCTCTTGGGTGATATCCTTCATCAGCTCTATGCTCGTACTGCCCGAAAGCGGGGAACTTTGATGTGCTGTGCTCCTTTATTGTCGAGGTGGTTTATTTCTCACCTCCCTAAATCTGTACTGAAGAACAAAGAAGGAAGGGGCTGGGCTCATAGGATAATGTCTCTTACTAATAATGACGTTATTTGGACTCTCAGAGGCTTAGATGAGGTGGCCGTCATTGATCGTTGTGGAGAGTATCCTAATGTTCCCTTGATCGAAACCCGTGGAGGAATCTTTTATAACCCATGTTTAGCTCTCCGTCAGTTTGGAAGAGCCAGAAGAGAAGGGCCTCATGAGATGTTGATACCTCATATCGTCTTTGATTTTCAAGTAGATAGCGACGAGCTGCGTCGTAGATTCATCATGGCTTGGGATAGAGTTCACAAATCTGACCCACATGAGTTGGGACCAAATACTTCTCTGCCAATGGAGTCATATTTCAGATGGGTCCGCATCCATGCCCAGAAGTTAGGTATGCCATATGAAGCTGTCAGGCCTATTACTCTTGAAGTTGCTAATAAAGACGGGGCTCCTCAAACTATTCTCCATCCTCATACACCCACTGATGTTGGCACGCTAAAGAGGTCTTGGGCGTAACTGCAGGAAGAACGGGATTCTTATCGGGAAAGGTTCAACGAACAAGAACAGAAGATCCAGAAGCTGACTAAGCAATTGGAGAACGAGCAGATCCTAAATGATTATATCCACACTGAGAAGAAAAGGCCATGGGAGCATTGATGGACCTTTGATGATTTCTTTTACGGTTTTATTTACTTTTCTGTATTTCCATTCTTGTGACGCCTAAGGGCAATTTGTTGAACAATTTAAATTCCGAAGTTAAATCTAATAAAGTGTGTTTCCTTTCTTGTCTACAAATTTGAATCCTGATTGTCTTTGAAAACATAAATCATACGCATTTTATCTCATCATATGCATAACAGGTACCCTTTTACAAGTCACTTATCTTCTTCGTTGTTTATTTCAGCAATCATCATGTCTACTGAACCTTCCACTGAGCAAGCTATCAAGGCCCTCCAGGCCCAGAATGCCCAGTTCCAAGAGTTGGTTATGAGCCTAGCCAAGGGTCAACAGGATTTGAAGACCCTGATTCTGAAAGAGAGGAAGAAGAAGAAGAAGAAGAAGAGGATTGTCTTGTTCAACACTGGACGCAGGTTTGGAAATGGACTGCAGAATGAGGTTTATCTGACCACCTCATCTGTAGGGAAAGACAGCCCACAAGAGAGAAGGGTTCCTAGCCCCGTAGTCTCCGACAACGAGATGGATTATGATGAAGAACAATATCCTCCTGCTGAGGATAGGTACAAACAGTTGGAGGACCGCTTGAGCGCTATGGAGATACAGAACGTGCCCGGGCTGGACTTCGGATACCTAGGTTTATCCTCTGGGGTGGTGATTCCTCATAAGTTTAAGGTGCCTGCCTTTTCCAAGTATGACAGAGCTTCCTGTCCAAAGTTGTACCTCCGGTCATATGTAAGGAAGATCCAGCCTTACACAGCTGATAAGAATTTGTGGATCCATTTCTTCCAGGACAGTCTTTTAGGGACTCAGCTGGAGTGGTTCTATCAGCTGGATGGAGCCAGTATCCATAACTGGGAAGATTTGGCTACTGCATTCTATAAGCAGTATCAATATAATTCCGACCTCGCTCCTACGCGTACCTAACTCCAGGGTATGTCAATAGGGACGGGTGAAGGATTTAAGGAGTATGCTCAAAAATGGAGAGACCTTGCCGGAAGGGTGCAACCACCTTTAACTGATCGTGAGCTTGTTGATATGTTTTTGGGGACCCTGTCTGGTCCATTCTTTAACCATTTGATTGGAAACTCTTCAGCCGGGTTTACAGATCTTATCTTGACTAGTGAGAGGATTGAAGCTAGTATCAAGGCTGGGAAGATACTGAAGGGTGCCTCATCGAGCACCGAGAAGAGGCCGTTCAAGAAAGAATCCAGTGCTGTCTACGGTTCAAGGAGACAAAATAGATCTGAGCACCACCAAGCTGTCAACACGGTGGTTATTTCAAAACCTGCTGGTGCTCCTCAGCATCACAACCAACAAAGGGGTGAGATACCTCAAAGGCAGTTCACTCGTCTCAGCATGACCTTGTCCCAGATATTACCGCAGTTACTGATAACCAATCTAGTGACTCTGAAAGAAGCTCTGAAGATTACAAACACAACATCCCCAAAGTACAATCCTAACGCCTGCTGCGCTTATCACTCTGACAGCCCAGGGCATAATACGGATGATTGTTGGGCTTTGAAGAATAAGGTTCAGGACCTAATCGATGCAAAGGAGATTGAATTTGAGGCGCCCGAGAAGCCTAATGTTGTGACTGCTCCCATGCCCAAACATGGGGTAAATGCTGTAGAGGAAGACTTGTTTGTAGCCTCTATGGATGATATTGTGACCCCGCTGACGACCGTCAAGAGGAACCTGCTGCTAGCCGGTTTATTTCCGGGATGTAGTGAAGGTTGCCATCTGTGTTCTGTTTCACCTACTGGTTGCCCATCTTTGAAGTCAGGTATCCAAAACCTAATGGATAATAAAGAAATCCTATTTGAGAAGATTGTTGTTCCTGCCACCCATACTGAAGAAGTTTCCATTATTACCATTTTCAACAATTCTCCCAAGGCTCCCTCGAGGAAGCCTGTTAGAATTAGGCATGTCCAGAAGATTGCACCCATAATCATCACTGTTCCGGAGCCTATTCCCTACACCTCTGACAAAGTTGTCCCTTGGCACTATGGGGAAGATGTTTATGTGCTTGGAGTTAAGCAAGAGTATGATACTAATACCGGCGTCAGCAACATTACCGGGCCTGCTAAAGTCACCCGCAGTGGTAGACTTTTCTCACCTGATATTGCGCCACCAACTGTCTGAAGACCTATTGTCATCACACCTGCAAGTGTGCCTAATGCCATTCCTGATCAAGTTCTTATTCCTACCCCCGTCGCCGAGTCATCTGACGCTCGGGGCAAAGGGATCGCCACTGATATGCCTGCCCAGACGGAGGCGCCAAAGACAATCAATGTTGAAGCTTCCAAACAAGAGATGGAAGAGATTATGGAGATCATTAAGAAGAGTGATTATAATGTAGTTGAGCAGCTGGGGCAAACCCCATCCAAGATTTCTATGTTATCACTGTTGTTGTGTTCAGAGGCCCATGCCAAGGCCCTGATTACCTTCCTGAAGATGGCCCACGTGCCACAAGAGACATCAGCTGATCAGTTTATCGATTGTGTGGCCAACTTAACTGCGGATAATGGTTTGGGTTTCTCCGATGCTGATCTGACTGCTAAAGGGAAGAACCATAACGATGCCCTGCATGTCTCCATTGAATGCAGAGGCACTACTCTTGCACATGTGTTGGTTGACACTGGTTCCTCATTGAACATTCTGCCCAAGAAAGCTCTAGACAGGTTGGATTGCGAAGGTTTAGAGTTAAAGCCAAGTAACATTGTTGTCCGGGCCTTTGATGGGTCTAAAAGGATGGTGCATGGTGAGGTTGACATTCCAATCAAGGTTGGTTCCCAGGTCTTCGATTATACATTCTACGTGATGGACATTCGGCCATCCTATTCTTGTTTGTTGGGTCGTCCATGGATCCACAAAGCTGGAGCTGTGACCTCCACACTCTATCAGAAGCTGAAGTACCCGGTCAAAGGGAAGATTGTGACAGTACAGGGGGAGGAAGAGTACATGGTTAGCCACCTCAACTCGTTCCGGTACATAGAGATGGATGAGGAGTTCATTGAGACCCCATTTCAACACCTTGAAGAGGTTCCTCAGACACTGGCATCAGCTGAGACTGTGGTTGAAGATTCTCCTTTGAAGATGGCTTCCTTAAAGGATGCTCGAGCTGTTATTGAGAAGGGTGAGTATGCAAACTGGGGACGGCTTCCTGATTTCACTCAGAAGACTAACAAGTTTGGTTTGGGTTTCACTGCAGAAGCTCATAGGGCCGTTCGTAGTGCAAGGATTGGAAGACCTCCTGTGTTCATCAGCAACTCGGGAGTAAATGCCATTGAAGATGACGTGGAGGAATCTGAATTCGACAGCTGGATCTACCCTACGACCAACGGTAGACCAAACAAATGGACAGCAAAGGACTTCGTCCCTATCACTTTTGTTACTCAGTAATGAACTCTTTTGTTTTGAATTTGTAACAGATAATATTGTGAAACTTTATGGCCCGGTGTCTTACCCGGGGCACCGTGGCTTCATTTGTGAGGGCTTTTGTGTGCCTTTTTCATATATCATTAATAAAAGCATTGGACGTTTTTTGGATTTCAAATCTTGCGCTCCTTGTCTTTCTTTATTATATATTGCAAAACAGCTATTTACACACACTCACATATACAGGTCTCAATCCACTCTGGATCTCACTGGTAACAACTCTGCTACTGCCAGTTATGACTTTGAAAATCCGATCAACTTAGCCGAAGACGAAGGTGAAGATGATTGTGAAGTGCCTGGTGAGCTTGCAAGACTACTACTCCAGGAAGAGAGGGCCATTCAGCCACATGAAGAGCCAGTGGAAATATTAAATCTGGGTACCGAGACAGACAAAAAGGAAGTCAAGATTGGTGCAAATCTGGAGCTTAGTGTGAAACAACGGTTGATTCAGATGCTGCATGACTACGTGGAAATCTTTTCCTGGTCTTACGAAGATATGCCTGGGTTGGATACTGACATTGTGGTTCATCGCCTGCCTACCAAGGAAGAATGCCCTCCCGTAAAATAGAAGGTCCGCCGTATGCGTCCAGAGATGTCTGAGAAAATCAAAGCCGAAGTTATGAAACAGTTTGATGCCGGTTTTCTAGCAGTGACTTCTTACCCTCAGTGGGTTGCCAATGTGGTTCTGGTACTGAAGAAAGATGGTAAAGTCTGAACAGGGATTTGAACAGGGCGAGCCCTAAGGATGACTTCCCTCTGCCTTACATCGACGTTCTGGTTGACAACACTTCTTAACATAAGGTATTCTCCTTCATGGACGGTTTCTCCGGTTATAATCAGATAAAAATGGCTCCTGAAGACATGGAGAAGACCACTTTTGTTACTCAGTGGGGTACCTTTTGCTACAAGGTCATGCCTTTTGGGTTGAAAAATGCTGGGGCAACATATCAGCGTGCCATGGTTGCTTTGTTTCATGACATGATCCATCTTGAGATTGAAGTATACGTCCACGATATGATTGCGAGATCCCAAACTGAGGAGGAACACCTTGACCATCTACAGAAGTTGTTTGACCGTTTGAAGTCGTATAAATTGAGGCTGAACCCGAACAAATGCACCTTTGGGGTGAGATCTAGAAAATTGCTAGGCTTCGTCATGAGCGACAAAGGTATTCAAGTGGACCCTGCCAAGGTGAAGGCCATACAAGAGATTCCAGCTCCCAAGAAAGAGAAATAAGTCAGAGGCTTTCTAGGACGTCTGAACTACATTGCCCGATTCATCTCACATCTAACTGCTACTTGTGAGCCAATCTTCAAGCTACTGAAGAAAGATTAAGTGGTACGTTGGAACGATGAATGCCAGGCCGCTTTCAAAAGAATCAAAGAGTATCTCCAGGAGCCACCTATTCTTATGCCACCAGTTGAAGGGAGACCGTTGATTTTATACTTGACAATACTTGACAACTCAATGGGGTGTGTGCTGGGTCAACATGACGAGTCTGGCCGAAAAGAGCATGCTATTTATTACCTTAGCAAAAAGTTTACCGACTGTGAGACCCGATACTCACTGCTCGAGAAAACTTTATGCGCTTTGGCATGGGCTGCTCGTCGGCTGAGACAGTATATGTTGACTCACACTACTCTGTTGATTTCAAAAATGGATCCAATCAAGTATATCTTCGAAAAGTCTGCCTTGTCCGGGAGAATAGAAAGATGGCAGATGATCTTGACCGAGTATGACATCCAGTACACAACTCAAAAAGCAATCAAGGGAAGTGTATTGGCAGACCACTTGGCACATCAGGCAATGGAGGATTACCAGTCTATGAACTTTGAATTTCCAGACGAGAATATCATGGTAGTGACTGATTGCGAGATACCTGGACCGGATGAAGGACCTGAGGAAGGATCCTGATGGTCTATGCACTTTGGCGGAGCCTCAAACGCTTTGGGTAACGGTATTGGCGCTGTGATCATATCTCCTAAGGGCTCTCATACTCCGCTCACCGCCCGACTGTGTTTCAACTGCACCAACAACATGGCGGAGTATGAAGCATGCATCATGGGTCTTCAAGCTGCAATTGACCTAAGGATTAAGTTTCTGAGTGTCTTCGGAGATTCCGCTCTCGTGATCAGTCAGATCAAAGGCGAGTGGGATACGAAACACCCAAATCTTATTCCTTACAAGGAGTATGTGTTGACGTTGCTTCCCCATTTCGAGGAGATAACCTTTGAACATTTCCCAAGAGAGGAGAATCAGTTGGCGGACGCGTTAGCTACGATGTCTTCTATGTTCAAAGTCAAATGGGACAACGAGGCTCCCCGGATCATTATTTAGAAATTGGATGAACCTGCATATTGTTATGATCTTGAGACCGAAGAGGTAATAGAAAAGCCTTGGTATCATCAAGTAAAGAGGTACCTTGAAGCTCAAGAATACCCCGAGGGTGCATCCGTTAATGACAAGAAGTTTCTGAGAAGGTTCGTGGCAAAGTTCTTCATCAGCAATGACATTCTTTACAAATGTAACCATGATTCAACCTTACCGCGTTGTGTGGATAAGATTGAAGCAGAAAGGATCATGGCAGAGCTGCATGAAGGTACCTTCGGAACTCATTCCAGTGGACATACCATGGCAAAGAAAATCCTTCAGGCAGGATATTACTGGTCCACGATGGAAGCCGACTGCTATCAGCATTCTCGGACATGTCATAAGTTCCAGGTCTACGCTGATAAGGTGCACATTCCTCCGGTTCCTTTGAACGTCTTGACAACACCTTGGCCTTTTGCAATGTGGGGCATTGATATGATCGGCGAGATCAGACCTACAGCATCCAACGGGCATCGCTTCATCCTGGTAGCAATTGATTACTTTACGAAGTGGGTTGAAGCAGCTTCCTTTGCCACTGTAACCAAGAATGTCGTGGCGCGGTTCATTCGGCACAACCTGATCTGTCGATACGGTGTACCAGAGAGGATCATTACGGATAATGGTACCAATCTTAATAACAAGATAATCACTAAGCTCTGCGAGCAATTCAAGATACAGCACCACAACTCTTCTCCCTACCGGCCGAAGATGAATGGGGCTGTAGAAGCAGCCAATAAGAATATTAAGAAGATTGTGCAGAAGATGACAGTGACCTACAAAGACTGGCACGAGATGTTACCATTTTCTCTTCATGGGTACCGTACCTCAGCACAGACGTCAACAGGGGCAACACCCTATTCCTTGGTATACGGCATGGAGGCAGTCCTGCCCATTGAAGTTCAGATACCCTCTCTCCGGATCATGAAGGATGCGGGTTTAAGTGAAGACGACTGGATCCAGACCCGGCTTGATCAACTAAACATAATCGACGAAAAGAGACTCGCTGCTATTTGTCATGGTCAGACGTACCAAAAACGGATGATCAAGGCATTTAACAAGAAAGTCAGACGACAAGAGTATCAAGTCGGGGTCCTGGTAATCAAGCGCATCATTCTACCTCAAGGTGATCCCAGGGGAAAATGAACCCCTACGTACGAAGGGCCATTTATGGTTAAAAACATATTCTCAGGAGGAGCGATGATTCTAACCACCATGGATGGTGACGACCTTCCTCACCCCGTCAATGTAGACATAGTAAAAAGATACTACGCATGATCAAAGACCCGCTAGGTTGACTGGCCTAGGCAAAAATAAGGGCTTCCCGGCGAACCAAAAGGGTTCGGGCAAAAATAAGGGATGAAAATTAAAAAAAAATCTGTACACCCGGCAAGTCGAAAACCTGAAAAGGCGGCTTGGGAAAAAATGGGTATCCCGATGGACTGAAAACCCGAAAGGGAGGTCCAGGCAAAAGTTAGGGATAAGCGTAACACTATGTCTCATTGGATCACCCTGCATCCAGACTTTGATATCAACTATCAGGCTCAGACGGCACCAATCAATCAGATTCATCTCCAACTAAGCAGCAAAGTGATGAGATGCTTGAAGATATAAAGGCAATAGCAGAGTTGGAACCCAGTGGGATTATTCACATAGCTGTTTTGTTTTCTTTTCACAAATTGTATAAATTCTATTTGTTCGGCGGTGTTCTCTTACTAGGACGTCAGCCTCTTGTACAAAAACCCCTATTTACAAGCAAACTTCAAAATCAATACAAGTTCATTTTTCAGACAAACTGCAAATTGTTTTTTCTTTTATCTGTTTTGTTTTACAAAGAACGTCCAATGTTCATTTTTTATATATGCATTTGACATTAATTGCTGCTCATAAATATTTGCATGCGAAACAAAGGACTAATTACGGGTGATATCAGAAGTAGGAGGCAATAAGAATTGTCTGAGAGGTCTAGTTGCTCTGTCCGCCAAGGTACCAAGGTAGGTTCGGCTGAAGAATATGACCAAGATACCTTCACTCCCCGCAGAGTAAGACAGTAATGGTAGCTCTCCCTACTGAGACTTGCAACCACGAATGAATCAACAATACTCTCCCCCAAGCAGAGTTAGTCTATCATCAGCCTTAAAAAGATCGGGTATCCCTAGAAGGTCTTAATATTCCCCAGCGGAGTATAAATATATTCCCCCAGCAAGCGTAAAGAGCATCCCCGAAAGTCTTAATATTCCTCGACAAAGTATAAGAATGTTCCCCGGCGGAATACAGGATACCCCCAGTGGAGCCATTTCCCAGCGCAGTCTAAAAAAGCTTCCCCGCTAGAGTTCAATCATCTTCCCCAGTAGATTCTGGAAGCTGGTCCCCTGCAAAATACAAATGCATCTCCTCAGCCAAATTCAGAGATTATCCCCACAAGAGTCTAACTGGGTTATCCTCAGCAAGTTGCAACTGAAAGATCATCCCCAGCGAAGTTCTTTCTATCCCCAGCAGAGTTCATCATCAAAATCCCCGACAGAGCTTATCAACGGAATCCCCAGCGGAGTTATCATTAAAATATCAACAAGGCATCTCTTCCCACAGAGTAATTCCCCGCAGAGTAATCTCCTCACCAGGTTTATTCCCCAACGGATTCATTTTCTCCTGCAGGTTTATTCTCACAATCATCTTCGTCCATCATCCCCAGCGGAAATGAAGAATTCAACATAATCTTCAACAGCAGCCCAGGATTTAACAAACTCCCGGGCATTTGTCAAGGATTTATTTTCCCAGACGAAAATACATTCATAAACATTTCACATTTCATACCTCCTATTTACATACATGATAAAGTGCATACGACACGATCTCATTTATTTTGAGAACATCATGCATTTCCTACATCATGACATTGCATACAGCTAACGTTTTGCCCTTTTCAGGAAAAGGTCAATCCAAAGATGGCTACCATCAACCTTTCTTAAGTTCCTGATGAATACCTGTAACAAGCCAGGAAAATTCTGTGGACGACGGATTGTAGATCAATACCTGTAACAAGCCAGGAAAGTTATCTACATAAAGAGATTGAAGATCAACACCTGTAACAAGCCAGGAAGACCATCTTTCTTTCTCAAGTCAGAGATTAATACCTGTAACCAGCCAGGACAACTATCTCACCGGCCAACCTTTTCAAAGTTCCAGATCAATACCTGTAACAAGCCAGGAAAACATCTGTGGACGACTGATTGTAGGTTAATACCTGAAACCAGCCAGGAAAACCATCTACACGAAGAGATTGAAAATTAATACCTGTAACAAGCCAGGAAAACTATTTTTCTTTCTCAGGTCAGAGATTAATGCCTGTAACCAGCCAGGACAACTAGCTCATCGGCCAACCTTTTCAAGTTCCAGATTAATACCTGTAACAGGCCAGCAAAATTCTGTGGACGATTGATTGTAGGTTAATACCTGAAACCAGACAGGACAACTATCTACTTGACCATCATGAAGCAACCCTACGCCGGTTCCTTCTCAGTCCGAGATGCAGTTTCACACGAGCTCATCGTCAAAGTGACCTTACACAGGTTCCTTCCTTCCAAGATGAATTTTACACGGACTCATCATCAGGCAACACTACACCGGTTCCTTCTCTCTTTCAGATGCAGTTTTACACGGAATCATCATCAGGCAACCCTACACAAGTTCCTTCTTTTAACTTACAAAATTACAATTCAACAATCGCTTTTGGATGGCATCTCTAAGCCCATCTCCCACAACTTTCTACCAACAATCTCCAAATGGCATCTGTAAGCCCATTCCCGACATCACATTGCTGATACTACACCATGCGAGTGCAAATTTCTGGGCACTTTAGTTTTCAATCATCTTCCACCTTCGGATCACGAAAGGCACGCAAGCCAATCTACATCCTCAGGTTTAAGAAGATTGAACAGGGGCAACTGTTGTACCCCAAAATTTTCCCTCCCATATTCCTCAAGATTTGTCAAGAATGATCTTCAAATTGCTCAAGATTGCTCAAGGGTTGGACAGTCAAATCACCTCCTAAGGCAGTCAACTGTAATTAGGGTTTTGGTTCTTTCAAGGAATTTGGGGTTCTCAATGGTTCAATAAAGTCTCATAGGCCTATATACATTCTCAAGCATCTACATGCCAAGCTTCAAGACTCACAATGCCAGTTTGCACAGTCAAAAGCTCCATTTGATCTACAGTCAATCAAGGATTCAATCTTCAATGCACATGGGTATGGGTCCAAATTTTGACCTAAACTAATTCCCTTATATGCAAGCAAGCCAACCATAACCTAGAACACGACTGAAAGACTGCAGAACGGCCATATCAATTTCAAGAAAATTCAAGAAAACTCAAAACTTGTTCTTGCAATCTAAGCCAATTCAAGGTGCTTTATCCATCCAAACACATTGCAAGAGGTACCAGGAGTGATTTGCAATCAAATTCAGGCACCAAAGCTCAAGGAATCACGAAATACAGTATCACTGTTTGCACTTATAATTCAGAATCGTATCTCTTAATTCATATGCATTTGACATGTTTTTGTGATTGATTTGCATTGCTAGAGATCATACAAGGCTAATGGAATGATTGAATTGAACCATAGTTCCCTGAATCGAGAGATGCCATGATTGAATTTCTAGGGTTTTCAAGCTTTCAAATAGGGCTTTCCAAACCAGGAAAAATTGGAACCAATGGGATACATGGTTGAAATCGTGAGACCAAGACGATTCCAACACATACCTCGCGAAATATTTATGTTTGCTCTGTGTCTATTCACTATTTTTCGTGCAGGGAGGTAGTGGAGGTTAAAAACCCCCGCTATCTGATTTTATTTACACAGAACCAAGGTTGAAGATTATGATGTGTTGACATCTGGTTGGTCTATTTGAAAAAACGCGCGTTATTTTTTATTTACAGCATATTGATTTGTTTTCACATATAATAATTGCCTTTTATTCCTATAACAATTGAAACAGCTTGGTTGGGTGGTAAACGTGTTGGCCTGTGAGCATTGGGACCTGGGTTCGAATCCCAGGTCCCCCCCAAAACCTTGTTATTTTTCTGCCATAGGTATTCATGTGCAATTTTCAAAAGGGAGTCCACCATACGCCTCAAACCTCAATACGCCAGATGGCTCTAGACCTAGATCCAGTGGTCATGGATGAAGGACCACCATACTCCCTGGTCAACACACGCGTGGGTAATCTGAAAAGTCAACAGGGCTAGAATGTTAATGGGCTTCAGAATTGCTTTTGTCACTCCCAAATCAGGCCCAGCACCCCCCTGGGTTTATTTCTTCTTCTCTTTTATATTTTATTTAATTTGTTTTTATTAATTCTTAATTAACTACTAACAAAAATAATTAACATTTTCTTAATAAAATTCAGAAAACAAAGAAAAAATATAATATTTTTATTTATTAAATTTAATTTAATTATTTTATCTTGTAAATAAATATTGACATAATTTGTTTAGTTCTAATTAGGCATAACATTAAATATTTTCACAATAAATTAAATTTGATGTAGAATTAGGTTTTTAATCCTTTTATTTTTTATTTTTTATTTTCCTTAAATATTCTTAAAAAACCCAAAAAAATATATTTTTTCATTTAATTAATTAATTAACTTAATTTAATTTTCATTTAATTTAAATAACAAAAAGTCTTTTTCTTTCCTAAAAAAGGGGCAAAACCCTAAAAACTCCCCGACTCAATTTTTCTCGCGCGTATGATTTTTGATTGATTCATATTTTTTGATCCAATAATGTATTTGCTCCGAGGATGTAATATTTTTAATTAGGACTTTTTATCGCTTTAGTTTACTTTTCGCAATTTACTTTTTCAAGGGTTTGTTTTTGGCGATGTAAATACCCGACGCCTTGTAATAGCTTAGTTTTATTTTCCGCAACCATTAACTGCTAGACGTATGAATAATAGGCTATGCATGACCAGATCTATCTTAATTTAAAATCAACCGTAGCTCACCATAACATGTACAAAGATAACATAACTGAAACCTGACACACTCGCACATGCCACTCCTAGGGTACGCCTCACTTGGTTGCCTCGACGTGGTCATTGAGTATAGGAAGTTTTAGAGGTCGCCCTCCTGTCTAAAGATCAAAGTTTCCTCGAAACGGTTGCCTCGGATAAAACGATCTAAGACATTAGGGTTACCGCTAAGGCGTCCTACCATTGCTTTAGTGACCACATGTCCCTTAATCGAATTGACCCGAAAACTCTAACGACGGTGCTACCTACTCCTCAATAGTGGGATAGCACTGTCTAAAGGACATTTACACAGCTTAATTTCTTTTGAGTAGGTAGAGGTTCTTAGGTACTTGCTCTTTCAAAACAAAACAAATTTTTCGCACTTACACTTTTCAAACAAAAGTTTTCAACAACACTTCATACACTCTTGAGGACAGAAACAAGAGTTAAATCGAAGTTTTCAAACAAAACTTTTCAAACCCACAAACACAAGAAAATCAAAACTTTTTGAAAACATAGTGAGCAAGTACCTAAGAGCCCGTGGATAACCACGGATAGAAAGGGTGCTAACACCTTCCCTTTCTATAATCTACCTCCGGAACTCAAGAAACATCTCGAAAAGGAATTTTGTTGTGCTTTTGTCCTTTCCTTGTTGGATTAAATAAAAGACGGTGGCGACTCTTGCTTACCGCGACATTTTGCGAAAACAAACGCAAACGCGAACCAGCATTCCAAAAAAGTCAGTTCTATTCCCACCGATCACAGACAGGGTTGTGGATAATGTTTTTTTCTCTTTTTCTTTTCCGTCCTTATTTGTGTGAAAAAAGTGAGATTATATAATGGAAATTAGAGAAAAAAAATGGGCTTTGAATGTGCAATTGGGCCTCCAATGTTCACTTGAATCCGTCACGTTCTAAGCAAAATTGTAGGGGCTTAAGTGAACTTTTTGAAGTTTAAATGTGAAAACAAAATGTATCTGACATCGAGAACTAACTCATGTTCTAAAATGGGCTCAATCGGATAAAAGGTGAATTAGTTATGAATTTTTGAAGTTTCAGCTCAGACAAACTTATTTTGGACTCCAGTGTCGATTCTGACACGTTCTTCAATAAAAAAATGTTATTGATCAGAGAATAATCCGGTCTTGACTTTTGAAACAAAGTTGTAGATCTCTGAGTCAGTGACCTTGTGTAAAATGAGTCCAATCCGATAAAAATTGACTGAGTTATGAATTTTCGAAGTTTCGACCCAGATAAAATAATATTCAACATTCAGGATTTTCGGCGCGTCACGCGTACTCTGAGCAAAGAACTAAGGACTTTTGGATACCGTTTGTTGTACCCCGAAGTTTTCCCTCCCATATTTCCCAAGACATTTCAAGAATAACTTCCAAGTTGCTCAAGATGGCTCAAGAGTTGGACAGTCAAATCAACTCCTAAGGCAGTCAATTCAAAATTAGGGTTTTGTGTTGCATCAAGGTACTTACATACAAATGGCCTTAAATTCTCCCCAATGTCCTAATATGTTCTCAAGTTCATCCATGTCAAATTTCAAGCCTTGCAGAGGAAGTTTGGTCAGTCAATTGCTCAAGAGACCCAAAAATCGATTGTGCTAGGGCAAAAGTCAACTGTGGCCTACATACAGTCAAACCTCAAGATTTTTTGTCAACATTCTCATTTTTAAGTATAATTCATCATTTGATCAAGGGTTGATCATTATTCATCAAGGATTTCTCAAGATTCATCAAGATTCAAAAGTTGCTAAATTAGGGTTTTGCAGGAAAAGTCAACTCAACTTTGACCAAGCATAACTTTCTCATACTTTATTAGAAATGACCCATACAAAGCTCATTTTGAATATGATGCAATTTCCTACAATCCATATTCACACCCCAAGATCAATAAATGCTCTCACAAAAAGTTACAAATTTGGACATTATAGGTCATTTTTGAAAGTCAACAAAAACACCTTTTTTGCCAAAGCTTATAACTTGAGCATGTAATATCAAAATTAGATGAGACCAAAAGGGTTGGTTAGAGGACATCTCAATGTTTCTAAAACGTCCAAGAACACCTCCAAAAATTCAAAATTGAGGAAGTTATGCATTGTTGAACTTGGGCATTTTTCCAAAATTGCCAAAAGTCAACTATCCTCAAAACTCCAATTTTTGACAAAAGGGCCCTCTTTTTTCCACGTTATTTAATCTTGTCACACCACACACGTGTCCTATCTTCAGTTTCATGTCCATTCATTAATTGTTCTATTTTATTTAATTTTTATTGAATTAATTCATTTTAAATCAATATTAATTCAAATAAAATCCAAAAATTGGTGGAATAAGATCTTTTTGATTATTACAGCTTTCAATTAACATGATACACCCAATCAAATTCGTACCATGCCATATTATGAACAAAATCTTGGATTTGGCATAATTTTGGAAGCTTTTCAAATGGAGATCAAATCATATCTTAAATCTTCAATGCACATGGATTCAAGCCCAAAGATTTAACCTAATGCAATCCCTTATACATGTACAAGCTAGAGGCATCAAAAACACGACATGAAAGTGACAGAAACGGCCAAACAAAAACTGAAAAAAAGCTTGAAAAAGTGTGAGATCAAAATCTTGGTTGGAGGCGAATTCAGTCCAAAAACTCAACATTATCTCCTTGCCTGAGGTCCACTGGAGCGATTGCAATCAAAATCAAGTCCTGAAACCACCTGAAAAGCGCTTTAAGTGTTCTTGAACATAGCTCTGAACATGAGATCGTGATTCCATATTTTGCCATTTTCTGAACAAATCGTTTGTGCATTCATGTTTACCGTTCAATTTCCAATCATTCTGCAATTTTCAATTGGATTTTCGTAGCCTGTAAAGCCCTACCCGAAACTAGGGTTTGGGTTTCTTGTTTTTAGGCGTTTTGATTTTAGGGAAAATTGGAACAAGCCATAGCCATGGATGGATTTAGGAGAACGAGGTGAGCAGGATAATGGTTTTGGTTTGCATTTTTGAGACCTAGAATTCATTATAGGATGATGCCACGGATTTTGCTACAGATTCAAATCCGCAGGAAATAAACCAGGGCCATTGGAGAAGATGAAGATGTGGCTTGTCTTCATTGGCCCATTCATGTTTTGGCGCGATTGTTCTTTTAATTCCAGCATAATTTATTGTTTTTATATATTATGTCCATTACCTATTCCACTAACAACTAAATACATTGGTTCAGCTGGCAAACACATTAGTTCCAAATCCCTTGGGACCTGGGTTCGAATCCCAAGTCCCCCAATACATTTGTGTAATTTTTATCCAGGTAATTGCATGTGGTTTCAGCAAGCGTAGCATACCATGGACCTCCAGATCCCAAGCGCCAGATGGCCTTCAGGCCAAATCTGATGGTCACAAGATGACGTCCACCATACTCTCCAGTCAACGCACACGCATGGAATTGCCAAAGTCAAAGCAGGCTTGAACATTTTGGGACACAAATTGCCAGTCATACATCCTGATTTGGGCTTAAACCCCCCCCCCCCCCCCAATGGGTTAATTTCTTTTCTTTTTATATTTCCCTTTATTTAATTGTTTTATTATTTTAATTAACCTAATAATTTATTTTTCCTCATAAAAATCAGAAAATACAAAAAAGATTATTTTTATTAATTTCATTATTTTCTTTTTGTAAGTAAATATTAATTAATTAACTTGGTTTTAAATAGGTTTAAACATTTAATATTTTTTGCAATAAATTAAAAATCAATTTAGAATATTAGGTTTTACTAACTTTTAATCATTTTATTTTATTTCCTTAAATATAAACAAATTAAAAAATATTTTCATTAATTAATTAATTTGATTATTAACTTAGATTTAATTTTTTAATTCAAAAATAAGCAAAAATCTTTTCTTTAATAATAAAAAGGGTCAAAACCCTAAAAAATGCATTGTTTTAATTGCTCACACGCGTACCATTATTTCCAATATTGTAATTGCTTCCGGTATGTAATAACTTTTAATTAGGACTTTATTTATTTATCGCTTTATTTTACTTTCCTCAATTTAAATTAAAGGGTTTGTTTTTGGCGATGTAAATACCTGACGCCTTGTAATAGCTTAGATTTAATTTTCGCAACTTTAAATTTCGCAACTATTAACTGTTAGGTGTTTGAATAATAGGGAATGCATGACAAGATCCAATGTATGTACTTAACATCAACATAGATAACCCATGACATGTACAAAGATAAATAACTGGAAAACAATACACTCGCACATGCGCACTCTTAGGGTACACCTCACTTGGTTGCCTCGAACGTGGTCATTGAGTATAGGAAGTTTTAGAGGTCGTCCTCTTGTCCAAAGATCGTAGTTGCCTCGGATAAAATGATCTAAGACATTAGGGTTACCGCTAAGGCATCCTAACATTGCTTTAGTGACCACACGTCCCTTAATCGAATTGACCCGAAAACTCCAACGACGATGCTACCTACTCCTTAATAGTGGGATAACATTGTCTAAAGGACATTTGCACAGTTTAATTCCCTTTTCGAGTAGGTAGATGGTTCTTAAGTACTTGCTCCTTTTAAAACAAAACAAAACTTTTCGCACTTACACTCCTTTCAAAACAAAACTTCTTTCAAACCCACAAACACAAAGAAAAGCAAATTTTGAAAACACAATGAGCAAGTACCTAAGAGCCCGTGGATAACCACGGATAGAAAGGGTGCTAACACCTTCCCTTTCTATAATCTACCTCCCGAACCCAAGAAACATCTCGAAAAATGAATTTTTCTGTGCTTTTTTCCTTTCCTTGTTGGATAAAATAAAAGACGGTGGCGACTCTTGCTTACCGCGACATTTTGCAAAAACAAACGCAAAATGCGAACCAGCATTCCAAAATAGTCAATTCTCTTTCCCACCGATCACAGAACTGGTGACTCTGCTGGGGAAAATATATAAGTGAGGTGTACCTTAGGATTAGATCATTGTGTTTTCAATTGTATGCTTTGTATGCTTTAATTTTGTGGGTTTGTATCGGAGTTCTATAGATCCTAACCCAGATATGGGGGTACCCTTTAGGTAAGTAGCAATAAACTGTGCGGGAACTTTTCGGTGTAGACCGACACGATTGAAGCAGTAGCTACGTTGGTGTGGCACTTTAGTCTGTACCGATATCCCTTGTGTTGGAACGAGGAGAATATGGGTCTTCTAAGGGGTCATTAAGCACCAACTGACCTTAGAATCTTAAATTGATCAACTTGGCCATAGAACAGTAGCAGTATGCTACACTCATTGAGACTAAACTCTCGCGATGATTCCAGCCGCAAGAAAAGGTTGCTAAACTGGAATTATGACCGATTGAGGGTAGTCAGTGATATTGAGATCCTCTAGAACCCGGTTACTATTTTTAGGACAGGTTTAAACCAACTGAACTGAAAGAGGGTAGTACCTAAGCTCCATGCCAGCCTAAAATCTAAGGGCTCTCAGTGTGACTTGTGTGCCTTTACCATGTTTTATATTTGTGGATACTTGTGGTGTGCCTACTATCATGACATCATGACATCATAACATTGCATACATCTTGCATTGGACTAACCTATTTCAAAGACAGGAGGGATTCATTTTTGTTCTGTTTTGTAGGTCATCATGATGCCCATGCGTAAGAATACCATCCGGATCAACTTTGTCCAAGTCCCTACCTTTCTTAAAGAGTTGGTTGCCAAAATGCCTTACACTACTTCCTTCATCAGGAGGCATGGTTCTATTCTCAATTTGGTCACCTCCAAACTGGATGAGCAGATGATGAGTGTCCTGGTCAAATTCTATGATCCGTTGTACCATTGTTTTACTTTCCAGGACTTCCAGCTGGTTCCTACCCTAGAAGAATTCTCTGAGCTGCTCGGTATCTCTGTTCTGGAGCAGACCCCGTTTACTGGTTGGGAGAAGACCCTTAGGCCTGAAGAAATTTCTTCAGCCCTTCATTTGACTAAAGAGCAGGTAATGGCTAATTGGGAGACTAGGAGTGGAGTAAAAGGATTTCTGACTAAGTTCTTGGTTGGCAAGGCTAACTACTTCTAGGATAGCCTAGACTTTAAGGCGTTCGAGGATATTCTGGCTCTTCTGATTTATGGCTTGGTATTGTTTCCGAATCCTGACACTTTTGTTGATGTGAATGCGATAAAGATCTTCATCTCTCAGAACCTTGTACCCACTCTCTTAGGTGACATTCTTCATCAGCTCTATGCTCGTACTGCCTGAAAACGGGGAACCTTGATGTGTTGTGCTCCTTTATTGGCAAGGTGGTTTATTTCGCACCTTCCCAAGTCAGTACTGAAAAACAAAGAAGGAATGGGCTGGGCTTATATAGTGATATCTCTTTCTCATAATGACATTATTTGGACTCTCAAGGGTATGGATGAGGTGACTATCATTGATCGCTGTGGGGAGTATCCCAATGTTCCATTGATAGGAACCCATGGAGGAATTTCTTACAACCCATGCTTAGCTCTCCGTCAGTTTGGAAGAGCCAGAAGAGAAGGACCTCATGAGATGCTAATGCCTTATATCATCTTTGATTTTCAAGGGGATAACGACGAGCAACGTCATAGATTCATAAGGGCTTGGGACAGAGTTCACCAATCTGATCCACATGAGTTGGGTCCAAAGACATCACTTCTAATGGAGCCATATCTCAGGTGGGTCCGTATCCGTGCCCAGAAGCTAGGTATGCCATATGAAGCTGTCCGGCCTGTCACTCTTGAAGTTGCTAATGAAGAAGGGGTTCTTCCAACCATTATCCATCCTTATATGCCCACTGACATTGGGGAATTGAAGAGATCTTGGATGCAACTGCGGGAAGAACGGTATTCTTATCGGGAGAAGTTCAATGAGCAGGAGCAGAAGATCCAGAGGTTGACTAGGCAGTTAGAGAACGAGCAGATTCTCAACGACTATGTCTGCACTGATAAGAAGAGACCATGGGAGCATTGATGGACCTTTGATGATTTCCTTTCCAGTTTTTGTTTACTTTTCAGTATTTCCATTCTTGTAACGCATTAAGGGCAATTTGTTGAACAATTTGAATTTTGAAGTTTAAAATCTAATAAAGTGTGTTTCCTTTCTTGTTTACAAATTTGAATCTAGATTGCCTTTGAAATCATAAATCATAAGAATTTCATCTCATGCACTTCATAAACAGGTACCCCTTTACAGGTCTCTTAGCTTCTTCGCTGTTTATTTCAGCACTCAATCATCATGTCTGCTGAACCTACAACTGAGCAAGCTATCAAGGCCCTCCAGGCCCAGAATGTCCAATTTCAAGAGTTGTTCATGAATCTATCTAAGGGTCAGCAGGACCTGAAGACCTTGATTCTGAAAGAGAAGAAGAAGAAGAAGAAGAAGAAGAGGACCATCCTGTTTAACACAGGGCACAGGTTTGGAAACAAGCTGCATAATGAAGTTGCTCTGACCACCTCATTTGGAGGGAAAGATAGTCCATTAGAAAGGAGGGCTCCTAGCCCTGTGGTCTCCGACAATGAGGCAGACTACGATGAAGAACAATATCCTCCTGCCGAGGATAGATACAAGCAACTGGAAGACCGGTTGAGTGCTATGGAGGTTCAAAAGGTACTTGGTCTGGAATTCGGAGATCTAGGTCTATCATCTGGGGTAGTGATTCCCCACAAATTCAAGGCACCAGCCTTTGCTAAGTATGATGGAGTTTCTTGTCCAAAGCTGCACCTCCGGTCATATGTGAGGAAGATTCATCCTTACACTGCTGATAAGAACCTATGGATCCATTTCTTTCAAGACAGTCTCTCAGGGACTCAGCTTGAGTGGTTCTATCAATTGGACGGAGCCAGTATCCGCAGTTGGGAAGATTTAGCTACTACATTCTACAGGCAGTATCAGTATAACTCTGACCTCGCTCCTACGTGTACCCAACTCCAAAGTATGTCAATGGGAACGGGTGAAGGATTTAAAGATTATGCTAAGAAATGGAGGGACCTCGCCAGAAGAGTACAACCACCCTTAGCTGATCGGGAACTTGTTGATATGTTTCTAGGGACCCTGTCTGGTCCATTTTCAACCACTTGATTGGAAGCTCTTCATCTGGGTTTACAGATCTTATTTTGACTGGTGAGAGGATTGAGGCTGGTATTAAGGCTGGTAAGATACATAAGGGTGCCTCATCAAGCACCGAGAAGAAGCCGTTTAAGAAAGAGTCTAGTGTTGTCTACAGTTCGAGAAGACATAATAGACCTGAACACCGCCAAGTTGTCAATGCGGTTGTTATTTCAAAACTTGCTGGTGCTCCTCAGCACAACAATCAACAGAAAGACGAGAAACCTTGAAGGCAATTTACTCGTCTCAGCATGACTTTGTCTCAGATTCTGCCACAGCTGCTGAAGACTAATCTGGTAGTTCTAAAGGAAGCCCCAAAGAGTCCAAATACCACATCACCAAGGTATAACCCTAATGCCCGCTGTGCTTTTCAATCTGATAGCCCGGGGCACAATACGGACGATTGTTGGGTTTTAAAGAACAGGGTACAAGACCTAATTGATGCGAAGGAGATTGAGTTTGAGGCGCCCGAGCAGCCTAATGTTGTAACTGCTCCCATGCCCAATCATGGAGTGAATGCTCTAGAAGAAGACTTGTTTGTAGTTTCTGTGGATGAAATTGCTACCCCTCTGTTGACGGTAAAGAAGAACCTTTTGCTAGCCGGGTTATTTCCGGGCTGTGACGAAGATTGCCATATGTGTTCTGTTTAACCTACCGGTTGCCCATTCTTGAAGTCAGGTATCCAAAACCTGATGGATAGTAAGGAGATCCTGTTTGAGAAGACTGTTGTTCCTTCCATTCCTACTGAAGAAGTCGCCATCATTACCATTTTCGACAATTCTTCCAAGGCTCCCTCGAGGAAGCCTGTTAGAATTACATCTGTTCTGAGAATCGCACCTGTGATCATCACTGTTCCGGGGCCCATCCCCTACACCTCTGATAAAGCTATCCCTTGGCACTATGGGGCTGATGTTTATGTTCATGGAGTTAAGCAAGAGTTGGATGTTGGTACTGACATCAGCAACATTATTGGACCTGCTAACGTCACCCGCAGCGGAAGACTTTTCTCACCTGATATTGCTCCACCAACTGCCCGAAGACCTGTTGTTATTACACCTGCCAGTGTACATGCCATTCCTGATAAAGTTCCTATTCTTACCCCTGTCGTCGAGTCATCTGACGCTCGGGGCAAAGGGATCACCACTGATGTGCCTGCCCAGACGGAGGCACCAAAGACAATTACTTTTGAAGCTTCTAAGCAAGAGATTGAAGAGATCCTGAAGATCATTAAAAAGAGTGACTATAATGTAGTTGAGCAACTGGGGAAAACCCCATCCCAGATTTCTATGTTGTCGCTATTGCTATACTCAGAGGCCCATGCCAAGGCCCTGATTACCTTCTTGAAGACTACCCACGTGCCACAAGAGACATCAGCTGATCAGTTTATAGATTGCGTGGCCAATTTAACTGCTGATAATGGTTTGGGTTTCTCTGAAGCTTATTTGACTGCTAAGGGGAAGAATCACAATGATGCCTTGCATGTCTCCATTGAATGCAGGGGCACTACTCTTGCATATGTATTGGTAGATATTGGTTCCTCATTGAATGTTTTGCCGAAGAAAGCTCTAGACCGGTTGGATTGTGAAGGGTTGGAGCTAAAACCAAGTAACATTTTTGTCAGGGCCTTTGATGGGTCTAAAAGGATGGTGCATGGAGAGGTTGATATCCCGATCAAGGTCAGTTCTCAGGTCTTCAACTCTACATTCTATGTGATGTACATTCGGCCATCATATTCTTGTTTGCTGGGTCGTCCGTGGATCCACAAAGTTGGGGCCATAACCTCAACGCTCCACCAGAAGTTGAAGTACCCGGTCAAAGGGAAGATTGTGACAGTACAAGGGGAGAAAGAGTATATGGTCAGCCACCTCAACTCGTTCCAATATGTAGAAATGGACGGGGAGTTCATTGAGGCCTCGTTCCAGCATTTTAAAGAGGTTCCCCAGACACTGGCATCAGCTGAGACTGTGATTGAAGATTCTCCTATGAAAATGGCTTCCTTAAAAGATGCCCGGGCTGTTATTGAGAAGGGTGAGTGGGCAAATTGGGGCCGACTTCCTGATTTTACACAAAAGACTAACAAGTTTGGTTTAGGTTTCACTGCAGAAGCTCAAAGGGCTGTTCGGAATGCACGAATCGGAAGACCTCCAGTGTTCATCAGCAACTCGGGAGTGAATGTCATTGAAGATGACACGGAAGAGTCTGAATTCGACAGCTGGATCTATCCTACGACCGACGGTGGACCGAGCAACTGGACAGCAAAGGACTTCATCCCTATTACTTATGTTACCCAGTAATGAAACTTTTTGTTTTGAATATGTAACAGACAATGTTTTAAACTTTATAGCTTGGTGTCTTACCCGGGGCACTATGGCTTCATTTGTGAGGGCTTTATGTGTGCCATTTTCATATATCATTAATAAAAGCATTAGACGTTCTTGCATTTCAAATTTTGCGCTCCTTGTTTTTCTTTATTATTGCAAAACAGCTATTTTACACACACTCACATATACAGGTCCACATCCACTCTGGATCTCACTGGTAACGACTCTGCTACTGCTAGTTATGACTTTGAAAATCCGATCAACTTAGCCGAAGACGGAGGTGAAGATGATTGCGAAGTACCTGGTGAACTTGCAAGAATGCTACTCCAGGAAGAGAGGGCTATTCAGCCATATGAAGAGCCGGTAGAATCAGTGAATCTGGGTACAGAGACAAATAAGAAGGAAGTCAAGATCGATGCAAATATGGAGCTTAGTGTGAAACAACGGTTGATTCAGATGATGCGTGACTACGTTTAGATCTTTGCCTGGTCTTACAAAGATATGCCCAGGTTAGACATTGACATTGTGGTTCATCGCCTGCCTACCAAGGAAGATTGTCCTCCGGTAAAACAGAAGGTCAGCCGAATGCACCCAGAGATGTCTGAGAAAATCAAGGCTGAGGTGATGAAACAGTTTGACGTCGGTTTTCTAGCAGTTACTTCTTACCCTCAGTGGGTGGCCAATGTGGTTCATGTGCCGAAGAAGGATGGCAAGGTCCGAATGTGTGTTGACTACAGGGATTTGAATAGGGCAAGCCCCAAGGATGACTTCCCTTTACCTCATATCGACGTTCTGGTTGACAATACTGCTCAGCATAAGGTCTTCTCCTTCATGGATGGTTTCTCCGGTTATAATCAGATCAAGATGGCTCCTGAAGAAATGGAGAAAATGACCTTTGTTACTCAGTGGGGCACCTTTTGCTACAAGGTCATGCCTTTTGGACTGAAGAATGCTGGGGCAACATATCAGCGTGCCATGGTTGCTTTGTTTCATGACATGATCCATCATGAGATTGAAGTGTACGTCGATGATATGATTGAAAGGTCCTAAACTGAGGAAGAACACCTTGACCATCTGCAGAAGCTGTTTGACAGACTGAAGTTGTACAAGCTGAGGTTGAACCCGAACAAGTGCACCTTCGGGGTGAGATATGGTAAATTACTGGGTTTCGTCGTAAGCGACAAAGGTATTCAAGTGGATCCTGCCAAGGTGAAAGCTATACAAGAGATGCCAGCTCCCAGAACAGAGAAAGAGGTCTGAGGCTTTCTGGGGCGACTGAACTACATTGCCTGATTCATCTCGCACCTAACTGTTACTTGTGAGCCAATCTTCAAGCTGCTGAAGAAAGATCAAGTAGTACGTTGGAACGATGAATGCCAGGCCGCTTTCGAAAGAATCAAAGAGTATCTCTAAGAGCCACCTATTCTGATGCCACCAGTTGAAGGGAGACCTCTGATATTATACTTGACACTACTCGATAACTCAATGGGGTGTGTGCTGGGTCAACATGACGAGTCTGGCCGAAAAGAGCATGCTATTTATTACCTTAGCAAAAAGTTTACCGACTGTGAGACCCGATACTCACTGCTCAAGAAAACTTGTTGCGCTTTGGCATGGGCTGCTCGCCGGCTAAGACAGTATATGTTGACTCACACTACTTTGTTGATATCAAAGATGGATCCAATCAAGTATATCTTCGAAAAGCCTGCTCTGTCCGGAAGAATAGCAAGATGGAAGATGATCTTGACCGAGTATGACATCTAGTATACGACTCAAAAGGCAATCAAGGGAAGTGTATTGGCAGACCATTTGGCACATCAGGCAGTGGATGATTACCATTCTATGAACTTTGAATTTCTGGACGAGAATATCATGTTGATAACTGATTGTGAGATACCTGGACCGGATGAAGGACCTAAGGAAGGATCCTGATGGTCTATGTACTTTGATGGAGCTTAGAATGCTTTGGGTAATGGCAATGGCGCCCTGATCATATCTCCTAAAGGCTCTCATACTCCGTTCACCGCCCGACTATGTTTCAACTGCACCAACAATATGGCGGAGTATGAGGCGTGCATTATGGGTCTTCGAGCATCTATTGACCTAAGGATTAAGTTTCTAAGTGTCTTCGGAGATTCCGCTCTCGTGATCAGTCAGATCAAAGGCTAGTGGGATACGAAACACCCAAATATTATTCCTTACAAGGAATTTGTATTGACATTGATTCCCCACTTTGAGGAGATAACCTTTGAACACTTCCCTAGAGAGGAGAATCAGTTGGCGGACGTGCTGGCTACGATGTCTTCTATGTTCAAGGTAAATTGGGACAATGAGGCTCCCCAGATTATCATTGAAAGATTAGACGAACCTGCGCATTGCTGTGATATTGAGACTGAAGAGGTAGTAGATAAACCTTGGTTTCATGAGGTGAAGAGATACCTTGAAGCTCAGGAATACCCCGAGGGTGCATCTGTTAATGACAAGAAGTTTCTGAGGAGGTTCGCGGCGAAGTTCTTCATCAGCAATGGCATCCTTTACAAGCGTAACCATGATTCAACCTTACTAAGATGTGTGGATAAGAATGAAGCAGAAAGGATCATCGCAGAGCTGCATGAGGGTACCTTTAGGACTCATTCCAGTGGACATACCATGGCAAAGAAAATCCTTCGGGCAGGATATTATTGGTCCACCATGGAAGCCGACTGTTATCAGCATTCCCAGACATGTCACAAGTGCCAGGTTTATGCTGATAAGGTGCACATACCTCCAGTCCCTCTAAATGTCTTGATGGCACCTTGGACTTTTGCAATGTGGGGCATTGATATGATCGGTGAGATCAGACCTACGGCATCCAACGGGCATCGTTTCATCCTGGTAGAAATCGATTACTTTACGAAGTGGGTTGAAGCAGCTTCCTTTGCTACAATAACCAAGAACGTCGTGGCACGATTCATTCCGCACAATCTGATCTGTCGATACGGTGTACCAGAGAGGATCATTACGGACAATGGTACCAATATCAACAACAAGATGATCACTGAGCTCTGCGAGTAATTCATGATACAACATCATAACTCTTCTCCCTACCGGCCGAAGATGAATGGGGATGTAGAAGCGGCTAATAAGAACATTAAGAAGATTGTGCAGAATATGACGGTGACATACAAAGATTGGCACGAGATGTTATCATTTGCTCTTCTTGGGTACCGTACCTCAGCGCGGACGTCAAGAGGGGCAACACCCTATTCCTTGGTATATGGCATGGAGGCAGTCTTGCCTATTGAAGTTCAGATACCCTCTCTTTGGATCATGAAGGATGCAGGTTTGAGTGAAGATGAGTGGATTCAGACCAGGCTTGATCAACTGAACCTGATCGATGAAAAGAGACTTACTGCTATCTGTCATGGTCAGATGTACCAAAAACGGATGATCAAGGCATTTAACAAGAAAGTCAGACGACAAGAGTATCAAGTTGGGGACCTGGTAATCAAGCGCATTATCTTACCTCAAGGTGATCCCAGGGGCAAATGGACCCCTACTTACGAAGGGCCATTTGTGGTTAAGAACATTTTCTCAGGCGGAGCTATGATTCTAACCACCATGGATGGTGACGACCTTCCTCACCTCGTCAATGCAGACATAGTGAAAAGATACTACACATAATCAAAGACCCGCTAGATTGACTGGCCTAGGCAAAAATAAGGGCTTCCCGACGAACCAAAAGGGTTCAAGAAAAAATAAGGGATGAAAATGAAAAAATTTGTAAACCCGGCAAGTCGAAAACCTGAAAAGGCAGCTTGGGCAAAAAAGGGTATCCCGGTGGACTGAAAACCCGAAAGGGAGGTCCAGGAAAAAGTTAGGGATCAAAGCGTAACACTATGTTTCATTGGATCACCTTGCATCCGGACTCCAGTATCGACTATCAAGCTCAGACGACACTAATCAATCTGATCTACCTTCAACCAGTAGCAAAGTGATGAGATGCTCGAAGACATAAAGGCAATAGCAGAGTTGGAACCCAGTGGGATTATTCACATAGCTGTTTTGTTTTATTTTTACAAATTGTATAAATTCTTTTTGTTCGGCGACATTCTCTTACTAGGACATCAGCCTCTTGTACAAAAACGCCTATTTATAGGCCCAACTTCAAAATCAATACAAATTCATTTTCAGACAAATTTCAAACTATTTTTCCTTTATCTGTTTTGTTTTGCAAAGAACGTCCAAAGTTCATTTTTGATATATGCATTTGACATTAATTGCTAATCATAAATATTTACATGCGAAACGAAAGATGAATTACTGGTAATATCATAAACAAGGGCAATAAGAATTGTCCAAGTTGTGTAGTTGCTCTGTCCATCAGGTACTAAGGTAGTTTCAGCTGAAGAATATGGCTAAGATACCTTCACTCCCCGCAGATTAAGGTAGTAATGGTAGCTCTCCCAGCTGAGACTTGCAGTTATGTACAAATCAGCAATACTCTCCCCAAGCTGAGTCAATCTACCATCAGCCCTAAAAAGGCTTGGTATCCCCAGAAGATCTTAATATTCCCCAACGGAGTATAAAGAATATTCCTCAGCAAGTATAAGAGTATCCCCGACAATCTTAATGTTCCTCAACAGAGTATAACAATTTTCCCCGACAAATACAAGATACCCCAGTGGAGTCAATTTTCCCAGCACAGTCTAAAAAGCTTCCCCAACGGAATTGAATCATCATCCCCAGTAGATTCTGGAAGTTTATCCCCTGCAGTACAAAATAAATCATTCCCAGCCAAATTCAGAGGGTTATCCCCACAAGAGTCTAACAGGGTTATCCCTAGCAAGTTGCAGCTGAAAGATCATCCCCCCAGTGAAGTTCTTTCCTTTCACAAGAAGGAATTCAATCCTCAGCATATTCAATATCACCAGCAACGGTAATCCATCCCCAGTGGAGTTCATCCTTGAAATCCCCAACAGAGCTTATCAACGGAATCCCCAGCAGAGTTTATCGTTAAAATCTTCAGCAGAACATCAATTCCCCACAGAGTAATTCCCCACAGAGTAATTTCTTCATCAGTTTATTCCCCAACGAAGTTCTTCTCTCCTGCAGGTTTATTCTCACAATCATCTTCGTTCATCATCCCCAGCGGAAACAAAGAACTCAACTCTATTCTCCAGCAGCTCCGAGATTTATTTTCCCCAGCTAAAACATCACATTCTCATACATCATGATACATGCATATACGCATCATACCATACAATCTCATTTATGTTGATAACATCATTGCTTGATCCATCTCATGCATTGCATATGACTGACCTTTACCTTTCAGGAAATATACAGTTAAAGTTCTCAGTTTAGTCGAAGACCTGACCAGTTCTTAAATCTCAATTGAATCATCCTCGGTTGAATTTCAGATAAGTTTCTCAATCTCGACAGTTTCCCTACGTCATAGTGTGGACGAGTGGTATAACCTCGACGGTATACTACGTTGAGCACTAGTCAGTTCCTAGATCTTGATGTTTTCCTCCGTCAAAGTGTGGACAAGTTCTATAACCTCAACGGTATACTATGTTGAGCACCAGACAGTTCCTAGATCTTGATGAAGATGTTTCCCTACGTCATAGTGTGGACGGGTGCTATAACCTCAACGGTATACTACGTTGAGCACTAGTCAGTTCCTAGATATTGATGTTTTCCTCCGTCAAAGTGTGGATAAGTTCTCTAACCTCAACGATATACTACGTTGAGCACCAGACAGTTCCTAGATCTTGATGAAGATGTTTCCCTATGTCATAGTGTGGACGAGTGCTATAACCTCGATGGTATACTACGTTGAGCACTAGTCAGTTCCTAGATCTTGATGTTTTCCTCCGTCAAAGTGTGGACAAGTTCTCTAACCTCAACGGTATACTACGTTGAGCACCAGACAGTTCCTAGATCTTGATGAAGATGTTTTCCTCCGTCATAGTGTGGACAAGTTCTCTAATTTCAACGGTATACTACATTGAAGACCAGACAGTTCCTAGATCTTGATGCTTTCCTCCGTCATAGTGTGGACGAGTTCTCTAATTTCAATGGTATACTACGTTGAAGACCAGACAGTTCCTAGATCTTGATGAAGATGTTTCCCTACGTCATAGTATGGACGAGTGCTATAACCTCAACGGTATACTACGTTGAGCACTAGTCAGTTCCTAGATCTTGATGTTTTCCTCCGTCATAGTGTGGACGAGTTCTGTAATTTCAATGGTATACTACGTTGAAGACCAGACAGTTCCTAGATCTTGATGAAGATGTTTCCCTACGTCATAGTGTGGACGATTACTATAACCTCAATGGTATACTACGTTGAATACTAGTCAGTTCCTAGATCTTGATGTTTTCCTCCGTCAAAGTGTGGACGAGTTCTACAATCTCAACGGTATACTACGTTGAAGAGTAGACAGTTCCTAGATCTTGATGAAGATGTTTCCCCCCAATTGAATTATGGACAGGTTCTTAAGACTCAGCCGAGGCATTCTCTCAGTTGAAGTACAGGCAAGTTCCTAAATCTCAACAAAAGTTAGGCTTCCCTAGCGGAATCTTCTACAACAACAGGTATGCAAGTTCTCGCTAAGGAATCTCTTATGCGATCGACACTCCTGTAGATGGCATCTGTAAGCCAATCCTCCTACCAACAATCTCCAAAAGGCATCTGTAAGCCCATTCCCGACATCACAATGCTGATACTACACCATGCGAGTGCAAATTTTTAGGCACTCTAGTGTTCAATTATCTTCCACCTTCGAATCACGAAAGGCTCGAAAGCCAATCTATATCCTCAGGTTTAAGAAAATTGAACAGGGGAAACTGTTGTACCCCAAAATTTTCCCTCCCATATTTCCCAATACATTTCAAGAATAACTTCCAAGTTGCTCAAGATGGCTCAAGAGTTAGACAGTCAAATCATCTCCAAAGGCAGTCAATTCAAAATTAGGGTTTTGTGTTGCATCAAGATCCTTACATCCAAATGGCCTCATATTCTCCCCAATGTCCTAATATGTTCTCAAGTTCATCCATGTCAAATTTCAAGCCTTGCAGAGGAAGTTTGGTCAGTCAATTGCTCAATAGGCCCAAAAATCGACTATGCTAGGGCAAAAGTCAATTGTGGCCTACATACAGTCAAACCTCAAGATTTTTTGTCAACATTCTCATTTTGAAGGATAATTCATCATTTGATCAAGATTTGATCATGATTCATCAAGGATTTCTCAAGATTCATCAAGATTCAAAAGTTGCTAAATTAGGGTTTTGCAGGAAAAGTCAACTCAACTTTGACCAAGCATAACTTTCTCATACTTTATGAGAAATGACCCATCCAAAGCTAATTTTGAAGAGGATGCAATCTCCTACAATACATCTTCACAAGATCAATAAATTCTCTCACAAAAAGTTACAAGTTTGGACATTATAGGTCATTTTTGAAAGTCAACAAAAACACCTTTTTTGCTAAAGCTTATAACTTGAGCATGGAATTTCAAAATGATATTAGACCAAAAGGGTTGGTTATAGGACATCTCAAGGTTTCTAAAAAGTCCAAGAACACCTCCAAAAATTCAAAATTGAGGAAGTTATGCATTGTTGAAGTTGGGCATTTTTCCAAAATTGCCAAAAGTCAACTATCCTAAAAACTCCAATTTTTGACAAAAGGGCCCACTTTTTTCCACTTGATTTAATCTTGTCACACCACACACGTGTCCTATCTTCAGTTTCATGTACATTCATTAAATGTTCTATTTTATTTAATTTTTATTGAATTAATTCATTTTAAATCAATATTAATTCAAATAAAATCCAAAAATTGATGGAATAAGATCTTTTTGATTATTACAGCTTTCAATTAACATGATACACCCAATGAAATTCGTACCATGCCATATTGTGAACAAAATCTTGGATTTGGCATAATTTTGGAAGCTTTGTTAATGGAGATCAAATCATATCTTAAATCTTCAATGCACATGGATTCAAGCCCAAAGATTTAACCTAATGCAATCCCTTATACATGTACAAGCTAGAGGCATCAAAGACACGACCTGAAAGTGATAGAAACGACCAAACAAAAACTGAAAAAAAGCTTGAAAAAGTGTGAGATCAAAATCTTGGTTGGAGGCGAATTCAGTCCAAAAACTCAACACTATCTCCTTGCCTGAGGTCCACTGGAGCGATTGCAATCAAAATCAAGTCCTGAAACCACCTGAAGAGCGCTGTAAGTGTTCTTGAACATAGCTCTGAACATGAGATCGTGATTCCATATTTTGGCATTTTCTGAACAAATCGTTTGTGCATTCATGTTTACCATTCAATTTCCAATCATTCTGCAATATTCAATTGGATTTTCGTAGCATGTAAAGCCCTACCCGAAACTAGGGTTTGGGTTTCTTGTTTTTAGGCGTTTTGATTTCAGGGAAAATTGGAGCAAGCCATAGCCATGGATGGATTTAGGAGAACGGGGAGAGCAGGATGATGGTTTTGGTTTGCATTTTTGTGACCTAGAATTCATTATAGGATGATGCCACGGATTTTTCTACGGATTCAAATCCGCAGGATATAAACCAGGGCCATTAGAGAAGATGAAGACGTGGCTTGTCTTCATTGTCCCATTCATGTTTTGGCGCAATTTTTTTTGTAATTCCAGCATAATTGATTGTTTTTATATATTATGTCCATTACCTATTCCACTAACAACTAAATACATTGGTTCAGCTGGCAAACACATTAGTTCCAAATCCCTTGGGACCTGGGTTCGAATCCCAGGTCCCCCAATACATTTGTATAATTTTTATCTAGGTAATTGCATGTGGTTTCAGCAAGCGTAGCATACCATGGACCTCTAGATCCCAAGTGCCAGATGGCCTTCAGGCCAAATCTGATGGTCACAAGATGACGTCCACCATACTCTCCAGTCAACACACACGCATGGAATGGCCAAAGTCAAAGCAGGCTTGAACGTTTTGGGCCACAAATTGCCAGTCATACATCCTGATTTGGGCTTAACCCCCCCCCCCCCCCCCCCCAATGGGTTAATTTCTTTACTTTTTATATTTCCCTTTATTTAATTGTTTTATTATTTTAATTAACCTAATAATTTATTTTTCCTCATAAAAATACAAAAAATATTATTTTTATTAATTTCATTATTTTATTTTTGTAAGTAAATATTAATTAATTAACTTAGTTTTAAATAGGTTTAAACATTTAATATTTTTTGCAATAAATTAAAAATCAATTTAGAATATCAGGTTTTACTAACTTTTAATCATTTTATTTTATTTCCTTAAATATAAACAAATTCAAAAATATTTTCATTAATTAATTAATTTGATTATTAACTTAGATTTAATTTTTTAATTAAAAAATAAGCAAAAATATTTTCTTTAATAATAAAAAGGGTCAAAACCCTAAAAAATGCGCCATTTTAATTTCTCGCACGCGTACCATTATTTCCAATATTGTAATTGATTCCGGTATGTAATAACTTTTAATTAGGACTTTATTTATTTATCGCTTTATTTTACTTTCCGCAATTTAAATTAAAGGGTTTGTTTTTGGCGATGTAAATACCCGACGCCTTGTAATAGCTTAGATTTAATTTCCGCAACTTTAAATTCCGCAACTATTAACTGCTAGATGTTTGAATAATAGGGAATGCATGACAAGATCCAATGTATGAACTTAAAATCAACATAGATAACCCATGACATATACAAAGATAAATAACTAGAAAACAATACACTCGCACATGCGCACTCTTAAGGTACACCTCACTTGGTTTCCTCGAACGTGGTCATTGAGTATGGGAAGTTTTAGAGGTTGTCCTCTTGTCCAAATCGTAGTTGCCTCGAAACAGTTGACTCAGATAAAATGATTTAAGACATTAGGGTTACCGCTAAAGCATCCTAACATTGCTTTAGTGACCATACGTCCCTTAATCGAATTGACCCGAAAACTCCAACGACGATGCTACCTAATCCTCAATAGTGGGATAGCGTTATCTAAAGGACATTTGCACATTTTAATTCCCTTTTCGAGTAGGTAGATGGTTCTTAAGTACTTGCTCATTTCAAAACAAAACAAAACTTTTTGCACTTACACTCCTTTCAAAATAAAACTTCTTTCAAACCCACAAACACAAAGAAAAGCAAATTTTGAAAACACAATGAGAAAGTACCTAAGAGCCCGTGGATAACCACAGATAGAAAGGGTGCTAACACCTTCCCTTTCTATAATCTACCTCCCGAACCCAAGAAACATCTCGAAAAAGGAATTTTATGTGCTTTTTTCCTTTCCTTGTTGGATAAAATAAAAGACGGTGGCGACTCTTGCTTACCGCGACATTTTGCAAAAACAAACGCAAAACACGAACCAGCATTCCAAAACAGTCAGTTCTCTTTCCCGCCGGTCACACCGTTCAAACTCAATACCTTCTGTGAAAACTTAGCCAACTCAATTTGTGAAATTTTGGCACCGAAACCAGCTCAACACGATGAAAATCGACCAAGTTATGATTTTCTGAACATGACGCAAATAAACTTCTATCACAAATTTTCTGTACGAAAATACTTGATAAACCCGTATTTTTGAAGACCTTCTGATCGAAATTGGCTTCCATCCGTGAGAGATGAAAACATAGATAACATCAAGACGGAATTTTGGCCACCGGAACGGGTTCTAAACGAGTCACGATCTTCAAGTTATGAATTTTTAGCGCATAAAAACTGCACTTTCAGCACACTTTTTCACCACATTTCTTCGAGAAAACTCACATATTCGGAGACCTTCTTTAAAGAATTGACTCTTAAGCTGGACCTGAATTTGAGAATACGTTATCAGAGATATCTTGGTGAAAGAACACCTGAATATGACGCGCCGGGTTGGACTTGCAAATCTTTGAACCTCGAATCGTTGCAAAACAGCGAACCGATCTTCAGCACGAAAAATACTGTGAGAATATCCATTGACGAAATAAACGTCACTTGTAACCTGGAGAAGCTTGATAAATATACCTTTATTCCATAACCATAAAACCAATAATATGCGTGTATGAAAAGAGGGCAAATTTTGGGGTACAATAACTGCCCCTGTCCAATCTTCTTAAACCTGAAGATTTAGATTGGCTCGTCTGCCTTTCGTTATCTGAAGGTGAAAGATGATTGAATACTAGAGTGCCAAAAAATTTGCACTCGTCTGTAATGATGCTTGACTATGTAGGTAGTATTGGGAATGGGCTTACAGATGCCATTTGGAGGAGATGACGGAAGGTCACCAAAGATGGGCTTAAATATGCCATCCGGAAGATATGATGGAGAATCGTCGGAGATGGGCTTAAAGATGCCATCTAGAGGATGTTGATTTCCCGAGATATTCCTTTGATGAGAATTCTTGTTCCTATCGTTGTGGAGGAATCTGCTGAGGAATGTTAGTCTCTGTCTTGGGAGAAATAGAATTTTAGGAGCTTCGGTTGTCTGTTACTCTACTAGGGAATCATCTCTTAGTCGAGGAAGTGAAAATGAACTGTTATCTGGTCGTGCTCCAGGCTTCACAGTGATTTGCTAAGGAAAATAAGATCAACTGCTATTTGGTCGTGCTCCAGGCTTCACAGCGACTTGTAGGGGGGATGAGATTAAACTTGTTATCTGGTCGTTTTCCAGGCTTCACAATTTCTCACTTCTTATCTGGTCGTACTCCAGGATTCAGAAGGAATTAAGTTGTTATCCAGTCGCATCTGGGCTTCAACTTGATTTTAAGGCAATACTAATATCTGGTTAATTTCGGGCTTCTTAGAAATTGGCCAAGTAAGCTTCTATTTGGTCGAAATCCAAGCTTCGCAATGTCTCATACTGTTATCTGGTCGAGTCCAGGCTTCAGTGTCTTTTGCTGTTATCTAATCAAGTCTAGGCTTCGCAACATCCTATACCATTATCTGGTCGAGTCCAGGCTTCACGGTATTTGGAGAAATCAAGATACTATCCGGTCGAGTCCAAGCTTCATAACTTGCATTAAAGACATACCACTATCTGGTCGGGTCCAGGCTTCATGGTGCTTTGCTGTTATCTGGTAGAGTCCAGGCTTCACAGCGTCCTATACCATTATCTGGTCAAATCCAGGCTTCACGATATTTGGAGATATCAAGATACTATCCGGTCGAGTCCGGGCTTCATAACTTGCGTTAAAGATGTACCACTATCTGGTCGAGTCCAGGCTTCATGGTGCTTGTTGTTGTTATCTGGTCGAATCCATGCTTCACAGCGTCGTATACCATTATCTGGTCGAGTCCAGGCTTCACGGTATTTGGAGAAATCAAGATACTATCTAGTTGAGTCCGAGCTTCATAACTTGCATTAAAGACATACCACTATCTGGTCGGGTCCAGGCTTCATGGTGCTTTGCTGTTATCTGGTCGAGTCCAGGCTTCACAGCGTCCTATACGATTATTTGGTCGAATCCAGGCTTCACGATATTTGGAGATATCAAGATACTATCCGGTCGAGTCCGGGCTTCATAACTTGCGTTAAAGATGTACCACTATCTGGTCGAGTCCAGACTTCATGGTACTTGTTGTTGTTATCTGGTCGAGTCCAGGCTTCACAGCGTCCTATACCATTATCTGGTCGAATCTAGGCTTCACGGTATTTGGAGATATCAAGATACTATCCGGTCGAATATGGGCTTCATAACTTGAATTTGAGATGTACCACTATCTGGTCGATTCCATGCTTCATGGTGTTTTGTAGAGATCAAGATACTATCCGGTCGAATCCAGGCTTCATAGCTTGAATTTAAGATGTACCACTATTTGGTCGATTCTAGGCTTCATGGTGCTTTGTACTACTATCTGGTTGATTCCAGGCTTCACAGTAATTTGCTGGGGATTCAACTATTTTCCGGTTGATTTCTGGGCTTTATAGTATGATGGAGAAAAAATCAAGATATTATTCGGTCAGATCCGGGCCTCATAGCTTAAAATGAAATAGAAATCTTAGTAATGATTCGACTGAACCAGAGAAAACTTGTGAGAATTTGATTGCATCTTTCCCTGAAAGGTAAAGAGTTAGTCGTATGTAATGTCATGATGTATCACATATATCGAGTAATGATGCTCTCAAAATAAATGAGATTGTGTTGTATGATGCATATGCGCATGCCATGATGTATGGATATGCAATGTTCTTGTGATGTTCTCTAGCTGAGGAGAATAAATCCCAGACTGCTGTTGAAGAGTTCAAGGAGTTGATTTCTTCATTTCCGCTGGGAATAGTGAACGAAGATGATTAGCTGGAGATTTACATCCATTCTGCTTGAGAACATTATGCTGGGAGAGACTTTGTCTAAGAACAATCATGTGGGGTAATGAATCTGTTGGAGAGGAGATACTCTGGTGATAGGTCATGCTGATTTGGAGAAATAAACTCCACCGGGGATGAATTTTTGTTGCTGGCGATAATGAATTCTGTTGGAGATTGAATTTCTGCTTGTGAGAGAAATAAACTCTGCTTGGGGAAAAACATACCGACTCACTCACGATTGTGAACCTCAGCTGGGGAGAGTTGTGTCCTGTTCAGGAAAGCTAACATCATTGTCTTTGGATACTTTTTACTCTGTGGGGAGTGTAGATGTTACTGGGATGCATGCTGAGGATATGACAATGACTTTGCATCGAGACTTTTCTGCCCCTGTACCTACTGGAGAAAGTGCCTGCGGAGGCCTTGTGGATTAAGTGTTATCCCAACTTATGAGGTGCTTGGTAACTTTTGATCGAAATGATAAGTCTTCTACTGGTAGGAAAGTGACAAGATAATGGGACATAGTCGTAAGCTTTAATCCCTAACTTTTGTCTGGACTGTCTTTTCAGATTTTCAGTCCACTGAGATACCCTTTTTTGCCCAAGCCGCCTTTTCAGGTTTTTGGCTTGCCGGGTGTACATATCTTTTTTGTTTTTATCCCTAATTTTTTCCCAAACCCTTTTGGTTCGACGAGATGCCCTTATTTTTTGCCTAGGCCAGTCAACCTAGCGGGTCTTTGTTCATGCGCAGTATTTTCTGACTATGTCCACGCTCTCAGGGTGTAGGGAGTTATCACTGTCGGTAGTGTTGTGTTGCCACATTACTAGAAGATGTTCGTTTGATCATACAAGATTCGTTGCTGGAATTCTTGTCCAATGCCCCAAGTGATTCAGATGGAGATTTTCCCCTGGCTATTTGGCATCTTTGAGAGATTCCTTGAATCTTGACTTGACTGCCCCAGATGATGGACAATGATCATGCCGTGCCCCTTGGTTGGAAATGTTTTTTTCCACTTGAGGTGATCCTTTTTATTGAGAAGATTTTTGTTCACTAGATATTCTTCATGTGAATTTCTTTGTTGTTGAACAAATAGTCATATGCAAACAATGTTATTTTAAGAATGCAAAGCTTATGTCTGTCTTGAAGTTTGAAAGTTCATTTTTTAGTAAAATAATTTTTTTTTTGTAAAAGTGTGATGTCAACTCAGGATTTATAGCAAGTCCTACAGGAGTCAGGATACCTTTTGTAACAGTATGCTTTCGAACTAACCTATGCTTCAGCTAGGACTTTTAAGGGTTATAATGTGGCCTAGTTCACGGTTCAAGAAACAAAGGATAAAGGCTCAAAATTTATTTGTACCCACCCGTTCTTCGTGATGTTCTTCGATCCTATACTCAGTTAATTGTGCATTTAGATCCCGTTTGAGTCTTTGCTCTGATATTCCAGTGATGGTTCAGATACTGACAGTTTATTTTGGATAGGCAGTCATTTCTTTTTGTTGAGGGTTTGTATGACCTCTTTCTTTTTGATTTTATTATCCCTGTCTTTTGCCTGAACTGTTTCTTTTTGTGATTACAGTCAGCGGGATGCCCCAGTTTTTTTCTTAAGTCTCCTTCATAGGTTTTGACTTAATGGGCTTTTATTTCGAGAGATAATGACTGTCTGTCTTGACGATTATAGGGAACCATCACCGTCTTCTGTTTTGGAAGGACGTCTTCGATGCCATTCATTGTGCACCTGGATTAACTGATAAAACTACCCTTCCCCAGGTTGTGATTAAGGGTTTTAATTTGTGTGAAAAGAAAAACTCCTACTTCTTTGGCTGAAAGGGGTTGGCTAGGGATTATCTTCCTTATAACCCCACTATTTAGGATTTGAAACAACGCCTATACATCGTCAGCGGGGTCTGTTCAAAAGCATACTGTAGAGATTTTGATATCATTTTCATCATCCTCCCTCTAAAGGCTTAGAGTTTTTTAATCGAGAGTTGAATATCACAAAAGGAAATAAGAACGCATTTTTGAAATAGTGAATACGAATGGATTGATTCAAGACAAACATGCGTAATGCATTGATGAAATAACGAGGTTTGATATGAATAAATGTTCAAACAAATCAAAAGAAAATTACAAATTGAAAATTCTAATGAACGAAAAGCCCTCTTGTTAGAACTTGTCACTTCAAATGGTGGGCCTTGGAGGATTGACAGAAACATTCTAGTTGACCATCTTGTGTGAATTCCAATGCTCCTTCATCAATCAGGTCTTAAATTTTGTATTTCAACCTCCAACAGTCATCAGTATCATGCCCCGGACTGTTAGAGTGATATGCACACCTTGCACCAGGATTTGGATGAGGTCCTATCAACGTAACCAGATTCATCCTCAACATGTGTTGTAAAGCTTGAGACAGCGGCATGTTGAGTTTAGTAAACTGCCTTTTGGGCATATCCGTATGACTCTGATTAACCCGTTGTTTTTGGCGAGGTTGTTGTTCGACCCATGATGTATTAGCAATTTGGAAAGGTCCACTCTTCACCAAACCAAACTCTTGTCTTCTTGGAGGTTGATCAATGCCTTGGTCCCCGACTTCGACTGTTTGCTTCATACTAATGTATCTGTCTTGATGAAGTTGGTTGATGATGGCTTTCAGCTCTTCTTGCCTTCGGGCTAGGCCTTGGATAAGAGCCATCTACCCCAGCATCTAGGTTCTCATTGCACCTACCTCAGCTTGCAGTTGTTCCATCCGTTCGTCCTTATTATCTTCAGGACTTTTCTTGACCAAGTTCCCAACGAGGAGTGTTTTCAACTCTTCCCGCCCCTTGGATAGGTTTAGGAATATTTCCCTGAACTGAGCTTCTTGAGTTTGAAGATCTCTGTTGTTTTGTTTGAGAGCCATTGCTGAAATAAACAGCGAGAACATGAGAGACCTGTACTGGAAGACCTGTTATGCAATGATATGTATGATATATGTATGCAATGTTTTCAAGGATCTCGCGGGGTAGACAAGAAAATGCCAGAAGTTGAATTGTGCAGCTTTGATTGAAGAACTTTGTATCATTGAGAGTCCTTCTACGAGAGTCAAGCTCACCATATCGAGTGGGTCATAGCCACTGACTCAAGTTATCGTGTTTTGATCTCTAGACAGCATTGGCTAGAGGAAAATAAATCCCCTTTGCCCCTTGTTAGACGTTTGATTTACCATAACCTGCATCACAAACCCTTGAGATCCTTGAAATGGTTAAGGAAATGTTAAGGCATGATGTTATGATGTGTATGCTATGCGTTTAAGCAAAAGTGCGAGTTAATGTAAGCAAGTAAATCCGGAAAGAAATCCAAGTTATTGGATAAGGACTGTAAACAAAACCTGCAAGGAACTCATGTTGTCAGATAATAAAACTGTGCAAGTAGTTCAAGTTGAAAGCACACAAGTCACACAAATAGTCTTAGGTTTAGGCTTGCGTGGGTTTTAAGGTGGTACCCTCTTGAAGTTAAGTTGGTTTCAACATGTCCTAGAAAAAGTAACCGGGTTCTAGAGGATCTCAATATCACTGACCATTTTCCACCGGTCATGGTTTCAACTCACGCAATCTTTTCTTGCGGCCGGAACTATCTCGAGAGTATGGTCTCAATGAGTGTAGCATCGAGTATCAACCAATTCTCAGCTTTACACTGAGGCCGGCTATCTCACTACTTTCTAATGGCCAAGTTGGTCGATTAAGGGTTCTAAGGTCAGATGATGCTTAACGACACACGTAGCAGCCTCGTATTCTCCTCGTTTCTCCACAAGGGATACTGGTACCAACCAATGTGCCACATCAATGTAGCTACTGCTTCAACCATATCGGTCTACGCCGTGCAGTTTTCTCACAGTTTATTGCTACTTACCTAAAAGGTGTCCCCAGGTCCGGGTTAGGATCTATAGTAACTCCCAAACAAAACCCTTAAAAGTAAAGCAACCAACACAAACAAAAGAAGCAAATATGATGAACTAAATCCTAAGTTATACCCCACTTATTTCTCCCCAACAGAGTCGCCAGTTCTATGATACGGTGGCAGAACCGACTGTTTTTACTGGTTTGTGTTTTGCGTTTTGTGTTTGCAAAATGTCGCGGTAAGCAAGAGTCGCCACCGACTTTTATTTCATCCAACAAAGGAAAAGGAAAAAGAACAGAAAAAACCTTTTTCGAGATGTTTCTGAGTACGGGGGGTAGATTATAGAAAGGGAAGGTGTTAGCATCCTTTCCATCCATGGTTTTCCATGGGCTCTTAGATGCTTGCTCATTTTTAAATTGCTTTTGTGTGTGATTTGAAAAGTTTTATTTTACTTCGTTTTAACCCTTGTTTTTGTCCTCAAGAGTGTTCCGAAGTTGTTTTTGAAAAGCTTTGTTTGAAAAGTGTAAGTGTGAAAAAAGTTTGTTGTTTTGAGAAAGTACCTAACAGTTATCTACCTACTCGAAAAAGGATTGTTTCTATTCTTGTTTCCTTTAGACAATTCTATCCTACTATTGTGAAATAGGTAGCACCGTCGTTGGAATTTGTAAGGGTCAATTCTAAAGGGACGTAATGGTCATTGAAGGCAACAAGTAAGGATACCTTATCATTTCGAAGGGACTGTCATCATATATTCGTAGGCAACATCGAGGGACAAGATCATATACCGTAGGCAACTTCGAGGGACCATGATCTTTATGATGATTTTAACCGAGGGTCTTTTCTAAGGGTATCCCTACGTTCGAGGGACATGACCATTATTTTCCGAGGCAACCAAGTGAGGCATACCCTAAGAGTGAGCATGTGCATGTGTTTGATTTCAGTTATTTAATCTTTGCACAATTAAGGTGATCTACTGTTTTAATTTTCAATTAGTCTTTCCATATAATCCTATTAACATACATCTAAGCAGTTTATAAGTTTCGAAAATAAAATGCAGAAAGTTTAAAGTCCTAGCTATTACAAGGCTTTTGTAGATACATAATTATTTTGGACTGAAAATAAAAAGGCCGAATTTAAACCTAGGCTATTACAGAGCTTTGGGGCAGTTACATAATAATGAAGAGTGCGAAAAAGAAATCCTAAAACTATTACATCCTGGAAGCAATTACATAATTAGAAAAAATACGAGAAAAGATAAATTTACGCTATTACATTGATAATGTGACCTATACAATTTTTCTAGAAATTAAAATGTAAAAGAATAAGTAAAAAGAAAATAAGAAAGAATTAAAATCTAAAATTCTAAGTTAATGTTTTTGGTGTTTTTTTTGTAGAAAATAATTTTAAGTTAATTAAAAAATCTAATTCTAACTAATTTTAATAAAAAAAGTTAATTAACTTAATTTATTAATAAAGGAAAAAAGGCCAAAAATTCAGTTACTAACTAAAACAAAAACCTAATCCTAATTTGTTAAAAAAAGGTTAATTAAAGGGTTAATTACAAGGAAAACCTAAAACCTAATTGTTTAATTTAAAAAAAAAAGGTTTTTTTAAAAAATCTTATGTTTAATGATTAACCAAAAAAGGATTAAGTTTGCCAAAAAATAGATAGAGAAAAAAACATCAATGAAAAATAGGGTTAGAAAATATAAATAATGCAAATGTCAGGGGTGGGTGTTGACCTAAAAATTAATTAAAAACCTAAAATAAAAAAAAAAACCTAAAATTAAGTATTCGAGATTATTATGAAAAATCAAAGGTTTCTGAAAAATGTTAAGTTTTATGAAAAAGATTTTAAACAGAAAGAATAAAAATAGGTAAAAGATAAATAGAAAGGAAGAAAACCAAAACCAATAGGGGTGGTTGTTGAACCCACGCCCTTAGCCTCCTCAGGATGTCAACCTTGCCACGAGTCATGCATTGGTGGTTCTTCTGTTTTAGCCATCAGCATTTTGTAATAATCCAGCATGGGATCCTGTCTAAATCTGTAGTGTTGAATCTCATAGCCACATTAAACAAATTATTATATATCACAAAATACAAATAAAACAAATATGTAAAAAAAAGGTTAATGTTAAAACTGATATGGCATGTATGAATGATTATACCCTTATGATCATGGAGATCAAATCAGCCTTACCCTTACTGGAGAAGTAGTGATATGAATGCTTCTATGCCATTTTGATCATGGAGATCAAACCAGCCTTACCCTTACTGGAGGAGTAGTGATATGAATGCTTCTATACCCTTTTGATCATAGAGATCAAATCAGCCTTACCCTTACTGGAGAAGTAGTGAGATGTGGGTTTGTAACAAGGATGGCTTGTTTGTAGTGAGATGAGGGTTTGTAATAAGGATTTCAAGGTTTTAGGGTTCTTGAAAGAATTTGATATTTTGACAGGGTTGTAGCAAAGGTTTTTTTCTCTTTCGGTTTTCTGTCCTTGTTTGTGTGAAAAAAGTGAGATTATATAATGGAAATTAGAGAGGAAAAAAATGGGCTTTGAATGTGCAATTGGGCCTCCAATGTTCACTTGAGTCCGTCACGTTCTAGGAAAAATCGCAGAGGCTTAAGTGTACTTTTTGAAGTTGAAATGTGAAAACAAAATGTAGCCGACATCGAGAACTAACTCCTGTCCGAAAATGGGCTCAATCGGATAAACGGTGAATTAGTTATTAATTTTTGAAGTTTTAGCTCAGATAAACTTATTTTGGGCTCCAGTGTCGATTTTGACACGTTCTTCAATAAAAAATTGGTATTGATCGGAGCATAATACGGTCTCGACTTTTGAAGCAAAGTTGTAGATCTCTGAGTCAGTGACCTTGTGTAAAAATATGAGCCCAATCTGATAAATATTGACCGAATTATGAATTTTCGAAGTTTTGACCCAGATAAAATAATATTCAGTATTCAGGATTTTTGGCGCGTCACGCGTACTCTGAGTAAAAAGCGAAGGCATTTTGGATACAATTCGAACTAAATACCTTCTGTGAAAACTTAGAAAACTCAAATTTTGAAATTTTGGCACTGGAACCAGCTCAATACGACCAAGTTATGATTTTCTGAACATGACGCAAATAAACTTCTATCACAAAATTTCTGTACGAAAATACTTGATAAACCCGCATTTTTGAAGACCTTCTGTCGAAATTGGCTTCCAGCTGTGAGAGATGAAAACATAGATAATGTCAAGACGGAATTTTGGCCACTGGAACGGGTTCAAAACGAGCCACGATCTTCAAGTTATGAATTTTTTAGCGCGTAAAAACTGCACTTTCAGCACACTTTTTCACCACATTTCTTCGAGATAACTCACACATTCGGAGACCTTCTTTAAAGAATTGACTCTTGAGCCAAACCTGAATTTGAGAATATGTTATCATAGATATCTTGGCGAAAGAAGACCTGAATATGACGCGCCGGGTTGGACTTGTGAATCTTTGAACCCCGAATCGTTGCAAAACAACGAACCGATCTTCAGCATGGAAAATACTGAGAATATCCATTGACGAAATAAACGTCACTTGTAACTTGAAGAAGCTTGATAAATATATCTTTATTCCATAACCATAAAACCAATAATATGCGTGTATGAAAAGAGGGCAAATTTTGGGGTACAACACAGGGGAACTTGTCAGACTGCTACAACAAGAAGAAAGAACCATTCAGCCTCATGAGGAACCCGTGGATACAGTTAACCTAGGTACCGAAGAGGACAAAAAAGAGGTCAAAGTGGGTGCCAATCTGGAACCCAGTGTCAAGGAGCGTCTGATTCAGCTATTACACGACTATGTTGAAATCTTTGCCTGGCCATATGAAGACATGTCGGGACTTGATGAAGACATTGTTGTACATCGTCTGCCTACAAGAGAAGATTGTACTCCAGTAAAGCAAAAGTTTAGTCGCATGAGACATGATATGTCAGAAAAGATTAAAGCAGAGGTCATGAAGCAATTCAATGCTGGATTCTTGGTTGTCACTTCCTACCCTTAATGGGTTGCCAACATTGTTCCCGTACCTAAAAAAGACGGCAGGGTACGAATGTGTGTGGACTATAGAGATTTGAATAGGGCAAGCCCTAAAGATGATTTTCCACTTCCCCACATTAATATCCTAGTTGACAATACGACACAACACAAAGTGTTTTCCTTCATGGACGGATTCTCGGGTTACAACCAAATCAAAATGGCACCTGAGGACATGGAGAAAACAACATTTGTCACACAATGGGGCACATTCTGCTACAAGGTGATGCCATTCGGATTGAAGAATGTTGGCGCAACCTATCAGCGCGCCATGGTAGCTTTATTTCATGACATGATACATCATGAAATAGAGGTCTACGTAGACGATATGATAGCCAGATCACAAACAGAAGAAGAGCATCTTGATCACTTAAAAAAGTTGTTTGAGAGAGTGAAGAAGTACAAGTTGAGGTTGAATCCAAACAAGTTCACATTTGGGGTACGGCCTGGTAAAGTCCTAGGCTTTGTCGTCAGTAACAAAGGTATTGAGGTCGATCCTGCCAAAGTTAAAGCAATACAAGAGAGGCCTGCTCCCCGTATTGAAAAGGAAGTCAGAGGATTCTTGGGACGCTTAAACTATATTTCTAGATTCATTTCTCACTTAACAGCTACTTGTGAGCCAATCTTCAAACTCTTGAAGAAAGATCAAGTAGTCAAATGGAATGATGAATGCCAAATTTCTTTTTACAAAATCAAAGAATACTTATAAGAGCCAACTGTGTTGATGCCACCAGTCGAGGGAAGACCGTTGATCATGTATTTGACTGTTTTAGAAAACTCAATGGGGTGTGTATTGGGGCAGCATGACAAGCCTGGCCGAAAAGAGAACGCTATTTATTACCTGAGCAAAAATTTTACCGATTGTGAAACCTGATATTCACTGCTCAAAAAACTTGTTGCGCTCTGTCATAGGCTGCTCGCTGGTTAAGACAGTATATGCTGACTCATACTACCTTATTGATATCTAAGATGGATCCGATAAAATACATCTTCGAGAAACCTGCTCTTTTGGGGAGAATAGCTAGATGGCAGATGATCCTAACAGAGTACGATATACAGTATACTACCCAAAAAGCTATAAAAGGCAGTGTATTGGCTGATCACCTTGCTCACCAAGCTGTAGAAGACTACCAGTCCATGAAGTTTGAATTTCCGGATGAAGACATCATGACTTTAGACAACTGTAAAGAAATCAGGCCATATGATGGACCTGAACAAGGATCCTGATGGACCCTGTTCCTTGATGGATCCTCTAATGCACTCGGTAATGGCATTGACGTTGTACTCATATCTCCAAAAGGGTGTCATACTCCCTTTACTTCTAGACTTTGCTTCAACTGTACAAACAACATGGCGGAGTACGAAGCATGCATTTTCGGTATCAGAGCTGCCATAGACTTGGGGATCAAATCTTTAGATGTATTCGGAGACTCAGCTTTTGTCATTGGTCAGATCAAAGAGGAATGGGACACTAAGCACCCAAACCTTATCCCTTACAAAGAACATGTTTTGAAATTGCTACCCCATGTTGAGAAGATTACCTTCGAGCATTTCTCGCCAAAAGAAAATCAGATAGCAGACGCTCTAGCCACAATATCATCTATGTTTAAACTTAATTGGAATAACGAGGCTCCCCATATCACCATTGAATGAATGGATGAACCAGCACACTGTCACGAGATTAATACTGAAGAGGTAGTGGACCATCCTTGGTTTCATGAAGTCAAGAGGTATCTTGAGGCTCAAGAATATCCAGAAGGAGCTTCAACCAATGATAAGAAGTTCTTAAGGAGATTCTCTGCTAAATTCTTCCTTAGTAATGACATCCTGTACAAATGCAATCATGACTCCATTTTGCTTCAGTGCATGGATAAGGTTGAAGCTGAAAAGATCATGGCTGAATTGCTTGAAGGTACTTTTGGAACCCACTCCAGTGGGCATACGATGGCAAAGAAAATTCTACGGGCGGGCTATTATTGGTCTACCATGGAAGCCGATTGCTATCAACAATCTCGGAACTATCATAAGTGTCAAATTTATGCTGATAAGGTGCACGTACCTCCGGTTCCTATAAATGTCTTGACAGCTCCTTGGCCCTTTGCTATGTGGGGAATTGATATGATTGGAGAAATCAATCCTACAGCCTCTAATGGACACCGCTTAATCCTAGTGGCTATTGACTATTTTACAAAGTGGGTCGAAGCAACTTCCTTCGCCTCGTTACCAAAAATGTTGTTTCTCGCTTCATCAAGCAAAACCTTATTTGCCGGTACGGTATCCCGGAAAGGATCATCACTGACAATGGTACAAATTTCAATAACACTATGATCACCACATTATGTGAGCAATTTAAGATCCAGCGTCACAATTCTTCTCCCAATTGGCCAAAGATGAATGGTGTTGTCGAAGATGCAAATAAAAACATTAAGAAGATCATACCGAAAATGACAGTCACGTACAAAGACTGGCATGAGATGCTACCATTCTCTCTCCACAGTTATCATACCACGGCCCGCACATCAACCGGGGCAACACCTTATTCTTTGGTTTACGGCATGTAGGTTGTATTGCCTATTGAGGTTCAAATCCCTTCTCTGAGGATTATGAAGGATGCAGGCTTGAATGAAGACGATTGGATCCAAACTCGACTTGATCAACTAAATTTAATTGATGAAAAGATACTTACTGTTGTTTGCCATGGTCAGATATATCAAAAACGGATGATCAAGGCCTTCAACAAGAAAGTTAGACGCCAGGTATATCAAGTTGGGGATTTAGTGATCAAACGTATCATCTTCCACAAAGTGATCCCAGGGGCAAATGGACTCCTACCTATGAAGGACCATTTGTAATCAAAAACATATTCTCCAGTGGGGCAATGATCTTGACCACCATGGATGGCGATGACCTACCACACCCTGCGAACGCATACATAGTCAAAAGGTACTACGCATAAGAGACCCGCTAGGTTGACATACCTAGGCAAAATAACGGCATCCCGGCGAACCAAAAGGTTCGGGAAAAAATTAGGGATAAAATGGAAAAGTTGTGTACACCCGACAAGTTGAAAACCCGAAAGGGAGACTTGGGCAAAAAAGGGTTTCCCGGTGGACTGAAAACCCGAAAGGGCGGTCCAGGAAAAAGTTAGGGATTTAAGGCATATGACTATGTCCCGTCGGATCACTTTACAGACAACCTTTGACTTCCACTGACAAAATCAGAGTTTCTGATCAATTCAATCATCTTCGGATGAAGTAACAAATAGACAAGATACTCGGAGATACGAAGGCTATAGCAGAATGGGAACCCCATGGGATTAATACACGTAGCTATCTTTCTTTGTATAAATTTTTCTTGTTTTACGACAGCATTCTCTTACTAGAATGTTTGTCCCCTTTGTACAAAATATTTATTCAAAGTCAATACAAAGATATCCCTTTGAAAGTGCAAAAAAAAACTATTTGTCTTTTTCTTTACGCTTGTGTTTTGTTTGCAAAAACGTCCAATGATTCATTGTTGAACACATGCATTTAAACATAATTACTGTTTAGAAATAAACAAAATGAGAAAGGCAATTATCGATAGGTTTAAAGGATAAGAGCATATCTCGAGGCCATTCCATAATTACTCCCCACAGAGTTTTCTATACTCCCCAACAGAACAAAACGCCCAATTTTCAATCCCCAACAAAAGTCTTCAAAATTCTCGGGACTCCCCAACGAATGTTACAAGCAGTACAGGGCATTACCCTCACAACAAAATTTATTTCTCTCAATACTCCGACTTCAAGACATGAAGACTCACATACCCTCAACAGGATTCAGGGATTTATTTTCTTCAATCCGACAGAAATACAGAAAATCAGTTCACATATGCATACATTGCATCTATATATCATAAACATTGATAAAGCAAATACATTGCATCATACATTCCATACAACATAACTTTGTATTTTAGCTAACATCTTACCCTTTTTAGGATGAGATTAACAGCTACCGTTAACAATGCACAATCTTGATACAGTTCGGATATGCTCCAGATACGGATGCCACCCTGATACTCATTCAGATTCAACGTCTGATACAGTTCAGATACGGCCCAGATACGGATGCCATCCTGATACTCATTCAATTTCAACCTTTTAATACAGTTCAGATACGCAGTCGATACGGATGCCATCCTGATACTCATTCAATTTCAGATTCCTTTTGATACAGTTCAGATATGCACCGGATACGGATGCCATCCTGATACTCATTCAATTTCAACCATTTAATACAGTTCAGATATGCTCAAGATAAGGATGCTATCCTGATACTCATTCAATTTCAGATTCCTTTTGATACATTTCAGATACGCTCCAGATACAGATGCTATCCTGATACTCATTCAGATTCAGCTTTCAGATACAGCTCAGATACACTTCAGACGTGGACGCAATTCTGATACTCATTCTTTCAACTTACAAATTACAATTCAACAGGAATTCTTGGATGGAATCTACAAGCCCATCTCCAACAGGATTCTATCACCTCTCCAAATGGAATCTTTAAGCCCATTTCATCAACCTTCACATCAACGAGTGCAAATTTCTGGGCACTCTAGTGTCCAATCATATTCCACCTTCGAGTCACGTATGGCAAAGCTCTCCAATATAAATATTCAAGTTTAAGAAGATTGAACAGGGGCATCTGTTGTACCCCAAAATTTTCCCTCTCACTTATCAAGAATTTCCTCACAAGATCTCTTTGACTCAAGACTGGATTAGGGTTTGACTAGCTCAAGACATCTCCTCAAGCACTGATGACTGAAAATTAAGGTTTGAGTTTGCACAAGGAAAAATGGACTTTGAATTCCCCATTTGACTTTCATGGAACATTTTGGACTCTCAAGATTGCTCATGTCAAGTTTAAGGTCTTGGATCGCATTTTTGCTCAGTCAATTGATCAGATCAGCTGTATTGGTGAAAAAGTCAACTGTAGCACCAAAAGTCAAACTTTGACTTTTTGGTCAACATTAAAATTCAAATATCACAATTCATCAAGGCGTTCAAGAATATCAAGCTTGATCATCAAGGAGCCAAGAAAGATAAAAGTCAACTTGAAAAGTCAAGATTTCCAAGACTTAGAAATTTTCTAAGTGTTTTTTTATATGATAATTCATCACTTCATGATATTCTTTCATTAAGATGCAAGACGGTTCAAGGGAAACTTTCAACATGAAAGTTGTATATCTCCATGATATCTACAACATTGATTTACACAACTTCTCCTAAATATGCTTGGATCTCAAGTTATAAATTCATGAAGTTATGACATTTTAATTTAACACTTAGAGAAAAATTTCAATAGATTTTGTGCAGGATTTCATCCCAACTTCTTGGCATTTTTTCACATAGTTCCAAGATGATTTTGTTAAAATGGCCAACATAAAAGTTATAGAGGGTGTTTCAAGCTTTATAAAACATCCAAGAGCATGAATTTATCATATTTGAGCTAGAAGATACAAGGATCTGAAGTTGGACATTCATTATTGATTTACAAGGCAGATTTGTGATGAACAAGGAACAAAAATCTTAACCATGCTACATAATCTTCACTTAGCAGGCCTCTTGACTTGCAAATCCATCCATAATCAGATGTTTACACAATTGATTGAACCATTATCCAAGTGGTTCAAGTATTGTCCATTGCATCTTTCCATTTTTGGCACAAAGGCACCATTGCCATTCTTGCAAAGTTCACTTTAATCATAAAGTCAATTTCTTGAGCCTCTAACTTGTTGTTCAAATCACGCTCAACTTCTAAAAGTCAGAACAAACATGTTTAAAGTGATCAACCACTTTACATAGCTCGGTATAAGCATTGGAAACATATCATTCATGTTTGCTTCAAAAACAAGCAAGATAACCATAACATGTGATTCAAAAATCCGAGTGGTTTTGAAGCCTCAAACCTTCTCTATAAATAGGGAGGCCAATTGCAAGAGAGAGAGAGAGAGAGAATTAGAAAAAATGAGAGAGTTAGAAAAAAGGAGAGAGTTATAAAAAAGGAGAGAGAAGAAGGAAAAGAGAGAAAGAAAACCAAAAGTTTTATTGACAAACTCTCAAAAATCTCATAACTAAAAGAAGGTCATAACAGTCCACAAAGCAACACCTCAAGCTCAAAATATAAATTCTAGTTGCAAGGTAAGTCTCCTTAACTTTAAACTCTTCATTTAAATCATCATCATTTGTTTCATTTTTGAGGCTAAAATGCAGTGACCTTTGAAGAAAAGTTTTATAAAAAAAATCATGAACAGGCAGGTGTAAGGCAGCTGTTTTTCAAAATCATACAACATGCAATCGACTGCACGACCATGCAAATCGATTTCACGGGGTTCTAGTAGCTAAATTTCCAAAAAATTTGAGTGTGTAATCGATTGTACAACCATGTAAATTAATTGCACGGGGTTCCAGTAGCCATATTTCCAAATTTTTTGACTGTGCAATCGATTGCACTGGAAGTCAGTAGCCAATGTTTTGAAAAACTGAAGCGTGCAATCGATTGCACTAACATGCAAATCGATTGCACTAAAATAAAAATTGATTTTTTGCTTTGAAAGAACTTGAATAAATGGTTGGACAATATAAAATGTTTCATTTTGATCATTGAGCATCTATATCTTAAGTTCAAGGTGCATATTATCATTATACCTTGAAATTTGCTAAGGACTTGAACCGAAGACTTCATCCAAAGAGGCTTTTAGCTTGATCAATAATTTTTGCTTTCTTTATCAATCATGATTTGTATTCATCAAAATAAGAGTGCATTCGAGAAGCTTGAGTTCACGGCATGTGTTGACACATAATCATCCAAAGTGTTTTCTTTTCCTTTCATTATTTTTATGTGCTTCATATATTTTCTTCATGGCTATTCAATATGGTTGTAATAGATAATTAGGACTATAATTTCTTGCAATACCCATTTGTAAATTGTATACCCCATCCCTAAATGATTGTAATAGCGTAGGATATTTACTTTCCGCAAATTTATCGCTTTATATATAACATGTTAATAATTAGGGTTTGTATGGCAAGATAAAACCAATCAAATAGAAAACCCTAATTCAAGACAAAATCAAGCATGAAAATGACACACTTTCACAAAAACACCCCTAGGGTTACTCCACTTGGTTGCCTTGAACAAAATGGCCATATTATGCATGTAAAGTATCTTAGCAAAACAAACAAAAAAACAAGATCATAGTCCCTCGATGACGTTATTCAAAGTTGCCTTACAAAAATGATCTTAGTCCCTCAAAATGCTAAGATACTTTGCAACATTGCTAATCATGGTTATACGATGAACCACGCCCATCCCGTTTACATCCAAAGATAGGGTTGGTTACCAAATCAATGGTAAGACAACAATATCAAAGGGAAAGAAAATGAACAAGAAAGACATTTTAGTAGGTAGATTACTTCTAGTTACTTGCTCTATTTCAATAACAAATATCCTTGCTATTTTCAAAACAAACACACACATTTCCAAACATCTTACAAACATTGAAAACATTTAAAATAAAAAGACAAACATCTTTGTATACATTCTTATGAATGAGAATCATTACAAAGATTGCCTAAACAATGGTCTCTTTACAAAATACTTTCAAAAACCACACAAAGCACAATTTAGAACAAAAGCAAGTGATCTAGAAAGTAACTAAGAGCCCATGGAAAACCATGGATGAAAAGGGTGCTAATACCTTCCCTTTTCGTAATCTACCCCCCGAACTCAAGAAACAATCTCAAAGGTCTTTCCTGTGCTTTTTCACCTTTCCTTTTGGATAAAAGAAAAGTCGGTGGCGACTCTTGCTAACCGCAACATTTGCGATCAAACGTAAAACCTCAAGTCAGTTCTCCCACCGTATCACATGTATCAATGCCATCAAGCCAATAGTCAAGGCTATAAAAGAGAAACTTTCTGAAAGAGCTTTGAAGATGTTCACTCGTCGCTATGGGGATACCCTTGACTTAAAAAAAATGAGGTACAATTAGATGTCGTGTATGCTCTAATTGAGTTCTACGACCCTCCATTGAGATGCTTCACCTTTTAAGACTTTTAGCTAGCACCGACTCTGGAAGAATTTGATAGAATTTTGAACTTTTCTAAAGAAAAAGCTTATGTGGGTATTAGGTAGACTATTGACGTCAAAATCTTGGCAGAAGGTTTAGGTATCCCTTATCCCGAATTTTCACTTAATTACAAGAAAGAAGGTGACATACGAGGGATTAAAAGATGCTACTTGTAGACTAAGGCTTTTGATTTTTCCAATAACAAAGAATGGGAGTCTTGTATCGATTGTTTAGGACGGCTTGTGTTTGGTGTAATCTTATTTCCATAGACTTTGGACTATATTGACCCTGCGGCTGTTAGCGTATTTTGGGGCGCAAAAGTTTTTAATACGGATCCAACTTCCGCTTTACTTGTTGGCATTTATTATGCACTTGATACGCGGTACAAAAAGGGAAGGGGTACTCTAAATTATTGCTTCCCACTATTTATATGATTGGTTCACGACTCATCTCTACAAAGAATATTACATGATTCCAAATCTGACAAGATATGAGTGGCCTAAAAAATTAAGGTCCCTTACTGCTAATTATGTATTGCGGTATGCAAGGAAGCTTGATATTGGAGATATTATCTACAATTGCAGAGACTTTCCTAATGTTCTATTGATCGGATCACGAGGTTGCATCAATTACAACCCTACCTTGGCCCTACGACAACTAGGGTATCCTTTGGAAGATAAAACCTCAGATGAACAACTCTAACAATTGATCATTCATGACATGGGCAAAAATGACCAAGTGTTGCTCAACAAGATCATCCGGGCTTGGAATAAGGTTAATAAAAGAAAGGCTGAAAGGAAGAATGATGTGGCGAAATAGTTCTACACTCGATAGGTTTTGGATAGGGTACGAGCTATTAAGTTAACATTTGACGTAGATCCTGAGTACAAGCCAAAGGTCCCTGATTCTACGCCTATGTCCTTAGAAGAAATAGACGATTTGAAGAATGCCTTGAAATAACCTCAAAGGGAAAAAGAAGAATTGGAGCTCAACCTCCATAACTTAACTAAGGAGAAAAGACAAATTCAACTCATACTTGAATCAAAAGACCAACAAATTCAGAGATATCGAGAGGTGTTTGAGAAAGAGAGTCTTAAACGGAAGCGTTCGACTGAAGGATTGTTAAGTGCTACTTTCAACTTGGATTTCCAAAACCAACGGTTGGAGGATGCTGCTATTGAAATCATGAGATTAAACAGATGGTATGAAAAGGAAATGTAAGATAAGAAGGTGATGTAAGAAGATCTAAGGGCTCAAATCCAAAGTTTGACACAAGCTTCTATAGATCAAGAAGAACAAATGAAGTATCTCACCACCAGACTCCAAGACAACCAAGAATCACAGATAGGATAACGCCTCAAGAGGATGAAGGGAGAAATATTTCTTGCACAGAAAACTGAAGAATACGAGCAAGTATGTCTTGAGTTAGAAGGCCTCTGAAAGGATTTCCTAATACAACGGAAACTCTATATGGAGATGATGGCTGAAAATGAGTACTAGGAAGAGTAGTATATGAAGATCGCCAAAGCGGGAAAGGATAATCACAAGATAATTCCTGATCTCTATCGAGAATACCGATACTATAAAGACAAGCATGCAAGACTCACCTTCTTAGCCAACAATCTCGTTGAAAACATCCCTAGTAGCTCGAGAGACGCAGAAAATGTGATGGTTCCTCTCCTAAAAGACGTTGAAGACTTCCACAATCTTTGTAGAACAATGGTCGATGGTTTCGGAGCAGACATTCATAAACACACTTAGAAGACATTTGTTTCTCCTTTGTTTATTCCTTTCAGAAAGTTTAATGTTTTAATGTTGGAATATTTTCAATATCTGAATTGTATTCTTTTTCAAGACAATTACTAATTTTAATAAAGGCATTTTGTTTCCGTATCTCGTTTACGTATTTAGAAAAAATTGAGGAGAACCAAGCTGCATTCAAGAAAGATCTTTAGCAAGTCAAAGGTAACGTCGTCTCAATGAGAGGAGATATGAGCCAAGTTCTTTTATCCTTGAAGAACATCATTGAAAGAAAGGAGAAAATCCCTAGGGTAGTCTTTGAAGAAGTAGCCCAGACCATTGGTGCATCGAGCGGTCACCAACCAAGGAGAGAACCAGAATTTGGACCCCAAAAGTACGCCATGGCTCAACAAGAAACAAGACAAGCTGATACTTAAGGGTTTGTCCCACCTCCACAAAAGGTAGGGGCATCTCATACCTTGTAGATTTCGATTAACAATGCAAACAACTACTTAGACTTGCAATATGGGGACCACGACTTAGAGGATGTCAATCAAGCACCTCAAAGAATAACCCATACTCATGCCAATGAGCCATTGGTGTTCAACTAGTACAAAGTTCTAGAAGAAAAGTTAAATGTTATGGAGGGTTATGATGCTTTCGATGTAGATGCTCTCGAAATGGGTCTAGTTCCTGATGTGGTGATCCCACCAAAATTCAAAGTACCTGAATTTGGAAAAAATAAGGGGCTCACCTATCCAAGGAATTATCTTCACATGTATTGCAGGAAGATGCATGCCTATGCTCAAGACTAGAAGATGATGATTCATTGTTTTCAAGACAGTTTAAGTGGGATATCCTTAGATTGGTACATGCAGTTGGAACAGGTTCATGTCCAGACATGGGCAGATCTTACTTACGCTTTCCTGAAATAGTACAAATATAACTTGGACATGGCGCCTACCCGCATGCAACTCCAAAACTTGTCTCAAAAGAAAGAAGAGTCTTTCAAGGAATATGCCCAAAGATGGAGGGAAATGGCAGCCCGCGTACAACCACCACTTATAGAGAAAGAACTAGTCAATATGTTCATGGGAACTTTGCAAGGATTATATTATGAAAAGATGGTAGGAAGCGTCTCCTCCGAGTTTTCAGATTTGGTAACTATTGGAGAAAGGATTGAAGCTTGAATAAAAATTGGAAAGATACAAAATGGATCATCTATTACCCCATATAATGCAAAAAGACATGTTCCTAACTTCACGAAAAGGAAGGCGAGAGAAATTAATGTTGTAGCCTCACAACTGAGGGCACAACAACCATTGATAATTTCACGAGAACAACAACATAACAAATTTGAAAGGCCGCCGAGAATGTTTGACCTGCTTCCCATGTCACACAGTTAATCATTACAACACTTGGTTAAGGCGTCTCTGGTAGAGCTAAGAGCTCTAGCTCCTCCAATCGGGGTGATCGGGATTATACTGTATGTATCCAATGATTCGGACTGCAAGTGCACAGTCTTATCGTGTAGTTTTAAAAGATATCAAACCACAGAGATTGATGAATCGATCTACCGTCTTCTATTGTTACTTTGCAAATCTAAAGCTAATGAATGTTTGATTGGGTTGTAGGGAAAACTAAATACTAAATTAAGTTGGATTTTTAATAATCAATGAGCGTAACTACCAGTATGCAATAGTCGAACCTTGGGAACTAGCGACCGGTTAGGTGTCTTTATATTTTCAAAATAGCTTTCAGTAAAACTTATTTAGTTTAAAAACCCTCGTCTCACACTGTCGTTTTGTTGATCTAGGCTATGCAGTTAAGTCCTAACGTACGCTTTCGCCATCCCGAAGGAGTTAAAAACACCTTTTGCAAACTAAATAAAATCTTAATTAACTTTAAAGTGCTTCCTCTGTATTTTAAGCTAATGCCTAATTACTATTGTCCAGTTAAAAGATCTCAAACTTCCGCTTTGTTGACCCTAACCTCTATCTGTTCTTTACTTTCGTAACAAAAAAATTTAATGATTAAAAATAGTAACTTAGGTCAGAAAAGAAAGTTTTGTAGTAAAAATAATCCCAACTAAGTTACTCGTTCCCTTGGTTAAGTGACTTTACATACCGGTATACGAATTCTATCCTAACATAATATCATACCAAATCATAGAATAATTTAAGAGACATACGAAAATAAACATAATTATATTGATTAAAAGCAATAAAAATTCGTAAATATAAACCTGGTAATAATTCTGAAGATAGAAGCACTCCTGCACAAACTGTAGGCTTTGCTTCGATCGGAGAATAGATGTAACCGTATAATGAAAATAATGCTAGAGGGAATAAAGAAATTGCTGGGAAATAAATAATGCTTAAATAATATTTGCTAAGAGTAAAAACAAATTATCCAAAGTTTTTGCCAAAAAGAAGAACTCCTCTCTCGTATGGTCCAAGGCCCTATTTATAACTCTTGTGTGATCAGTTCGTTCTCGGAAATGTAGGAACAGTTTGTGTTCCTTTGAGAAATAATAGGACCATTAATTTTGTTACGTTCCTCACGCTTTGACTGAGTGGATCAGATAATATAGGTGATCATTGGATTTGCTTTGAATTGGTTTCCGTCCATTGGATGCGAAGAAAGTGGGAGAAAGTGGCCTTGTGACGTTTGTCACGTCCAAGTGACGATAGTCACTTGGTCCATCTCAATGCGTGACGTGCGACAATACTCCTTGACGATCGTCAAGGTCTTCTTCATGGTGGGCCACGTGCTCACATGCTTGATGGGCTTAAGCTGATTTCTTCTCCCTTGGCCTTTTTTGCTATCTTTGCACCTTTTTTTTCTTCATTTCTTCCAAAGTGTTCAGCTTAATGTATATCTGCAAAAATAGAAAAATACCTGCATAATACCTATAAAATAATTTAATTTAAACTAAAGTATGAGAAATATTTTGTGTATATCAAGCCAGAAATACCACATATTTGTGTGTCATCAAACTCCTTCATACTTAAACTTTGCTTGTCCTCAAGCAAATGCAAAGTACGATGTTTTTCTAAACATGGTCAGATGCACGGTTATGACTCGAATCAACTAATATATAGCTACGTTGTGTTATTGTCAGAAAATTGATGGCTCGATTCATGCTCCATTACTATGTCAATGACACTAGACAATCCCATTTTACGTAAACTAGTTACAGGTCCTATCATAGCCTACCTCGAGTATTTGTCTTGTTTTGCCCTTTTCATTCTAGCGCAATCACATTAAGCCCTTTATCTTTACACGCACATAGCAGAACAGTCGGTTAGTGGTTATGATCCTTTTAAACTTTAGAGGTTTTTGGCACAGTAATGTGGCAACCTTTTTCAATTCAATGGTTGGATGCGGGGGATCAGACCGTAATCTTCCCTACCGAGTTCAGTACCAGATGCTCCTGAACCATCCACCAAATGATTTTTCATGTTACTTTGTAAAGTTTACATCCTTTGGATTAGGCGATCGGGTAAAGATCGTCCAATTTAATTGGTGTGTTTCCTTGCAACATTTTGCTGAAATATTATATCATCCACTTATATTCATCGACTTCCTGCATAGTTTGTGTTTAAGACGGTGTTGACTGCTAATATAAACTACTCAGGGTTACTACAAAGACTAAACTCAGGGTGTTGGAATAACAGGTACGTGAACTGATCTATCATACTCTGGGGTTGTAGAATGTCTAGACGATAGAAATTTCACTTAATCTTGCCACAATTCCTGACGATTAAAGATCTTGCAGTCTATGTACTTGTCGAGTGAGTCAAAAAAAATTTTATAGGGCTCAAAAATAAAGGGGAGTCTAAAAGAACAACACAAATTGCTTCAATAGATAACTTGATAAAAAAAAATTTTGTTATTGAATTAAAGATAACGGAAGGGAAATTACAAAGAAAAATAAAAATTACTAGGAAAGGGAAATACTCCCTCCCCCATACTTGAATCATATATTGTCCTCAATGTATTGACAGAAGATGGAAAGGGGAAATGGAAACTAGACAATCATTCTTCCTCCTCTTGTCTTCGGAATCTGCCATGTGTTCTCGCTCTTCGACGTGCTTGCTCACCGTGTCTGGAAGATTCGCCTCCATTCCTCTGAGAAATGACGTTATGCAAGTCGTCAACACGAAGTGTTAAGGCTCGCATATCTTCCGCCATTCCTGCAATGAATTCCAGCATACTTTGATCATGCCTGTGAGTGTAGTCATTTTGGTCTCTCTGCATTTGTTGCATGAGAGTCATCATCTTAATTTGGCGCGTCTCGAGGCTCTGGTAGCGTTGAGTGGATAGCTGGTTTTGCTGCATTATTGCGGCATAGATTGCATTGATGGTGGCGGGATTGTTGGCGTGTTGTGGTTGGGGCTCTTGCTGCTCTAATTCTTCTTCGATTTCATTAGCGGCAGCATTGTTGGCCTCACCTTGATTTACTTGCTTATTTTCTCTGGGTTCTGGGGCGTTCAGGTTGTAAAGCCAATTATCCGGATTGCCCAAATTAGTATGATTGTGATTCGGCAAGATCACGCTACGAACTTTTGCATTCTTAACCATTAGATAGTACCCTCCAGCTTCTCGCACTTTGATCAGGCGGCCAGCTCTACAGTTATCAATATCCATATAAACTGTTGGCAGCGGAGGTAGGAGTTGAATCCTTTCCCCCCCAGTTCAGGTGAACTGTGACTGTGGTGACAATACCTTCGACACAAAAAGGCGTAGTTCCGTCTCTCGTAACAAGGTTTTGAATATAGGCCATCATTAAAGTAACGGGATTAAGACGGAGGTCTTGTGAGAAGGTACAGTGAAGAGCATACAACTCTTTTGTGTTGACTTTGTTATTGTTTGCCCTTCCAAATACTGTGTTTGCCATAATGCGGTGTAAGAAGTGAATGTTCGGGTTATGGATGTGAGAGGCGTAACGTTCTTCGGGAATAAAATTTGGTTCACCAGTTATTCTCTCCCATAATGCGTATGCACTTCCATTCCAATCCAATTCCGGGGGAATACGATATTGCACATTATTTCCACGGGGAAAATGAAATATGTCGCTCAAATTTTCATGGCTGAGTGTGTACTCTTGGTTGAACATCCGAAATTGAGCGGCTCCCGTTAGGTGTGCGTCGGTATCATCGTGAGTGTGATAGGCGTAGGAACTTAAGAATTCCAACGTGAGAGCTTTGTAGGTTGGTGTGTTCATCGTGCTAATAAAGCTCAGGCCAGCTTTGTTCAGCAAGCCTTGCATATGGGTTTACAATCCCAATTCTTGCAAGCAGTTGTTGTCGATGAACCTCGTGGATGTTAGCCCTCGACGATGGAATTTTATGTACCTTTCCTTTTGAAGTTCACCTACTTCTCCTTGTCGAAGCACGAGATGGCGCATGTCGGGTTCGGGTTGGTTTGGTGGATTCCTTTGGGCGGCCATGACTTTGAACTTGATAGAAAAAATGTATTTGTGATGAAGAGATGGCAGGTGGGTGGTAGTGATGAAACTAAGGGATGGGAGAAAGGTTTATATAGATGTTTTTATCGAGTAGGAAATTGAATAAGGTTTATGGGAGAATTTTGAATATGAGAGGTTATGGAAGTTAAGGATGAATGGAGTAAATGGGGTAGTGGGGGTTTTAAAACAAAATTTCGTGCAAGTTTCAATGTGGTTCAATGGTCACGGCAAGAGAAAACATGGGAGACAAGCTCTGACGCTCGTCACGCGTTCCTGACGTTCGTCAGGGTCAAAGGGACAACCTCTGACGCTCGTCAAATGCTTCTAGACGTCCGTCAGGGTATAATGGTGCGTGTCTTTTGTTTGACCACTTGCAATAAAGAAGGGATTGATTAATTAATTTATTCATATAGTTTGAGTAGTATTGCAAGGGATATTTAGTGGTACATAATAGAATTGAAGGAATGATAGTAGAAATAAATAAATAAGAAACAAATACTGTGAAATAAATAAGAATAATAATTGAAATTGCAAAGTATGAAATGTAAATGAAAATAAATAAATACTGTGAAATAAATAGATAAATATGAAATAAATAGATAAATAGTTATTTGAAATTTTAGAACCGAAAGTAACAAAGTATTCGAAAATATGAGTATAAAACAATAATAAGTATTAAGAATAATAATGACCCCCCCATACTGAGAACAAACAGTGTCCTCACTGGGGTGGCATAGAAACAAAACTATCGAGCACTAGGACCTCCTGGAGGTGGGGCAGTAGCGTGCATATGCTGATAAATATGATCAAACTGCTCTGTGACGACATCCATGAAATGAAAGAAGTCATGCCGTAGTGTGATGATATGATCTTTAACGGTAGTGAGCTCTCCTCGGAGTGTAGTAACATCTGACTGCAGTGTCGTGATAACATGTGCATGATCAACCATAGGGACGTCAACAGCTTCGGTAACAAGGGGAAGTGTAGGGTATTCTGATGGAGTATAGTCATGGTGTGATCGGTGGAAATAGAACTGACTGTTTTTTAATGCTGGTTCGCGAAATGTCGTGGTAAGCAAGAGTCGCCACCATCTTTTATGTTCTCCAACATGGAAAGGACAAAAGCACAGCAAAATTCCTTATTCGAGAATGTTTCTCGGTTCGGGAGGTAGATTTATAGAAAGGGAAGGTGTTAGCACCCTTTCTATCCGTGGTTATCCACGGGCTCTTAGGTACTTGCTCTTATGTTTTCAAAAATTGTTTTCTTTTCAAGTGTTTGTGGGTTTTGAAAAAGTTTCATTTGAAAAATTTCTAAGTAACTCTTGTATCTGTCCTCAAGAGTGTATGAAAATTTTGTTTGAAAACCTTTTGAAATTGTAGGTGCGAAAAGTTGTTTTTGTTTGTTTTGAGAGAGCAAGTACTTAAGAGAAATCTACCTACTCTAAGGAATTAGGCTGTGTAAGAGTCCTTTAGACAGTGCTATCCCACCATTGAGAGGTAGGAAGCACCGTCGTTGGAGGTATTCGGGTCAATTCGATTATTAGGGACATGTGTGGTCACCAAAGCAATAGTAGGACACCTTAGCGGTAACCCTAATGTCCTAAATCCTTTTTATCCGAGGCAACTGTTTCGAGGCAAATGGATCTTAGACAGGAGGGCAACCTCTAAAACACCCTATACTTGACGACCACGTCGAGGCAACCAGTGAGGCGTACCCTAAGAGTGGCATGTGCATGTGTGTTGTTTGTCAGTTTATGTTTATCTTTGAACATGCATTTGTAAGCTACGGATTGATTTTAATTTTCATACAAGTCTTTCATGCATTTTTAACAGTTAAGAGTGCGGAAAATAAAGTGCGGAAAGGTAAATCTACGCTATTACAAGGCGCGGGTCTATACATCGCCAAAAACAAAAACCCGTTTTGGAAAATAAATACGGAAAATTAAAGAAAGCGGTAAAATCCTAATTAACTATTACATCCTTGGAAACAGTTACATAAATATGATTAAAATAAATTAAAGCGCGAAAGAATCGAATCGGGACGTCCTTAGGGTTTTGACCCTTTTTGAGAAATAAAGAAAGTAGTTTGTCCTTTTTTGCAATTAATCAAATATTAAACCTAAACCTAATTAATTAATTAATTAAAAGAAAAGTTTTTTTTGTGTTTTTTAAGTCTTTAATAAAAATAAAAATAAAAGAAATTAAAAGTCAAAAGTTAGAAAAAAGCTAAGTCTAATTTATTTTATTTATTGTAAAAAAAAGATTAAAGTTAACCTAATTTAAATAAATAAATTAATTTACATTTATTTACAAAATAAGTTAATAAATAAGAATAATAATAATTAATAAAAATATTCACATTTTTTATTCTCTGAATTTATTATGAAAATATTAATTTGTTAATTAATAATAATAAGAAGAATAATTAAAAGAATTAAAAGGGGAAGAAAAATAAAAAGGAAAATAAACCAGGGGGGGTGTTGACCCAAGAATGGAGGTGAATTTGCAGATTTCAGGCCCAATTGATGTGCAAGCCTTTTGACTTTTTGGAATTGTCCAGAGCATGCCTTGATTGGGAGTAGGGCGTTCTCCACTTTTGACCATGGGGTGCATGTTTATGGCCACTTGGCGCCTGGGTATTTGATACGCACGGTGGACTCCTTGGCAAGCGCTGCACATGAATATATTAAGCAAAACAATATAGAAATTGTGGGGGACCTGGGAATCGAACCCAGGACCCAATGGTGACCAGCCACCTCATCTCCCACTAAGCCAAACGCCTGAATTTGATAATATATTAGCAATTGAAAATAATATGTGAAAACAATCATATGCTGGAAAAATAGCGCGCGCGTTTGAATAAACCAATGGCATGGCACCACGTCTTCTTCTTCTTCATGAAACCTGCAGAAAACAAAACAGATAGCGGGGGTTTTTAACCCCCACAAAGTGAAACGACCAATAATAGCGACTAGCTCCCTAGGCTATATAAATAGGGCGCGATATGTACTTTGGATTCGTCTGGTTGCAAGGATCACAACCATATGCGTGAGAGGTCCCAATTTTTCCTGTATGGGAAAGCCCCAATTCAAAACCTTAAGAACCCTAAAACCCGTTAATGGTAAGTCACGATTCTGCGTGTTATAATGCAATTAAACCATGCCAAAAGCTTCACCTGAGTTCTATGAACATAAAACAAACAACAAAAGATGTTAAATATGCATGAATTGTGAGACGCGATCTTGAAAAAAAAGTGACAAACCAAGGGACTGTTCTTGCGTGTTCTTTGAGTATTAAGGCTTGTTTTTGATTCCAATCCGTTCCTGGGAATGCTAGCAATGTGTTTGAATTGCTCTAAGGCTTTGAATTGTGCTGGAAGGTTGAATTCAGTTTTGAGTTTTTTCCACTTTTTTTTCAATATTGCATATGGCTTCTGCAGCAGTTTTTCACGTTTTTGCAATTAGGTTTAGCTTCAGTATATGTATTGGAATGGAATTAGGGTTCAATCTTGGTCAAGGATCCATGGCATTATGATTTCAATATTTGATTTAAAATCAAATAATTTTCAATCTTTTTGATTGATAAAACTTGCCAAACATGGAGATTTTGTCTCTTTGATTGATGCACGAATTCGCCAGCTTGCCCTGAGTTTATTTGCTTCACAAAAGATTTGAAAACCATATCTTGGCATTTTCCTACAATTAAATTAATTAAATGAATTAATAATCAATTAAAAATCCAAATAATTAATAAAAATAAGAAAATAATTCAATTTAATCTCAATGGGTCGTGCATAGGCCTTGGACAAAGTTTCAAGAAAGAATTTGAGGCCCATTAGCAAAAATGATGTGTTTTGAGCAAAGTTGACTTTTGCAAATTCACAAAAATTTCCCAACTTCTCCAATGCATATCTTGCTCAATTTAGATCATATGAACATGTTCTTGGACATTTTAGAAAGGTCTTGAAGTCCTCTAACCAATGCCTTTGGTCCCATGTCATTTGGATTTACCAATCTCAAGTTATGGTCTTTGACTTAAAGTGCCTTTTTGTTAACTTTTGAAATTGACCTATAATGTAGAAATTGATAACTTTTTGTGAGAGCATTTCTTGGACTTGGAATGTGAAGATGAGTTGTAGGAAATGTCATCCCCTTCAAAATGAGAATTGGATGGGATTTTTCTGATGAACCATGAAAAGGTTATGCCCTGGTCAAGTTACAATTTACTTTTCAGCTGTCAAAAAATAGAAACTTTTGCATCTTTGATGATTTTTGAGCCATTCTTGTGGAATAATGATCAAGACTTAATCAAATGATGATTGTGGCTTCAAAATAAGATGTTGACCAAAAATTCTGACTTTTGACTGTAAAATGACCATTTTACCCCTACAGTTGATTGTGAACCTAATGGTGCTTTTTGACTATGCAATTTGACCCTGTGAGTCTTGAGACTTGGTATGTAGATGCTTGACAATGTATATAGGCATATATGACTTGATTGAGCCCTTGAAAACCTCAAATTCACTGAAGGAACCAAAACCCTAATTTGACTGGCTTATGAGGATGTTTAGACTGGGCAACCCCTGAGAAATCTTGAACCATTTGAAGATGATTCTTGATAAACCTTTGAAGAATATGGGAGGGAAAATTTTGGGGTACAACAGTTGCCCCTGTTCAATCTTCTTAAACCTGGGGATGTAGATTGGCTTGTGTGCCTTTCGTGATCCGAAGGTGGAAGATGATTGAACACTAGAGTGCCCAGAAATTTGCACTCGCATAGTAGAATATCAGCAATGTGATGTCGGGAATGGGATTACAGATGCCATTTAGAGAGATGATGGATAGGAGGATAGGCTTATAGATGCCATCTGGAGATGTGACATAACCTTGTTGGGAATGGGCTTATAGATGCCATTTAGAAATGTAATGGATAGTTGTGGAGATAGGCTTAAAGATGCCATCCTGAGGTGTCAATCGCGTAAGAGATTCCTTAGAGAGAACTTGCGTACCTGAGAAAGAAAGATAATTACATGGCCTGTTACAGGGGTTAATCTTCAATCTCTTCATGCAGATATGCCCTGGCTTGATACAGGTGTCGAATCCACAATCAATCGCTCACAGATATGCCCTGGCTAGATACAGGTATCGAATCTGGAATTAGTCGTCTACAGATATGCCCTGGCTGGATACAGGTATCGAATCTGGAACTTGTCGTCTACAGATATGCCCTGGCTGGATACAGGTATCGAATCTCTAAACTCTTCATGCAGATATGCCCTGGCTAGATACAGGTGTCGAATCCACAATCAAATCACTCACAGATATGCCCTGGCTAGATACAGGAATCGAATCTGGAATTTGTCGTCTACAGATATGCCCTGGCTGGATACAGGTATCGAATCTCTAAACTCTTCATGCAGATATGCCCTGGCTGGATACAGGTATCGAATCTACAATCAATCACTCACAGATATGCCCTGGCTAGATATAGGTATCGAATCTGGAATTTGTCGTCTACAGATATGCCCTGGCTAGATACAGGTATCGAATCTCTAAACTCTTCATGCAGATATGCCCTGGCTGGATACAGGTATCGAATCTACAATCAATCACTCACAGATATGCCCTAGCTAGATACAGGTATCGAATCTGGAATTTTTCGTCTACAGATATGCCCTGGCTGGATACAAGTATCGAATCTCTAAACTCTTCATGCAGATATGCCCTGGCTGGATACAGGTATCGAATCTACAATCAATCACTCACAGATATGCCCTGGCTAGATACAGGTATCGAATCTGGAATTAGTCATCTACAGATATGAACTGGCTGGATACATGTATCGAATCTCTAAACTCTTCATGCAGATATGCCCTGGCTAGATACAAGTGTCGAATCTACAATCAATCGCTCACAGATATGCCCTGGCTAGATACAGGTATCGAATCTGGAACTGGTCGTCTACAGATATGCCCTGGCTGGATACAGGAATCGAATCTCTAAACTCTTCATGCAGATATGCCCTGGCTAGATACAGGTGTCGAATCCATAATCAATCGCTCACAGATATGCCCTGGCTAGATATAGGTATCGAATCTGGAACTAGTCGTCTATAGATATGCCCTGGCTGGATACAGGTATCGAATCTCTAAACTCTTCATGCAGATATGCCCTGGCTAGATACAGGTGTCGAATCCACAATCAATCGCTCACAGATATGCCCTGGCTAGATACAGGTATCGAATCTGGAATTAGTCGTCTACAGATATGCCCTGGCTGGATACAGGTATCGAATCTCTAAACTCTTCATGCAGATATGCCCTGGCTAGATACAGGTGTCGAATCTACAATCAATCACTCACAGATATGCCCTGGCTAGATACAGGTGTCGAATCTGGAATTAGTCGTCTACAGATATGCCCTGGCTGGATACAGGAATCGAACCTCTAAACTCTTCATGCACATATGCCCTGGCTAGATACAGGTGTCGAATCTACAATCAATCACTCACAGATATGCCCTGGCTAGATACAGGTGTCGAATCCGGAATTAGTCGTCTACAAATATGCCCTGGCTGGATACAGGAATCGAATCTCTAAACTCTTCATGCAGATATGCCCTGGCTGGATACAAGTATCGAATCTACAATCAATTACTCACAGATATGCCCTGGCTAGATACAGGAATCGAATATGGAATTAGTCATCTACAGATATGCCCTGGATGGATACAGGTATCGAATCTGGGATTAGTCGTCTACAGATATGCCCTGGCTGGATACAGGTATCGAATCCGGAATTGGTCGTCTATAGATATTCCTTGGCTGGATACAGGTATCGAATCTCTAAACTCTTCATGCAGATATGCCCTGGCTAGATACAGGTGTCGAATCCACACTCAATCACTCACAGATATGCCCTGGCTAGATACAGGTATCGAATCTAGAACTGGTCGTCTACAGATATGCCCTGGCTAGATACAGGTATCGAATCTCTAAACTCTTTATGCAGATATGCCCTGGCTAGATACAGGTATCGAATCTACAATCAATTACTCACAGATATGCCCTGGCTAGATACATGTATCAAATCTGGAATTGCTACAATTGATAGTAATCATCTTTGGATTGACCTCTTTCCTGAAAAGGAAAAACATCAGTTGTATGCAATGTCATGATGTATGTAATGCACGATGTCATGATGCTCAAAAATAAATGAGATAGTGTGTTATGATGCGTATATGTATGCGTCATGGTGTATGATAATGTGATGAGTGTATTTTCCTCTAGGAAAATAAATCCTTGACGACTACCGGGAGTTTGTGGAATCCTGGGCTGATGTTGAAGAGATTTAGTTCTTCGTTTCCGCTGGGGATGATGGTTGCAAGAATAAACCGGTAGGAGAAGATGACTCCGTTGGGGAATAAACTTGGTGAAGAGATTACTCTGCGGGGAATTACTCTGTGGGAAGAGATACTTCACTGAGAATTTGATGAGAACTCCGCTGGGGATTCCATTGATAAGCTTTGTTCAGGAATTTGATGACTTCCGTCTGGGGATAGGAAGAACTTCGCCGAGGACGATATTTCCATTGTAATTAGCTGAGGATAACCCAGTTATAAGCTCTGGTGGGGAATAACCTTTGAATATGGTCGGGGAGAGATGCGTTCGTACTCTGCAGGGAATAAGCTTCCAGAATCTACTGGGGATAAGCTTCCAAAATCTACTAGGGATATTGGTTCAACTCTCCTGGGGAAACTTCAGGCTGTACTGGGGAATGGCTCCACTGGGGTGTCTGGTATTCCGCCGGGGAACAATCTCATATTTCCGTCGAGGAATATTAAGACTGCCGGGGATGCTTGCTTAGGAACATCTGTATACTCCGCTGGAGAATATTGGGATCTTCTGGGGATACCCAACTTCCTTAAGGCTGATAGTAGACTAACTCTGGTTGGGGAGAATATTGCTGACTTGCTGGAGATATTGTGCCTTTTCGGGGCTAATTGGAGACCAACTCTGCTTGGAGAGAGTTTTGCTGAATCTTGTCTTACTCTGTATGGAGTGGAGGTATCTTGGTCATATTCTTCAGTCGAAACTACCTTATACCTGGAGGACAGAGTAGCTAGACCGCTTAGACAATTATGATTTCCCCAGCTTCTGTGGGAGAAGGTACCTATGGAGGTCTTGATAGCCGCTGATTTGACAAATCTTCTTCTGGTAGGCCAGTGACGAGATGTCGGGACATAGTCGTACGCTTTGATCCCTAATTTTTGCCTGGTCCTCCCTTTCGGGTTTTCAGTCCACCGGGATACCCATTTTTTCTCAAGCTGCCTTTTCAGGTTTTCGACTTACCGGGTGTACAGATTTTTTCATTTTCATCCCTTATTTTTGCCCGAACCCTTTTGGTTCGCCGGGAAGCCCTTATTTTTGCCTAGGTGTGTCAACCTAGCGGGTCTTTGATTATGCGTAATGTGTTTTCGACTATGTCCACGTTCTCAGAGTGCAGGGAGTTGTCACTGTCAGTAGCGTTGCCATGTTACTAGAAGATGTTTGATCGTGCAAGATTTGTCGCTGGAACACATGTCCAATGCCCCAAGTGATTCAGGCGGAGATTTGCCCCTGGCTATTTGGCATTTTGAGAGATTCTCCAAATCTTGACTTAACTGCCCCAGATGGTGGACCATGATCATGTCTGCCCCTTGGTTGGAAGTGCTTTTGTTCACTAGATATTCGTCGTGCGAATTTCTCTGCTGTTCGAACAAATAGTCATATGCAAACAATGTTATTTAAAAATGCAAAGCTTATGTTTGTCTTGAAATTTTTTGAAATGCATTTTCATAAAAACAAGTGAATTTTTTTTGTAAATTGTGATGCCAACTCGTTATTTTACCGCAATCCTTAAGGAGTCAGGATACCTTTCGTGACAGTATGCTTTCGAACTAACCCATGCTTCAGCTAGGAATTTTTAGGGTTATAACGTGGCCTAGTTCACGGTTTAAGAAACAAAGGATAAAGGCTCAAATTTTATTTGTACCCACCCGCTCTTCGTGATGTTCTTCAATCCTAACCTCAGTTAATCGTGCGTCAGACCTTGTTTGCGTCTTTGCTTTAATATTCTAGTGATGGTTCGGATGTTGAGAATTTATTTTGAATAGGCATTCATTTTTTGTCGAGGGTTTGTAGGACCTCTTTCTTTTTTGATTTCATTATCCCTGTTTTTTTTCCTGAACTGTTTCTTTTTGTATTTACAGTCAGCGGGATGCCCCAGTTTCGTAAGTCTCCTTCATAGGTTTTGACTTAATGGGCTTTAGTTTTTTTTTTTTGGTAATGACTGCCTGTCTTTATGATTATTCGGAACCATCATTGTCTTTTTCTTTGGAAGGACTCCTTTGATGCCATTCATTGTGCACCTGGATCAACTGAGAGAACTACCCTGCCCCAGGTTATGATTAAGGGTTTTAATTTTCGAAAAGAAAAAACTCCTACTTCTTTGGCTCGAAGGGGTTGACGAGGGATTATCTTCCTTATAACTCCAGTGTTTAGGAATTGAAACAATGCCTGTACCTCATCAGTGGGGTCTGTTCCAAAAGCATAATGTAAATATTGTGGTATCGTTTTCGTCATCCTCCCTCAAAAGGCTTAGAATTTAATCGAGAGTTGACATCAAAAAATGAAAGCAGTTTGAATATAGCGAATGCGAATATATTGATTCAAGACAGACATATGCGATGCATTGATAAAGTAAAAGAGTTTACTATGACAATAATTGTTTGTATAAGCAAAGAAAAATACAACTTGAAACTTCCAATGAACAAAAGGTCTTCTCGTCTAGGGATAGTATAAGAACTCGACCTGACCATCTGGGGTGAATTCCACTGCTCCTTCATCAATCAGGTCCTGGATCTTGTTCTGCAGAGTCCAACAATCGTTGGTGTCGTGTCCAAGACTGTCAGAATCGTAGGCACATCTCACACGCGGGTTATACCGGGAAGAGGAAGTGTTGGGATTCTTAGGAGGGTCCCCTAATGTGATCAGATTCAATCTCAACATGCGTTGTAAGGCTTGAAACAGCGACATGTTGAGCTGGGTGAATTGCCTCCTAGGCTTGTATGGCTTGCTCTGATCAACCCGTTGTTCTTGGCGAGGTCGTTGTTGGACCTGTGAAGTAGCAGCAGCTTGAGGAGGCCTATTCATTGAACCAAACCTTTGACTTCTTGGAGGCTGATTACCGGTTTGGTCCCCATCCCTGACTACTTGCTTCATACTGTCTTGCTGAAGCTGGTGAGGTTGATGCTGGATTTGTGACCCTGAAGCAAGTTGAGGAGCTTTTCCCTTGTCTTCTTGTCTCAAAGGGAATTTAATGATGACTGGCTCTTCAACCTTAGATGTTTGCCCCAGTTGGTTATCCCGAAGCAGTTGGTTGACGAGAACCCTGAGCTCTTCTTGTCTTTGAGCTAAGTCTTGAATGAGAGTCATCTGCCCCAGCATCTGGGTTCTCATTGTATCTACCTCAGCTTGCAAGCGTTTCAGCCGTTCGTCCTTATCGTCTTCAGGACTGTTCCTGACCAAAGTCCCTATGAGGAGTGTTTTCAGCTCTTCCTGCCCCTTGGATAGATTTAGGAGGATTTCCCTGAACTGAGTCTCTTGAGTATGAAGATCCCGGTTGTCTTGTTGGGAAGCCATTGCTGAAATAAACAGCGAAGAAGGTAAGTGACCTGTAACAAGGGTACCTGTTATGCAATGATGTGTATGTATGCATGCAATGTTTTCAAGGACCTCGCGGGGTAAACAAGAAAATTGTTAGAATCTGGTAGCTTGATTGAAGGAACTTTTTGTTGAGAGTCCTTCTTCAAGAGTCAAAGCTCACCATATCGAGTGGGTCATAGCCCATGACTCAAGTTACCCTGTTGGGATTTCCTACTTTGGCTAGAGGAAAATAAATCCCCTTTTCCCCTTGCTAGACATCATGACCTGCATCACAGACCCTTGAGATCCTTGAAATGGGTTAGGAAATGCTATGGTATGATGTTATGATGTTATGCTATGCATGGAGTGATGTAAGTAAACCCTGTTATAAGCCCAGATTAAGGACTATAAACAAAACCTGCAAGAAACTCAAGTGTCAGATAACAAGCATGCAAGTAGTCAGGTTTGAAGGCACACAAGTCACACATATAGCCTTAAGTTTAGGCCAGCATGAAGTTTAGGTACTACCCTCTTGAAGTTGGTGGGCTCAAAACCTGTCCTATCAAAAGTAACCGGGTTCTAAGGAGCTCAATATCATTGGGTTGTTTTCTGTGTTCATTGTTTTGATTTAGCCACTGAATTGGCGATCAAAATATTCCAAGAAAACAACCCTCAATGAGTGTAGTATCGAGTATCTATCAACTTCGGGCTGCACCAAAGTCGGTCATCTCACTACCCCTAAAGAGGCCAGGATGGTCAAGTAAGGTTCCTAAGGTCAGTTGATGCTTCACGACACCACGCGGCGGCCCCGTACTCTCCTTGACTTGACTCAAGGGTTACTGGTACTCACCAAAGTGCCACATCAATGTAGCAAACTGCTTCAACCGTGTCGGTATACTCCGCACAGTTCCCTCACAGTTTGTTGCTACTTTCTAAAAGGTATCCCCCAGATCCAGGTTAGGATCTATGAAACTCCCAAAACAGGCCCACAATATTAAAGCAAACAAAGCAAGCAATTGAAAACATAAGAGTGGTCTAATTCCTAAGGTACACCTCACTTTTATTAAATCCCCAGCAGAGTCGCCAGTTCTATGATCGGTGGAAATAGAACTGACTGTTTTTTAATGCTGGTTCACGAAATGTCGCGGTAAGCAAGAGTCGCCACCGTCTTTTATGTTCTCCAACATGGAAAGTACAAAAGCACAGCAAAATTCCTTATTCGAGAATGTTTCTCGGTTCGGGAGGTAGATTTATAGAAAGGGAAGGTGTTAGCCCCCTTTCTATCCGTGGTTATCCACGAGCTCTTAGGTACTTGCTCTTATGTTTTCAAAAATTGTTTGCTTTTCAAGTGTTTGTGGGTTTTGAAAAAGTTTCGTTTGAAAAATTTCTAAGTAACTCTTGTATCTATCCTCAAGAGTGTATGAAAAATTTGTTTGAAAACCTTTTGAAAGTGTAGGTGCGAAAAGTTGTTTTTGTTTGTTTTGAGAGAGCAAGTACTTAAGAGAAATCTACCTACTCTAAGGAATTAGGCTGTGTAAGAGTCCTTTAGACAGTGCTATCCCACCATTGAGAGGTAGGAAGCACCGTCGTTGGAGGTATTCGGGTCAATTCGATTATTAGGGACATGTGTGGTCACCAAAGCAATAGTAGGACACCTTAGCGGTAACCCTAATGTCCTAAATCCTTTTTATCCGAGGCAACTGTTTCGAGGCAAATGGATCTTAGACAGGAGGGCGACCTCTAAAACACCCTATACTTGACGACCACGTCGAGGCAACCAGTGAGGCGTACCCTAAGAGTGGCATGTGCATGTGTGTTGTTTGTCAGTTTATGTTTATCTTTGAACATGCATTTGTAAGCTACAGATTGATTTTAATTTTCATACAAGTCTTTCATGCATTTTTAACAGTTAAGAGTGCGGAAAATAAAGTGCGGAAAGGTAAATCTACGCTATTACAAGGCGCGGGTCTATACATCGCCAAAAACAAAAACCCGTTTTGGAAAATAAATACGGAAAATTAAAGAAAGCGGTAAAATCCTAATTAACTATTACATCCTTGGAAACAATTACATAAATATGATTAAAATAAATTAAAGCGCGAAAGAATCGAATCGGGACGTCCTTAGGGTTTTGACCCTTTTTGAGAAATAAAGAAAGTAGTTTGTCCTTTTTTGCAATTAATCAAATATTAAACCTAAACCTAATTAATTAATTAATTAAAAGAAAAGTTTTTTTTGTGTTTTTTAAGTCTTTAATAAAAATAAAAATAAAAGAAATTAAAAGTCAAAAGTTAGAAAAAACCTAAGTCTAATTTATTTTATTTATTGTAAAAAAAAAGATTAAAGTTAACCTAATTTAAATAAATAAATTAATTTACATTTATTTACAAAATAAGTTAATAAATAAGAATAATAATAATTAATAAAAATATTCACATTTTTTATTCTCTGAATTTATTATGAAAATATTAATTTGTTAATTAATAATAATAAGAAGAATAATTAAAAGAATTAAAAGGGGAAGAAAAATAAAAAGGAAAATAAACCAGGGGGGTGTTGACCCAAGAATGGAGGTGAATTTGCAGATTTCAGGCCCAATTGATGTGCAAGCCTTTTGACTTTTTGGAATTGTCCAGAGCATGCCTTGATTGGGAGTAGGGCGTTCTCCACTTTTGACCATGGGGTGCACGTTTATGGCCACTTGGCGCCTGGGTATTTGATACGCACGGTGGACTCCTTGGCAAGCGCTGCACATGAATATATTAAGCAAAACAATATAGAAATTGTCGGGGACCTGGGAATCGAACCCAGGACCCAATGGTGACCAGCCACCTCATCTCCCACTAAGCCAAACGCCTGAATTTGATAATATATTAGCAATTGAAAATAATATGTGAAAACAATCATATGCTGGAAAAATAGCGCGCGCGTTTGAATAAACCAATGGCATGGCACCACGTCTTCTTCTTCTTCATGAAACCTGCAGAAAACAAAACAGATAGCGGGGGTTTTTAACCCCCACAAAGTGAAACGACCAATAATAGCGACTAGCTCCCTAGGCTATATAAATAGGGCGCGATATGTACTTTGGATTCGTCTGGTTGCAAGGATCACAACCATATGCGTGAGAGGTCCCAATTTTTCCTGTATGGGAAAGCCCCAATTCAAAACCTTAAGAACCCTAAAACCCGTTAATGGTAAGTCACGATTCTGCGTGTTATAATGCAATTAAACCATGCCAAAAGCTTCACCTGAGTTCTATGAACATAAAACAAACAACAAAAGATGTTAAATATGCATGAATTGTGAGACGCGATCTTGAAAAAAAAGTGACAAACCAAGGGACTGTTCTTGCATGTTCTTTGAGTATTAAGGCTTGTTTTTGATTCCAATCTGTTCCTGGGAATGCTAGCAATGTGTTTGAATCGCTCTAAGGCTTTGAATTGTGCTGGAAGGTTGAATTCAGTTTTGAGTTTTTTCCACTTTTTTTCAATATTGCATATGGCTTCTGCAGCAGTTTTACACGTTTTTGCAATTAGGTTTAGCTTCAGTATATGTATTGGAATGGAATTAAGGTTCAATCTTGGTCAAGGATCCATGGCATTATGATTTCAATATTTGATTGAAAATCAAATAATTTTCAATCTTTTTTATTGATAAAACTTGCCAAACATGGATATTTTTGTCTCTTTGATTGATGCACGAATTTTCCAGCTTGCCCTGAGTTTATTTGCTTCACAAAAGATTTGAAAACCATATCTTGGCATTTTCCTACAATTAAATTAATTAAATGAATTAATAATCAATTAAAAATCCAAATAATTAATAAAAATAAGAAAATAATTCAATTTAATCTCAATGGGTCGTGCATAGGCCTTGGACAAAGTTTCAAGAAAGAATTTGAGGCCCATTAGCAAAAATGATGTGTTTTGAGCAAAGTTGACTTTTGCAAATTCACAAAAATTTCCCAACTTCTCCAATGCATATCTTGCTCAATTTTGATCATATGAACATGTTCTTGGACATTTTGGAAAGGTCTTGAAGTCCTATAACCAATGCATTTTGTCCCATGTCATTTGGGTTTACCAATCTCAAGTTATGGTCTTTGACTTAAAGTGCATTTTTGTTGACTTTTGAAATTAACCTATAATGTAGAAATTGATAACTTTTTGTGAGAGCATTTCTTGGACTTGGAATGTGAAGATGAGTTGTAGGAAATGTCATCCCCTTCAAAACGAGAATTGGATGGGATTTTTCTGATGAACCTTGAAAAAGTTATGCCATGGTCAAGTTACCGTTGACTTTTCAGCGGTCCAAAAATAGAAACTTTTGCATCTTTGATGATTTTTGAGCCATTCTTGTGGAATAATGATCAAGACTTGATCAAATGATGACTGTGGCTTCAAAATAAGATGTTGACCAAAAATTCTGACTTTTGACTGTAAAATGACCATTTTACCCCTACAGTTGATTGTGAACCTAATGGAGCTTTTTGACTGTGCAATTTGACCCTGTGAGTCTTGAGACTTGGTATGTAGATGCTTGGCAATGTATATAGGCATATATGACTTGATTGAGCCCTTGAAAACCTCAAATTCACTGAAGGAACCAAAACCCTAATTTGATTGGCTTAGGAGGATGTTTAGACTGGGCAACCCCTGAGAAATCTTGAACCATTTGAAGATGATTCTTGATAAACCTTTGAAGAATATGGGAGGGAAAATTTTGGGGTACAACACATGGTAACTGGTAGGTGTGGACGGGTCGCTCTCCTCCCTCTCAGGGTCATGTTCATCTGTCATTTCTAGGTTATATAGCCAGTTTTTCTTAGTATAGACACTTGTGTTCTCAGGGCTAGGCAAGAGGAAGTAATAGACAGGGTCATTTCGTAATAGCAGCTGAAAGTGAGGTGGGTCGAGGTTACCAATTAAAGATATGTTAAAACAAAAAGGGATATCCATGGTATAGTATCTGTCGTACGGCGTAAGGCGTGATAAAGATGACTGTAGGGATAAGGCCTCGACTATCATAGTGACTACCCGCCGACACAGATGGGTCCATGGGTACACTGAGCTATAGCAAACATGTTGGCGATCATAAATGATGCACCAATGACGGATCTGGACTGGAAAGCACAGTAAATAATGAATAACTCATCCCTAGAAATTGAGAGTCTATTTATAGGTTTTCCAAAAAGGGTGAAAGCTAATATGTGGTGGAAATATCTAATTGCAGGGTTATGGATCTCAGTTGCATCTAGGTGGTCAGGGTCCTCAGGGTATTGGCCCGCTATGTCCCTCCAAAAGTGGTTAAGTTTAAAATTAAGGTAGTCATCCTCCTGGGTTTCCATGTAGGCATCTATAGAACTAGGGAATCCTAGCAGGTCAGCAAGACTACGAACTGTAAACTGGTGGGTGAAGCCAAATAATCTGAAGGACATCTGTCCCCTACTACGCCCTAGGCCTTGGGTGGGTTTATAAATGAGTGAGCTCAAGAACTCTAAGGTGATGCGTTGATGTGTAGGGTATTTATGGGCAAGGAATCCTTCCCATCCTATCTGGTTGAACAAGAAATATACACTCTCCCGGATGCCTAAAACTGTCAACGTGGGATCATGGACATAAGTAGTCATGCTCATCTGGCGCTAAGCCAGAATCTCATACCGCCGCTGCTGGGCCTCCATGGCGAAGATGATAGTATCCATAAATGAGTTTATCTTGTAAGCTCATGTGAGTCGGTACTAAAATTTGTAAAAGAAAAATGCAAATAAATAAAATATGCAATGGGAGAAAGAAATAAAAAGAAAAATCTGGGAGTAAAAATCAAAATGCAAAATAAAAGTATAAAGAGATTTGAAAGAAATTAAATGAAAAACTTGTGGGTTGCCTCCCACACAGCGCTTGTTTAATGTCGTTAGCTTGAAAATGTTTTTAGACGTGAATTAGTTTCCTAATTCGGGTGGTAGCTCTAATAGTGTTAAGCTCGCGGTGTAGTCCTTGTTTTCAACGCTGTAATAATGTTTTAGACATTGGCCATTTACTAAGAACGGGTTCATGGACTTTCCTTTAATCTCTATGGCACCACTGGGGAAAACTTTGGTCACTTCGAAGGGTCCAGACCATCGTGAGCGGAGTTTCCCAGGAAAAAGTTTTAGACGAGAGTTGAATAGGAGAACTACATCTCCTTCATTGAATTCCTTCCTTGAGATTCGTTTGTCGTGCCACTTTTTCGTCCTTTCTTTGTAGATCCTCGCATTTTCATATGCGTCTAATCTTAGTTCTTCTAATTCATTTATGTCGAGGATCCTTTTCTCACCTGCCGCAGTGTAGCTTAGGTTTAAAGTTTTAATTGCCCAGTAAGCTTTGTGTCCAATTTCCACTGGTAGGTGACATGACTTACCATAGATGAGTTTAAAGGGTGTTGTACCTATTGGCGTCTTGAACGCCGTCCTGTAGGCCCATAATGCTTCAGGTAACTTAGCCGACCAGTCCTTTCTTGACGTGGCAACAGTTTTTTCCAATATTTGTTTTATTTCTCGATTTGAGACTTCCACTTGTCCTCTTGTCTGGGGGTGGTATGGTGTTGCTACGCGATGTTTCACCCCATATTTGGTTAGGAGTTTATCGAAGATTCTTGATATGAAGTGGGAGCCACCGTCGCTTATGACTTTCTTGGGTACACCAAACCTTGGGAATATAATGTTCTTGAAGAGTTTAATCACGACTCTAGTATAGTTTGTTGGAGAAGCTATTGCTTCGATCCATTTCGAAACGTAATCTACAGCCACGAGTATATATTTGTTACTGAATGAGCACAGAAATGGTCCCATGAAGTCTATTCCCCATACATCAAAGACTTCGACTTGTAGAATGCCAGTCTGAGGCATCTCATCGATTTTGGATATGTTTCCAGTGCGTTGGCATCGATCACAGTTAAGGATGGCTATGTGCACATCTTTCTATAAATTTGGCCAATAGAAACCAGACTGCAAAATTTTGGCACATGTCTTTGATGTGCTTGCATGTCCTCCGTAAGGGGCATCATGACAATGAGAAATAATGCTTTCAATTTCGTTTTCCGGGATGCATCATCGGAAAATACCTTCGGCACTTCACTTGAATAGTAAAGGTTCATCCCAAAAGTAATGTTTAAAATCGTGAAAGAATTTTTTCTTCTGTTGATAAGTCATATCAGGGGGTAGGATTTTTGCCGCCAAGTAATTTTCTATATCCGCATACCATGGTAAGGTTTGATTAGTTCGGACAGAGACCACGATTTCATTTATATCATTATTTATTGCGTCTTGGTTGTCTTGTGAATTACGACTAACAGCTTATGTGTCAAGTTCTAAAAGTAGTTGGTTTGGATTCAGTTCAGGTGGTTCTTTGCTGGCATCTCCTAAGTCCATCTGAGCTAACAGACGTTCATACGGGAAGTCATCGTTAATGGGTACCTCTTCTGGTGTCGGCCTTTCCATTCGGGATAAATGGTCGGCTACTACGTTCTCGGTACCTTTCTTGTCTTTAATTTCTAAATCGAACTCTTGTAGAAGCAGAATCCATCTCAATAGTATCGGCTTCGAATCTTGCTTGGTTAAGAGATATCTAATAGTTGTGTGGTCTGTATAAATGATTATTTTGGCGCCTACTAGGTAGGAGCGAAATTTGTCCAGCGCAAAGACTACAGCTAAAAGTTCTTTTTCCGTAGTTGCATAATTCATCTGTGCAGGGTCCAAGGTTCTACTAGCATAGTATATCGCATGAAGCTTCTTATCTCTTCGTTGTCTCAGGACTGCACCTACGGCGTAATCACTTGCGTCGCACATGATTTCAAATGGAAGTCTCCAATCAGGTGGTTGCATGATTAGTGCGGATACAAGAGTTGTTTTTAATTGGTTAAATGCCTTTAGGCATTTGTCATCGAAATTGAATTCAACGTCTTTCATAAGGAGGGTAGTTAGAGGTTTTGATATTTGCGAGAAATCTTTTATGAATCATCGATAGAAACCGGCGTGTCCTAAGAAACTGCGTATTTCTCTTACTGTTTTAGGGGGCTGCAAGTTTTCTATGACTTCGATATTAGCTTTATTGACTTCAATCCCCTTTTCAGACACAACGTGTCCTAGTACGATTCCTTGTTTGACCATAAAGTGGCACTTTTCCCAATTCAAAACGAGGTTAACTTTTACGCATCTCTCCAAAACTTTCTCTAAATTTATCAGACAATCTTCAAAACTCTCTCCATATACAGAAAAGTCGTCCATAAAGACCTCCATAATGTTGTCTATGAAATCAGCAAAGATTGCCATCATGCACCTCTGAAATGTGGCGGGAGCGTTGCATAATCCAAACGGCATTCTTCGGTAGGCGAAAGTTCCATAAGGACATGTGAATGTTGTTTTCTCTTGGTCATCAAGGTGAATAGGAATTTGAAAGAATCCTGAGTAACCGTCTAGATAACAGTAATGAGAGTGCTTAGCTAATCGCTCAAGCATTTGATCGATGAATGGTAGAGGAAAATGGTCCTTGCGAGTGGCCTTGTTTAGCTTCCTATAGTCAATACACATTCTAGCTCCGCTTATAGTTCGTTCCGCTACAGCTTCGCCTACTTTGTTTGTTGTTACTATTATATCACCTTTCTTTGGTACACAGTGGACTGGGCTTACTCATTGACTATCAGAGATTGGGTATACGATTCCTGCGTTCAGAAGTTTTTTTACTTCATCTTTAACTACGGTGCTCCATATTGGGTTAATTCTTTGTTGATGTTCTCTAGAAGATTTGTAGTCATTTTCCAGCATAATACGATGCATGCAAATGGAAGGACTTATTCCTTTGAGATCTGTAATGTTGTATCCCAAGGAGGATGGATATTTGCTTAAGACTTGTAATAATTTGTCTGTTTCTTGTTGTCCTAAGTCCGCGTTGACAATTACAGGTCGTTTTAACTCGGTGTCAAGGAATTCATATCTAAGGGTCTTAGGTAATGGCTTAAGATCCAATGCTGGTTTTCTTAGACAAGGCATGTGGTCGGGTGTCAGAGCTAAGCATTCACTCAGATTGTCGTCTCTGTATTCGGGACACCATTCGTTATCTTCGAATATAAGAGGTGTGGGAATCTTCATGGTTTCAGAACAAGGTATCGGTTCCCATTCAATTTCTCTTACGCATTCGTCCATGATGTCTACCAGATAACATGTGTCATCTATGGCAGGCACTTGTAAGAATTATGTCAGAATAAATTCAACTTTCTCTTCACCTACTTCAAAGGTTAGTTTGCCCTTTTTTACATCTATGATAGCTCCAGCGGTGGCTAAGAATGGTCTTCCTAAAATGATAGGTGTACTTTCGTCTTCTCTAATGTTCATGATTATGAAATCTGTAGGGATGTAGAATTGACCTATCCGTACAAGAAAGTTTTCTAAGATTCCTACTGGGTATTTGACAGAGCGATCCGCCAATTAAACGGACATCTTTGTTGGTCTTAGTTCACCCATTTCCAGTTTGTTGCATATGGATAAAGGCATAACGCTAATACTAGCTCCTAAATCGCATAGGGCTTTGTCTATGAAAAACTTACCTATATGACATGGTATAGAGAAGCTTCCAGGATCTTTTAGCTTATGAGGCATCTTGTTTTGGATAATTGCACTAAATTCTGCAGTAAGTGTGACTGTTTCGTTATCTTCTAGCTTTTTCTTGTTAGATAAGATTTCCTTGAGGAATTTGGCATAGGAGGGCATTTGAGTTATGGCTTCTGTGAAAGGAATTGTTATATTAAGTTGTTTCAGAAGTTCTACAAATTTTTTAAATTTCCCTACATTCTTAGGTTTAGCTAATCTACCAGGAAATGGGATTTGGGGTTTATAAGGCGGTGGAGGCACATAAGGTTTTTCTTTTTCTTTTTCTTTGGCCTCTCCTCCTTTATCTTCTTCGTCTTCCTCTGGTTTCTCTGGTTGATTCTCCTTCTCAGTTGGTATTTTGGACCTTTGATACATACTTTGATTTGACAGTCTCGGGTCAGGCGGTCCATCTAACTCGGTTCCACTTCTTAATATGATGGCATGAGCATGCCCCTTCGGGTTAGGTTGTGGTTGACCTGGAAATGTATCAGCCGGTGCAGCTATAGGTGCTTGTTGTTGAGCCACTTGAGAGATTTGGGTTTCTAACATTTTATTGTGGGTGGCCAAAGCATCTATTTTGTTTGCTAATTGTTTTATCTGCTTGTTAGTGTGTATGTTTTGATTTTGGACGTCTTTGTTTGTTTGCGCTTGGGTAGCTATGAAGTTCTCCGTCATCAATTATAAGTTCGATTTTCTAGGCACACTAGGAGCATTTGCAGGCGGTTTCTGATATCCAGGTGGCACGACAGGTGCTTCGTTTGGAGCATACAATGCATTGGGGTTTTTATATGAGAGATTTGGGTGATTTTTCCATCCAGGGTTGTATGTGTTTGAGTAAGGGTTTCCTTGAGCATAACTCACTTGGTCAGTTGGAGTCCCTGCCAAGATCTTACATTCGATAACTAAATGTCCAGGTACTCCGCATATTTCGCAATTGGGAGTTATAGCAGCCACGGTGGCTGGAGGTATTGCGGTCAAATTATCTATCTTTAGGGTGAGGGCATCTACCTTAGCATGGACATTGTCTAGATCGCTTATCTCATACATGCCTCCTTTCGTCGGTGTTTTCTTTGCAGTACCTTTGTTTACTTGTCCTCTTTCACTTCTCCACTGATAGTGGTTTTGGGCCATGCTTTCTATTAGAGCATAGGCAGCAGTGTAGGATTTATCCATAAGTGCACCACCTGCAGCTGCGTCTATCGTTAATCTTGTATTGTAAAGGAGACCATTATAAAAGGTATGGATAATCAACCATTCCTCCAAGCCATGATGTAGGCATAGTCTCATTAGATCCTTGTATCGTTCCCAAGCATCGAAAAGGGATTCGTTCTCCTTTTGTCTAAAATCGCTTATTTGAGATCTTAGCATAGCTGTTTTGCTTGGCGGGAAATACCTTGCAAGAAAGACTTTCTTCAGCTCATCCCATGTAGTGACTGAGTTTGCGGGTAGAGATTGGAGCCAAGCTCTGGCTCTGTCTCTTAGAGAAAAAGGGAAGAGACGAAGTCTTATTTCCTCTTGACTGACCCCATTGTTCTTAATTCTATCTGTGTACTGTAGAAATATTGATAGATGAAGATTAGGGTCTTCCATTGACCCACCAGAGAACTGGTTCTGTTGTACAACAGATAACAAAGAAGGTTTCAGTTCAAATTTGTTAGCCTCGATTAGAGGAACAGTGATGTTATTGTGCGGTTCATCTTGTGAGGGAATGGCGTAGGATTTGAGTGGGCGCGGAGCAGGATTGGCAGCCATTTCTTCGGTTGGTCGAGAAATAGGAGATTCGAGTGATTGACGAGGTTGAGTGTTATGCAAGAGATGATACTCTTGAATGCAACGTCTAAGTCTGAGATACTGCTCGATATCGTTGATTTGTATGTATAACGGCTCGCCTTGCGAACGAGTGTTTGGCATACAAATAAGAAAAGAAATAGAAAAGGAATAGAGAGGTTTTTGCTCTAGTCTCTACTGCGTAACAAAAGAGTAGCGATATCGACTTAAATCAGTCCCCGGCAACGGCGCCAAAAACTTGATTGGGATTATACTGTATGTATCCAATGATTCGGACTGCAAGTGCATAGTCTTATCGTGTAGTTTTAAAAGATATTGAACCAGAGACTGATGAATCGATCTACCGTCTTCTATTGTTACTTCGCAAATCTAAATCTAATGAATGTTTGATTGGGTTGTAGGGAAAACTAAATACTAAATTAAGTTGGATTTTTAATAATCAATGAGCGTAACTACCAGTATGCAATAGTCGAACCTCGGGAACTAGCGACCGGTTGGGTGTCTTTATATTTTCAAAACAGCTTTCAGTAAAACTTATTTAGTTTAAAAACCCTCGTCTCACACTGTCGTTTTGTTGATCTAAGCTATGCAGTTAAGTCCTAACGTACGCTTCCGCCATCCTGCAGGAGTTAAAAACACCTTTTGAAAACTAAATAAAATCTTAATTAACTTTAAAGTGCTTCCGTTGTATTTTAAGTTAATGCCTAATTACTACTGTCCAGTTAAAAGATCTCAAACTTCTACTTTGTTGACCCTAACCTCTATTTGTTCTTTACTTTCGTAACAAAACAATTTAATGATTAAAAATAGTAACTTAGGCCAGAAAAGAAAGTTTTGTAGTAAAAATAATCCCAACTAAGTTACTCGTTCCCTTGGTTAAGTGAATTTACATACCGGTATACGAATTCTAGCCTAACATAATATCAGACCAAATCCCAGAATAATTTAAGAGACATACGAAAATAAAGATAATTATATTGATTAAAAGCAATAAAAATTCATAAATATAAACCTGGTAATAATTCTGAAGATAGAAGCACTCCTGCACAAAGTGTAGGCTTTGCTTCGATCAGAGAATAGATGTAACCGTATAATGAAAATAATGCTAGAGGGAATAAAGAAATTGTTGGGAAATAAATAATTCTTAAAGAATATTTGCTAAGAGTAAAAACGAATTCTCCAAAGTTTTTTCCAAAAATAAGAACTCCTCTCTCGTATGGTCCAAGGCCCTATTTATAACTCTTGTGTGATCAGTTTGTTCTCGGAAATGTAGGAACAGTTTATGTTCCTTTGAGAAATAATAGGACCATTAATTTTGTTACGTTCCTCATGCTTTGACTGAGTGGATCAGATAATATAGGTGATCGTTGGATTTGCTTTGAATTGGTTTCCGTCCGTTGGATGCGAAGTAAGTGGGAGAAAGTGGACTTGTGACGTTCGTCACATCCAAGTGACGATAGTCACTTGGTCCATCTCAATGCGTGACGTGCGGTAATACTCCTTGACGATCGTCAAGGTCTTCTTCATGGTGGGCCACGTGCTCACACGCTTGATGGGCTTAAGCTGATTTCTTCTCCCTTGGCCTTTTTGCTATCTTTGCACCTTTTTTTTCTTCATAACTTCCAAAGTGTTCAGCTTAATGTATATCTGCAAAAATAGAAAAATACCTGCATAATACCTATAAAATAATTTAATTTAAACTAAAGTATGAGAAATATTTTGTGTATATCAAGCCATAAATATCACATATTTGTGTGTCATCACGGGGCACCCCCACCAAGATATAATGCCAATGCCAAATGCGAGTATCATGCCAATTCTCCCAGGCATACCATAGAACAATGTTGGGCCTTCAAACGTAAAGTTGAAGATCAGTTGGATTCTCATGATGTCACCTTTGATAAGGTGAATATCAAGTCAAACCACATGCCTCTGTGTGGTGGACCAGCAATAAACGCAATTGAAGTAGTCACTGACTTTGGGAAGCCAGATGAGTAAACACCACAATAAATTTGTTTAAGGGATATTTGTTGGAGTGCAGGTTCCTTTTGGAACATAATGAAGCTTTTTAGAGGATATTACAAAAGTTGGTGGACCGGGGGATAATCCAATTTGGATCATACCCTGAAGGAGAATATGCAGCTGCAATTGAATGAAGTACAAAGAAGTCATTGATAATTCCTTGCCAAGGGCCGAACCTTAATAAGAAGTCTCTTGTGACTCCATGGGGAGAATCAATAGAAACACCAGTAATAACACCAAGACAAACTCTGAGGATATGACTAGTTCCAAAATCTACGATGGTAATTAGGGGGCCATCTCCTAACCCTTACTAAAGTGACAAAGCAATATCATGGAGTTATGATTTGATTGTATACGTCAATGGCTTAAAACAATAATGTGAGTCATCATTAAGTCAAGGACCTACAATCTCAAATATAGCAGGAACAGGGGGTATGACACGCAGCGGTTGAATATTTGGCTTTGAACTGCAAAAGAAGAATGATGCTGTGGTGAAAAATAAATATGATACGTTAATAAAAGACAAAGGAAAAGTAGTGGTGGAAGCAAGTCAAGAACAAGAGCCTCTGAGCAAGAAGTTTACTGAGTAAGAGGTGGAAGAATTTCTGAAGATAATCAAAATGAGTGATTGTTGGGTTGTGGATCAGCTTCACCAAACCCCATCCAAAATTTATATACTCTCGTTACTCATTAATTCAGAAGCGCATTGAGACTCTCTAATGAAGGTTCTGATATCTGCCCATATTGTAGAGGAGATTACTATAAACAATTTGATAATGTTATAGCAAATTTGACGTCTAAATCATATCTGGGTTTTAATGACAATGAGTTACCCCCACAAGGCCGAGCTCACAACAAGGAATTGCACATCTCCATTTAGATAGGTACTACAAGCCTGTCCAGCGTACTTACCAATACTGGTTCTGTCCTCAATATACTATCAAAATCCAGCTTGATGAAGTTAACACTAGATGTTGTTGTGATAAGACCAAGTTCTACGGTAGTTAAAGCTTTTGACGATTCTCAAAGTTTAGTATTTAGAGAAGTGAACCTTCCTGTCAAGATTGGCCCACATATGTTTTATATCACTTTTCAAGTCATGGATATAGAACCAGCATATGCATGTTTAGTCGGGCGACCTTGTATTCATGCAGTGGGGGTAATCACTTTGACTTTACATAAGAAACTGAAGTTCTTCGTTGAAGGAAGATTGGTCATAATCGACAGTGAAGAGGACATCTTTGTAAGTCACATAAAATCCTACAGGTACACAAGTGTTGATGAAGACTGTATAGCCACACCATTTAAAGTATTAAAGGTTACCTCAATGGTAACCCTACTGGTGAAAAAAAATCAAGAAACCTACTGTGACTTCGTGGAGAGATTTGCAAATAGCAGTGGAAAGTGCTGCCTTGAAGGGTTAGGGAAAGCTCTCAAAAATACCTGAGAAGAAGAATCACTTTGGTTTGGGTTACGAATTATCAAAGTCTGCTCTAAAAGGAAAAGCATGGTTTCCTCCAATCCAGTAGACCTTCTTCAACAAAGGAGTAGAGCATGGCAGGAAAGTGGCAATAATATCTAACAAAGACAACATCAAAATGGAATCTGATTTCATCCATGAATGCTCCATAAGCAAAGAACTCAAGAATTGGATAGCTGTGGAAATTCGCGAGATCCTTTTCTTTCCAAAGTAATTTTTTTTTTGAAATAACCTATGTCAAGCCTAAGGCATAGGGGTTGCTTGTAAGGGTCCCCCAATTTGTTTCAGAGAGTATTCATGATTAACGTTATATTTCACATTCAGTTAAGATCCCTGTCTTTCTCTTGCATTTATCTCTTATATTTAAAAAATGGAAATATTTTTTATTCATATGCATTTTCCAAATTCACATACTAAAAAATGCACCAAAACATGATAAATGTGCAGATCCATGCCCAAAATCACCGATAATTTTACTGTTGCTATCCGATATAATTTTAATGCACCCATCAACCAAGTGGAAGAGGAAGATGATGAAGATCATAAACTTTCTAAAGAATTGGTGAGGGAGATAGAGCAAAAAGATGACACTATACAACCATACCAGGAACCTATTGAGACCATTAACTTTGGCACAAATGAAGATTCAAAAGAGATCAAGCCAGGGGCAACATTTGAGAAAAGCGTCAAAGAAACGTTGATTAAGTTGTTACATGAATATATGGATATATTCGCTTGGTTTTACAGAGATATGCCAGGATTGGATACATACATTTTGGTGCACAGACTACCTCTCAAAGAAGGTTGCTCTCTATTTAGGCAGAAGCTCAGAAGAACTCGTCCAGACATGTCCAACAAGATTCGAGAAGAGGTCCTTAAACAATTTGACGTGGGGTTCTTAGCGGTGGTAGGTTATCCACCTTGGATATCTAACATCATACTGGTACCCAAGAAGGATGGTTAAGTGCGCATGTATGTAGATTGTTGGGATCTGATAAAGAAAGTCTCAAAGATGATTTCCCATTACCTCACATAGATGTTTTGGTGGACAATGCAACTCAAGCTTCAGTATTCTCGTTCACGGACAGTTTCTCAGGCTATCATCAAATCAAAATGTCACCCGAAGATGTGGAAAAGACTACTTTCATGACACCTTGGGGTACTTTATGTTATAAAGTAATGTTGTTAGGTCTGAAGAACACGGGGGCAACTTATCAGTGGGCTATGGTCACACTATTCCATGATATGATTCATAAAGAAGCTGAAGTGTACGTAGATGATATGATTGCGAAATATCATACGGAGGAGGATCACATCATACATTTATAAAGGCTATTAGAGCGTCTGTGCAGGTTCAAACTAAGGTTGAATCCAAACAAGTGTACATTTGGTGTCAGGTCAGGCAATTTACTTGGTTTCATTGTAAGTCAGCATGGTATTGAGGTGGACCTCGACAAGGTAAAAGCCATATATGAAATGCCAGCTATGAGGATAGAGAAAGAGGTTTGTGGTTTCTTAGGACGATTGAATTACATTTCAAGGTTCACATTGCACCTAACTGTTACATGCAAGCCTATATTCAAATTACTGCAAAAAGATCAGATGGTGGTATGGAATAATTATTGCCATACAACTTTCAAGACAATAAATACATATTTACATGAACCACCAATCTTGATACTGCCAGTTCCCAGAAGACCACTCATCATGTATCTGACAGTGCTTGAAGAATCAATGGGATGCGTACTGGGACAACATGACAAAACATGTAGAAAAGAGCATGCAATATACTACCTCAGTAAGAAATTTACTGACTGCGAAATCAGGTACTCACTTCTCGAGAAAAATTGTTGAGCATTAGCTTGGGCTACTAAAAGATTGAGGCAATACATGTTAACTCACATCACGTGGTGAATAGCAAGAATGGATCCTTTAAAATATCTGTTCGAAAAACCAGCTCTCATAGGAAGGATTGCCCGATGGCATATGCTACTATCATAATACGACATCTAATACGTTACTCAAAAAGCCATCAAGGGTAGTGTACTAGCTGACCATCTAGCTCATCAGCCATTACCAGAATATCAACCAATAAAGTTCGACTTTCTAGACGAAGATGTCATGGTTATAGGTGACTACGAAATACCAAGGCCTGATCAAGGACCTGAACCTGGAGCACATTGGACACTCATGCTCGACGGAGCTTCAAATGCACTGGGGCATGACTTTGGCGCAATTTTGGCTTCTCCGAAGAATTATCACAAGCCTTATACTGCGAGGTTATGTTTTGACTGCACCAACAATATTGCTGAATACGAAGCTTGTATCATGGGTCTTAAAGATGCTATCGATCTAAGAATCAAACATCTTGAAGTATTTGGAGACTCCACGCTAGTCATATACCAAGTCAATGGAGAATAGGACACTAAACATCCCAATTTTATTCCATATCGGGATCATGTTTTAAAGCTAGCTACGAAATTCATTAAGATCACCTTCAGTCTTATCCCACAAGAATAAAATCAGATGGAGGACACCTTGGAAACTCTATCAGTCATGCTCAAAGTAACTTGGCCAAACCATGAAGCGTGCATTACAATTAGACATTTTAAAGAGCCTGCACATTGCCTTACAATTGAAGAGGGACTGCATAACAAGCCTTGGTTCTATGACATCAAGAGGTACCTTGAAAAATAGGAATATCCAGAAAATGCCTCTATCATTGACAAACGAACTCTACAGAAGTTAGCCTCAAAATTATTTGAGTGGTGATGTGTTATACAAAAGAAATTACGATATGTTGCTACTCAGGTGTGTGGAGAAATAGGAAGCAGATACGCTCATGAGAGAAATCCACGAAGGTACTTTTGAAACTTATACAAAATGGGCATGCCATTGCAAGAAAAATCCTACGAGTGGGTTATTATTGGTTAACGTTGGAAGCTAATTGCTACCATTATACAAAAAACATGTCATAAATGCCAGATCTATGCCGATAAAATGAATGTACCACCAACTTCTCTGAATGTCATGAGCTCTCCTTGGCCATTTTCGATATGGGGAATTGATATGATAGGCATGGTCGAATCAAAAGCATCTAATGGACACCGGTTCATACTGGTTGCCATTGATTACTTCACCAAATGGGTAGAAGCGGCATCCTACGCGAATGTGATAAGTCAAGTGGTTACTTGATTCATCAAACAAAATCTCATATGTAGATATGGGGTTCCAAGCAGAATTATTATGGACAACAGATCTAATCTGAACAATAAAATGATGAGGGAGTTATGCGATAATTTCAAGATCGAGCATCATAACTCCTCGCCATATCGACCCAAGATGAACGGGTCCATTGATTCTGCCAATGAAAACATCAAGAAAATCATTCAGAAAATGGTGAAGACATACAAATATTGTCATGAAATGCTCCCCTTTTCTCTACATGGCTATCGTACTTCCATATGTACATCAACAGGTGCAACTCCTTTCTCGCTAGTATACGACATGGAGGCAGTACTCCCAGTTGAAATAGAAATTCCATCACTTTAAGTTCTAATGGAAACAAAGCTTTAAGAAGCAGAGTGGGTATAGACGCGACTTGATCAGCTCAACCTCATTGAAGAGAAATGCTTGACAACTTTGTACCATGGCCAGTTATATCATAAGCGGATGAAAAAAGCATTCGATAAGAGATTCTGCCCTCGAGTGTTTAAAGAAGGTAATTAATACTCAAAAATATTCAGCTACCTCACCTTGATTCACGTGGTAAATGGACACCCAACTATGAAGGTTTATATATCGTAAAAACATCATTCTTCGGTGATGGTCTCATCCTTACAACATTGGATGGGAAAGAACTACAACATTCGGCAAATTCAGATGCGGTAAAAAAATACGATGTATAAAAGGCTCGCTAAGTTCAAACCCTAAAGAGGCGACTTAGGCAAAAAGGAGCGTCTCAAGGGATTGAAAACCCTAAAGGGAGATCCAGGAAAAAATTAGGGACATACACATAAAAAAATTATCTATCCTGGTGGATTGAAAACCCGAGAGGGAGATCCAGGCAAAAATTAGGGATGTTATTCAAAAAATAAAGAACAAAAATACTGTGATCTAAGAACTACAACTACAAACCACAAAGAAGGATATTGATCCAAATCATTTGGCTCAGAATCAAAGGAGATTGGAGCTATCAAAAGGATATTGAGGAAAAGAAAAATAACAATTATCATTTTCATTGCCATTTTCAGTTTCAAAACTTTTTGTAATTACCTCTTTTTGAGGAATTACATCTTGTACTCTTGCCTATTCAGAGGCATATTTAATCAATAAAACATTTACTTTTTCAATCTTTCAATTATGTTTTTTCTTTTCGAACTTGTTTGCAAAATATTATGATTATTTTGTGAATACTGCGTTGAAAGTCGTTGTACCCAAAATTTCCCTCTCATTTTTATTCAAGATACTATCCTAGGTCTTCTCATATACTCAATTTGGCTCGGAAGTTGGTCAGACAGATTCTCTTCCTATGTAGTAAGTCAACAACTAGGGTTTGGCGTTTCTAAAAGAAAACTGATTCTTCAAGGTTTCAAATGGTCTTCATAGATCTTCATGTCTCCTCAAGGATTTTCATGCCGAGTCTCGAACCTCGCGTTACAAGTTTGCTCAGTCAATAGTTCAGACGACTGAAAATGACTCCATTAACCCCAAAAAAAACTGACCTTTTTTGAGACCAAGTTCAAGCAATTGTAACTTCTTCATTATTCCATATTTTTGAGTGGTTCTTCTAGCGTATGACTCTCCTAGATGTTATCTCCAATTTCTCTTCACAAATCAAGAGCTGATTACGCGTAGAAGGTCACCAAAATTCGAATGCGTTAAATGTCACTTCTTGGATTTTGACCTAATCTTAAACAATTGTCGCCTGATTTCTAAAGTTGGTGATTTCCTCAATTTACAATATCTTGAGACGATTATTTCTGCACTTGGTAATAAGTGATGTCGCTCACGAGTTTATCTTCAAAGATCGAAAGAAAATTGTGTTTGGAAGACTTTGAAAGTTATCAAATCGTCGCAAGTCATTTGTTTGATTTCAAAATGTTCTTAATCATCATTTATCTTGAAATTTGTAAAGGTTGATGATGGTTCTCAAAGCATGATTATTTAGCAATAAAGTTCCATTTTTATCAAGCATGGCGTGCGAGATTCATTTTGAATGAAAATTTAGTGTGGACAAGAGGCGAGGATTAAGACTGTTGTTTAGATGACCATGGCTTTGGGATTGAGTTAACCAAGTTAGAATTGGATTTTTAAACATTTATTTTGTTTAGAAGTCTGATTGGAGTATAAGGCGCATTGGTTATTTGATCATTTTTTGATTTCTTGAAACCCAAGTTACCAAACCAAGATGTTTTAATCCAAAACATTCAAGTGAGAATTGCAAAGTTTAAATAAATTCATGTTTTGAATAATAAAATTCACTACACCAAATTTATTCAAGGACTTTGTATTTATTACATTACAAATGGAACGATTTACAAGTTTTTGTTTTGTTACAAATAATTACAAGTTTTTTTTGTCTACAAAGAGAGAATATTTATTCTATGTCTTCAAGTCTCTGTTGCTTCATCTTCAAGTAATCGATCCAAGCTTCGTTTGCATCCACGCCTTGTGCCCATGAAACAAGAAAGGAAGTTAGAAAGCATGTGAAAATTCAAGAATTAATTGCTAAAATAAGTTTGAATATTCATCATTAGGGTTTGTATGAGGAATCGGATTTAAAGGTTGCTTGTTTTAATCATAACCCATCTTCTCCTATTTTACAAATCACAAGGTTTGGGCCTTGGTTCACAAAAGGGAAAAGAGAATTTGCAAATATTTTCTACTGCAAAATAGCATAAAGCCCAAGGCAGCGTCACAGCAAACAAGTATGTGCAGCAGGGCAAAAGGCAACAAACATGTCAAACTGCCAAGGCAGCATCACAAAGCAGCAACAATGCAAGCAAGCAAAACAAAAGAAGTATAGCAACAAGTCCAAGGCTGCAAAGCAGAAGCAATGCAAACAAACAAAACAAAGGAAGTATAGCAGCAAGTCCAAGGCTGCAAAGTAGCAGCAACGTAAAAAGTATAGCAAGCATACAACAGTCCAAATAAGCCTGCAATAATATGGCAGCAGAGCAGCACGAATAAAACAAAATTGGAACAAGGAAAAACAGCAAATTAATTTGCTCATCAAACCAAGCGTATCATCACTTTCCTAAGTCATACAAACCCTTCAGATGTTTTTGAATAAAAAAATAAAATGCTTTATTTCATTGAAAGAAGAGAGATGCGAGGATATCACCTAAGCATATAACAATCCAAACAGCCTGCAAAAATGTACCAAGTCAGCCCTGTCCAAACCTGCATCATATAGTCTACACATGACATCAAAATAGGCAATCCTTAAACATGTTGCTTCCCTGTATCATAAACAGTCCAAGAGTTGCACTAAAATGGCAAAACATCAACCTACATCAAGAAAGGATCAAAACAGTTTCATAACAATTCAAACTGGTCATTCTTTTTCCCCATTTTCACCCTTATTCCAATATAAATAAGACCAATGTTTCATTGCACAGAGAGAGATCAGTTAGCCAACAAAAAACAATATAACACAAACCAACCAAACCAGCAAGCTAACTGTTAGAGAGAAAAAACCAGCAAAAAACAATATAACACAAACTAACCAAACCAGTAAGCTAACTGTTAGAGAGCAAAAAACCAACAAGCTAACTGTTAGAGAACCAAACCAGCAAAGATACAAAAAAAAACCAGCAAAGATACCAACAAAACCAAACAAAAGATAGAACATAATCCATAAGCAATTGTTATCCATTCCCACACCAAATATCATCTACCGCGAATCCTCCAATTCAATACACAAACAAAAGCCCTGAAACGCACAGTTTAGAAGAAACAACAGTGAGCAATTTTAATCAACAACAAAATAGTTCATGAATTTGACAAAAAGGGGAAAAGAATTCAAGTTCAACTGAGTCAAAGCTTTGGATAGAATCGCAAATCGCTGGAATCAGTAAGTCTCCTTTTTTATTATAAACCTGTTGTAATCATTCGCTTCCATGATGCGTTGTCCTTAATGATTGTTGTTGTTGCTTCTCTTATCTTTCCCGTGAGTGAGGGCCGAGGGTTTTCTTTTGGAAACAGATTTCTAGGGTTAAAGAAATGAGAACATTGTGGGATTTCCGGTTAGAGAGTTTGGTTGGAGTTTGATGACTTGGTGAGCGGAATCACGAGTAGGGAACAAGCCTTTGTTGATCGTTGAAAATTAACGAAGGGATGTGAGTTGAGAGAAGAGAGTGAGAATACAGAAAGAAGAACTGAAGAGTGTTGTTTTACATTTCCAGAAAGGAGGCACTGCCTCATTCTGTTTCTGGCTTTTAGGGTTTCACAAACCCCATTCTCTCTAGTAAAACTGGGTTTAGGCCTGTTCGATTTGGCTCAGCCCATTTCTAAAATTTTGCCTTTTGTGTTAATAGAAGTATTCAATTAAACAAATGGATAAGTTGGTGCAGTGGTTGGGGGAAATGTCTGGTAAGCGCAATGCCCTGAGTTCGAGACCCCCCGAGGACGCTTTTTCTTATTTTCTTAATTTTGTTGGACAAAAACACAAACAAAAAAAACTAACTTTTGGGCCTAGCAGATTATAGCCCAGCGCCACAGTTTTCCTCCCCCCTCTTTTCTGCTAAAAACCCCCCATTTTACCTTGTTTTAATAATCTTTAGTTTAGATTTTAAAATTTAATTAAATAAAGTATAGTTTCTAAATTAGTTAATTTTCTTAATTAGATTAATTTCGGACTTTATGAATAATTTTATTAACATTTTAGTTTAGAAAATTTTCTTTTAAAATATTTAGTTTCTACACAATAAAAAATACTAAAAAGATAAAAAAAAATATATTTGTTTTAATTTCTTTAGTTAATTATTTTCTTTAATAGAATAGAATTTTGTTTTTATTTTTTCTTTCCAAACCTTTCAAACAAATACTTAGAATCTTATACTTTGTTAATTACTTTTTACTTCATAAGCTTTTTGTAATTTCGATTAATTGCTTGATTCGATTTGGTTGTATTGTTTGCCTATTTGGATATTTAATCGCCTTATTTCATCTCCATTTGTAAATTTGTACCCCCATTCCCAAAAGCTCTGTAATAGCGTAGAATTTTAATTTCCGCAATTTACTGTTTTCCTTATACTCTATAGTAATTAGGCGTGCATGATAAGATTCAAAATCAATCGCTAGATAACCCTAATCAAAGAAGAAAAAACTTGAATCAAACACACTTTTTTACATGCGCACCCCTAGGGTAACCTCGCTCGTTTTCTCGGAAACACAGTCACGTCCCTCGAATATGGGACACTTTAGCAAAGACCCTCCGATAAAAAAGATCGTAGTCCCTCGATGTCCCTCGATGTTGCCTTCGATAAAATGATCTAGTCCCTTACGAAAATTGCTAAAGTGTATCACAAGTTGCCTTCTATGACTGTACAAACATCCTGTGCCTGTCCCTTCACATCCAACGATGGGGCTTCTTACCAAATCAATGGTAAGATAGCAACATCTAAAGGAGGAAAAGAACATTTAAGACCTTTTGAGTATGTAGATTCGCTCTTAAATTGTTCGCTTGCTCACAACCAAACAATTTACACCAATACTATCACATTAATACCTTTCTCAAAAGACAAAACTTTTTTGTATACGTTCTTATAGAGACGAGAATCATTACAAAATATATTTTCAAAAATCATCTTAAAAAAAAACACAATACACAAACACCTCTTTGAACTATTTTTTGAAACAACACTTTGTATGCGTTCTTATATAGACGAGAACCATTGCAAAGACATTTTCAAAATACTTTCAAAACCCACAACACAAAAAGCATAACTTTCAAACAAAGCAAGTGATCTAGCGAGCAACTAAGAGCCCATGGAAAACCATGGATGAAAAGGGTGCTAACACCTTCCCTTTTCATAATCTACCCCCGAACCCGAGAAGTAATCTTGAAAGGTATTTCCTGTGCTTTTTTACCTTTCCTTTTGGATAAAATAAAAGTCGGTGGCAACTCTTGCTATCCACAAAATTAAAATCAAACGAAAACAACCTAAGTCAGTTCTCCCACCGTATCACAAAAGAATTTTGGGGATTTTGCAAATAAAAGCATTTGATGAAACATCAAAAAGAATTTAGGTTAGAAAAACATCAAAAAAGAATCCACACCTACGTCCATGCCCATGCCCACGCCCAGGTCCACCTCTATATCTACATCCACGCCTGTGTCAGTGTCTACGCCCACACCTACGCTTACGTCTGTGATACAAATACCAAAATCTTGTTGACACCTTTCATCTTGTTCAAATCAATTCAAATATACCATAACAATGCAACATCGGGGAGTTGGTAACACAAAACCATTGGTTTAAGAGGATGAAATATCAAAAAACATTTTTCATTACATTTTGGGGCATATACACACATTTGGTGGATATGTAAATATTTGGGGAATACAGACACTCAGTGCATATACATTTATGAGCTCCACATCAGTCTAGGACATTATGCATATACATCATACATGGAATTTTTATAAACACACTTTGGGTAAAACCAATATCTTGGGGCCCTTTGTCAGATTATCAAAACAAACAATTACCTTGGTTGAGAACAGACACGACCGATAAAAATATGATCTCATATTTGATCTAGTTATCTAAGATTTGATCATCAAAAACACTTTTTCAATCATCTACCCCTAGGTTGTGATAGGTGTGTGAATTACCAGATTCATATTATTCATTCCCTAGGTTGCAATGAATACGTGAATTCATCTGTGTGTTTTGTCCCATAGGTAGTGGTAAATGCACAAACTCTTCAAATATCTATCCCCTAGGTTGCGATAGATATGTGAATTTTTAGGGTTATATTATTCATCCCCTAGGGTGTGATAAACAACGTAAGCCCACCCATGTTGCCTTTTATCCCATGGGTTGTGATAAAAACATATGTACATCCTCGTACTGTTTACTCCCTAGGTTGTAGTAAAAATGAAAAAATCTGCGATATAACTCATTGTGACAATCTCCATGCAGCGATATGTTATCAAGCTCTTTCAAATATATATCCCCTAGGTTGCGATAGGTATGCAAATTTTCAAGGTTATATTATTCATCCCCTAGGTTGTGATGAATAATGTAAGCCCACCCCTATTGCCTTTTATCCCCTAGGTTTTGATAAAAGCACATGTTTATCCTCGTACTATTTACTCCCTAGGTTGTAGTAAACATGACAAAATCTGTGATATAACTCATTGTGTCAGTCTCCATGCAGCTATGTGTTATCAAGCTTTTTCAAATATTTATCGCCTAGGTTGCGATAGATACGCGAATTTCCAGGGTTATATTATTCATCCCCTAGGTTGTGATGAATAACGTGAGCCCACCCCTGTTGTCTTTTATCCCCTAGGTTTTGATAAATACACAGATTCATCCTCATACTATTTACTCCATAGGTAGTAGTAAACATAAAAAAATCTGCATAATCCATTGCATCAGTCTCCATGCAGCAATGTGTTATCCAACTTTGTTTTATTCATCCCCTAGGTTATGATGATCCGACAAAATCAGCGTCATAAACTTACTATATTAGTCTCCAAGCATTAGTAAGTCAGCTTTTCAAAACTTGTATTATCTTACCTTATAGGTTATGGTAAATATGCAAAAAAAATCCACGATATCTTTTAGATACTGACGAGTTATCCGCTTCGTCGTATCTAAGTCAAATCAAAATTGTGGTTCAAACATTGGTAAGATGATACGTCATCATCTATGCCTACTTTTCATACCCATGGAAACGCTGTACAGCATATCCTTTTAATCTTTCCGACAAATTTTGGGGTCTTCCATTATTTAATAAACTTCTGATTAGAGCATGCGAGACCTACTTAATATCGCACTATTCAATCGAAAGGTGATTAAATAGGGGTAGTTGTCATACCCCAAATTTTCCCTACTGATTTCTAATCTTTAATCCCTTATTAATTTCTAGAATTATCATTTGCTTTATAAAGAAAACTTGATTCCTAAAGAAAACTTGTATATGACATTCATCAGGACAATATGCAAAAATAATCATCTCAAGATGTTGAAAATTAAGTAAGATACAATCCTTGAAAGTATGGTCACAATTACTTGAGATTAGGTCAAAATTCACAAAGTGACTTATAAAGTATTCTAACTTTTGATGATCTTACACGCATAATTGGCCCTTGACTTGTAAAGATAAGATGTTGAGTACGTCAAAAGGAACCAAATGCTCAAAGAATTACTCAAAAATATTGAATATCAAAGAATTTATGATCTTCTGAACTTGATCTTAAAAATGTTGACTTTCTGATCAATGTGCTTTGAATCAATTTACAAACCCAATATTTCCTTACATTCCAATACATGTTGATGCAAATGTAGACCAGTGATGATGAAATAGTTACTGTTGTACCCCAAAATTTGCCCTCCCATATTTCTCAAAATATTCCAAGAAAAATTCACAAGTCCAACCCGGCGCGTCATATTCAGGTATTCTTTCGCCAAGATATCTCTGATAACATATTCTCAAATTCAGGTTCGGCTCAAGAGATAATTCTTTAAAGAAGGTATCCGAATGTGCGAGTTTTCTTGAAGAAATATGGTGAAAAAATGTGCTGAAAGTGCAGTTTTTACGCGCTAAAAAATTCATAACTTGAAGATCGTGACTCATTTTGAACCCGTTCCGGTGGCCAAAATTCCGTCTTGACATTATCTACGTTTTCATCTCTCACGGCTGGAAGCCAATTTCGATCAGAAGGTCTTCAAAAATGTGGATTTATCAAGTATTTTCGTGCAGAAAATTTGTGACAGAAGTTTATTTGCGTCATGTTCAAAAAATCATAACTTGGTCGATTTTCATCGTATCGAGCTGGTTCCGGTGCCAAAATTTCACAAATTGAGTTGACTACATTTTCAGAGAAGGAATTGAGTTCAAACGGTATTCAAAAGGCCTTCGTTTTTTGCTCAGAGTGCGTGACATGCTGAAAATCCTGAATGCTGAATATTATTTCATCTGAGCCGAAACTTCGAAAATTCATAACTCGGTCAATTTTTATCGGATTGGACTCATATTTTTACACAAGGTCACTGACTCATAGATCTACAACTTTGCTTCAAAAGTCGAGACCAAATTATGCACCGATCAATACCAGTTTTTTATTGAAGAACGTGTCAAAGTCGACACTGAAGCCCAAAATAAGTTTGTCTGAGCTGAAACTTCAAAAATTCATAACTAATTCACCGTTTATCCGATTGAGTCGATTTTCGGACAGGAGTTAGTTCTCGATGTCGTCTACATTTTGTTTTCACATTTCAACTTCAAAAAATTAACTTAAGTCCCTGCGATTTAGCCTGGAAAGTGACGAATTCAAGTGAATATTGGAGGCCCAATTGCACATTCAAAGCCCATTTTCTTTACCCTAATTTCCACTATATAATCACCCTCTTGTCACACAAACCAGGGGGGAGAAAAAAAGAAAAAAAGGGAAGAGAAAAAGAGAGAAAAAACCTTGCAACAACACTGTCAGAATATCAAACTCTTTCAAGAATCCTAAAACCTTGAAATCCTTATTACAAATCCCTCTCTCACTACAAACAAGCCATCTCAGTTATAAACCAACATCTGATTACTTCTTCAGTAAGGGTAAGGCTGGCTTGATCTCCATGATCCAAAGGGCATAAAAGCATTCATGTCACTACTTTTCCAGTAAGGGTAAGGTTGATTTGATCTCCATGATCAAAAGGGTATAATCATTCATACATGCCATATTGTGCCTAAACATTAAATTTTTTCATATATTGGCTTTATTTGCATTTTGATTTTATTTGATGTGTTTGTGAGATTCAACACTGCAGATTTAGACAGGATCCCAGGCAGGTTCATTAAGGAACGTTGAGGCCAAAAGCTAAAAGCCAAAAGCCAAATGGCCAGACTAGAAAAACTTATGCATGACACCAATACATGGCGAGGCAGACATTAAGCTAGAGATTAAGGGAACGTTGAAGCCAGAACACAAATTGCCAAAAGCCAAAAGCCAAAAGCCAATTGGCCAAAGTAGAACAACTTATGCATGAAACTCAATCCAATGGCTAAAGAATGCAGACCACGGTACTCAGGAGTCAATACTTCAAAAAACCTCCCCTTGGACCAGACACCCCCTATGGTTTGCTCAATTTTTAATTTTTATTTGTTTTTCCTTTTTATTCTTTTAATTGTTTTTAATTGTTTTCTTTTAATTTCATAAAATAATTTTCATAATAAATATAAAATACAGAAAATCAAAAAAATGTTTATTTTATTAATATTAATTTTACTATTATTATTTTTGTAAATAAACTTTAAACAATTAATTAGATTAATTTAGGTTTCAAAACTTTAATATTTTTCTTAATAAATTAAATATGTAGAAATTAGGTTTTTTTAACTTTTTCATCATTTTTTTTAATAAATAATTTTCTCATTATTATTATTATTAACTACTAATTTATTTTGTAAATAAACATGTACATAAATTCTTTAGTAAATTAAGTTAAACTTTAACATTTTTCTCAAATAATTAAAAATAACTTAGAATTAGGGTTTCTTTTAATTTTAATTTTAATTTTTTATTTCATAAATACAAAAAAAACCTAAAAAACACTTCTTTTATTTCAATAAATAATTAATTAATTTTTAATTTCATTTAATTTCTTTAAAGGGTCCAACGCCCTCGAACGTTCTATTTTTATTTCTTTCGCACATTTATTTTCTTTCAAATATTATGTAATTGCTCAAGCCATGTAACTCGGACATTTTATATTTCCCGCATTTTATTTCTTTATTTTATGTCAAATCGGGTCCTGGTTTAATTTGGCGATGTGGACCCGCGCCTTTGTAATAGTTTAGGAATTTTATCTTTCCGCACTTTTTTAACTGTTAAATAAATGCATGCAAGAATGAATGACAAAAATAAAAACAAAACGTTAGATCACCAATAACCTGACAAGACAAAAATAAATGAACATGACACACAAATTCACACACCACCCCTAGGGTACGCCTCACTGTTGCCTTGCCTCGAAAGGTGATCGTCGAGTAGAGGACGTCTTAGTAAGTCCTCATGATCCGGGAACCTGGCATGAGGGTAGCTTCTAAGGTGTCTTCCTATTGCTCTGGTGATCACCATGTCCCGAACCTCGAATTGACCCGAACACCTCCAACGGCGGTGCTACCTACCTCTCAATGGTGGGATGACACTACTTTAAAGGACATTTACACAGACGAATTCCTTAGGGTAGGTAGACGACTCATGGATACTTGCTCTCTTCAAAACAAACAAAAATCTTTTCACACCGACACTTTTCAAAAGCTTTCGAAACAATTTTTCAAACACTCTGACACAAGAGTCGAACTGGAATTTTCAAAGAAACTTTTTAAAACCCACAGTTGAAAAGCAAACAAACCATTTTTGAAAACACAAATGAGCAAGTATCTAAGAGCCCATGGATAACCATGGATAGAAAGGGTGCTAACACCTTCCCTTTCTATAATCTACCTCCCGAACCGAGAGCAATCTCTTTAAGGAATTTTTCTGTGCTTTTATCCTTTCCATTTGGAGAAAATAAAAGACGGTGGCGACTCTTGCTTCCGCGACATTTCGCGAACCAGCGTTAAACAGTCAGTTCCAGATCCACCGATCACAGAACTGGCGACTCTGCTGGGGATAAAACTTAAAGTGAGGTGTACCTTAGGATTAAGATCATTGTGTTTTCAATTGTTTTCCTTGTGTGCTTTAAATTGTGGGTTGCTTGGGAGTTCTATAGATCCTAAACCCGGATCTGGGGGATACCTTCTTAGAAAGTAGCAACAAGGCTGTGAGGGAACTGTGCGGGGTATACCGACATGGTTGAAACAGTCTGCTACGTTGATGTGGCACTTTGGTGTGTACCGGTAACCCTTGAGTTCAGTCAAGGAGAGTACGGGGCCTCCGCGTGGTGTCATGAAGCATCAACAGACCTTAGAAACCTTAATTGAACTATCTTGGCCTCTTTAGGGTAGTGAGATAACTGACTTTGGTGCAGTCCGAGGTTGGTTGATACTCGATACTACACTCAATTGAGGGTTGCTTTCCTGGAATATTTCGGTCGCCAGTTCAGTGGCTAAATCGAAACGATGAACAATGAAAGCAATCCAGTGATATTGGGACCCTTAGAACCCGGTTACTTCTAATAGGACAGGTTGAGCCCACCAACTTCAAGAGGGTAATACCCAGACCCCATGTTGGCCTGAACTCTAAGGGTTTCTCTTGTGTGACTTGTGTGCCTTCCAACTTGACTACTTGCATGCTTGTTATCTGACACTTGAGTTTCTTGCAGGTTTTGTTTATAGTCCTTAACTGGGACTCATAACAGGGTTTACTGAGTGTTTTGCAGGTTTTATTTGGTCCTTAATTGGGACTCATGACAGGTTTTACTTGAGTTTCTTGCAGGTTTTGGTTTGCAGTCCTCAATTGGGACTCATAACAGGGTTTACCTACATTACCCCATGCATAGCATGACATCATACCATTGCATACATCCTGCATAAAAAACTAATCCATTTCAAGGATCTCAAGGGCTTGTGATGCAGGTCATGGTGAATCAACTATCCCAGCAAGGGGCAAAGTGGATTTATTTTCCTCTAGACAAAGTTGTCAGGGGCTATGACCCACTGGATATGGTGAGCCTTTGACCCTTGAAGAAGGACTCTCAACAACATGAAGTACCTTCAATCAAGTTACCGGCTTCCAAACTCTAACAAGTTTCTCTATTTACCCCGCGAGATCCTTGAAATCATTACATGCATGTCATACATCTCATTGCATTGCAGGTATCCCTTTGACAGGTTGCTTACCCTTCTTCGCTGTTTATTTCAGTCGATCGTCATGAATCCTGAATCATCAGCCGAGCAGACTATCAAGGATCTCCAGGCTCAGAACGCCCAGTTCCAAGAGCTGATCATGAATTTGACCCAGGGGCAGCAAGATCTGAAGGCTCTGCTCTTGAAGAAGGACAAGAAGAAGAAGAGGACTGTCTTGTTCAGCCCTAGGCGCAGGTCTGGGAATACACCGCAGACTGAAACTGAGAGGACTACCCCATCTGTGAGGGAAAGCAGTCACCATGAGAGAGAGGTGCCTAGTCCAGTGGTCTCCGACAACGAGACAGATTTCAACGACGAACAGTACCCTCCGGCCGAAGACAAGTACAAACAGTTGGAGGATAGGCTGAAGGCTATGGAAATCCAACAGGTACCTGGGCTGGATTTTGGAGATCTGGGTTTGTCAGCTGGTGTGATTATTCCTCGGAAGTTCAAAGCACCATCCTTTACCAAGTATGACGGGGCGTCTTGTCCCAAGCTGCATCTAAGGTCCTATGTTCGGAAAATTCAGCCGTACTCTACTGACAAGAATTTGTGGGTCCACTTCTTCCAGGAGAGTCTTTCAGGGACTCATCTCGAATGGTTCTATCAGCTGGATGGGACCAAGGTTCGTAACTGGGAGGAGTTGGCTACTGCTTTCTACAAGCAGTATCAATATAATGCCGACCTTGCTCCTACGCGTACCCAACTCCAGGGCATGTCGTTAGGATCAAGTGAAGGTTTTAAAGAATATGCGCAGAAATGGAGGGATCTTGCTGGAAGGGTACAACCACCTCTGACTGATCGGGAACTTGTCGATATGTTCTTGGGGACCCTGTCTGGTCCGTTCTACAACCACCTAATTGGGAATTCGTCTGCTGGATTCACAGATCTTATCTTGACTGGAGAGCGAATAGAAGCTGGTATCCGGTCTGGGAAAATTCAAGAGGCTGCACCTTCTGATAAAAAGCCCCACAGTGGAAAGAAAGAGTCCAATGCTATACATGGTAAAAAGGGTCGTCATGATGTAGGGGCAATCCAGATTTCTGATCCCACGCCCGTTCAACCAAGAAAGAGCAATAGGCGTAGGATAAAGCATCAGGATAGGAAGTATACTGACATCAACATGTCTTTGTCTCAGGCATTACAGCAATTGCTGAAGGCGAAAATGATCACACTAAAGGATCCTCCTCAAAATCCTGACACTTCCTCTCCCAAGTACAACCCGGGTGTGAGATGTGCCTACCATTCTGACAGTCCTGGACATGACACCGACGACTGTTGGACCTTGAAGAACAAGATCCAGGATTTGATTGACGCCAAGGAGGTCGAGTTTGAACACTGATCCTACACCAAATCATCGAGAATGTCTTTTGTTCATTCAAATGTTCAAGTTGTATTTTTCTTTGATTGTTCAAACATTTATTCATGTTAAACATTGTTATCACATTAATGCATCGCTTATGTCTATTTTGAATCAATATATTCGTATTCACTAAACGCAAATTATTTTCATATTTTTTCTGATGTCAACTCTCTTTAATTCTAAGCCTCTTGAGGGAGGATGACGAAAACGATACCATAATCTACAGTATGCTTTTGAACAGACCCCGCTGATGAGGTACAGGCATTGTTTCAATCCCTAAACACTGGAGTTATAAGGATGATAATCCCTCGTCAACCCATCTGAGCCAAAGAAGTAGGAGTTTTTATTTTCGAAAATCAAAACCCTTAATCATAACCTGGGGCAGGGTAGTCTCTCAGTTGATCCAAGTGCATAACGAATGGCACCAAAGAGGTCCTTAAATAAACAAAAGACAGTGATGGTTCAGAACAATCATAAAGACAGGCAGTTGTTATAAAAAAAAATCATAAATGAAAAGCCCAAAAAGTCAAAACCTATGAAGGAGACTTACAAAACTAGGGCATCCCGCTGACTGTAATTCCAAAAAAGGAAACAGTTCAGGCAAAAAAAGAAAGGGATAACAAAAATCAAGAAAGAGGTCTCACAAACCCTCAACCAAAGCAAAAAAAATGACTGCCTATTCAAAATAAATCATCAATATCTGAACCATCATTGGAACATCAGGACAAAGACTCAAACAAGGTCTAACGCACGGTCAGCTGAGTTTAGGTTTGGAGAACATCACGAAGAGTGGGTGGGTACAAATAATTTGAGCCTTTATCCTTTGTTTCTTGAACCATGAACCAGGCCACGTTATAACCCTTAAAAGTCCTAGCTGAAGCATGGGTTAGTTCGAAAGCATACTGTTCCAAAAGGTATCCTGACTCCTTAAGGCCTACGGTAAATACAGAGTTGACATCGTGTTTTACAAACATTCATTTGTTTTATGAAAAAGAATGCATTTTCAAAATCTTCAAGACAGACATAAGCTTTGCATTTTTAACATAACCTTATTTGCATATGAATATTTGTTTGAGCAGCAGGGAAATTCGCGCGATGAATACCTAGTGAACAAGAGCACTTCCAATCAAGGGGCATGGCATGAGCATGGTCCATCATCTGGGGCAATCCAGTCAAGATTCGGAGAATCTCTCGAAGGCCAAACAGCCTGGGGCAAATCTCCGCCTGAGTCACTCGGGGCATCCCAACAACGAGTCTTGCCTAATCAAACATCTTCTGATAGTATGCCAAAACATTTCTAACAGGGGCAGCTCCCTACATCCTGAGAGCATGGACATAGTCGAAAAAAAAGTACTACGCATAATCAAAGACCCGCTAGGTTGACACACCTAGGCAAAAATTAGGGCTTCCCGTCGAACCAAAAGGGTTCGGGCAAAAATAAGGGACGAAATGAAAAAATTGTACACCCGGCAAGTCGAAAACCTGAAAAGGCGGCTTGGGCAAAAATGGGTATCCCGGTGGACTGAAAACCCGAAAGGGCGGTCCAGGCAAAAGTTAGGGATCAAAAGCGTACGACTATGTCATGTCTTCTTGTCACCTGCCTACTAGAAGAAGGTTTGTCCATCAACAATTATCAACACCCCACAAGTGCCTCCCCCATAGAAACAGGGGCAATAAAGAGCGGTCTAAGCAATCTGATTGTTCTATCCTCCAAGGTATCAGGGTAGGCTCCGTTGAAGAACATAACCAATACAGTTCGATGCTTCCCCAGGAGAGTCCAATCCAGCTTCCCCAGGAAAGTTGGAATTCATCTCCCCCAAGCAATAAGCTTATCCCCAGTAGATTCTGGAAGCTTACCCTCGCAGAGCACGAACGCGTCGCCCGGCTTTATTCAAAGAGTTATTTCCTTAACCGGATATAACTAGGTTATCCTCAGCCAAAAGCCACGGAAAGAGCGTCCTCGACGTAGTTCTTTCCTATCCCCAGCGAAGTCTATTCGCACTTCCAACACAACAAGGGTATCCCCGGAAAGTTATTATCAATAACTTAACAAAGTAAACCTCTCCCCACAGAGTGTTGCTCCCCAGCAAGATCGTCAGAGTACTTTTCTCCCCGCAGAATCCTCCATTTGCCAAGTTTATTCCGCAACGGAGTCATCTTCTCCTACCGGTATTCTTGCAGTTATCATCCCCAGCGGAAGCAAAATCTATTCTTCAACATCAGCCCAGGATACGACTTCCCGGCACCCGTCAAGGATTTATTTTTCCTAGACGAAAAACACATTCATAAAACGTCACACACATCATTATAGCATGCATAGACGCATCATATCACCCCAATCTCATTTATTTTTGAGAACATCTTAAAATCATGCAATTCATGCATTATGACATTGCATACAACTAATTCGTTACTTTTTCAGGAAAGAACGATCAACAGATAAAAGTCTTCATTCTGCTGAGGTAGTAATCGTCCCAGATTCCTTCATCATTCTGCTGAGGTAGTAATCGTCCCAGATTCCTTCATCATTCTGCTGAGGTAGTAATCGTCCCAGATTCCTTCATCATCCTGCTGAGGTAGTAATTGTCCCAGATTCCTTCATCATCCTGCTGAGGTAGTAATCGTCCCAGATTCCTTCATCATTCTGCTGAGGTAGTAATCGTCCCAGATTCCTTCATCATTCTGCTGAGGTAGTAATCGTCCCAGATTCCTTCATCATTCTGCTGAGGTAGTAATTGTCCCAGATTCCTTCATCATCCTGCTGAGGTAGTAATCGTCCCAGATTCCTTCATCATTCTGCTGAGGTAGTAATCGTCCCAGATTCCTTCATCATTCTGATGAGGTAGTAATCGTCCCAGATTCCTTCATCATTCTGCTGAGGTAGTAATCGTCCCAGATTCCTTCATCATCCAGCTGAGGTAGTAATCGTCCCAGATTCCTTCATCATCCTGCTGAGGTAGTAATCGTCCCAGATTCCTTCATCATTCTGCTGAGGTAGTAATCGTCCCAGATTCCTTCATCATTCTGCTGAGGTAGTAATCGTCCCAGATTCCTTCATCGTCCTGCTGAGGTAGTAATCGTCCCAGATTCCTTCATCATATATTTGGAGTAGCAATCGTCTCAGATTCCTTCATCACATCCTTATCAAAAAACCTCCTCTGGTTCAGTCAGATCGACCCTAAGATCTCCCTGATTCTTATCCCAGTAGAAGACACCCAAGATTTTTCTCAACGAGCGTTGTTGAAGTTAAAGTCACCCAAGACTTTTCTCAACGAGCGTTGTTGAAGTTAAAGTCACCCAAGACTTTTCTCAACGAGCGTTGTTGAAGTTAAAGTCACCCAAGATTTTTTTCAACGAGCGTTGTTGAAGTTCAAGTCGCCCAAGGTTCTCTTACCATTCCTGCTAAGGCAGTAACCATCCCTGGTTCATTCATCACCGTTTGAAGCTCCAGACTCGGCTCCTGTAACCAGTCAGGACACATCTATACCAAGCATCTGAAAACCAGCTCCTGCAACGTGTCAGGTACTCATTTGTTCTTTTGCAGGTATGCAGGTTCTCGCTAAGGAATCTCCTACGCAATCAACATCCAGATGGCATCTATAAGCCCATCATCCTATCCAGCAATCTCCAAATGGCATCTATAAGCCCATTCCCCCATCACACTGCTAACATGTGAGCGCAAATTTCTGGGCACTCTAGTGTTCAATCATCTTCCACCTTCGGATTACGAAAGGCACGTCCGCCAATCTGCATCCTCAGGTCTAAGAAGATTGAACAGGGGCAACTGTTGTACCCCAAAATTTGCCCTCCCATATTTCTCAAAATATTCCAAGAAAAATTCACAAGTCCAACCCGGCGCGTCATATTCAGGTATTCTTTCGCCAAGATATCTCTGATAACATATTCTCAAATTCAGGTTCGGCTCAAGAGATAATTCTTTAAAGAAGGTATCCGAATGTGCGAGTTTTCTTGAAGAAATATGGTGAAAAAATGTGCTGAAAGTGCAGTTTTTACGCGCTAAAAAATTCATAACTTGAAGATCGTGACTCATTTTGAACCCGTTCCGGTGGCCAAAATTCCGTCTTGACATTATCTACGTTTTCATCTCTCACGGCTGGAAGCCAATTTCGATCAAAAGGTCTTCAAAAATGTGGATTTATCAAGTATTTTCGTGCAGAAAATTTGTGACAGAAGTTTATTTGCGTCATGTTCAAAAAATCATAACTTGGTCGATTTTCATCGTATCGAGCTGGTTCCGGTGCCAAAATTTCACAAATTGAGTTGACTACATTTTCAGAGAAGGAATTGAGTTCAAACGGTATTCAAAAGGCCTTCGTTTTTTGCTCAGAGTGCGTGACACGCTGAAAATCCTGAATGCTGAATATTATTTCATTTGAGCCGAAACTTCGAAAATTCATAACTCGGTCAATTTTTATCGGATTGGACTCATATTTTTACACAAGGTCACTGACTCATAGATCTACAACTTTGCTTCAAAAGTCGAGACCAAATTATGCACCGATCAATACCAGTTTTTTATTGAAGAACGTGTCAAAGTCGACACTGAAGCCCAAAATAAGTTTGTCTGAGCTGAAACTTCAAAAATTCATAACTAATTCACCGTTTATCCGATTGAGTCGATTTTCGGACAGGAGTTAGTTCTCGATGTCGTCTACATTTTGTTTTCACATTTCAACTTCAAAAAATTAACTTAAGTCCCTGCGATTTAGCCTGGAAAGTGACGAATTCAAGTGAATATTGGAGGCCCAATTGCACATTCAAAGCCCATTTTCTTTACCCTAATTTCCACTATATAATCACCCTCTTGTCACACAAACCAGGGGGGAGAAAAAAAGAAAAAAAGGGAAGAGAAAAAGAGAGAAAAAACCTTGCAACAACACTGTCAGAATATCAAACTCTTTCAAGAATCCTAAAACCTTGAAATCCTTATTACAAATCCCTCTCTCACTACAAACAAGCCATCTCAGTTATAAACCAACATCTGATTACTTCTTCAGTAAGGGTAAGGCTGGCTTGATCTCCATGATCCAAAGGGCATAAAAGCATTCATGTCACTACTTTTCCAGTAAGGGTAAGGTTGATTTGATCTCCATGATCAAAAGGGTATAATCATTCATACATGCCATATTGTGCCTAAACATTAAATTTTTTCATATATTGGCTTTATTTGCATTTTGATTTTATTTGATGTGTTTGTGAGATTCAACACTGCAGATTTAGACAGGATCCCAGGCAGGTTCATTAAGGAACGTTGAGGCCAAAAGCTAAAAGCCAAAAGCCAAATGGCCAGACTAGAAAAACTTATGCATGACACCAATACATGGCGAGGCAGACATTAAGCTAGAGATTAAGGGAACGTTGAAGCCAGAACACAAATTGCCAAAAGCCAAAAGCCAAAAGCCAATTGGCCAAAGTAGAACAACTTATGCATGAAACTCAATCCAATGGCTAAAGAATGCAGACCACGGTACTCAGGAGTCAATACTTCAAAAAACCTCCCCTTGGACCAGACACCCCCTATGGTTTGCTCAATTTTTAATTTTTATTTGTTTTTCCTTTTTATTCTTTTAATTGTTTTTAATTGTTTTCTTTTAATTTCATAAAATAATTTTCATAATAAATATAAAATACAGAAAATCAAAAAAATGTTTATTTTATTAATATTAATTTTACTATTATTATTTTTGTAAATAAACTTTAAACAATTAATTAGATTAATTTAGGTTTCAAAACTTTAATATTTTTCTTAATAAATTAAATATGTAGAAATTAGGTTTTTTTAACTTTTTCATCATTTTTTTTAATAAATAATTTTCTCATTATTATTATTATTAACTACTAATTTATTTTGTAAATAAACATGTACATAAATTCTTTAGTAAATTAAGTTAAACTTTAACATTTTTCTCAAATAATTAAAAATAACTTAGAATTAGGGTTTCTTTTAATTTTAATTTTAATTTTTTATTTCATAAATACAAAAAAAACCTAAAAAACACTTCTTTTATTTCAATAAATAATTAATTAATTTTTAATTTCATTTAATTTCTTTAAAGGGTCCAACGCCCTCGAACGTTCTATTTTTATTTCTTTCGCACATTTATTTTCTTTCAAATATTATGTAATTGCTCAAGCCATGTAACTCGGACATTTTATATTTCCCGCATTTTATTTCTTTATTTTATGTCAAATCGGGTCCTGGTTTAATTTGGCGATGTGGACCCGCGCCTTTGTAATAGTTTAGGAATTTTATCTTTCCGCACTTTTTTAACTGTTAAATAAATGCATGCAAGAATGAATGACAAAAATAAAAACAAAACGTTAGATCACCAATAACCTGACAAGACAAAAATAAATGAACATGACACACAAATTCACACACCACCCCTAGGGTACGCCTCATTGTTGCCTTGCCTCGAAAGGTGATCGTCGAGTAGAGGACGTCTTAGTAAGTCCTCATGATCCGGGAACCTGGCATGAGGGTAGCTTCTAAGGTGTCTTCCTATTGCTCTGGTGATCACCATGTCCCGAACCTCGAATTGACCCGAACACCTCCAACGGCGGTGCTACCTACCTCTCAATGGTGGGATGGCACTACTTTAAAGGACATTTACACAGACGAATTCCTTAGGGTAGGTAGACGACTCATGGATACTTGCTCTCTTCAAAACAAACAAAAATCTTTTCACACCGACACTTTTCAAAAGCTTTCGAAACAATTTTTCAAACACTCTGACACAAGAGTCGAACTGGAATTTTCAAAGAAACTTTTTAAAACCCACAGTTGAAAAGCAAACAAACCATTTTTGAAAACACAAATGAGCAAGTATCTAAGAGCCCATGGATAACCATGGATAGAAAGGGTGCTAACACCTTCCCTTTCTATAATCTACCTCCCGAACCGAGAGCAATCTCTTTAAGGAATTTTTCTGTGCTTTTATCCTTTCCATTTGGAGAAAATAAAAGACGGTGGCGACTCTTGCTTCCGCGACATTTCGCGAACCAGCGTTAAACAGTCAGTTCCAGATCCACCAATCACAGAACTAACAGTTACCGTGCTTTGAAATTAGAGGAAATGCTTTGATGAAGTAGCCTTTGAGAATCAATGATTAGCCATACTGAACACTTGAGGGATTCAAACCCTAGCTGAGGCATGATGTTAAAAAACCCTGATTTTTAATCACACATAGGGAAATAAACCCTAATCCAAGATCTTGATGAATTTGAATGAGAAATGGCCTTGTACTTGATGAGAAAGAATCCCTGATTACCGTACTTCAAAATTTAATTCCATTATCCTCTACTTAGGAACCAAATAAATTTGTCTTTATCTGATGAAGAAACTTCAAACCAAATATTAAACCTTGGATGGCATAATAATTGATGCTTTGAACTAATGCCTTATGAACGAAGGCATGATATGCAAATGACCTAGTGAAATCAATGCAAGTGAAATGCAAGGCCTAATCCAGACAAAAGTGAAAAGGTAGGAAAAATTTGGGGTATGGAAGTTGCCCCTATTTAATCGTCATAAACTTGAATGTGAGATTGGCATCAGCCTTTCGATCATTTAAGGTAGAAGAAGATTAAATACCAAGACCTGAAATTTGTCATGGGGAGATGGTGTAAGTGTTATTTATTTGTGATATCTGTTGGGGATTGAAAATTCTTTTTCTGGTGAACTGGTTATGATGGATAAATATGGTTGATTAGTGATAGCTTGTAACGGGGTAACGGTGCCAATACAAGGTTCTCGGGGAAGTGGGTTTTATAGTGATTGAAAATATATGGTTGATGATGACGTGGTGACTAAAAGTAGGATCAGTAAAAGCACAATAACTTAAAGATAATGGGTAAAATCGATGATAGCGGAGAACCTGTCGTGTAGGATTCCCGACCCAAATAGAAAGGTAAAGAAAATGGGTAAAATCAACAACAACATAGAATATATCATGCAGGATTCGCGACCAAAAAGAAAGGTAAAGACAACGGGTAAAATCGACGACAACGGGGAATCTATTGTGTAGGATTCGCAACCCAAAAATAAAGGTAAAGATAATGGGTAAAATCAACGACAGTGGAGAATCTATCGTGTAGGATTCACAGCCCAAAAAGAAAGGTAAAGACAACGTGTAAAATCTACGACAATGGAGAATCTATCATGTAGGACTCACAACCCAAAAAGAAAGGTAAAGACAACGGGTAAAATCGATGACAATGGAGAATATGTCGTGTAGGATTCACGACCCAACAAGAAAGGTAAAGACAACAGGTAAAATCGACGACAACATATAATCTATCATGTAGGATTCACGACCCAAAAATAAAGGTAAAGACAATGGGTAAAATCGACGACAACAGAGAATCTATCGTGTAGGATTCATGACCCAAAAAGAAAGGTAAAGATAATGGGTAAAGATCGGCGTATGATCTATGATCCAAGAGAAGATAACATGAGGGTAAGATCTACGGGCAATCTGCAACCCAAGAAAAAATAACATGAGGGTAAGATCTATGGATGATTTGTGACCCAATAAAAGATAACATTAGGGTAAGATCTATGGACGATCTGTAACCAGAGAAAAGATTGACAAAATGTATTGAGAGTTCGGAGTACAATGTACTGGCACCGTGGCTATTTTGGTTTCTAGTGTAATGATGGATTTCAACTAGGAATTTTGAGGATGGAATTCTCTGTGGGGATGGATTACTGTTTTGAGGATTGATTTGGGCTTTCGTGCAAGGCACCAAATCTGGCTTATGCTTCGTATGCATTTTGAAGTGTATGGCATAATGATCCATTTCAATGGATATGCTACGCGTTTGAGGACGAAATATAATATGCAGCAATGATTACTATATGCAGAGTTCCAATCATTAGGCTTATTGGGGTCCGTTGCCCATTGTCTTTGAGATACCAATACAGATTGGTGCTTGAAAACTCGAGAATTGAGTTATAGCCTTGTTAGGGACTGAATTGTAGTATTTCTGGGGAGAAATAGGTTGGTATTATTTTCCCTACATCCTAGACTTCTTGTGGATGGCTGGATAGAGATATGGATCTCTTTAAATGCCCCAAGTTGCCTCAATGTTGGAGAGTCGTGTGCTTAACCGTCTGTCAGGGGTGACAATGACGTAAGTTAAGTCAAGGTGACCGTTACGACTTGCTACCTACATAGAAAAACAACATTTGGATGCCATGGCACTCCTTTGGAATGACTTCATGTCAATTTAGCATCGTGTTCACGTCTTAGCTTGTTATTATTATTACCTTATTGTTTTTAATGCAATGTTTAATAAATAATTTAAATGAAATTTCGCATACGAAGAGTAAAGTAAAAATACATAACAAAAAAACTTTTTTGGTGAAAAGGAAATTTTATTAATGAGATTGGCCTGTGAATAAGCATTCGTACATGGAAACAACTCCTAAATGAGGTAGTTACAAAGAAAAGACAAAATACAACAGGTAAAATGGCAATAAGAAAATCTTAAACTTCCATTAAAATTGATATTGCTATAGTTCTCGTATCCTTGATAATCCTAATGCTTCGCTTCTGAAGGGTAGTAGTTGAATTGATCCATCCACTGTGAGGAGTGTATATTGTTATTCATGAAGAGTTTTCAGACTGCAGCCTCTCGCTTTTAGTCCCTAATTTTTTCCTGGATTTCCCTTTTGGGTTTTCAATCCACCGGGGTACCCATTTTTGCCTAAGCCTCCCTTTTGGGTTTTCGACTGAGTGGGTTATACTTTTTTTTTCTTTTTATCCCTAATTTTTTCCTAAGCCGCCCTTTCAGGTTTTCGACTTAGTGGGTCTTTTTATGCATAGTATTTTTTACTGAGTCTGAGTTGGCTAGAAGTGGAACATCCTCCCCATCCATGTCGATCGAGATTAGAGCACCTCTTGAGAATGCTTTCTTCACCATGTATGGTCCTTCATAGTTAGGAGTCCACTTGCTTCTTGGATCAGAGTGAATTGGGAGGATCTTCCTTAAGACCAGGTCACTAGTGTGGAACTCTCGAGGTCGAATCTTCTTGTTAAATGCTCTCTTGAGACATTGTTGATATAACTGACCATGAAAAATGGCTTCTAGGTGCTTCTATTCAATGATATTGAGTTGGTTGAGCCTCGCTTTAATCCACTCACCTTCGTCAAGCTTGGTATCCACGAGAACCCTTAATGAAGGAATTTCCACTTTGATTGGGAGCACCACATCCATAACATAGACTAGCGAGAAAGGAGTTGCCCTAGTGGAAGTACACACAAAAGTTCTATAGCCATGTAGAGCAAAGGGCAACATCTCATGCGAATCCTTTATGTTCTCACCATTTTCTAGATGATCTTCTTCATGTTCTTGTTAGCTTCTTCGACTGCGCCATTCATTTTTGGCTGATAGGGTGAAGAATTATGGTGCTTAATCTTGAATTCTTCACATATCTCCTTCATCATTTTGTTGTTGAGATTCGACCCATTATCAGTGATGATCTTGTTAGGAGTCCCATAATGGCATATGATTTCTTTTTTGATAAAGCGAGTGACGACTTGCCTGGTCACATTCTTGTAAGAAGCTGCTTCCACCCACTTGGTGAAGTAGTCAATAGAAATGAGAATGAACATGTGTCCATTTGAAGTGCTTGGCTCAATCCGTCCAATCATATTAATGCCACACATCAAAAAGGGCCATGGTGAAGTCATCACATTCAAAGGAGTGGGAGGAATATGTATCCTATTGACGTGAACTTGAAATTTATGGAACATCTTTGCATACACCTAAAAGTCACTTTCCATCGTCATCCAGAAATAACCTGCTCATAAGATTTTCTTGGCCATAGCATTTCCACTGGCATGAATCCCAAAAGAGCCCTCGTGAATTTCTCGTATGAGGGATTCTGCTTCGTGTCTATCCATGCATCTGAGCAGAACCGAACCATAGTTTCTTTTGTACATAACGTCTCTTGACAATAAGATCATGGATGCTAATCTTCTAAGAGTCTGCTTATCACAAATTATAGCACCTTCTAGATACTCTTTCTTCTCAAGATATCTTTTGATGTCGAAATACCATGGCTTTTCATCCGACATGTCTTTGGTTATGAGACAATGAGAAGGGAAAACATATGTTGGCTCCTTGTAATGAAGGATTCTTATATTGGGCACATGATTCAAATAATTGACTTTGAACATTGCTTTTAAATTAGCTAGAGCATCTACCAACTGATTTACTTCTCTAGGAATATGCCCAAAGGTGATCTCATCAAAAGCGGGAAATAACTCTAATATGTAATCCCTATATGGAACTAAATTAGGGTGTCGTGTATCTTAATCACCTCGTACCTGGTATATTACTAAGGCAGAATCCCCATAAACTTCAAGAATCTTGATCTTCAAATTAATGGCTGCTTCAAGGCCCATTACACAAGCTTCGTATTCTGCAACATTTTATTCATGCAATCAAGGCATAATCTGGCCGTGAAAAGTATATGAGTATTGCATGGAGAAGTCAGAACTGCCCCAATACCATGACCTATAGCATTTTATGCACCATCGAATGTGAGAGTCCATCGCTCCCCTGGTTCGAGTCCTTCCTCGTTATCAAGTTTCATAACATCCTCCTCTGGAAAATCAAACTTCATTGACTGATACTCTTCCAATGGCTGGTGAGCAAGATGATCTTCCAGAATTCTACCTTTGATAGCCTTTTGTGTGACGTATTGGATGTCATACTCAGATAAAAGCATTTGCCACCGAGCCAATCTTCCTGTAAGTGCTGGTTTCTCGAAGATGTACTTTATCGGATCCATCTTAGATATCAAAAGTGTAAAGTGTGTCAACATGTACTACCTCAAATGTCGAGCCGCCCACGTAAGAGCACAACAAGTATTCTCAACTAATGAATACCTTGATTAATAATCAGTAAACTTTTTGCTCATGTAATAAATGGCGTGTTCTTTTCGTCCGGTGTCATCATGTTGTCCGAGCATGCAACCCATAGATCCTTCAAGAACAGTCAGATACGTAATGAGTGGTCTCCCTGGAATTGGAGGCATGAGTATTGGTGGTTCCTGAAGGTACTGTTTAATCTTTCGAAGGCTTCTTGACAACTATCATCCCAATGGACGTCTTGATTCTTACACAACAATTTAAAGATGGGTTCACAAGTAGCTGTAAGATGAGAAATTAACCTTGCTATGTAATTCAACCTCCCAAAGAACCCACATACTTCTTTTTCATTTTTTGGTGCCGGCATATCCTGTATTTCTCTTACCTTGTCGAGATCTACTTCAATTCCTTGCTGACTTACGATGAAACCAAGTAACGTGCCCGATCGAACCCTAAAGGTGAACTTGTTGGGATTAAGCCTTAACCTAAACTTTTGTAGACGATCAAACAAATTCTGCAAATGGACCACATATTCTTCCTTAGTCTATGATTTCGCAATCATATCATTCACATACACCTCGATCTCTTTGGATATCATGAAAGAGAGTCACCATAGCACGTTGATATATTGCACTAGCATTTTTTAGACCAAAAGGCATGACCTTATAGCAAAACGTACCCCAAGGAGTTGTGATAGTTGTTTTGTCCATGTCTTCAGGAGCCATTTTTATCTGATTATGAACTGAGAATCCATCCATGAAGGAGATCATTGAAAACTTGGCAGTATTATTAACCAACACATCAATATGAGGCAATTGGAAATCATCATTTGGGGTTGCTCTATTCAAATATCGGTAGTCAACACACATACCTACCTTACCATCCTTCTCAGGTATAGGCACAATGCTAGCAATCCATGGTGGATAATTTATCACATATAAGAAGCCTGCATCAAGCTGTTTCTGAACTTCTTCTTTGATCTTCAAAGCCATGTCGGATCTACTTCTTTGCGGCTTCTTCTTTACAGGAGGACATTCTGGCTTGAGTGGAAATATGTGCACCACTATATCAGTGTCTAAATTGGGCATGTCTTCATACGACCAGGCGAAGATGTCAGCATACTCTTGAAGCAACTCAATCAACCCCTTCTTTTCTTCACTTTGCAAGGTGGCACCTATCTTGGCTTCTCTCTTTACCTCTTTAGTACCGAGATTGATAACTTTTATATCTTCTTGATATGGCTGGATGACCTTCTCTTCCTATCTCAAGAGTCTCGCCAGTTCTTTAGGGACTTCGCAATCTTCCCCACTATCCTTGTTAGCATGGCCAACTGAATTCTCAAGGATATTAGGAACCATAGAACTATCATTTTTTATGGAATCTGAGGCGGATCTGCATGATTGATGATTTTATGCTTTATTTTAGAACGTGCAAGAAAATATTTAGAATATGAAAAGAAAAGCATTGCCATTTTCTTTTGAAAAGTAAAAATAAAAAAGAAAAGACAGGGAACAAAAATTGTATGCGAAAGTGCGACTTTTATTCAATTTTAAACGGAGATTGAAACATAAGAGGCCCCTTATACAAGCTTTCCTTATGCCTTGGGTAGGGCATATGACTTAATGGAAACATAAAATTACATATCAAGGAAAACAACTCCAGGGATGTCCATGACAGTCCAATTGCTAAGCTCCTGGTCCGGCGCAATCTGATAGATAAATCTGGAAACATCTTCATCGTCACCTTCATCATCGGCTACAAGAACTTGCCTTTATTTGCTTGTACCAGCATGGATGAACACTTCAGAAATTGAGAGGACCTTTTTTCCTTTAAAAGGAACCAAACTAGCTTGCACGGAGGAGGTTGGCTGATATCCAAGACCACAACGGTCTTTCTTCTCAGATACCTCAATCACTTTTCCCCAACCATCATGGGGAGATCTAGCTTCCATAACGACTTTATCATCATTCAAAGAGGCCATGGGTGCTTCAGATTTCTTACATTCCACGATGGGAAACCTGTCAATAGAAACAATCTCCAGAGCTTGAAAGGGCAACTCATGCACCTCGCCTTCCACTTCCACATAACAGTAGGTTGTCAGGTTATTAATCACTACACATTCTTCTCCATAAATGACAACAACTTTGTCGTTTACAATGAATTTCAGGCATTGGTGAAGAGTAGATGTCACAGCTCCTGCTACATTGATCCAAGGGCGGCCCGAAAGGCAAGTATATGATTGATGAGTGTCCATAACATAGAATGAAAGATAGAAGGTGTGGGGACCAATCTTGACAGGAAAGTCCACTTCTCCCTCAAGAGACCTCCTTGAGCCATCAAATGCTCGAACACTTAAGGTGCAAGGCCTCATCATTACTTCATCCATATTCAGATTAAATAGAGTTGCCTTAGGCATCACATTGAGAGAAGAACATGTATCCACCAAAACTTGAGATAAAACCGTATCCAAACACCTTATGGAGATGTGAAGCACTTTGTTCTGTGCTCTGCCTTCAACGGGGAACTCATCATCACAGAAACCCAAACAATTTCCTACAGCAATATTGCTTACGATCCCTTCAAACTGAGCCACAAAAATGTCTTATGTAACATGTGTAGAACACAAAATATTTAATAAGGCATTGTGATGAGTCTCTGAACACAAGAGATGGGACAAGATGGAGATCTTGGATGGCGTCTGGTTAAGTTGATCAACCACTTTGTAATCACTTCGCTAGATAATCCTCAAAAGTTTCTCCGCTTCTTGACCTAAAGAAGGTTCAGGCTGGTCACCAGTCACTTGATTTCCCCTAGCCTTGGCTAGAGCATCACTGTTGGTTTCTTTAGGAGGAAGTGGTGGGAGAAAAGACCCTGCCACTACGAGTCATGTTACTAGTTCCTAAGATATTGGTAATACTCTTTTAACCCACCGGGGGACACTCATATTTCTTCCCCATAATATATACCAAATTATACTCCCATGAAACTGCCTTTGACTTGTCACATAGAGGAGGAATAGGAATTTGAGTTGTCACGCGGGTAACTGGAGCTTGAATCATTAATGGGGTAGCGGGAGCTTGAATCATCAATGGGGTTCCTTGTGTTACTGATATATTCCTCGGATAATAAGGAATTTCTAAGACATCAATCTCTTTTTCTAGAAATATCTTCTCTATTTGTATGAAACCTTCATCCATTAGTTCTTGGATAGCCGTCTTCAAACTAGTACGCTCTTCAAGTTTAGAGGAACATGGTAAGAAAAAATCATGGAGTTCTTGCAGCACCTCGTGCTTCAACAAATTTTCTCTAATAGTCCCCAGTGACATCTTGATCTCGTCAACCTTGGTGACCAGAATCTGCTCACTACCTTCTTTAATAGCATTGACCGCTGCCCCTGGGTGAGGAGGCATGGGATTATTCTGAATATTGGGACCAACAGGGTTGAAATTTATGGTCTTTGCATCGAGGAGGTCTTGAGCTTTGCATTTAAATGCTCTACAATTCTCAATTGTGTGGCCTGGGGCTCTAGAATGGAATTCACAATGAGCATTAATATCATACCCCCTTGGAAAAGGATTTGGTGGCGGACCAAGTTCACGCAGTTGAACCAACTTATTGGCAAGAAATTAAGGGGGAAGTGGAGTGTAGGATATAGGAATAGGATCAAATCTCATCTCATGCCCTCTTAGTCTCTGTTGAACTCTCGGTACTTGAGGTCGCTGATTCTGTTGTTGATAATTCAGAGGTGGTGCAAATTATTATTGTGGGAGATACTATGGTTGAGGAACGAAAGATCATTGTTTGGCCACCAGGGTGGTGGAGTTGTAGCAATATACACTTGAGGAACATATTTATTAGGAACAACAACAGGTGTTGGGAAATAAGGAAATCGAACTTGAGGATATGTGGCAGCTTTTCCTTTGTCGATGGTGACAACACTAGTCTCACCCTCTTTCTTCTTGATAAAAACAGAAAACAACTTCCTACCATTTCCAATATTGTTGTTGGTATTGTTAGGGATACCTTGGATCATTCCAACCTTGATACAAGTTTCAACATGTTCTCCAATAATAACCATATCAGAGAAAGAAATGGAGTTACTACTGAGCATGTGTTGGAGATAAGGACCTCATAGAGTACCCATGAACAAATCAATCAGTTCACGATCCAAGAGAGGAGGTTGTAACTTTACATCAAGTTCATGCCACCTTTGGGCATACTCTTTAAAAGACTCTTCGGATTTCTATGTCATCCCTTGAAGCTGAGTGCGACTAGGAGACATGGAGGTATTATAATGGTAATGTCGTAAAAAGGATTCAACAAGCTCTCCCCAAGTACTGACATGAGTTCTCTCTAATTGCATATACCAGTCCAGCAGTGTCCCTGTCAGGTTGTCTTGGAAGAAATGCATGAGCAACAGTTCATTTTCAGCATAAGTTGCCATCTTGCGAGAATAGGAACAAAGATGAGTCTTCGGGCAGGTGGTGCCTTTATATTGATCAAAATCAGGAACTTTAAACTTGGGAGGAATAACTACCCCAGGAATGAGGAACATTGCAGCAATATTAAATCCTTAATTCTTGATACCTTCCATAGCTTTGAGACGCTCTTCAAGAGCATGGTACATCTTTGTAGTTTCAGCAACTCTAGTGGCGAGATTCGCGCGGGGCTCATCAAGATCAATGACATGCTCAGTATTAACTCCACTTCTTTCTCTAAAGAGGGAACCAGTGGAAAGCTTAGAAACACTTTGATGGAGCTCTTCTTGACCCTTGATGACAACATGAAGGGTTTCCATAAGCTGATCCATTCGGGTGCCCATGGTGTCCATATCTCAGGGGAGAGTATTCTGATTTTCTTCGAAGAGATCCATAAGTCTTTGCTGGTTGCTCATTGTACGGTAGGGATGTAGGGAAGTCATCTTTCTTGTTCTCTTGAGTCTGATTGAAAAGGGACCCTAATAAGTTTTTTTTGTGAATAATGAATGCATGATAATATGAATGCATGTTTCATCTTCATTTCCGAGGAATTCCAAAGACTCGTCTATCCATAAGTACCTTTTAACAATTTTTTATTTTTTTTTGGAGAGCTCAACCAACAAGACTTTTCTTTGGAATTCCTTAGATATGAGATGCATATACATGATGGTATGATGTCATGGTATGCTATGGCATGGGATCTCAACTCCATATATTCTAGATAACCACTGTATAATCCTTTGCATAAATTGAAAGTAAAAGGCTTAAAGGTCCGGCTTCACAAGCATAGAGTCAAAGTAACAACCCATAAGGTATGTACTAAAGGTTTATCACCGACCGAACAAGGTTCTAGGGAAATCCCAAAGTCTACGCTCTTCCTTTGGATATTATCAACGTCTCAGTTACTCGGTAATTAGTAATATTCGTAGGAAAGACTCATCTGAGTGCAACATCGCATGACAAATTCTTATGGATTACTCCGTCATAGTCTTTGCACTACACCTAAAAAGGCTTGGATGGGTTAAGGGTTCAACGGCTCAGCTTCGCAGGATCCCATGTTGAAAGTAGCAATGTCTTCTCGATTACTCGATAAACAAATAATATAGTCAAAGGGGCCTCCACTGAGTGGGGGATCTCATGCCTCCTTCTTCGGGATTACTCCCTCAAAGTTAACATGACTATACTTCCCATACTAATATTAAGTTTTCCCCGGGTCCGGGTATAGGACTTATTAAATAAAATCACCCACCCCAACATCACAAAAGAAATCGCATATCCAAAATAGGTGAGTAGCAAAAAATACAATGCAATATATACAAAATAAACCAATAAAGAAATAAATAAATAAAGTGGTAAAGCAAATAAAGTAAATAAATAAATACCCAAAGAAGCAAACAAACAAAACTATGATAGAATCGCATAGTCTCCTCAGTAGAGTCGCCAGCTGAAGCAACCGGCAAAAAAAACACAGAGCCGCCATCAAACTTTATTTATTTCGAAGGAAGGGGAAATATCGAGAAAACCCCAAGAGGATGGATAAGATGGTCTTGCAACCAAAAGAGAGGGTACGAAATTCGATTATGCAAGGGGAAGATATTAGAACCCCTCACATCCGTTGTACTTAACAGGACCCATTTCTATTGTTTGTTTCTAAGGGCGCGTCTATCTAAAACTATACTTGCTAAGGGAAATGAAATGGTTTTGATAAGTGTGTTTGTGAGGGTCTCGCAATCCTTTGCCTATGTATCCCGTGAAGGAATCAGAACATCGTAGTTCTTCTAGAAAATGTTGGTTTGTTGGTGTTTTTTAGTTGGCGACATTAGCGCACGCATTCAAACAATAGGCACGGCCCGTATCGCGGTAAAACGGAGATAACATTCCCTTTTGAAGAAATCTTTGATTTGTTGAGTGTTTTTGTTAAACATGGAATGAGTTTGAAATTGTTAAGTGTTTTTGGGTAGTTGATTAAGGAAAGAAAGTTTTTTGTTTTAATTAGGAAATATGCAATGCAAAAGAAAAGTCTAAGGGAAAATTCTACCCTAATGTTATCATGCAAAGTGGACCTAAAGTTGAGTGTTTGAAAGGGAAATTTCTAACCTAATTAGTTATCATGCATGGATTGATCCTAAAGTCTAACTCAATATGAAATGATCAATATGAATTTAATCGATTTGGAGAATCACTTAAAGGAACATGTTATCAAAATTAACCAAGCAATCAAACAAAAATAAAGAAAATAATAATAATATTTTTTGGAGTTTTCAGGTTAAAGAAATATTAAAATTAAAAGGAAATTAAACCTATTCTAACATTTTTGGTATTTTTTTCATGTTAAGAAACATTAAAATTAAAAGAAAAATTAAAGTCTATTATAATATTTTTGATATTTTTTATCATATTAAGAAACATTAAAATAAAAATAACAATGACAAAAAAAAAAAGAAAAAAAAAAGGGGTGGCACTAGAATGAGGCGTTGGGCTACATTGGCCTGCATGATCCAAAACGAAATTGATATCTTCTTTGAAAAGCAGGCTAGTGGGGTGTGAATCGAAAATTGGTGGTAATAGATCTAAGCGAACTAAGTTTGTTTGGACATAAGGCCCAATGGGTGGCCACTCAAAAAATCTAAAGAAAACCCTAAGGGAGTAGATGAGGTGCCACTTGCAGCATTCTTGGTTATCTACCTTATTTTCATCTCAGTTTTGTGTTTATGTCCCTAAATCAAACTGAATTGTAGTAACCCTAACATGTCTGGATTCAAGCAATCACATTCATGCCAACGAAAAGACTAAAAGAAATAGGTAGAGGGAATCTGAACCGGAACTGATGGCTCCTCCGGTGACTTCGAGGGTGAAGACGAAGTTATAGAGGAGACCCGAGATATTTTCAGGTGAATAACTTTTATGTTTCCTTGAATTTTGCTCAAAATTGTTTCTTCTTCTTCTCGTTATCATTTATGTTGCTATTGTTTCTTTTCTGGTTTTCTATGTTTTGAGTTTCTCTATGTTATGTTTGTTGTCATCTTATCGAGTCATTGTTGTTGTCTGGTCGAGTGTGAAATGCGAGTATGTGAATGTGGTGAGTTGTCCTGTGTTGAGTTTATGTTTGAAACAGGGCTTGAAGATGGTGGTAGTTATAGGTTACAATAGGTTTTATGGTTGTTGAAGGTTGGTTTATGGTGACTTCGGATTTGAGGGAGCAGCTGCGATGAAGGTTATGAGAGTGATGGATGGGGGAGTATGGAGACTATGGTGAGCTGATAAGGTTTTATTACAGTGACGGTTAATGCATTGAAGAAGTGGGGGTTTGAGTTAAGGTTTGCAGTGAATGTATGCAGGTATAGAATGAGATTGAGGGAGATTATTTGAGGATAGTGGGTCTGACATTTTTGTAGGTTATCGTGTATAATCTTTCTCTACTGATTTCTCTCTCATTTTTACTCAACTCACCTTGTTTCTTTTGATCGTTTCCAGATTTAGAAAGAATAAAACAAATGAAAACACACTCAAAGCAACAAACGGTTTTAATAAAATTGAACAACAGTCTTTGGCGAAGGTAATCAAAAAAATAAAGCACGAATAAGCATAGCAAAGCAAGTATGATTGGAGAGTTCAGAAAGAATACCAACTCCAAATATTTTTGGAGGTGAAGATATTCCCTTGTAACTTCCCTTCTACTATGCTTCTGCTCTTCTCTGGTTTCCTCTACTATTTATGTTCTATGATTTGCGTATTGCAAAGAGAGCATTGTGTAGTTTTTGTATCTTCTTCACTTTTTTATGTATAATGCATCTTATATAGGCATATTGATGTGTGTTTTAGGGGGGAAGCATTAGCTATTTTGAACACTCTGAGTGCATAACTTTGCTACTTTTTATTGCAGATTTTGTTTTTGTTATTTGTATGCAACATTTGAACTGATTTAGGGACTAGTTTTGGCTTTTTATCTTAAGTTTTTTATAGGTATGAATAGCAGGGATTTTGTTGTTTTGTGGACAGGGCAGCAACAAGGCTTTCCTCTGTTTGGAACATGTTTTGGAGCATGAAACAAGATGGAAAGAGGCAAGGTAGTAGGTTGTATTGGACTGGTTTTGGTTGTATGTGGTAGCAATGGCACGTTTGACAATTTTGGACAGCAACATAGTAATAGGGAAGCAAGACTATTTTTGACAGGTTTTTTGCCATGTTGCAGCATTGCAATAGCATAATTTTGGACTGTATTGGATGTGGGGCTGCATGAACTGGTTTTATAAAAAAGATAGATGAAATAATGAAGTAAGGCAAGGCAAGGCAACTTTTAAGATTGAGCATGGAAGTTAAACTTGGAGTTTAGGCTTGAAGGTTATGATTAAAAGCATAGGTTCTTTAGGATTTGCAATGTTTTCATGTAACTTTTAATTGCTCTTGTATTTGTGAATGTATCTTGAATCTTGAATCATGAATGAATATGAAAAAAACTGTCTCTTGAAAACACTCGAATGGATCTTGAATGAAGCAATTTGATTGAATATGGCTTGAATTTGCATAACTTTCCTTGAATCAATACTTGATGGTAAGTGTTTGATGACATTGAAATATCATGCCTTAAAAAGTCTTGAATAATGGAATGTGATGAATGATTTGAATCTTCAATGAGCCTTTTTGATAACTTCCATCTAGATGAAAACTCCTTAAATTCACATGATGAAAACTCCTATTACTCTAAATGGGTTCTTTTTCCAACAACCTTAAATTCAAATCATGCCACTCGACAAAAATTCTCCTCGCATCATGTGAGCATAAGAACTCGAACCAAACCTAAAAGCCTTTGAATGATCATTGTAACGTTCTTTAAATTTCGTGGCCCCCCAAGCACAATTTGACCTTGATTCCTAAAGAAAACTTATAGATGACATTCCTTAGGATAATGTGCAAAAATAATCATCTCAAGATGTTGAAAATTAAGGAAGCTATGATCCTTGAAAGTCTGGTCACAATTACTTTAGATTAAGTCAAAATTCATAAAGTGACTTCTAAAGTATTCGAACTTTTAATGATCTTACACGCATAATTGGCCCTTGACTTGTAAACATAAGTTGTAGAGGACATCAAAAGGAACCAAATGCTCAAAGAATCGCTCAAAAATATTGAATATCAAAGAAGTTATGATCTACTGAACTTGATCTTAAAAATGTTGACTTTCTGATCAATGCTCTTTGAATCAATTTACAAGCCCAATATTTCCTTGCATTCCAATACATATTAATGTACATTTCGACCAGCGATGATGAAATATTTACTATTCATTGATATTAGAGGCAATGCTTTGATGAAATATCCTTTGAGAATCAATGATTAGCCATACTGAACACTTGAGGGATTCAAACCCTAGCTGAGGCATGATGCTGAAAAACCCTAATTTTTAATCACACATAGGGAAATAAACCCTAATCCAAGATCTTGATAAATTTGAATGAGAAATGGTATTGTACTTGATGAGAAAGAAATCCCTGATTACCGTACTTCAAAATTTAATTCCATTGTCCTCTGCTCAGGAACCAAATAAATTTGTCTTTATATGATGAAGTAACTTTAAACCAAATATTAATCCTCAGATGGTATAACAACTAATTCCTTGAACCAATGTCTTTTGAATGAAGGAATGATATGAAAATGACCTTGTGAAACTGATGTAATTGAAATGTAAGGTCTGTTCCAGACAAAAGTGAAAAGGTAGGACAAATTTGGGGTATGACAACTTCGAATAACGACTATTTTTTAGTTCATTTTATTTTGATCAATCTTGGAAAAACGTGTGAAAGCTACGAATGTTTCATCCTTTCTACGTAAGAAAAAGGTCCAAAAAAATCTAGAGTAATCATCTACAATTACCAAACCATAATAATTTCCACCTACGATTTTAATCTGTGAAGGACCAAGCAAATCCATGTGAAAGAGCTCAAGTGGCCTTGATGTAGAAACAAGTTTCTTAGATTTAAAATAGGCCATTGTTTGCTTTCCCTTTTGACATGCATCACATATATGGTCTTTAGAAAAAATTATTTTTGGTAGACGGTTTACTAAAATTTTTGAAACTATTTTATTAAGTAGATCAAAGTTGACATGAGCTAAACGTCTATGTCATTGCCAATAGTCTTCACTAAAGGTAACAAGACACTGAGAATTATTCAAGGAAACCTCTCTTAATTCAATCATATAAATTTTACCAACCCTCAAAGCCTTAAGCATTCAATCCTTCTTTTCACTATATTCAATTATGCAACAATCTTTGGCAAAAGACACTTTATACCCATTATCACATAATTGACTAATACTAAGAAGATTATGTTTAAGGCCTTCAACTAACATAACATTTGAGATAGTAATAATTGAGGGATTACCTATACTACCTTTTTCAAGTATTGCACCTTTGTTGTGATCACCATAGGACACAAATCCTTTCTTATTCGCCACAAAGTCGGAGAAGAGCAATATGTTTCCCATCATATGTCTTGAACCTCCACTATCGAGAATTCATTTTCCCGTCATAGCATCAAGACATTCATCCTACAAAAATGAAACAAGGGTTGCAGGTACCCAATTATCATTGGATCCTTGAGAGTGAGTTAAATAATTGTTGCATTTAGGCAACTATTGAAAATTACCTTTAGGAATAAAAAAAGTCCTAAACTTGCATTTTTCAATAGTATGACCCTTTTTGAAACAATAGTGACATAATATCCTATGATGAGAATTAATAATTCTATTAGGTTCTTTCTTAATAAAATATTAATTTTTAGGAGGCATTTCAACCATCGAGGACCTAATAGACATGTTTTTAATGGAATGGTGTAGATTACCTAATTTGGTAGCAAGAGTACTCACTTCTTGTTGCCAAATTTGACATGTGTCACAACCATATTTGTAAGATGGTTCATCCTATTTTTCATGATTTGAACTATCTACTATAAGTTCTTTTAATACTTCTAAATCATCATTTGTTTCATCAACCTTGGCCTCTAAAAATGTGAAAAATTTCTCTTCGGAGGCCAATTTCTTGTTAGCATTCAAAAACTCTATTTGTAGTTTTTGAAATTCCATTTTTAATTCATTATAAGAAAAAGTGGAAATGTTAGAGTATTTAAGACTTACATCCTTTTTCTTTCCTTGTCTATGATTTTCCATGAAACAATAATTTGCCTCTTCATCACTCTCACTTGAGCTTTTATTGCTTGAGGATTCACTTTCACTCTCCCAAGTAACATAGGCTTGTCTAGACTTGTTTCTTTGGCCGTTTCCTTTCTTCTTGGCAAGATATGAACAATCCGGTTTGTAGTGACCGGGCTTGCCACATCCGTAGCAAATAAATTTTCCTTTGTCCTTTTTGTTGTTCTCTTATTTGAGGGATGAGGATTTCCTTCTAAACTTCATGAGATATTATTGTCGTAAAAATTAACTCCATTTCTCCAAATATACCGATTATATTTTCTCACTAATAATCCCATATCTTCATCATCTGAAATCTCATCATCACTAGAGTCATTATTCTTACTTTGCTCTTCTTTTGAGGATTTAGAGCTAGAATCCTTAAGAGCTTTAGACTTCATAACTTCCTCCTTGTGACTTTCCTTATTTTTCTTTTTCTTCTCAAGCTTCTTTTCATATTTATCCAAGAAATTGAGTTCTTGCTCGTGTTCTTCAAGTATACCAAAAAGTGCAGTGAGATCAAGTGTTTCAACATTGTTAGCTTCCATAATCACGGTGACCTTAGGTTGCAAATTCCTAGTAATACATCTCAAAACTTTATTAGTAGCAATATCATTGGAAATAGGATTATCTAGTAAGTTCAAATGATTAATAAGATGAGATAATCTCTTTTGCATTTTGCAATGCTTTCACCATTTTTCATGCGAAAGAGTTCAAATTCTTGAGTGAGTGTATTAATCCTAGCTTGTTTGACCTCATTAGTTCCCTCATGGGCAACTTGTAGAGTTTCCCATATAGCCTTAGCGGTTTGACAATGAGAAATGCGACAAAACTTATCAATACCAAGTGAGGATATGATGATGTTCTTAGATTTTCAATTGTAAGACCATTTTTTATTATCATTCTCATCCCATAGATTTTTTTGGCTTAGGCATAATAATGCCATCAACATCATATATCTCCGGTGTTGGACCATTTTGAATGGCTTCCCACACACATTTGTCATATGATTTGATATGAATTTGCATACAAGATTTCCAATAATTATAATTTTCTTCCGTATAAATTAGTGCTCTCTTATGATCCCCTTTAGGTTCGTAAGCCATTTTCTAAGTAGTGTTTAAAGCCGGAATGAACCGGACTCTTGATGCCACTTGTTAGATGATGGCTCATATCCAGAGGGGTGAATAGAGGCGCAAAAAATAATTCTAGACAGAAATCTAGAATTTAATTTGTTTTCAAAACTTTTTAATGCGGGAGCAAATCACTGGATAAGTCATCTAAAATACAACTTATTGGAAACTCAGATATACAAAATGTTAACGTTAAATCTATGAAACAAAATTGAATAATTGATTAACACAAACTCAATTCAATAATCCACTTATTTATTGTTTAAACACAATCATTTTTCAATGCTATTTCCAAGGCTAAATAATAAAAGAACTAACTTGATCATTTTATCAAACACTTGGCGTGAAAGTGAATTTTTAGAATTTTTCCTTGAGTGGTGTTGATATACAAAACCACTTATAATCAAAAGTGCTTATAATCTATATCCAAACCTAATTCAAAAACATATTTTGAGAAGAAAATTCTTACATTTCAATTACTATCACAATGCTATTTGTTAAAACGATTGATGAAATTGAAAGCAAGTAAAAGCGGAAAAGTAAAAACACATAAGGAATTTGTCGACACAGTTCCCCACTATCATCCTCACGTGTGGGTATGTCTGCTCCTAATTCAAATGGAATTAGGATAATTCTTATATGGAAAAAAAATTTAATACAAAAGGAAGAGATATAACAATAATACAAAATTCTCCAATTTGGTATTGGCGCTTCTTCTTCCAGCCTTTGATCTTAAACAAGATCAAAGCAATCGATAGATGCAACCTATTCATCGCTTAAGCTCCTTAATTAAAAATATTTCAAACACTCTAAGGTTCCTTGAAAATATTTCAAACACTCCAAGAGATTTTTCACTCGAGTAAATCTGATTGCACACTATCAACACAAGATCACCGATTCTATAATCCAATTCTTGCTGCTTCCTTAAAAATATTTCAAACACTCTAAGGTTCTTTGAAAAGATTTCAAACACTCTAAGGTTCTTTGAAAATATTTCAAACACTCCAAAGTATTTTTCACATAGAAGATTCCTTCTTTCAAGATCTTTCACAAAAAACCCCAATTAAACAAATGATTTTTGAGGAGAAACCCGATGGTTTTTCCCAGACGAAGATCCTTATTTATCTCAGCCCAAACCAATTAGAAATCCATAATTCTTCATCTAGATGGGACCCCGACGGAACATCTTCAAAATGTAATGTTGGTGTATGTTGTACCCCAAAATTTTACCTCTCATTTTCAAATCAAATTATTTTAAGAGGTCTCCTCATCTTCCTAGGATTCTCAATTGCTCAAGATTACTCAAGGAATTGATCATACGAGTCTTCTCCTAAGCAATTAGCCCACGACTAGGGTTTTGCTTTTCTCAAAGGAAATTGGACTTCTAATGCCTCAAATGGTTTTCATGACTCCTAATATGCTTCAAATAATCCTCATGTCATATTTCAAGCCTTTCATCACAAGTTTGCTCAGACGATGAAAAATCAACTGTATAGGGTAAAAAGTCAAATGTGGCCAACATACACTCAAACTTCAAAATTTTTGGTCAACATAAATAATTTAAAGTCACATTCATCATTTGGTCAAGGATTTATCATGATTCCTTAAGAAAAACCCTCAAATCATTAAAAGTCAAAAGTTGCCAAATTAGGGTTTCCTTAGGAAAAGTCAACTGAAATTTGACCAAGCATAACTTTCACATGCTTCATCTGATTTTTCCAAACCAAAGCTCATTTTGAAGAAAATTTAATTCTGTACAACTTTTTCTCTCTAAACTCAAGTCCAAAAGTGTTTCATTTAAAAGATATGGGCCAAGACATTATAGGTCATTTTAAAAGTCAACAAAAAGACACTTTTTGTCAAGGCAACTTACATTAAGATAATGTCTTCAAATTAAAAAATGATCAACATAGATATTATAGAGGATATATTGAGCTTTCCAAAAAGTCAAATATCACCTTAAAACAATGAAATTTGAGAGAGCTGTGATTGGTGCAAGTTGGGCAATTTTTGAGAAAATGCATGAAACTTCATTGAGCAATCTTGAACTTTTGGACTAATGGGCCTAACTTTTGAGGTTTAAACATGTTTATAACATGTTAGAGGACCTCTAAATCAATTTATACATTACTTTAATTTTTCATTTTATTTATTTTGATTTTATTCAAATTAAGTCAAAATAAATCAAATAAAATATGAGTTGAGGGAACAAAGGGCGTGTGGGCTTCATTTGGATATCTTCTAGAATCCCCAAGACCTCATAAAAGCTTGCCAAAACCGTGAAAACATGTTGGGAACAAGAATCTTCAAGTTTGGAATGTTTTTAAAAAAAATTGGAAAGATTTCAATGTGTTTTCTTTGCAATGAATTGTGACATAATGATACAAGAACCCTGCCTTGTTTTGATCCATTTTCATTTCTATATAAATACATGCAATACTCAAGTTCAAAAAAAAAAAGTGGCTACCATAGAAGCAAGGTTTCAAAATCAGAAATTTTTAAAGAAATGTGCAAACTCGTATAAATATTTCCAGCCACTCTCAATTAAAATCAAGCCTCAAATCGTGTTCCTGAAGCTCCCAGAAATCTCACCAAGTCCAGCAACAAATCTATTCACGACTGGAATAGTTTACACAAGCCCATCGATTTTGGTAATTTTCTTGAATTTGAATATTTTAATCTATGCATATTTAACTAATTTTGTGTGTACAGATGAGTTCACCATGGTGTTTAGAACATGTTTGAATAAGAAAATACAAGCTTTAACGCAGAGATGATGAGTTACCATGGCTAGGGCATGATCAGATTCTCTCTTTGAAACTCCATTTTCACTAATTTATTTCTTTTTTACAATTAAAATCAAAACATATAAAAATCAGAATATTACATAATATAAAAAAATAGTCTTTTAGGTTTCTTAATTAACTTTTTTCATTTAATTAGATTTTAGGTCTTATTTTTTAATTTGTAAAATTAATTAGAATAATTAGGTTTTTATTAATTATTAACTTAAATTATTTTCTACAAAAAATACACACAAAAAAATTAATTTCTAACGTTTTAGATTTTAGGACTTTAAAACATCTTTTCTAACATTTTCTTATTTATTTTCCCATTTACTTAGAGAAATTGTATAGGTCGCACATTTTTTTGTAATAGATGTAGTTTTATTTCTCGCAAATTTATACTATTGTATCTGCCCCAAAGCCTTGTAATAGCTTAATCAGGGATTACTTTTCCGCATTTTACTATCTACACCTATATGATGCTTGCTTGTCTGTATATATTTAACTGTTTGTAATAGGCTTGTATAGAAAGATTTAAAATCAATCGTTAGATAAACCTAACTCTCAAGACAAACATAACTGAACTGAATCATTTGCACACGTATACCTCTAAGGTAGCCTCTCTCTGTTTCCTTTAAAAAAAGAAATGGTCATGTCCCTCGAACGTAGAGATACCATTAGCAAAGACCCTCGGTTTAAGTCATCATAAAGATCATAGTCCTGCGATGTCCCTCGAAGTTGCCTACGAGAAATGATCTTGTCCCTCGATGCTTCCTACAAATATATGATGATAGTTCCTTCAAATTGCTAAGGTATCCCTACATGTTGCCTTCTATGACCATAACGACGATCCTACGCACGTTCCTTCACATCCAATGGATGGGAATACCTACCAACTAATGATATGGATAACACTAACCCTAACGGAGAAGGAAAAGGATAACAAAAGACCTTTCAGTGGGTAAGATACCATTAATTGCTTGCTCACAAACTAAAATAATTTTCACACCTCACACTTTCAAAACAACTACTTTCAAACGCTTTATAAACACTCTTGAGGACCGATACAAGGGTTATTATAAAGCATACTGCCTCACATTTGCATTTTCAAAACATTTTCAAAGCATGTTAAAGTGAGCTAAGCAATTAAGAGCCCGTAGATAACTACAGATGAAAAGGGTGCTAACACCTTCCCTTTTCATAACTTACCCCCCAAAATCAAAATCTTAAAAGGTATTTCTTGTTCTTTTCATCTTTCCTTATTGGATTAAAGAAAAGTAAAAGGCGACTCTTGCTAACCGCCACATTTGCGATAAAATGCAAAACCAAAAGTCAGTTCTCCCACCGTATTACAGAACTGGCGACTCTGTTGGGGAATGAAAATTAAAAAATAGGGGTTACCTTAGGGATAAATCAATTTTACTTGATTTGTTTGTTTGTTTTCTTTATATTTGGGGTATTGCTCGAGTTTAATTTATTGCAAAGATCCTATACCTGGATCTGGGGACATTTTAGGTAATTAGAAATAAATCATGGAAACTGTACGGCGTAGACCGATATGGTTGAAGTGATGGCTATGTTAGTGTGACACATTGGTTTGTATCGGTGTTCCTTGAGTCATTTGAAGATAACACCAGGCTGTCGTATGGTGTCATAAGCACTAACTGACCTTTAGAACCATAATTGAACTAACTTAGCCATTAGAAAGTAGTGAGATGGCCGGCTTTGGTGCAGTCCGAAATTGGTTGATACTCGATGCTACACTCATTGAGATTCGACTCTCGGGATATTTCGGTGGCAAGTTAGTTGCTCTACTGAAACAATGCCTGAGAGAAAGATCAGTGATATGAGACTCCTAGAAATCGGTAAGTATTCTTAGGACAGGTTGATCCAACTAAACTTCAAGAGGGTACTTACGTATGAACCTCATGCAAGCCTTTAAACCTAAGGCCTTTTGTACGATTTGCTTGTGCTTGCTACCTTGTTGATATCTTGTATAAACTTAACATCATAACATCATAACATAGAATTTTCACTGACCATTTCAAGGGCCAAGAGATTTATCTTTGTTCTATTTTACAGGCTATGGCCTCCGCTCGCATAAATACTATCTGAATCAACTTCATGGGGATACCTTCTAAACTCAAAGAATTGGTCTCAAATGTTCCAGATATCTCTCAGTTCAACAAAAGACATGGTCATTTGCTTAGCTTGGTTATCTCTGATTTCGAAGAAGGCATGATGAGCGTTTTATTCCAGTTCTTTGATCCTAAACACCATTGCTTTACTTTCCCCAATTATCAGTTGGTTCCCACAATGGAAGAGTTCTCTAAGTTACTTGGGGTTCCTATACTGGATAAAATACCCTTCACTGGTTTAGATAAAGATCCAAGACCTGAAGATATTGCCACAACCTTACACCTGAAATCGTCTCACATCGCATATAATTGGGAAACCAGGAGTGGGGTTAAAGGTCTCCTTGCAAAATTTCTTATGGAGAAAGATAAGTTGTTTCTAGATGCCATGAGTTTTCATGCTTTCGAAGATGTTTTGGCTTTACTAATATATGGTTTGGTACTATTCTCCAATCAGGACCAACTTATAGATGTAAACACCATCAAAATATTCCTCACTCATAATCCTGTGCCTAATTTGCTCGGAGATATTATGTATTCTCTTCACACTCGTACCATGAGGAAGAGAGGAACTCTCATGTGTTGTATACCTTTGCTATCCAGGTGGTTTATTTTGAACCTTCCCTGCTCGATAATGAAGAATGAACAAGGTTTGAGGTGGTATCAAAGGATAACGTCACTCTCTCATTCATACATTTGTTGGTGTTCCCGATCCCATGAAGACATCATTATTATTGACTGTTGTGGAGAGTTCCCTAATGTGCCACTCCTGGGAATTACTTACAACTCTTCTCTAGCTTTACGTCAATTTGGTTATGCTCAAAGAGACGGTCCTCATGATACACTTATCTGGGGTGTTGTATTCGACTATGACAATGATATTCAAGGTTACCGACATAGATTTATCCGTGCTTGGGCTATGGTCAATAAGATTGATAGCCGGATTCTGGGGCATAAGAACTCCATCCCTCTGGAGCCTTATCTAAAATGGTTACAAGCTCGTGGGCAAAACCTTATAATGCCATATCTTGATGTCCTACTAGTAATCATGGAGCCTGTTGTCGAAGGATACGTTTCTCACACCATCCTTCATCCATACATGCCTACTGACCTTGAAGAATTGTAGAAGTCCTGGATTCAACTCAATGAAGAATGAGACACCTTTGAGACTCAATTCTATGCAAGGTAGAAGAAAGTGTTGAAGCTGACGAAGCAAATTCACGAAGAGCAGAGTCTTAACATATATGTCAACACAAAGAGGAGGCGTCCATGAGAAACTTAAATCTTTAGGAGTTTTTAATTTATTCTTGTGAAATATTCTGTGTTCACATGAAATTACTAATAAAAATATTGTTTCTATTTCCTTTTGGTTAACAAATTTAAATCTCACCAGGTCCTTGAAAATATTGCATTTACATATCATGCATAACAGGTGAAAGAACTTCAAGCTCAAAATGCTCAATTTCAGAAAATGTTCTGGAATCTAGCCAAGGGGCGGGAAGAGCTGAAGGCCCTCATCACTAAGGAGAGGGGGAGAAAATAAAGAAACCAATTGTTATCCTCAACATGGGTAGGAGGCTCAAAGGTTCGGTCAAGAGGGCTTTGTATTTTCAAGAAGAAAATGATGACCAAGAGGAAGATGATAAAAGTATGAAGGCTGAGAAGAATAACAACCACGGTTCTGATGAAGAAGAAGCAGACTATTCAGATGAATAATATCCTCCGGCTGATGACAAATACAAACAGCTGGAAGATCGTCTCAATTCCATGGAGATCCAAAGAGTTTCTGGGTTGGATTTTGAAGAATTGGGTATTATCTCGGGGGTTGTTATCCTTCACAAGTTCAAGGTCCCCGTCTTTGACAAATATGATGGTGTGTCTTGTCCTAAAATTAATTTGAGGTCTTATATTCGGAAGATCCAACCCCATACCGCTGACATAAATTATGGGTACACTTCTATCAAGAAAGCTTGTCGGGAACACAATTGGAATGGTTATATCAACTGGAAGGGACCAATATTCATACCTGGGAAGAATTGGTTGTTGCTTTCTACAAGCAATACCAGTATAATGTTGATCTCGTACCAACCCGCATGTAACTATAGAGTATGTCCATCGGTTCTGTTGAAAACTTCAAAGAGTACCTCCAGAAATGGAGATACCTTACAGGTAGGGTTCAACCTCCTTTAGCAGAAAGGGAATTGGTTTACATTTTCATGAGCACGTTGACAGATCCTTTACATAACTACCTACTTGGAAGTTCTTTAGTCGGTTTCACTTAATTGATATTGACGGGGGAACATGTTGAGAATCAAATCAGAAATGGTAAAATCCAAGTGGCTACATATTCCGATACTTAGAAGAAGCCATATAATGGGAAGAAAGAGTCAAATTCCATGTACGGCCAGAAGGGTCGTAATACGAGTAACCATAACCAATTTGTGGGGGCAGTTCTGATCTCTAATCCTGCACTAGTGTGACAATAAAAACGGGGCAATCAGTGAAGGAAAGACGAGCCCAAGATAATGTTTACCAAAATCAACATGACACTTTCTCAAGAATTGAAACATATGTTGAGGATGAATATGATTACGTTAATAGAACTCATCCAAACCCCAAAACTTCTTCTCCTAACTACAATCCTGATGGAAGGTGTGTCTATCATTCCGGCAGTCCTGGGCATGATACTAACGATTGTTGGATGATGAAATACAATATTCAAAATATGATTGACACCAAGGATATTGAATTCGATCATCTAGAGACTCCCAACGTGATCATCGCTCTCATGTGGAATCATAATTAGGATCAGATTAATGTTGTGGAAAATGTCGATAGCAACAACGACCTAAATAATTGGATTTCCCCTACTGCCAACGACAGAAGATTCTTCATTCAAATTTTTATTTGTAATTTCTTTGTTTGTTCAAACAATTACTGTCATGTCAAACATTGGTTTTCCCGTTAATGCATTGCACATGTTTGTCTTGAATTAATTTGTTTTCAATATATTTAAACTGCTTTCTTACTTAGTTTTGTGATATTCAACTCTCGATTAAAAGCTATAAGCCTTTAGAGGGAGGATGACGAAAACTATATCATAATCTCTACGGTACGCGTTTTAATAGACCTTGCTGACGATGTACATGCATTGTTTCAAATCCTAAACATTAGAGTTATAAGGAAGATAATCCCTAGTCAACCCCTTTGAACCTAAGAAGTAGGAGTTTTCTTTTTCACACAAATTGAAACCTTTAATCATAACCTGAGGCAGGGTAGTTTCTCAGTTAATTCAAATACGCATTTAGTCGTAAGATTTAACTTTGTACACAGTAAATAGTATCAAAGACATCCTTCCAAATCAAAAGATGGCGATGGTTCCCTTTAAAACAGACAGTCGTTATCTCTCAAAAGAAAAGCCCGCTAAGTCAAAACCTATGAAGGAGACTTAGGAAAAAAACGGGGGCATCCTGTTGACTGTAATCACAGAAGAAATAGTTCAGGAAAAACTTTGGGATAATCAAGTCAAAATACGTCGCTACAAATCCTCAACAAAAGAATTTTTTTTTATAAAAAATTACTTCCTTCTCAAAGAAACTTCCACTATCCGAACCATCACAAAAATATCATGCCAGACTCAATTGGAATCTAAAGGCACAATTAACTGAGTATAGGACTGAAGAACATCACAAAGAACGGGTTTGGAACAAATAAATTTTGAGCCTTTTTTCCTTTTCTTCTTAAATAGTGAACCAGGGCACGTTACAACCCTTAAAAGTCCTAACTGAAGCATAGGTTAGTTTGAAAGCATATTATTATAAAAGGTATCCTGACTCCTATAAGGCTTACTATAAAACCCGAGTTGAATTCATATTCTTATAAAATTATGTTTTTACTAAAAATGAATTTTAAAAACTTCAAGACAGACATAAGCTTTGCATTTTTAATACCACTGTTTGCATATGACTAATTGTTCGACAGCAGAGAAATCCGCACGACGAATATTCAATGAACGGAAATCCTCTCAATGAACATAATCACCTCAAATGGAAATAAATTTCCAGTAATAGGCCTTTCATGATCAAGGGGCATAACATGGTGTCTAACTTATCTGGGGGCAGTCAAGTCAAGATTCAAGGAATCTCTCAAAAGTTCCGAATAGCCAGGGGCAGACCTCCATATGAATCACTTGGGGCATTGAACACGAGTTCCAGCAAAGGGCCACGTACGATCAAGAAAACATTCTTTGGCATGCTACAACATTTACAGTGAAAATTCTCCGTACCTTGTAAATGTAGACATAGTAAAAAAATACTACGTGTAAAAGAGACCCGCTAGGTCGATAGGCCTAGGCAAAAATAAGGGCATCCGGGCAAACCAAAAGGGTTCGGGAAAAAATTAGGGATATATAAAAAATTGTACACCTGCAAATTCGAAAACCTAAAAAGGAGGCTTGGGTAAAAATGGGTATCCTGGTGGACTGAAAATCTGAAAAGGCGGTCTATACAAAAGTTATGGATTAAAGCGTACGACTATGTCGTGTTATCTCATCACTTGTCTATCAATAGAAGACTTATCACCCCGATCAGCATTTACCTAGGGCTCTAGAAGTTGAGATAATGTTTAAGTCATCCATAAATCCCCACAAAGCAGTTTCCACATAATTATCTCTACAGAGCTATCTGCATAAGCTCATCTTCAATAGAGATATATTCCCCAACAAGCCTAAATACGTAAGTCAGACCGAAACTGGGGCATCTTCCAGCAGTTCATTTCCATATCTCCGATTGACATCTTGACAAGACCATCTTCCCAAGAGGTTCCCCAGCAGATAGGAAGATTCGATCATTCCCCCCAGTATACGGTGAAAACTTCCTCAACACAGCATATGAAATACTAATCACCGACATGAATTATTTCCTTAACACGGTTTATAAGAATTTCATTCCCCAACGGAGTTTATTTCTCCAACACCATGAAATCCTCTCCTTCCCTCTAGCAGGGTCTAACCAAAGTTATTATTCCCAGAGAAATTGCTACAATGCCTAAAACTTGGTCTGATAGCATCCATCTCTCTTTTCCCTTGTCAGGATATGCAAAAATAAATCCCTTCAATGAATAGCGAGCAACCAACTCTCTTTGATTATCCTCAAGTAGAAGTTGAAGATCCCCAGTGAAGTATCCTTAAACAGAAGACAGAAATCTCTAGCAAAATTATTCCCAGAAGAAATTGAAGAATCACTTTCTTCATATCCAGCGACAGTCAAGGATTTATTATCCCCAGCAAGACGTCATTATAAGAACCTACCAATGCTCTCCAACGACATGTCGCATCCATACATCATTTACAATATCATAACATATACATACAAAACGCATGCAACATTCTCATTTATCTTGAGAGCATCATTACATAATGCATACATCATGACATTGCATAAAGCTAACTTTTTCTTTTCAGGTTAAATCCGCAAACAGACGAATATTATCAACAATTTACAGACAGGATGTAAATCAATTCCCAAAACTAGAAGCAGCGACTATCTACATAACCAGTATTTTCATAGAATCAGGCGCAAATTTCCTTTTGAAACTCTTTTAGGAAAAATTCAGGCGTAGACTCCTTCCAATATCTCTTCTAGATAAAGTCGAGCGTAGACATCTTCTAGATGAAATCAAGCGTAGATTTCCTTCTGATACTCTTTTGGATAAATTTGGGCATAGACTCATTCCAAATGCATCAGCTAGACAAAGTCAGGCGTGGACTCACTCTAGTGCATCATTCAGATGACGTTAAGCATAGATTTCCTTCTGAAACTCTTTTGGAAAAAAAGTCAAGCGTAAACTCCTTCCAATATCTCTTCTAGACAAAGTCAGGCGTAGACTCATTCTAGTATATCATTTAGATAAAATCAGAAGTAGATTTCCTTCTGATACTCTTTTGGGAAAAAGTCAGGCGTAGACTCCTTCCAATACCTCTTCTAGACAAAGTCGGGCGTAGACTCATTCTAGTGCATCCTTCAGACGAAATCAAGCGTAGATCCATTCTGATACTCTTTTGGAAAAAAAGTCAGGCATAGACTCCTTCCAATATCTCTTCTAGATAAAGTCAGGCGTAAATATCTTCTAGATGAAGTCAAGTGTAGATTTCCTTCTGAAACTCTTTTGGATAAAGTCAGGCGTAGACTCATTCCAAATGCATCTGCTAGACAAAGTTGGACGTAGACTCATTCTAGTGAATCATTCATATGAAGTCAAGCGTAGATTTCCTTCTGAAACTCTTTTGGAAAAAGAGTTAGGTGTAGACTCCTTCCAATATCTCTTCTAGATGAAGTTGGAAGTAGCCATCTTCTAGATGAAATCAAGCGTAAAGTTCATTCTGATTATTCTTTTGGACAAATTCAAGCGTAGACTCATGCCCATACATCTTCTAGACAAAGTTGAGCGTAGACTTATTCTATTGCATCACTCAAATAAAATCAAGCGTAGATGCACTCTGATATTCTTTTGGACAAAGTCAGGCGTAGACTAATTCTGATATTCCTATCAACAAGATACTCTGGATAGCATCTATAAGCCCATCTTCGACGAAATATAGTCACTCTCCAAATGGCATCTTTAAGCATATTCTCAGTATAATCAACCAACAGAGTTACTTCGTGCACATGTGAGTGCAAATTTCTGGGCACTTAAGTGTTCAATCCTCTTTCACCTTCAAACCAAGAATGACGAGCATGCCAATCTAACCCTTCAGATTTAAGAAGATTGAACAGGGGCAGCTGTTGTACCCCAAAATTTTCCCTCTCATTTTCAAATCAGATTATTTCAAGAGGTCTCCTTATCTTCTTAGGGTTCTCAATTGCTCAAGATTACTCAAGGAATTGATTAGACAAGTCTTCTCCTAAGCAATTAGCCTACAACTAGGGTTTTGCTTTTCTCAAAGAAAATTTGACTTCTAATGCCTCAAATGGTTTTCATGACTCCTCATATGCTTCAAAGAATCCTCATGTCAGAATTCAAGCCTTGCATCACAAGTTTGCTCAGTCAATTACTCGGACGATGGAAAATCAACTATATAGGGTAAAAAGTCAATTGTGGCCAACATATAGTCAAACTTCAAGATTTTGGTAAACATCAATATTTTAAAGTCACGTTCATCATTTTATCAAGGATTGATCATGATTCTTCAAGAAAAACCCTTAAATTATCAAAAGTCAAAAGTTGGCAAATTAGGGTTTCCTTAGAAGAAGTAAACTAAACTTTGATCAAGAATAACATTCACATGCTTCATCTGTTTTTCCCCAATCAAAGATCATTTTGAAGGAAATTCAATTCTCTATAACTTTGTCTCTTTAAGCTCAAGTCTAAAAGTGCTTCATTTAAGAGATATGGGCCAAGACATTATATGTCATTTCAAAAGTCAACAAAAAGACACTTTTTGTCAAGGCAACTTACAACAAGATAAATTCTTCAAATGCAAAAATGATTAACATAGGTATTTTATATGACATATTGATATTTCTAAAAAGTCCAAATCACCTTCAAATGATGAAACTTGGGAGAGTTATGATTGGTGCAAGTTGGGCAATTTTTGAGAAAATGCATGAAACTTCATTTGAGCAATCATGAACTTTTGGACTAATGGGCCTAACTTTTGAGGTTTAAACATGTTTATAACATGTTATAGGACCTATAAGTCCATTTATACATTACTTTGATTTTTAATTTTTATTTTATTTTATTCAAATTAAGTAAAAATAAATCATATAAAATATGAGTTGATGGACCAAAGGGTGTGTGGGCTTCATTTGGATATCTTCTAGAAGGCCCAAGACCTCATAAGAGCTTACCAACACCGTGAAAACATGTTGGGAACAGGAATCTTCAAGTTTGGAATGTTTTTAAAACAATTTTGGAAAGATTTCAATGTGTTTTCTTTGCAATGAATTGTGACATAATGATACAAGATCCTTGCATTGTTTTGATCCATATTCATTCCTCTATAAATACATGCCACACTCAAGTGCAAAAAAAAGTGGCTGCTATAGAAGCATAGTTTCAAAATCATAAATTTTCAAAGAAAGGTGCAGACTCGTATCAAAATTACCAGCCACTCTCAATCAAAACCAAGCCGCAAATCGTGTTTCTAAAGCTCCCAGAAATCTCACCAAGTCCAGAAACAAATCTATTCACGTCTAGAATAGCTTACACAAGCCCACCGGATTTGGAAATTTTGTGGAATTCGAATCTTTTAATCTATGCATATTTAACTAATTTTGTGTGCACAGATGAGTTCATCATGGTGTTTAGAACAAGTTTGAATAAGAAAATGCAAGCTTTAACATAGGGATGATGAGTTACCATGGCTAGGGCACGATTGGATTCTCTCTTTGAAACTCTATTTCCACTAATTTATTTATTTTTTACAATTAAAATCAAAACATATAAAAATCAGAATATTACATAAAATCAAAAAATAGTCTTTTAGGTTTCTTAATTAACTTATTTCATTTAATTAGATTTTAGGTCTTTTTTAATTTATAAAATTAATTATAATAATTAGGTTTTTATTAATTATTAACTTAAATTATTTTCTACAAAAATACACACAAAAAATTAATTTGTTACGTTTTAGATTTTAGGATTTTAAAACATCTTTTCTAATATTTTCTTATTTATTTTCCCCTTTACTTACTTAGAGAAATTGTATAGGTCGCACAGTTTTTTTTGAAATAGTTGTAGTTTTATTTCTCGCAAATTTATACTATTGTATATGCCCTAAAGTCTTGTAATATCTTAATTAGGGTTTAGTTTTCTGCACTTTACTTTCTGCACCTATATTATGCTTGCTTGTCTATATATATTTAACTGTTAGTAATAGGCTTGTATGGCAAGATTTAAAATCAATCGTTAGATAACACTAACTCTCAAGACAAACATATCTGAACTGAATCATTTGCACATGTAATCCTCTAAGGTAGCCTCTCTCTTTGTTGCCTTTAAAAAAATAATGGTCATGTCCCTCGAACGTAGGGATACTATGATACGGTGGGAGAACTGACTTGAGGTTTTACGTTTTGTGTTTGCAAATGTTTCAGTTTAGCAAGAGTCGCCACCGACTTTTCTTTTATCCAAAAGGAAAGGTGAAAAAGCACAGGAAAGACCTTTAAGATGTTTTCGTGGGTTCGGGGGGTAGATTATGAAAAGGGAAGGTGCTAGCACCCTTTTAATCCATAGTTTTCCATGGGCTCTTAGTTACTTGCTTAAATCACTTTCTTTTGTTTGAATGTGCTTGTGATGTGTGTTTTGAAAGTATTTTTGAAAATGGAACTTCGTAATGGTTCTCATTTCTATAAGAACGCAAACAAAGTGTTTGTTTAGAAAAATTATTCAAAAGTGTGTTTGTGTTTTTGAAAGTATTTTGAAAATGGAACTTCGTAATGGTTCTCGTTTCTATAAGAACGCCTACAAAGTGTTTGTTTCGAAAATAGTTCAAAGATGAGAGTGTGGGTGTATAAAAATGTTTTTTTTTGTGAGCAAGCGAGTAACTAGGAGCGAATCTACCTACTCGAAAGGTCTTAAATGTGCTTTTCCTTCTCCTTTAGATGTGGCTATCTTACCATTGATTTGTTAAGAAGCCCCATCGTTGGATGTGAAGGGACGGGCATTGGGACGTTTGTATAGTCATAGAAGGCAACATATGGGATGTTTTAGCAATGTCGTTTTAGGGACTAGATCGTTTACCGAAGGCAACATCGAGGGTCATTGAGGGACTACGATCTTTTATCGAGGGTCTTTTCTAAAACTCCCATGCTCGAGGGACATGACTATTTTCCGAGGTAACAAGTGAGATTACCCTAAGGGTGCACGTGTGCAAAGTGTGTTTTATTGCATGCATTTGTCTTTGATTAGGGGTTGTCTACTTGTTGGTTTTATCTTGCCATATACACCTAGTTACTAGCATTTGTACAAAGCAATAAAAATGCAAGAAATAAATATCCTACACTATTACAACCATATTGAAAGGCAAGAAAATATAAACGCAAAAAAAACAAAAAAAAAACAAGGAAAATGAGCTTTTGGACCCAGGCAGCAGCACCCTTCGACTTGCATTCCGTTGGCCTCCTTCGATTGGGGCCAGCACCAGTGAGGTTCTGTCCTTCGACTGGCTTGGAAGTCAGTGTATGGCGAAGCCTTCTGGTTCCGCCTTGTTGTCTTCTTCGATTGGAGGTTGAAAGCAGTGAGGGAATGCCTTTCGACTGAGCCTGGAAGTCAGTGTATGGTTTTCCTCCTGGTTGTCTCTTTCGTTCGACCTGAAGAAAGAGGATAGAAGCCAGAAGCTTCGTTTGCTATTTCCTGTTTCCTGTTTCTTTCATTTAAAGCATTAAATGGCAACATGGCCTGAGGCCATGCTAGTATTTGTTTGGTAAATAGTTTAACAGTTAAAGCAAGTTCAGGTAAACAGAAAGCAAAAACGAAAGGGTTAGCTCTGAAAAATATGTTAAAAGGGTGGAAACGAAAGGAACAATGGTATGTACATGTTTCAAACGAAAGGGAAAATTATTATGCCATGAAACGAAAAGTTCAAAGGTAAGAATAACTTGCCTTGCTTCAGGCCTTAAATGGATGTGGGATTCGAACTTGAACTGCTACCTGGACGTTTCTGGAATTTGAAGAGTAGTCACAGGGGGTTTGCTTTTGGTTCTAAGAGTTGTCACAGAAGGTTGTCTTTGAGTTTGAACAAACTTCTATGTGTGGGGTGTTCTTCAGAATCGAAAGAGGTGAGTGTTTGGGATTCTGGGTTTTGATTTCTCAAGTGTTGATGAACTTGAGAAGTTTTGTTGTGTTTGAGAAAATTTGGGAGATTCGTTCCTCTGGTCCAAAAATCCTCTCCTAGCTTTGTAAATGTTCGTCTATTTATAAAGAAAGAATGGACATGTTGTCCAAAGCCAGCCTTGCAAATAAATGATAAAATAATGTAACGTGAAAGTACATGTGGGGGGCCTCTTGGCAGCTGGGGTGCAGAAGATGTGACTTATGCTTCTGACGTTGCTTGTGCTCAGAACAAAATCAGGTTGAAAGCTGATTTTGTGACTAAAGTACTCTCTATGAAAGGAAATAGCATGTAGCCTTTAACCAATAGTAGTATCTAAAAGAAAAAGTTTAAAACCCTTTTACAAGCTTCTGACTATGTAAAGATTTAGATGCAACATAGTCTGGCAAACGAGATTTGGTCTTGAGTCAAATGCAAGAATGAGATCGAAGCGCACTTGTTCGAAGGAAGCCTTTGCCTCAGTCGAAGCTTGTGGTCGAAACAAACTTACTCGAAGGAAGCTAATGCCCTGTCGAAGCTTGGATCGAAACAAACATATTGCCCAATCGAAAGACTGTGTTCGAAGGAAGCAATGTTTCCTAATCGAAACATGTGGATCGAAACAAACATAAAGGGAGTCATTTCCTTTTAGCGTGAGGGAAGTTCCTGACTTCTGAGTTGAAGGGTGTTCCTTCAAGGGAAGCAAGAACTTAGTCAAATCTTATATGAAGATATCTCTTGGCTCAAACGAAGCTTGTGAGAGGTAAAGTCTGCAAGAGGCCCTTGGTGCAAGTGGATTCGAAGGAGGTTTCAAATCCAAACGAAGGATGTACCTAAACTTGCACTCGAAAGAGGTTTCAAATCCAAACGAAGGATGTACCTAAACTTGCATTCGAAGGAGGCTTAGAGTCAGTCGAAGGGTGCTAAATCGAAGGAGACATGTTTTTCTCCAAATTTGTCAAAATGTTATTTTTATCTGTTTTCTCCATTTTTGACAGTTTCCTTTTAATTTTGGTACTGGAAAATTCCAATGCACTTGTGCAAGCTTGAACCTTGAGAATCCTCGTGAGAAAGGCCTTGAAGAATGATAGGGCAAATTTTGGGGTACAACAGCTGCCCCTGTTCAATCTTCCTGAACCTGAAAAGTTAGATTGGCGGATCCGCCATTCGTGACTTTGAAGGTGGAAGATGATTGAACACTAGAGTTCCCCGAAAATTTGCACTCGAAGATGTGTTAGTTGATTATGTGGGGAATGTGCTTATATATGCCATTTGGAGAGGTAATGGATAGTTGTGGAGATGGGCTTAAAGATGCCATCCAGAGGTGAATGCTAGACTGTATCTATAAGCTGGAACTTGATGATTGCCAGCATGGCGTCCGTGTCTGGAGCGCCTTTGAACTGTATTGGAAAGTTGGATTGTTTGAGCTGGTCGAGTAGATAGTTGTCTTGTATGGTTTCAGGTATTAATCTCTGACCTGAGAAAGAAAGATAGTTTTCCTGGCTTGTTACAGGTATTAATCTACAATCAGTCGTCCAGAGATAGTTTTCCTGGCTTGCTATAGGTATTAATCCGGAACTTAAAAAGGTTGGCCGATGAGATAGTTGTCCTGTCTGGTTTCAGGTATTAATCTCTGCCCTGAGAAAGATAGTTTCATGGCTTGTTACAGGTGTTAATCTTCAATCTCTTCATGTAGATAGTTTTCCTGGCTTGTTACAGGTATTAATCTACAATTAGTCGTCCACAGATAGTTTTCCTGGCTTGCTACAGGTATTAATCCGGAACTTGAAAAGGTTGGCCGATGAGATAGTTGTCCTGTCTGGTTTCAGGTATTAATCTCTGACCTGAGAAAGAAAGATAGTTTTCTGGCTTGTTACAGGTGTTATGCTTCAATCTCTTCATGTAGATAGTTTTCCGGGCTTGTTACAGGTATTAATCTACAATCAGTCGTCCACAGATAGTTTTCCTGGCTTGCTACAGGTATTAATCTGGAACTTGAAAAGGTTGGCCGATGAGATAGTTGTCCTATCTGGTTTCAGGTATTAATATCTGACCTGAGAAAGAAAGATAGTTTTCTGGCTTGTTACAGGTGTTAATCTTTAATCTCTTCACGTAGATAGTTTTCCTGGCTTGTTACAGGTATTAATCTACAATCAGTCGTCCACATATAGTTTTCCTGTCTTGCTACAGGTATTAATCCGGAACTTGAAAAGGTTGGCCGATGAGATAGTTGTCCAGTCTGGTTTCAGGTATTAATCTCTGACCTGAGAAAGAAAGATAATTTCCTGGCTTGTTACAGGTGTTAATCTTCAATCTCTTCATGTAGATAGTTTTCCTGGCTTGTTACAGGTATTAATCTACAATCAGTCGTCCACAGATAGTTTTCCTGGCTTGCTACAGGTATTAGTCCGGAACTTGAAAAGGTTGATGGTAGCCATCTATTGATTGACCTTTTCCTGAAAAGGTAAAACGTTAGCTGTATGCAATGTCATGATGTATCAAATGCATAATGTCATGATGTTCTCAAAAGTAAATGAGATTGTGTTGTATGCACTTATAATGTATGTAAATAGGATCTATGAAATGTGAAATGTTAATGAATGTATTTTTGTCTGGGAAAATAAATCCTTGACAAAAGCTAGGGAGTCATTAAATCCTGGACTGCTGTTGAAGAGTATGTGTGTCTTCAAACTTTGCTTAGAATATTTCCAATGGATTCCTGTTTTGTTTTTTGAGGAGAACTCCGCTGGGGGAAGTTGAAAACTCTGTGGGGAGTATGTTTATTTCTGCTTGGAAAAGGAGTTTAGGAGTCTTAGTCGTCCGTTTCTCTACTGGGGAGTCGAAGTAGAACTGATATCTGGTCGGGTCTAGGTTTTGCAGTAACTTGTTGGGGATTGTAGAGTAGTCTACTGGGGAAGAGGAGTTGTGTTCCTTTGATTTGTAGTAGTCAGAGAGGCAAATTCAAGCTGGGGAATCCTGGTGTTGTTGGGGAAAAAAACCCTGTCGTCAGTCCGCTAGAGAGGTGACATCTTTGTTGGGGGAAGTCCTCGAGGATTCTTGAGGTTGATTCAGCTGGGGAAAGGGGGTCAGAGATTTTACTCTTGCTGTGGAATCATCCTATGAGAAGGACTTTGGGGAGACTTGTCATTGCCCCTAGTAGCGGATGTTTGTGGTTTTGCCAAAAAGTTTGATTGTACGCAACCCTTTGTTGGGATTGACGCTCAATGTCCCAAGTGACGGAGATGGAGACCTGCCCCGTGTTACTCTGCACTTCTTTGAGAGATTTCCTGGAATCTTGGCTGGACTGCCCCAGGTGTGCTGGATAGTGACATGTTATGCCCCCTTGTTGATAGGAGATTTGTCAATGGAAGTGTCATCCTTTTTGAAGTGATTTTGTTCATTGAGAGGGCTTTCTTTCATCGGATACTCGTTGTGTGAATTTCTCCGATGTCAAACAAATAGCCATATGCAAACAATGATATTCAAGTAATGCAAAGTTTATGTTTGTCTTGAAGTTTTTTGAAAATGCGTTTTAGCGAGTAAAGAAATTTTGCTAAGAAAATTCAAACTCAGGATTTAGAGCAGAGCCTTACAGGAGTCAGGATACCTTTTGTAACAGTATGCTTTCGAGCTAACCCATGCTTCAGTTAGGACTTTTGAAGGGTTGTAACGTGGCTTGGTTCACGGTTTTAAGAAGCAAAGGATAAAGGCTCAAAGTATATTTGTACCCACCCGCTCTTCGTGATGTTCTTCAATCCTAAACTCAGTTAATTGTGCATCGAACTCTATTCGAATTTGGAACGACGTTTTGGTGATGGTTCACACAAGTTGTATTTTGGAAGGCAGTCATTTTTGCAACATTTTTCATGTTGTTGAGGATTTGTAGCGACCTCGTTCTTTTGATTTGTTATCCCTAACTTTTGCCTGACTGTTCCTGTTTTCGAGATTACAGTCAGCGGGATGCCCCAGCTTTCTTAAGCCTCCTTTATAGGTTTTGGCTCAGTGGGCTTTTCTCTTTTGAGAGATTGACTGCCTATGAGATAAGGAACCACCACTGTCTTTTGATTCCATAGGAATGCTTTTGATGTCGTTCGTTGTATTATGAACTGAGAGTTTGTGACTTAAAGCGCATTTGAATTAACTGAGAGACTACCTTGCCCCAGGTTTTGATTAAAGGTTTCAATTTGTGTTAAAATAGAAAACTTCTACTTCTTTGGCTCGAAGGGGTTGACTAGGGATTATCTTCCTTATAACTCCAGTGTTTAGGATTTGAAAGAAATGCCTGTAGATCATCAGCCAGGTCTGTCCAAAAGCATACTGTATGAGATTATGGCATTGTTTTGTCATCCTCCCTCTAAAGGCTTGTAAATTTTAGCAAGAGTTGAATGTCATAAAGTGAGTAAAAAAAACATAGTTTAAATGTAATTAAAATGAGTGGATCAATTCAAGACAAACATATGCAATGCATTAATGAAACAGAGTTTGACATTAATAGATAATTGTTTGAATAACAAAAGACATTACAACTTGAAAATTCAAAATGAACAGAAGCCTATTTGTATGAACTTGTCACTTTAGGTGGTGAGCCTTTGGCAGAAGAATTCAGTCTGGCCATCTTGTGTGAACTCCAGCATTCCTTCGTCGATCAGGTTTTGAATCTTGTACTTCAACGCCCAACAATTGTTTGTATCATGTCCAGGACTATCAGAATGATAGGCACACCTGGCATCTGGATTGTAGCTGGGAGAAAGAGTTTTGGGATTTGGATGAGGTCTTATTGGTGTAATCAGATTCATCCTCGGCATGTGTTGCAAAGCTTGGGACAGTGGTATGTTGATGTTGGTAAATTGTCTTTTGGGCTCGCTTTGCCTTTGCTGATTTTCCGGTTGATGTTGACGAAGTCGTTGTTGGGCTCGTGACGTGGAAGCAAAGTGAGAAGTTCTTCTCTCCCTTAAACCGACTTCTTGTATCATGGGAGGCTGAATGATGACTTGATCCCCAATTCTAGATGTTTGCCCCATTTGGTTACATCCATCTTGACGAAGCTTGTTGATGAGAACCCTTAGCTCCTCTTGTCCTTGTGCCAGATTTTGGATAAGATCCATCTAGCTCACCAGTTGCCCCATCATTTGGACCTTCATCATGGCTATCTCAGTTTGTAGCCACTCCAACTGGTCATCTTTGTCGTCCCCAGGATTTCCCACGATCATGCCCCTGGTGAGGAGCGCCTTGACCTCTTCTTGTCCCTTGGATAGGTTCAAGAACATCTCTTGAAGTTGAGAGTTTTGAGTCTGGATGTGCTTGATGGTCTGCTCTAGAGCCATCTCTATTGAAATAAACAGTAGGAAGATAAGGAGACCTGAAAAAGGAAAACCTGTTATGACGCAATGCATGATATGTGGATGCATGTTTCCATGAATCACGCGGGGTAAACACAAGAAAATGTTATAGATTGCACTTTGATCAACATCTTTGATTGGAGAACTTTGTATCGGTGGATGTCTTTCCACGAGAATCAAGCTCACCATGTCAAGTGGGTCATAGCCCGTGATTCAAGTTGTTGCACTTGATCTTTGACGGTGTTTGTTTAGTGGAAAACCCTCTTGCCTTTTGGTAGATGTTTGGTTCAACGTGACCCTACATCAAAAGACCCTCGAGATCCTTGAAATGGTTATTGAAAATGCTATGGTATGATGTTATGATGTTATGTACATGTATGCAAAAGTAAGCAAGTGTATATACAGGTAATCATATTCACACAAAGCAGACAAGTCCTTAGGTTTAGGCTTGTATGGGGTTTGTAGGTAAGTACCCTCTTGAAGTTAGTTGGCTCAAAACCTGTCCTATAAATAGTAACCGGGTTCTAAGGAGCTCAATATCACTGGATTATTTTCTATGTTCATTGTTTTGGTTTAGCCACTTAACTGGCGACCAAAATATCCCAAGAAAACAATCCTCAATGAGTGTAGTATCGAGTATCTACCAACTTCGAACTGCACCAAAGTCGATCATCTCACTACCCCTAAAAAGGCCAAGATGGTCAAGTAAGGTTCTAAGAGTTCGTTAGTGCTTCATGACATCACTCAGCGGCCCCATATTCTCTTTGATTAACTCAAAGGCTACCGGTACCCACAAATATGTCACACTAACGTAGCTACTGCTTCAACCATGTCGGTACACCCCGCACAGTTCCCTCACAGTTTATTGCTACTTACCTAAAAGGTGCCCCAAATCCGGGTGTAGGATTTACAATAAACCCAAACAAGGAACCCAAAAAGTAAAGCAATCAAAGAAATCAAAGTAAGCATGTATAGGTGATCTAAAACCCTAAGGTAACCCCACTTTTAGAAATTCCCCAGCAGAGTCGCCTGTTCTGTAATACGGTGGGAGAACTGACTTGAGGTTTTGCGTTTTGTGTTCGCAAATGTTTCGGTTTAGCAAGAGTCGCCACCGACTTTTCTTTTATCCAAAAGGAAAGGTGAAAAAGCACAGGAAAGACCTTTAAGATGTTTTCGTGGGTTCGGGGGGTAGATTATGTGAAGGGAAGGTGCTAGCACCCTTTTCATCCATGGTTTTCCATGGGCTCTTAGTTACTTTCTTAAATCACTTGCTTTTGTTTGAATGTGCTTGTGGTGTGTGTTTTGAAAGTATTTTTTGAAAATGGAACTTCGTAATGGTTCTCGTTTCTATAAGAACGCCAACAAAGTGTTTGTTTCTAAAAATAGTTCAAAAGTGTGTTTGTGTTTTTGAAAGTATTTTGAAAATGGAACTTCGTAATGGTTCTCGTTTCTATAAGAACACCTACAAAGTGTTTGTTTCGAAAATAGTTCAAAGATGAGAGTGTGGGTGTATAAAAATGTTTTTTTTTTGTGAGCAAGCGAGTAACTAGGAGCGAATCTATCTACTCGAAAGGTCTTAAATGTGCTTTTCCTTCTCCTTTAGATATGGTTATCTTACCATTGATTTGGTAAGAAGCCCCATCGTTGGATGTGAAGGGACATGCATTGGGACGTTTGTATAGTCATAGAAGGCAACATATGAGATGATTTAGAAATGTTGTTTTAGGGACTAGATCGTTTACCGAAGGCAACATCGAGGGTCATCGAGGGACTACGATCTTTTATCGAGGGTCTTTGCTAAAACTCCCATGCTCGAGGGACATGACTATTTTCTGAGGTAACAAGTGAGGTTACCCTAAGGGTGCACGTGTGCAAAGTGTGTTTTATTGCATGCATTTGTCTTTGATTAGGGGTTGTCTACTTGTTGGTTTTATCTTGCCATACACACCTAGTTACTAGAATTTGTACAAAGCAATAAAAATGCAAGAAATAAATATCCTACACTATTACAACCATATTGAAAGGCAAGAAATATAAAGGCAAAAAAAAAACAAAATAAAAAAAAACAAGGAAAATGAGCTTTTCGACCCAGGCAACAACACCCTTCGACTTACATTCCGTTGGCCTCCTTCGATTGGGGCCAGCACCAGTGAGGTTCTGTCCTTCGACTGGCTTGGAAGTTAGTGTATGGCGAAGCCTTCTGGTCCTGCCTTGTTGTCTTCTTCGATTGGAGGTTGAAAGCAGTGAGGGAATGCCTTTCGACTGAGCCTGGAAGTCAGTGTATGGTTTTCCTCCTGGTTGTTTCTTTCGTTCGACCTGGAGAAAGAGGATAGAAGCCAGAAGCTTCATTTCCTATTTCAGGTTTCCCGTTTCTTTCATTTAAAGCATTAAATGGCAACATGGCCTGAGGCCATGCTAGTATTTGTTTGCTAAACAGTTTAACAGTTAAAGCAAGTTCAGGTAAACAGAAAGCAAAAACAAAAGGGTTAGCTCTGAAAAATATGTTAAAAGGGTGGAAACGAAAGGAACAATGGTATGTACATGTTTCAAACGAAAGGGAAAATTATTATGCCATGAAACGAAAAGTTCAAAGGTAAGAATAACTTACCTTGCTTCAGGTCTTGAATGGATGTGGGATTCGAAATTGAACTACTACCTGGACGTTTCTGGAATTCGAAGAGTAGTCACAGGGGGTTTGCTTTTGGTTCGAAGATTTGTCACAGAAGGTTGTCTTTGAGTTTGAACAAACTTCTATGTGTGGGGTGTTCTTTAGAATCAAAAGAGGTGAGTGTTTGGGATTCTGGGTTTTGATTTCTCAAGTGTTGATGATCTTGAGAAGTTTTGTTGTGTTTGAGAAAATTTGGGAGATTCGTTCCTCTGGTCCAAAAATCCTCTCCTAGCTTTGTAAATGTTCCTCTATTTATAGAGAAAGAATGGACATGTTGTCCAAAGCCAGCCTTGCAAATAAATGATAAAATAATTTAACGTGAAAGTACATGTGGGGGGCCTCTTGGCAGTTGGGGTGCAGAAGATGTGACTTATGCTTCTGACGTTGCTTGTGCTCAGACCAAAATCAGGTTAAAAGCTGATTTTGTGACTAAAGTACTCTCTATGCAAGGAAAGAGCATGTAGCCTTTAACCAATAGTAGTATCTAAAAGATAAAGTTTAAAACCCTTGTACAAGCTTCTGACTATTTAAAGATTTGGACGCAACATAGCCTGTAAAACGAGATTTGGTCTTGAGTCAAATGCAAGAATGAGATCAAAGCGCACTTGTTCGAAGGAAGCCTTTGCCTCAGTCGAAGCTTGTGGTTGAAACAAACTTAATCGAAGGAAGCTAATGCCCTGTTGAAGCTTGGATCGAAACAAACATATTGCCCAATCGAAAGACTGTTGTGATACGGTGGGAGAACTGACTTGGGTTTTGCGTTTATGTTTGCAAATGTTTCGGTTTAGCAAGAGTCACCACCGACTTTTTATTTTATCCTAAGGAAAGGTCAAAAAGCACAGGAAAGACCTTTGAGATGTTTTCATGGGTTCGGGGGGTAGATTATGAAAAGGGAAGGTGCTAGCACCCTTTTCATCCATGGTTATCCATGGGCTCTTAGTTACTTGTTTAAGATCACTTGCCTTTGCTTTTCAATTGTTTGAAAATGATGCTTTGTGTGTGCGGTTTTGAAAATATTTTGAAAAAGATGACTTGTCTAGGCAACCTTTGTAATGATTCTTGTTTGAATGTATACAAAGGTGTATGTCTTTTTGAAAGGTTTTCAATGTTTTGAAAGTTGTTTTGAAATTGTGTTATGGAGTGTGTTTTAAAAAAATGGCAAGGATGTTTTGCAAGATTTTTGATCAAGTAACTAAGAGTTGTCTACCCTATTTTACTCAAATATCTTTCTTATGTTTTTAACCCTTTTAAAAGTGTTGTTTCACCATTGTATTTGATGAACAACCTTGTGTTAGGATGTTTAACGGGACAGGCGCGGGTCATCGTATAGACCATGATAGCAATAATGTCAAGTATCTTTGGCAATTTTCTTGAGGGACTTGATCATTTTGTTTAGGCAACTCAGATAGCGTCATCGAGGGACTATGATCATTTTGATTGTTTTTGTTTTTCCAAAATACTTGACATGCATAACATGGCCCATTTGTTTAGGCAACCAAGTGGAGATACCCTAAGGGTGCATGTGTGAATAGTGTGTTTGATTTGCATGCATTTTGTCTTAATTAGGGGTTTCCTACTTGTTGGTTTTATCTTTCTATACACACCTATTTACTAGCATTTGTACAAAGTAAATAAAATGCAGAAAGATAAATATCCTACACTATTACAACCATATTGAAGTACAGAAGAATATAAAGGAAAAAAATAAGATAAAAAGAAGAAAAATGAGCTCTTTCGATTTGGGCAGGAGCAGCCTTCGATTTGCATTCTGCTGGCCTCCTTCGATTGGGAGTTCACACCAGTGAGGTCATGGCCTTCGATTGAGCTTTGGCACCAGTCAGGTCATGTACTTCGATTGGAGGCTGGCACCAGCATGGGAGTTCCTTTCGTCTAAGCCTGGACTTAGCGCAAGTGTGCCTCTGGCTGGGCCTTTCTGCCTTGTTGTCTTCTTCGACTGGAGGTTGAAAGCAGTGAGGGAATGCCTTTCGACTGAGCCTGGAAGTCAGTGAAGGCATGCTTTTCGTTTGGGCCTAGAAGTCAACATGGTTTTCCTCCTGGTTGTCTCTTTCGTTTGACCTGGAGAAAGAGGGTAGAAGCCAGAAGCTTCGTTTCCTATTTCCTGTTTCCTGTTTCTTTCATTTAAAGCATTAAATGGCAACATGGCCTGAGGCCATGCTAGTATTTGTCTTGTAACAGTTTAATAGTTAAAGAAATTTCAGGTAAACAGAAAGCAAAACGAAAGGGTTAACTCTGAAAAATATGTTAAAAATGTGGAAACGAAAGGAACAATGGTATGTACAATGTTTCAAACGAAAAGGAATTGTATTTACATGTTATGAAACAAAAAGTTCAAAGGTAAGAATAACTTACCTTACTTCAGGCCTTGAATGGATGTGGGACCTTGAGTGGAGGCCCAAGATTCTGGATTTTAAAGAGGGGGCCAACAGTTGCGCTTGGAATACTGGATTCGAAGGAAGGAAATAAACAAGTCTTATGTTTCTTTCCAAACTGGATTCGAAGGATACTGAAGAGTATTTGTTCTTCAGAAGTAAGTATGTGATTTTGGGTTTGTTCTCACAAGTGTTGAAGGGACTTGAGAGATTTGTTGTGTTTGAGAAAATTTGGGAGATTCGTTGCTCTAGTCCAAAAATCCTCCTTTAGCTTTGTAAATGTTCCTCTATTTATAGAGAAAGAATGGACATGTTGTCTAAAGCCAGCCTTGCAAATAAATGATAAAATAATGTAACGTGACAATACATGTGGGGGGCCTGTTGGCAGTTGGGGTGCAGAAAATAATAAAATAAGGCCCAGTTGGAAAGTAAATGTCCACTTGTGCCACAAAAGCAAGATGAATGGTTCAGATGGGGTTGCTTCCTTCTGAAGGAAAATAGGCGCAAGGCTCAAGACAGACTTTCCTAAAAGGTAGTACTGTGTTATTAAGTGCAAGTGGTCTTAGACAACAAATGGGTACAGGCCTAAAAAGGGAAGACACGTGGCCTAGCCTATGGGTATGAATGTTCAACTTGATCTTTTGAGTCGAATCCTCCATCTTTCTACACCTTTCGACCAGACTAGGACAACACGGCATTCGTTTTCACCAACTGTGTGTCCTTCGAGTGGATTTCTTATGTACCCTTCGAATGGGCCTTCTTTGCCAGCTTCAAAGTCCAATTCGAATCTATTTAGAACATTCCCTATTAGACAACTTCGACCAGCCCTTGGCCTTGTGATGAGTCTAAGTTCTGATTCGAAGTGTTCAGAACTTCCTTCATCAGAGCACCTTAGATTAAGAGAAACTTTGCACTGAAATTCCATTCGAAGGTCATTTCGTTCTGATGTTCTTATTAAGGGAAACTCTGAAGTTCCAGTCGAAGGACACTCTGAAGTTCCAGTCCAAGGACCTTTTGAAATGCCAATTGAAGGGTATTTATCCATATACCAATTAAAGTGTACCTGTTAAAATTCCAATCGAAAGGCTTTGTTAACAGGCCAATCGAAAGGTGTTGTTCATGCTAATCGAAGGACATGGTTAACATGTCTGTCGAAGCTGCCTTGACACAATGCTAAATCGAAGGATCCCGTGGCATGCCAATTGAAAGGCTTGGCCCAGGGTGCCAAACGAAAAGGTCTTTCAGAATTCCAATCGAAGGCCTTGACACAATGCCAATCGAAGTGCTTGTCCATAATGCCAATCGAAGGGAATTATCCATGCCAATCGAAAGGCTCCTTAAGAATACCAATCGAAGGGTCTTTCAGAATGCCAATCGAAAGGTACTTAAAGCACCACTCAAAAAATTTCTTTTTCCTTAGGCAAGCGTTTCTGGTCAACCATGCAGGGGGAAGACTTTAGAAAACATGAGGGGCAAATTTTGGGGTACAACAGCTGCCCCTGTTCAATCTTTTTGAACCTGAAGAGTTAGATTGGAAAGTTTGCCTTTCGCGACTCGAAGGTAAAAGAGGATTGAACACTAGAGTGCCCGTAAATTTGCACTCGTCAAAATATAGCTGAGGATATGGGCTTAAAGATGCCATTTGGAGATGTGACAGAAACTTGTCGGGGATGGGCTTAAAGATGCCATCTGGAGATGTGACAGAATCTTGTCGGGGATGGACTTAAAGATTCCATTTGGAGATGTGACAGAATCTTGTCGGGGATGGGCTTAAAGATGCCATCTGGAGATGTGACAGAATCTTGTCGGAGATGGGATTAAAGATGGCATCTGGAGATGTGACAGAATCTTGTCGGGGATGGGCTTAAAGATGCCATCTGGAGATGTGACAAAATCTTGTCGGAGATGGTCTTAAAGATGCCATCCAAGAATGTTTGTTGAACTGTATGTCGTTAGTGAGTGGGTGAGAAGCAGGAAGGTATCTGCGTTTGGAGCATCTTTGGGTTGAGGATAAATTCTGAATGAGTGACAGAATGGCAACCATGTCAGGTGCGTATCTGGACCGCATCGGAAGTTGAGATCTGTATGAGTAGCAGAATAACTTCCGTGCCTGGAGTGCATCTGAAACTGTAACTGGGATCTGAATGAGTGACAGAATGGCAACCGTGTCTGGAGCGTATCTGGATTGTATCTGAAGTTGAGATCTGTATGAGTAGCAGAATGAATTCCGTGTCTGGAGTGTATCTGAAACTGTAACTGGGATCTGAATGAGTGACAGAATGGCAACCGTATCTGGAGCGTATCTGGACTGTATCTAGAGTTTGAGATCTGTATGAGTAGCAGAATGACTTCCGTGTCTGGAGTGTATCTGAAACTGTAACTGGGATCTGAATGAGTGACAGAATGGCAACCGTATCTGGAGCGTGTTTGGACTGTATCTGGAGTTTGAGATCTGTATGAGTAGCATAATGACTTCCGTGTCTGGAGTGTATCTGAAACTATAACTGGGATCTGAATGAGTGACAGAATGGCAATCGTATCTAGAGCGTATCTGGACTGTATCTGGAGTTTGAGATCTGTATGAGTAGCAGAATGACTTCCGTGCCTAGAGTGTATCTGAAACTGTAACTGGGATCTGAATGAGTGACAGAATGGCAACCGTATCTGGAGCGTATCTGGACTGTATCTGGAGTTTAAGATCTGTATGAGTAGCAGAATGACTTCCGTGTCTGGAGTGTATCTGAAACTGTAACTGGGATCTAAATGAGTGACAGAATGGCAACCGTATCTAGAGCATATCTGGACTGTATCTGGAGTTTGAGATCTGTATGAGTAGCAGAATGACTTCCGTGCCTGGAGTGTATCTGAAGCTGTAACTGGGATTTGAATGAGTGACAGAATGGCAACCGTATCTGGAGCGTATCTGGTCTGTATCTGGAGTTTGAGATTTGTATGAGTAGCAGAATGACTTTCGTTCCTGGAGTGTATCTGAAACTGTAACTGGGATCTGAATGAGTGACAGAATGGCAACCGTATATGGAGCGTATCTGGACTGTATCTGGAGTTTGGGTTGTTTGAGATGGTTGAGTAGATAGTTGTCCTGTCTGGTTTCAGGTATTAATCTCTGACCTGAGAAAGAAAGATAGTTTCCTGGCTTGTTACAGGTGTTAATCTTCAATCTCTTCATGTAGTTAGTTTTCCTGGCTTGTTACATGTATTAATCTACAATCAGTCGTCCACAAATAGTTTTCCTGGCTTGCTACAGGTATTAATCCGGAACTTGAAAAGGTTGGTCGACGAGATAGTTGTCCTGTCTGGTTTCTGACCTGAGAAAGAAATATAGTTTCCTGGCTTGTTACAGGTGTTAATCTTCAATCTCTTCATGTAGATAGTTTTCCTGGCTTGTTACAGGTATTAATCTATAATTAGTCGTCCACAAATAGTTTTCCTGGCTTGCTATAGGTATTAATCTGGAACTTGAAAAGGTTGGTCAACGAGATAGTTGTCCTGGCTGGTTTTAGGTATTAATCTCTGACCTGAGAAAGAAAGATAGTTTCCTGGCTTGTTACAGGTGTTAATCTTTAATCTCTTCATGTAGATAGTTTTCCTGGCTTGTTACAGGTATTAATCTACAATCAATCGTCCACATATAGTTTTCCTGGCTTGCTTCAGGTATTAATCTGGAACTTGAAAAGGTTGGTCGACGAGATAGTTGTCCTGGCTGGTTTCAGGTATTAATCTCTGACCTGAGAAAGAAAGATAGTTTCCTGGCTTGTTATAGGTGTTAATCTTCAATCTCTTCATGTAGATAGTTTTCCTGGCTTGTTATAGGTATTAATTTACAATCAGTCGTCCACAGATAGTTTTCCTGGCTTGCTACAGGTATTAATCCGGAACTTGAAAAGGTTGGCCGATGAGATAGTTGTCCTGTCTGGTTTCAGGTATTAATCTCTGACCTGAGAAAGAAAGATAGTTTCCTGGCTTGTTACAGGTGTTAATCTTCAATCTCTTCATGTAGATAGTTTTCCTGGCTTGTTACAGGTATTAATCTACAATCAGTCATCCACAGATAGTTTTCCTGGCTTGCTACATGTATTAATCCGGAACTTGAAAAGGTTGGTCGACGAGATAGTTGTCCTGTCTGGTTTCTGACCTGAGAAAGGAATATAGTTTCCTGGCTTGTTACAGGTGTTAATCTTCAATCTCTTCATGTAGATAATTTTCCTGGCTTGTTACATATATTAATCTACAATCAGTCGTCCACATATAGTTTTCCTAGCTTGCTATAGGTATTAATCCGGAACTTGAAAAGGTTGGTCGACGAGATAGTTGTCCTGGCTGGTTTTAGGTATTAATATCTGACCTGAGAAAGAAAGATAGTTTACTGGCTTGTTACAGGTGTTAATCTTCAATCTCTTCATGTAGATAGTTTTCTTGGCTTGTTACAGGTATTAATCTACAATCAGTCGTCCACATATAGTTTTCCTGGCTTGCTACAGGTATTAATCTGGAACTTGAAAAGGTTGGTCGACGAGATAGTTGTCCTGGCTGGTTTCAGGTATTAATCTCTGACCTGAGAAAGAAAGATAGTTTCCTGGCTTGTTACAGGTGTTAATCTTCAATCTCTTCATGTAGATAGTTTTCCTGGCTTGTTACAGGTATTAATCTACAATCAGTCGCCCATAGATAGTTTTCCTGGCTTGCTACAGGTATTAATCCGGAACTTGAAAAGGTTGGCTGATGAGATAGTTGTCATGTCTGGTTTCAGGTATTAATCTCTGACCTGAGAAAGAAAGATAGTTTTCCTAGCTTGCTACAGGTATTAATCTTCAATCTCTTAATGTAGATCGTTTTCCTGGCTGGTTTCAGGTATTAATCTACAATCAGTCGTCCACATATAGTTTTCCTGGCTTGCTACAGGTATTAATCTGGAACTTGAAAAGGTTGATGGTAGCCATCTGTTGATTGACCTTTTCCTGAAAAGGTAAAACGTTAGTTGTATGCAATGCCATGATGAATGAAATGCACGATGTCATGATGTTCTCAAAATAAATGAGATTGCGTTGTATGCACTTATCATGTATGTAAATAGGATGTATGAAATGTGAAATATTAATGAATGTATTTTTGTCTGGGAAAATAAATCCTTGACAAAAGCTGGGGAGTCATTAAATCCTGGACTGCTGTTGAAGAGTATGTGTGTCTTCAAACTTTGCTTAGAATATTTCCAATGGATTCCTATTTTGTTGTTTGAGGAGAAATCCGCTGGGGGAAGTTGAAAACTCTGTGGGGAGTATGTTTATTTTTGCTTGGGAAAAGAGTTTAGGAGTCTTAGTCGTCCGTTGCTCTATTGGGAAGTCGAAGTTGAACTGATACCTGGTCGGGTCCAGGTTTCGTAGTAACTTGTTGGGGATTGTAGAGTAGTCTACTGGGGAAGAGGAGTTGTGGTCCTTTGATTTGTAGTAGTCAGAGAGGCAAACTCAAGCTGGGGAATCCTGTTGTTGTTGGGGAAATAAACCCTATCGTCAGTCCGCTAGAGAGGTGACATCTTCGTTGAGGGAAGTCCTCGAGGATTCTTGAGGTTGATTCAGCTGGGGAAAGAGGGTCAGAGATTATACTCTTGCTGTGGAATCATCCTATGAGAAGGACTTTGGGGAGACTTGTCATTGCCCCTAGTAGCGAATGTTTGTGGCATTGCCAAAAAGTTTGATTGTATGTAAACCTTTGTCGGGGTTGACGTTCAATGCCCCAGGTGACAGAGATGGAGACTTGCCCCTGATTACTCTGCACTTCTTCAGAGATTTCTTGAAATCTTGACTGGACTGCCCCAGGTGTGCTGGATAGTGACATGTCATGCCCCCTTGTTGATAGGAGATTCGTCAATGGAAGTGTCATCCTTCTTGAATTGATTTGTTCAATGAGAGAGCTTTTGTTCACTGGATATTCATTGTGTGAATTTCTCCGCTGTCAAACAAATAGCCATATGCAAACAATGATATTCAAGTAATGCAAAGTTTATGTTTGTCTTGAAGTTTTTTGAAAATGCGTTTTAGCGAGTAAAGAAATTTTGCTAAGAAAATTCAAACTCAGGATTTAGAGCAGAGCCTTACAGGAGTCAGGATACCTTTTGTAACAGTATGCTTTCGAACTAACCCATGCTTCAGTTAGGACTTTTGAAGGGTTGTAACGTGGCTTGGTTCACGGTTTAAGAAACAAAGGATAAAGGCTCAAAGTATATTTTTACCCACCCGATCTTCGTGATGTTCTTCAATCCTAAACTCAGTTAATTGTGCATTTGAACTCCAAATGAGTCTGGAACGACGTTTTTTGGTGATGGTTCACACAAGTTGAATTTGTTAGAAGGAAGTCATTTTTGCAACATTTTTCATGTTGTTGAGGATTTGTAGCGACCTCGTTTTTTTGATTTGTTATCCCTAACTTTTGCCTGACTGTTCCTGTTTTCGAGATTACAGTCAGCGGGATGCCCCAGTTTTCTTAAGTCTCCTTTGTAGGTTTTGACTTAGTGGGCTTTTTCTTTTGAGAGATAATGACTGCCTATGAGATAAGGAACCATCACTGTCTTTTGGTTCCAAAGGGATGTTTTTGATGTCGTTCGTTGTATTACAAACTGAGAGTTTGCGACTTCAATGCGCATCTTTTTTAATTAACTGAGTGACTACCCTGCCCCAGGTTTAAATTAAAGGTTTCAATTTGTGTTTAAAACAGAAAACTCCAACTTCTTTGGCTCGAAGGGGTTGCCTAGGGATTATCTTCCTTATAACTCCCGTGTTTAGGATTTGAAAGAAACGCCTGTACATCGTCAGCAAGGTCTGTCCAAAAGCATACTGTATGAGATTATGGCATTGTTTCGTCATCCTCCCTCTAAAGGCTTGTAACTTTTAGCAAGAGTTGAATGTCATAAAGAAAGCATAATTATAGTGAAAATGAAAGGATGAATTCAAGACAAACATATGCAATGCATTAATGAAACAAAGTTTGACATTAATAGATAATTGTTTTAATAACAAAAGAAATTACAATTGAAAATTCAAAATGAACAGAAGCCTTTGTCTGAACTTGTCACTTTAGGTGGTGAGCCTTTGGCAGAATAATTCAGTCTGGCCATCTTGTGTGAACTCTAGCATTCCTTCGTCGATCAGGTTTTGAATCTTGTACTTCAACGCCCAACAATCGTTTGTATCATGTCCAGGACTATCAGAATGATATGCACACCTGGCATCTGGATTGTAGCTGGGAGAAAAAGTTTTGGGATTTGGATGAGGTCTTATTGTTGTAATCAGATTCATCCTCAGCATGTGTTGCAAAGCTTGGGACAGTGGTATGTTGATGTTGGTAAACTGTCTTTTGGGCTCGCTTTGCCTTTGCTGATTTTCCGGTTGATGTTGACGAAGTCGTTGTTGGGCTCGTGACGTGGAAGCAAAGTGAGAAGGTCTTCTCTCCCTTAAACCGGATTCTTGTATCATGCGAGGATGAATGATGACTTGATCCCCAATTCTAGATGTTTGCCCCATTTGGTTACATCTATCTTGACGAAGCTTGTTGATGAGAACCCTCAGCTCCTCTTGTCCTTGTGCCAGATTTTGGATAAGAGCCATTTGGCTCACCAGTTGCCCCATCATTTGGACATTCATTTGTAGCCACTCCAATTGGTCATCTCTGTCGTCCCCAGGATTTCCCACGATCATGCCCCTGGTGAGGAGTGCCTTGACCTCTTCTTGTCCCTTAGATAGGTTCAAGAACATCTCTTGAAGTTGAGAGTTTTGAGCCTGGATGTCCTTGATAGTCTGCTCTAGAGCCATCTCTACTGAAATAAACAGTAGGAAGATAAGGATACCTGTGTGGGAGAAACCTGTCATGATATGATGCATGATATGTGGATGCATATTTTCAAGGATCTCGCGGGGTAAACACAAGAAAAATGTTAGAGGTTGAATTTTGATCAACATCTTTGATTGGAGAACTTTGTATCGGTGGATGTCTTTCCACGAGAATCAAGCTCACCATGTCAAGTGGGTCATAGCCCCTGATTCAAGTTGTTGCACTTGATCTTTGATGGTGTTTGTTTATAGGAAAATGAAACCTCTTATCCTTTGGTAGACGTCTGGTTCAACGTGCCCCTGTATCAAAAGAACCTCAAGATCCTTGAAATGGTTATTGAAAAAATACTATGGTATGATGTTATGATGTTATGTATATGCATGCAAAAGTAAGCAAATGTATATACAGATAATCATATTCACACAAAGCAGACAAGTCCTTAGGTTTAGGCTTGCATGGGGTTTGTAGGTAAGTACCCTCTTGAAGTTAGTTGGCTCAAACCTGTCCTGAAATAGAAACCGGGTTCTAAGGAGCTCAATATCACTGGATTATTTTCTGTGTTCATTGTTTTGGTTTAGCCACTTAACTGGGGACCAAAATATTCCAAGAAAACAATCCTCAATGAGTGTAGTATCGAGTATCTACCAACTTTGGACTGCACCAAAGTCGGTTATCTTACTACCCCTAAAAAAGGCCAAGATGGTCAAGTAAGGTTCTAAGAGTTCGTTAGTGCTTCATGACATCACTCAGCGGCCCCGTATTCTCCTTGACTACTCAAGGGCTACCGGTACCCACAAATATGTCACACTAACGTAGCTACTGCTTCAACCATGTCGGTATACCCCGCACAGTTCCCTCACAGTTTATTGCTACTTACCTAAAAAGGTGCCCCCAAATCCGGGTGTAGGATTTACAACAAACCCAAACAAGGAACCCAAAAATTAAAGCAATCAAAGCAATCAAAGTAAGCATGTAAAGGTGATCTAAACCCTAAGGTAACCCCACTTTTAGAATTTATCCCCAATAGAGTCGCCAGTTCTGTGATACGGTGGGAGAACTGACTTGAGTTTTGTGTTTGTGTTCGCAAATGTTTCAGTTTAGCAAGAGTCGCCACCGACTTTTTATTTTATCCTAAGGAAAGGTCAAAAAGCACAGGAAAGACCTTTGAGATGTTTTCGTGGGTTCGGGGGGTAGATTATGAAAAGGGAAGGTGCTAGCACCCTTTTCATCCATGGTTATCCATGGGCTCTTAGTTACTTGTTTTAGATCACTTGCCTTTGGTTTTCAATTGTTTGAAAATGATGCTTTGTGTGTGCGGTTTTGAAAATATTTTGAAAAAGATGCCTTGACTAGGCAACCTTTGTAATGATTCTTGTTTGAATGTATACAAAGGTGTATGTCTTTTTGAAAGGTTTTCAATGTTTTGAAAGTTGTTTTGAAATTGTGTTGTGGAGTGTGTTTTGAAAAAATGGCAAGGATGTTTCGCAAGATTTTTGATCAAGTAACTAAGAGTTGTCTACCCTATTTTACTCAAAGATCTTTCTTATGTTTTTAACCCTTTTAACAGTGTTGTTTCACCATTGTATTTGATGAACAACCTTGTGTTAGGATGTTTAACGGGACAGGCGCGGGTCATCGTATAGACCATGATAGCAATAGTGTCAAGTATCTTTGGCAATTTTCTTGAGGGACTTGATCATTTTGTTTAGGCAACTCAGATAGCATCATCGAGGGACTACGATCATTTTGATTGTTTTTGTTTTGCCAAAATACTTGACATGCATAACATGGCCCATTTGTTTAGGAAACCAAGTGGAGATACCCTAAGGGTGCATGTGTGAATAGTGTGTTTGATTTGCATGCATTTTGTCTTAATTAGGGGTTTCCTACTTGTTGGTTTTATCTTTCCATACACACCTATTTACTAGCATTTGTACAAAGTAAATAAAATTCAGAAAGATAAATATCCTACACTATTACAACCATATTGAAGTGCAGAAGAATATAAAGGAAAAAATAAGATAAAAAGAAGAAAAATGAGCTCTTCCGATTTGGGCAGGAGCAGCCTTCGATTTGCATTTTGCTGGCCTCCTTCGATTGGGAGTTCACACCAGTGAGGTCATGGCCTTCGATTGGAGGCTGGCACCAGCATGGGAGTGCCTTTCGTCTGAGCCCGGACTTAGCGCAAGTGTTCCTCTGGCTGGGCCTTTCTGCCTTGTTGTCTTCTTCGACTGGAGGTTGAAAGCAGTGAGGGAATGCCTTTCGACTGAGCCTGGAAGTCAGTGAAGACGTGCTTTTCGTTTGGGCCTAGAAGTCAACATGGTTTTCCTCCTAGTTGTCTCTTTCGTTTGACCTGGAGAAAGAGGGTAGAAGCCAGAAGCTTCGTTTCCTATTTCTTGTTTCCTGTTTCTTTCATTTAAAGCATTAAATGGAAACATGGCCTGAGGCCATGCTAGTATTTGTCTTGTAACAGTTTAATAGTTAAAGCAAGTTCAAGTAAACAGAAAGCAAAACGAAAGGGTTAACTCTGAAAAATATGTTTAAAATGTGGAAATGAAAGGAACAATGGTATGTACAATGTTTCAAACGAAAAGGAATTGTATTTACATGTTATGAAACAAAAAGTTCAAAGGTAAGAATAGCTTACCTTTCTTCAGGCCTTGAATGGATGTGGGACCTTGAGTAGAGGACCAGGATTCTGGATTTGAAAGAGGGGGCCAACAGTTGCGCTTGGAATGCTGGATTCGAAGGAAGGAAATAAACAAGTCTTTTGTTTCTTTCCAAACTGGATTCGAAGGATACTAAAGAGTATTTGTTCTTCAGAAGTAAGTATGTGATTCTGGGTTTGTTCTCACAAGTGTTGAAGGGACTTGAGAGATTTGTTGTGTCTGAGAAAATTTGGGAGATTCGTTCCTCTAGTCCAAAAATCCTCCTTTAGCTTTGTAAATGTTCCTCTATTTGTAGAGAAAGAATGGACATGTTGTCCAAAGCCAGCCTTGCAAATAAATGATAAAATAATGTAACGTGACAGTACATGTGGAGGACCTGTTGGCAGTTGGGGTGCAGAAAATAATAAAATAAGGCCCAGCTGGAAAGTAAATGTCCACTTGTGCCACAAAAGCAAGATGAATGGTTCAGATGGGGTTGCTTCCTTCTGAAGGAAAATAGGCGCAAGGCTCAAGACAAACTTTCCTAAAAGGTAGTACTGTGCTATTAAGTGCAAGTGGTCTTAGACAACAAATGGGTACAGGCCTAAAAAGGGAAGACACGTGGCCTAGCCTATGGGTCTGAATGTTCAACTTGATCTTTTGAGTCGAATCCTCCATCTTTCTACACCTTTCGACCAGACTAGGACAACACGGCATTCGTTTTCACCAACTGTGTGTCCTTCGAATGGATTTCTTATGTACCCTTCGAATGGGCCTTCTTTGCCAGCTTCAAAGTCCAATTCGAATCTATTTAGAACATTCCCTATTAGACAACTTCGACCAGCCCTTGGCCTTGTGATGAGTCTAAGTTCTGATTCGAAGTGTTCAAAACTTCCTTCATCAGAGCACCTTAGATTAAGAGAAACTCTGCACTAAAATGCCATTCGAAGGTCATTTCGTTTTGATGTTCTTATTAAGGGAAACTCTGAAGTTCCAGTCGAAGGACACTCTGAAGTTCTAGTCCAAGGACCTTTTGAAATTCCAATTTAAGGGTATTTGTCCATATACCAATCAAAGTGTACTTGTTAAAATTCCAATCGAAAGGCTTTGTTAACAGGCCAATCGAAAGGTGCTGTTCATGCTAATCGAAGGACATGGTTAACATGTCTGTCGAAGCTGCCTTGACACAATGCTAAATTGAAGGATCCCGTGGCATGCCAATTGAAAGGCTTGGCCCAGGGTGCCAAACGAAAAGGTCTTTTAGAATTCCAATCGAAGGCCTTGACACAATGCCAATCGAAGTGCTTGTCCATAATGCCAATCGAAGGGAATTATTCATGCCAATCGAAAGGCTCCTTCAGAATACCAATCGAAGGGTCTTTCAGAATGCCAATCGAAAGGTACTTAAAGCACCACTCAGAAATTTTTTTTCCTTAGGCAAGGGTTTCTGGTCAACCATGCAGGGGGAAGACTTTGGAAAACATGAGAGGGCAAATTTTGGGGTACAACAACTGTGTTCGAAGGAAGCAATGCTTCCTTATCGAAGCATGTGGATCGAAACAAACATAAAGGGAGTCATTGCCTTTTAGCGTTAGGGAAGTTCCTGACTTCTGAGTCGAAGGGTGTTCCTTCAAGGGAAGCAAGAACTTAGTCAAATCTTATATGAAGATATCTCTTGGCTCAAACGAAGCGTGTGATAGGTAAAGTCTGCAAGAGGCCCTTGGTGCAAGTGGATTTGAAGGAGGTTTCAAATCCAAACGAAGGATGTTCCTAAACTTGCACTCGAAGGAGGTTTCAAATCCAAACAAAGGATGTACCTAAACTTGCATTCGAAGGAGGCTTAGAGTCAGTCGAAGGGTGCTAAATCGAAGGAGACATGTTTTTCTCCAAATTTGTCAAAATGTTTTTTATCTGTTTTCTCCATTTTTGACAGTTTCCTTTTAATTTTGGTACTGGAAAATTCCAATGCACTTGTGCAAGCTTGAACCTTGAGAATCCTCGTGAGAAAGGCCTTGAAGAATGAGAGGGCAAATTTTGGGGTACAACAGATACCATTAGCAAAGAGCCTTGGTTAAAGTCATTATAAAGATCATAGTCTCGTGATGTCCCTTGAAGTTTCCTATGAGAAATGATCTTGTCCCTCGATGTTGCCTATAAATATATGATGACAATCCCTTCGAATTGCTAAGGTATCCCTACATGTTGGCTTCTATGATCATAACGATGACCCTACGCATGTCCCTTCACATCCAATGGATGAGGCTACCTACCAACTAATGGTATGGATAGCACCATCCCAAATGGAGAAGGAAAAGGATAACGAAAGACCTTTTAGTGGGTAAGATACCCTTAATTTCTTGCTCACTAATTTTCACACCTCACACTTTCAAAAAAACTACTTTCAAACGCTTTATAAACACTCTTGAGGAATGATACAAGGGTTATTATAAAGCAGACTGCCTCACATTTCCATTTTCAAAACATTTCCAAAGCACACATAAAGCAAATTAAAGTGACCCAAGAAATTAAGAGCCCATAGATAACTATGGATGAAAAGGGTGCTAACACCTTCCCTTTTCATAACTTACCCCCCCCCCCCCCCCTGAACTCAAAATCTTAAAAGGTCTTTCCTATTATTTTCACCTTTCCTTATATGATAAAAGAAAAGTCAGTGGCGAATATTGCTAACCGCAACATTTGTAATAAAACGCAAAACCAAAAGTCAGTTCTCCCACCGTACTACAGTGTGTATGCATGGATTACAGGTTTAAATACTGAGTTACATGTGTCGACCTGAAAATCGAATGTGTTGACACATGCAATGCAAAAACATGAAGAAACTATTTCTCAATGTGTTGGATCAATTTCAAATTACTTTTTGATGATTCCTAAGACCTATAATGCAGAGGGTTTCCACAATCCATAGAGATACCATTCATTTTACCAACGTTCCATCTTTCCTAATTTTGACATCATGCAAAACACCTTGTATTGAAGTTATACTCATAGGTACGATCATGAAAATATTGGAAGAGCAGGCGAGAAAGTTAGGGCACGAAGAACATATAAGAGTTTCGGTAGATCGCAAAGAGAAGAGACCCAAGCTAGGAATCTAAGGTAAGGGGTTTAATAGTTTTATTATGATTGATATAGGGATTTAGATGTATGTAGGTTGTTTAGGGTTGTTGTGATGAATCTGATAACATGATAATTGTGATGAAATTGCTGATAAATTGATTTATAATGCTATGGAATGATATATATGATGCTTACCATGATGTACTAATATGATGTTTTGAAACCGTTATGATTTAGACGAGTTTTGGGTCTGCTTTGATGTGAAATCGCAAGGCAATTTAGGACTGAACTGTGCAGCAAACGCACAACAAAATTGTTGTTCGTGTTGCCTCGTCGAGTGGGAAAGATGCTCCGCTGGGCGAAGGTGTCTCGCCCCTGACGTGCTGGGAGAGGGAGAAGCAAAAGGATAAAATTGGAAGGGAAACATATCTCTTAGAATTTGTATGGAGGTGAATGACTCGCCCTAGCTTCGTCTGGCAAAGGGGAGGCGAAAGTGAAGCTCGTCGTGCGAGCAAAAAGCTTTGTTAGGCGAAGGAAGTGGAAGAAAGAACATGCTCCTAGAAGTTTGTATGGGGAGGATGTTGTCGCTACCACATAGTCAGACGAGCCTTAGGTGAGAAATCTGCTTCATCGGGTGAGCCTCAAGCGAGGGAGAGTAGGCTAGAATTTAAAAGTGTCGTAACTTGAGTTTCTAGACTCTATTTGACACGCTGTTCGAAGAGTTCGATAGCTAACACGATGAACTATATGTGGGTAGAATAAAGTGAGTAAAAAGAGGTATAATTTCGGTACCTATGCTAGAATAGGCTTAGATCTGGAAGGATAGACTATAATGATTCATTGTAATTAATATGGTAATAAGATGTCGTGACTATGAATTGTGGTATGATGTTAGCGCTATTATGTTGATTTGTGGAATGTGAAATATTGTTGATGATTTGGTGAATGGTGATGCACTTGACTAGAGGTGGTCATAATTAATTATGTTGGTTATGTATCATGCATTTATAGCATTGTTAGGATGAAAGTCTAGTGTTGATTTAGGATGTTAGTCCAGTGTTGTTGAGGGTGTTAGTCTAATGTTGGCCTTAATCCCATTGTGTAGATCAAGTGTGTTGGATGTTGTTCTTTGATTCCAAGAGAGAATCAATCCTATGGTGGGGATCTTTGGAGGGTGATGAGTCTAGTAATCATAATGAACTGGTACCACATGCATGAATCTATGTTATTGCACAATATCTTATGTGGCATTGCATACTTGTTGTTTAGATGATGTTGTATATGTTGTTGTGCTGATTGATAAGGTCTTGACAATGATGTTGGTTTTGATGATATGATGTTATTGTATAAACTTCTATGTGTATTCCTTATATCTTTTGTAATGAATTTGATTACTCATCCTTTCTGTTTGAATGTTGTCTCCACGTGGGTAATGTGCAGGTGATCAAGAGTAGTTCATTGAAGCTTAGGATAGCTTGGAGTATGTTGTTTATTTTCTGTTGATTTTAGAAGGTCTTGCTCTGATACGTAACATCGGGTCCGAGAACGTTTGATTTGAATTTGTGTTTTCATTCTATTGACATGAATTATATGTATTTCCCTTGTTTAAGATGTTTTAAAATAATAACTCATGAACGATGAGCATGGATGATATTTCTGAAGGTTATTATGAATAAAGTTGTTTGAGACTATGAATTCGGCTACGTAATAAATGATGATTGTGTTGATAATCTAGAAGGAAATTATTATAAGTGTTGAAAATCTCGAGTTACGGAGAAAGATATGCATGTATGATGTTTGATGAAGCATATAACACCCTTTTGGTGCTTTGTGTGATTTATTTAATTAAATTATTGTTTGAATATTCGTTGGGGTTTAAAAGGGTGTTACATGAGTGGTACTAAAGCAGGTCGATTTGTCCGGCCAGGTTGATGAGTCTGTAGTATGTGACAGTGGATTACTATCTGTATAGTTTCTAACCCTTGTTATTGTTGTTATTTTTATGTGAACCAGAAGAAGAATGGCTGGAAGGAACAATGTTGCGATTGTTGCTGCTTTGCTGGCTGTGTAGAACACGCCTAACGCTGATGGGTATGATGATGAAGCTCGTGCATGGGGGAGGTTTTAGATGAATAACCCGCCGATCTACAAGGGCAGGCACGATGCAGATGTGGCACAAGCATGGCTTAAGGGAATTGAAAATATTTTATGGGTAGTGGTCTGCATGGAAGATTAGAAGGCATAGTTTAGTATGAACATGTTGGAAGAAGAAGTCGAGGACTGGTGGAACAATGTGCGCCATAGAATAGGGATTTTGGGGATAAAGATTAATTGGGCTGTATTCATAACTCCTTTTCTTGATAAGTAATTTCCCGAAGATGTGTGTGGGAAGAAGGAGGTCGAATTCCTTGAGCTGAAGCAGGAAAATTTTATAGTTGTTGAGTATGAAGCTAAGTATGAGGTGTTGTACCCCAAATTTTGACCTAAGATACCATCTCCCATCTGCATCATTACATTGCAAGTCTTTTGACCTATTTTTATCAATTTTCAAAGCAGATTTTAAATTCATAACTTTTTCAAATCGAGAGCTGGTTATTTTTGAAACGCCCATTACATTAATTGATCAATGCTAAAATGATGTTTATTTAATTATTTATTATTCTGAGTTTAAATAATTGGAATTTATTTTCAGTTATTATATAATTTAAAGAATTATAAATAATAAAGTAAATATTTGAAAAGAAGTTTATTAATTGATCAATGATGTTTATTTAATTATTTATTATTCTGAGTTTAAATAATTGGAATTTATTTTCAGTTATTATATAATTTAAAGAATTATAAATAATAAAGTAAATATTTGAAAAGAAGTTTATTAATTGATCAATGATGTTTATTTAATTATTTATTATCCTGAGTTTAAATAATTGGAATTTATTTTCAGTTATTATATAATTTAAAGAATTATAAATAATAAAGTAAATATTTGAATAGAAGTTTATTAATTGATCAATGATGTTTATTTAATTATTTATTATTCTGAATTTAAATAGTTGGAATTCATTTTCAGCTGTTATAATTTAAAGAATTATAAATGATAAAGTAAATAATTGGAAAGAAGAAAAGAATTAACTGGTAAAATAATAGAGTTTTATTCATCTTTATTCTAATTGTTACAATTGTTGTTTAAATACTGTATTATTTACAAAGTATTTACAATGACAATTATATAAAATGTTTAAAGTGAAATAAAAACTATTTTAATTTTTCTAAGATTCTAAATCTTCATCTTCTATCCAATACTTCTTTGATGCTCATTTGATTTTACCTGCAAAGAATTAAAAGAAAAGTCAGAAATAAGAGATATAATTAAAAGCAGACAATTAATTTAGAGTTCATCATTAAAAGCAAACGGCTGGAATCAGTTTTTACCCTCTTTGCAAATCACGGGATTTCTCCCGGTTCACAAAAAGGGATGAATATTTATTGATAAATATGAATGCACAAGTTAAAAATATGCACAAATTCAATTTTGCCAAAACCAACTGCATATTTCAAAACCAATTGCACATTTTAATTGTCAAAACTGCATATTTCAAAACCAACAGCATATGCAAGTCAAAGTTACATTTTCAAAACAAAGTCCAACGTAAACTATCCAACATATGGGAGGAGGTCAAAATACAAGGCTCCTCCATACTGTAACAATGCAGATAGCTAAAGAAAGAAATGTGCAGATCAAAACCATATATGCAAGCCAAATATTTCTAATTTCATCATTTCGCAGCCTTTGCTTTTTCAGAACACAAAGTACATAACATCATTTTAATGTTTCAAATTGTACTAAGGAGAGAGAAGAGAGAAAAGAGTTTGGGTTTACAGGTTTTGGCCTTAGGCAGAAAAGAGATAGAAAACAAAACTGCAGTAACACAGTAAAAAAAGGGGAAGCATAGAAAAGGATACAAAGCAAACTGAATGGAACAGTAGAAGTGCAGAGGTATTAAAAGGAAAATAGTAAAAATATACAAAACCTGAACCATCAAAGGGTAGGCCAGCAACTGATATAAAACAACACAAACTCTTCAAAAAAACCAGAGTTCAAAAACCTGTTGGAAGCCTTAAACAAAAACTGAGTTCAAATACCACAAGCCTATTCTCAAAGTAAAAAAAAAGCTTGAAGAACTTGCATTCAAAAACAATATACAACCTGCTGTCTTAAGCCAAAAAACCAGAACCTGTAACACAAAAGCCCAAATCCTTAACCATGTCAAGCCTTCCACCTGCCTGAAGCACAAACCATAAAACCATGGCCGAGAACCAGTAAAACATAACCTATTATCAAGCCATAGTTCCAAATCTCCCATAAACCAACAAATCATGCCAAGTTAAAAACCAGTAAACACAACCTGCTGAAAAGCCATATCCCAAACAGCATAAAGCCTAACCAGAAAACCAGTAAAGCCGTCACCAACAACCTTAAACCTGTCAAGCCTCAAGAACCTGAACCAAGCTAACAAAGCAGCATAAGCCTAAAAGCCAAAAACCCTGTCAATCCTTACCTGCATCAAACCAGATGAACACTAAACCTTCCTAAGCCTCCAAATCCATCAGGACCCTCAGAAAAACATCATTGGGCTACCAAATATAACAGTCAAGCATGTCATCAACGAGTGTTTCAAGGCATATCATAGCATCAAGCTGAGCAAGCTAGGTATCAAGGCAAGGAGAAGAAGAGGAAAAAGCATACCCAGAAACTTACAAGGCATCAAGCATACAAACGAAGGCAACATACCAACAAGCAATAGTCAGAGAAATAACATCATGTTCAGAGGCAACAAAAGCGATTAAAGGAGAAGAAGATAAAAAAAACATCACAAGGTACACAGACAACTCAGAAGGGCGAGCAAAGTACCAGGTTCCAGTAAAAGCGAGCTAGCTTCAGCGTCACTGCCCCCTCGCCATCCAGCCGCCTGAGCGCCTCCACCACCGTTCATTCCCCTCCTCCGTCAAGGTAATATAACCTTCTTTCTTCCATTTTATACACCTTGACCGAAACAACATGTTAAAACTAGAGTCAGAATCAAAATGGATGTAAAATCATAAACATGCAAAATCATAAAAACCCTAACGCGCTAAAGAGCGAGATCGTCACCTTCGCACTATCACCGAGCGACCCATGGAGAAGGAGATACAGTTGGTGGCGCTGGAAACTTTGAGGCGAAGGGCTTTGCCCCTAGACATTTTTGGCTTAAGAGAAGAAGAAGAAAGACGAAGACGAATCAAGAACGAATAAGAGCGCCGCTCTGTACCCTTTGCCTAACCCTAATCCAAGTGAAACAAAAACCTGATAACCCTAAACTTTGTTTCAATATTTGGGCTTAACCCGTTTCCTAGGCCTGAAACCCAACGAATTCTATTAGAACACCCCCCATCCCATTTCTGTTTGTTCTTATTTTGGGCCCTTAAAAAACTCTTTGGCCCTTTCTTTTTTCCTTTTATTTTTGTTTTAAACATTCATAAACCAAAAATTGATTTACCTTTCTTTTATAATTTTAAATATTATAAACCATTTTTCATCTATAATTTAATTAAATATATTAATTTTATTTATATTAATTCCTAATGAACAATACCTTTTTATATATTAATTAAGACTTTATATATAAAGATTAGTTAAAAAACTTGAATTAATATAAAACATTAGTATATTTTATTATTCGCATATTAATACTAAAAAAATATATAAAAATAGAAATTTTAAAAAAACATTTTCTTTTCTTTAATTTAATTCTCTTGCTTTGTACATGTTAAACAAAAATATAAAAATGCATGTTCACGCCATTTAGTCTGTTATTTAGTCATTGTTGGGGTTATATATCACTTAGCTACTTAATCATTATCTATCTAATTTTCTGTTTGATTATTCAGTCTTTACTTGGTTATTCTGTTTACGTCTAAATCCAAGAGAAAAATTATTAAATTTGTTGACTTCATGTCCTCAAATCCAATCACGCGAATACCTTCATTTCATTAAAACTTAAGATAATTTTCCCAAATATTCTATTTTTTTCAAAACTCGTACCTTTTAAGTCAAAACTTCGACATTAGGTCGTCGTGTCTTCAAAAACCCGTCCGTACCCCTTTTTGGCCAAAACAATTTATTTTTAATCAAACAAACAAATTTTAATAAACAGATATTTCAAAAGGTTCCTATAGAATACTATAGATACATTGGGTGCTAATACATTCCCATTGTATAACCAACCCCCGAACTCTAGACCTCTTTTCAAAACGCCTTGTATTTTCATTGCTTTTAAAGTATTATTTTACATTGCATATTTTAGGGTTTTATTTCGCTCTTTTCCCTTTTCCCTTGGAAATAATAAAGCGCGGTGGTGACTCTTGCTTTTGTGAGACGAATTAATTAATAATTCGATCTCCGATTTACCCCGCTACATTTTTTATCGCTACAGAAATTGGCGACTCTGCTGGGGAAAGATTGACCTCTTGCTGGTCCATCCCTAAGTGGGTTAAGCCTAGTTTGTTTTATCTGTTTTATTATTATTTGTTTTGTTTGATTATGTGTTTAAATTGGGGTTGTTTGGGTTTTTTGCAAAGGACGAATCCTATACCCGGATTAAGTTACACTTAAGAATAGGACGGGCGGTATAGTCATGTTAACTTTGAGGGAGTAATCCCGAAGAAGGAGGCATGAGATCCCCCACTCAGTGGAAGGCCCTTTTGAACATAATATTTGTTTACCGAGTAATCGGGAAGACATTATTATTTTCGACCTGGGAGCCATAGAAATTGAGAACCGCAGAACCCTAACCCATCTTGGCCTCTTAGGTGTAGCGCGGAGACTATAACGGAGTAATCCGGAAGTAGTTGTTACGCGATGCTACGCTCGGATGAGTTTCTCTTGAGAATATTGCTAATTATTGAGTAATCAAGACGTTGGTAATATCCGAAGGAGGAATGTAGACTCTGGGAACTCTTAGAACCTTGTCTTACAGGTGTGATTAAACTGTTAGTACATACCTTAGGGTGGGCTTTACCCTTGACTCCATGCTCGAAACGTTGAACCTTTGAACCCCATGTTTGTGAACTTGTGTGTAATTGTTGCATTATCATTCATTCATGCATTCATCAACTTTTTTTGTAAAAAACTTGTTTTTCAAGGAACTTAAGAATGATTCTTACAGACATCTCAGGTACTATTATTATGGAATTTGGAAGGAGAAACACTCGAAGTTTTAGCTTTAAGGAGCCCGAGATTGAAGAACTGAAGAGTTTAATTCCTAAGATCAAGAACCCGACGGATTTTTAGAAAAGTATGGGTCCATTATACCTCTCATGAAGCGCAAGATGAAAGAAGCCATCCTTAGTATGTTAGTCCAATTTTACGATCCTTTGTACCGATGTTTCACCTTTCCGGATTACCAGTTAATGCTCACCTTAGAAGAGTACTCCTACATACTTGGTTTGCCGATCACCGACTGTGTTCCTTTTTCTGGATTAGAAGAGGAACCCAAATCTCATGAGATAGCGACCATCACCCACTTGAAGAAGTCAGAGATAGAGGAGAACATGACTACAAAAGGGGGAATCCGAGGCTTGTCTGCGCAATTTTTGTTGAGGAAAGCTCGTCATTTCGCTGAGATAAAAGATACTATTGCCTTTGAAGACGTCTTTGCTTTACTCGCTTATGGTCTATTCTTGTTCCCTAACGTTGATAAGTGTGTGGATATCAACGCCATCAGAATTTTCTTGATTGGAAATCCAGTCCCTACGTTGCTAGGAGATACCTACTACTCCATCCATCTTCGAAACTCTTATCAAGGAGGGATGATCATTTGTTGTGCGCCGTTGCTGTATCAGTGGTATGTTTCTCATCTACCTAGGTCTGATGTTTTCTGGGATCTCGAGAAGGAGCCGCGATGGGCGCCAAAAATTATGGCTCTCACTCATTTCGACATTGATTGGTATAATCGAGCTTACTATAACGTGAAGATCATCGATAGCTGTGGTGCTTTTCCTAACGTGCCTCTTCTTGGTACGAAAGGAGGAATTAACTATAACCCTGTTCTCGCGCGCCGTCAGTTTGGATACCCGATGAGGGACAAGCCAAACAATATCCATGTGAGTGGTTTCTTTTTATAAGAAGGACAAGATCACCAGGCAGCTAAGAGGGAGATCGAAGGAGCTTGGCGCCACATCCATAGGAAAGGGAGAGACATGTTAGGACATAGGGGTGCCGTTTCTTTGGAGCCTTATCTACATTGGGTCCGTGCTAGGGCTTGTGCTCTCAAGATGCCCTATAAACCTGAGAAACCTTTATTCCCTACTGTTGCATCATCATCTGTTGATATCCCTATCGAGAATATGGGAGAATACCAAGGAAATCTGGCTAGGATGAAGTCCGAGAGAGATGCTTGGAAAGAAAAGTATAATATGTCTGAATATGAGAATCGGGTCCTGGCTCGACAACTAAAGGAAAAAGAGGATTTGCTATTTATTCAAGACGGCTGGTTCATTGATCATGATGAGAAGCTTCGTCAAAAGGATGCTTTACTGAAGAAGTATGCTAGTGAAAGGAAGAGAAATAAGGAAGGTTCGGTAAGCGTTGCTCTTATTCCTAATCCACAAAAGGAAATCATTGATCGACTGGTAGCTGAGAAGAAAGAGATGGAAGACTTTTATGAAGAGAAGATCAGGAAGCTCCGGTTACAGTTGGCATTTGGTCCTTCATCTGATGATTCTGAGTGATCTTTAGTTCTTAGTTTTATTTTACTGATGTCATTTTGTAAAACTCTGTAAAAGGGCTTCATGTTCCGAAGTTGTAATTTACTGCTTTTATTATGGGCTTCATGTTCCAAAGTTGTACTTTACCGCTTTTATTATTGGGTTGTTATCCCAAAGTGTAATTTATTGTTTTGTTGTTCCGAAGTTGTGAGTTGTAATTTACCTCTTTTGATTAATGAAAGGAGTTTTTGTTGTTCCAAATTCCTTTACCATTGATGTGTCCAAAATTATTGAAGTTCCTTGAAAAACTATTAAAATGAATTATCATTTGCATCACATATCATGCATCATCCAACATTCCACTTCACATGTTTTCTAGAGTCTTATCCTTGTTTCTTTTTCCACTCCGATAGATTGTCAAGCTGTCTAATCGATACGATACTCGAGCCAATCGTCAGAGGAAGATGGAAGATCTGGAACAGGAAAACCACGAGCTTCGCGAGGAGGTCGCTACCCTTTGTATCGGTATGGAAAAGTTAACTGCGCTAGTGGAAAGTTTGATGGCTGCTCAGAATCAGCCATCGACTACAGCTGCTGAGATTCAGACTTCAACTACTGTGGTTTCCGAGATTGTCACCGTTCCAACATCTGTGACTCAAATCAACTCCCCTCTTCAACATCAGATGCCAAAAGGTTTTCCGTGGGGAATGCCTTACAACTTTGTGCCAGAGGGGTATCAGCCTGTCGTACAGCCTTTGTTTCAACCTACTAGGTCTTTTCCTCAACCAGAGACAACTGCCATGCCGCTGGTAATCCCGTCTGTGACACCTTTCCCGCAACCGGTGATGACAACTGTCGCTCCTGTGGTTCACTCTATGCCATACTTGAATGAACCTACTTATCATGCCGAGCCTGCTGAAAGTTTGGGTCTTTTTGATAGAATGGAATATTTTCAAGACCAATTCCAAGAAATGCAGAGGGGGCTCAGAGCGTTAAAGGGGAAGGATTTGTTTGGAAAGAACACTCAGGACCTGTGTTTAGTTCCGAATGTCAAGATTCCAGCAAAGTTCAAAGTGCCAGACTTTGAAAGATATAAGGGTGATTCGTGTCCTCAGAGTCATTTGACTATGTACGTGAGAAAGATGTCTACATATTCTGATGATCATGATTTGTTGATTCACTATTTTCAAGACAGTTTGACTGGTGCCGCTCTAAAGTGGTATATGGGTTTAGACAACATTCGGATCCGCAACTTCAACGATCTTAGTGAAGCTTTTGTTCACCAGTATAAGTATAATGTTGACATGGCGCCGGACAGGGATCAACTCCGGGCGATGTCCCAGAGAGACAGAGAGTCTTTTAAGGAATACGCCCAGAGGTGGCGCGAAATTGCTGCTCAAATCTATCCTCCTCTTGAGGAGAAAGAGATGACAAAGATATTCTTGAAGACTTTAGGTTCCTTTTACTATGAAAGAATGATTGCCAGCGCACCCAGTGACTTCACCGAAATGGTAAGTATGGGCATGCAGTTGGAGGAAGGGATTCGTGAAGGGCGTTTGGTTAAAGAAGGAAGTCCGTCTAGCAGTATCAAGAAGTTTGGAAGTGTTTTCCCAAAAAGAAAAGAGCAGGATGTCAGCGTGATCTTCCCAGGGAGACCAAGGAGAGGTTACTCACACGTTGCGGCAGTCACTCCGGCTGTCCGCCCAACATTGGTGACCCCAGCTCATCAAACCCCACCAACTCAACAACGGCCATTTTAGCAGCAACCTCGACAGCGGGCTTATCAGTTTAACAACCAAAACCGTTCACCAAGAAAACCGCAATTCGATGCCATTCCCATGACTTATACTAAATTGTTCCCTGCTCTTATCAGAAAGAACCTCATAACGACGAAGCCTCCTCCTGTCGTACCAAATAGTACTTCTCCGTGGTACAAGGCAGATCAGTTTTGTGAATATCATCAAGGGTCGTCGGGGCACAACATTGAAAATTGTTTTGCTTTAAAGGCGGACGTGCAGAGGTTGATTAAGAATGGTATCTTGTCTTTCAAGGATGTTAACCCAAATGTTAGAGATAATCCTTTGCCTCGACATGGGGAAGCATCAGTGAATATGGTGGAAGGTTGTCCGGGAAAGTTTCGAGTTTTTCAAGTTAAACACATAAGAGATTTGTTGATCAGGTTACATCAGAGCTTAAGAAGACTTGCCTTTTTTAGGCATCAGCATGATTATGATGTTTGTGAATTTTGTTCAAGAGAGGTTGATTGCCCTATTGTGAAGGAGGATATTCAAAAATTGTTAGACTAGAGGGTTATCACTATTACATATGACAGAGATCCGGAGGATGAAGTGAATGTTATAATACCACAATTCAATTTGCCTGAACCAGTAGAGATCGTTTACGACAGTCAGACTGCACCTGTTGCTCCTTTGATCATTTACCCGCCTGGTCTTGTGCCTTACAACTCAGACCAAGCTATACCGTATAAGTATAATGCCATAATGATTGAGAATGGGGTAGAGGTCCCTATACCAACAAGGCCATATTTTGTTAACATCGCTGATGTGAGTAGAGTTACGAGAAGCGGACGTGTCTTTGCAGCAGTACCTTTGAAGAGACCAGAAGTTCAAGTCAGGAGACCCATACCGGCAGAAATTCCAGCGAGAAATGTTGAACCAAGGGTTGAGATAGGCCGATCCAATGAACCTATCCCACATCCCGATGATGATGAGATTCTGAAGCTCATCAAGAGAAGTGAATATAAGATTGTGGACCAACTATTGCAAACTCCTTCCAAGATTTCTTTGCTTGCTTTACTGAGAAATTCTGGTGCCCATAGAGAAGCTTTGATGAAGGTCTTGGACCAGGCATTCGTGGATCATGATGTGACGGTTGACCAATTTGATGGAATCGTGGGAAATATTACTTCGTGTAACAATCTTGGTTTCAGTGATGAAGAGCTTCCGGAGGAGGGAAGGAACCATAATATGTCTTTGCATATCTCAATAAGTTGTGGAAATGATACTTTATCAAGTGTGTTGGTAGATACAGGTTCGTCGTTAAATGTAATGCCCAAAACTACATTATCTCGACTCTCATATCAAGGTGCTCCCTTGAGACCTAGTGGGGTAATTGTCAAAGCGTTTGATGGTTCTAGGAAGACTGTCATTGGTGAAGTGGATCTTCCTATAGTAATTGTCCTCATACTTTTCAGATCACTTTTCAAGTAATGGATATTCGTGCCGCCTAAAGTTGCCTATTGGGTCGTCCATGGATCCATGATGCGGGGGCAGTCACTTCCACGCTCCATCAAAGATTGAAGTTTGTAAGGCATGGAAAGCTGGTAATGATTGGTGGAGAGCAGGCTATGGTGGTAAGCCATTTGTCATCTTTCTCTTTTATTGATGCTGATGAGGATGTTGGAACCCAATTCCAAGCTCTATCTGTTGTTAATAATGAAGTGAAGAAGCAAGGGACATCTATTTCTTCTTTTGAGGATGCGCGACGAGTGGTTGAAAGTGGTTCGGCTGAAGGTTGGGGCCAGGTGTTGACTTTGCCCGAGAACAAGTCTGGAGAAGGTCTTGGTTTTCATCCCGTGTCTACAAGAGTCAAACAGGAAGTAGTTACTCGTCCGATACAAGAAGTTTTCCGAAGCGCAGGTTTTATCCATCCGACTCCTCCTGAAGTTGATGCTATAATAGGAGACGATTCTGAAGAGGATTTACCCGATTTTGTAACGCATGGAGTGGTTTGCCAGAACTGGATTGCTGTTGATGTTCCTGTTGTGATGCACATTTCTGAGTAATGTTTTGTTTTATTTTTGAAAATTTTTTTTTCTCTCTGCCCAAGGCGAAAAGTATTTGTGTCGGGCTATGTTGAAAATAAATCCTTTTGCTCTGCCCAAGGCAAAAGAGAAAATGTCTGGGCTCTTTGTTTCAAGTATTTCCCTTCATGAATAAAAATGTTATTTTGTCCACTACTGTTTTATTTTTTACTTTTTCTGGGAAATAGTAATGAAAATTAATTGGTAGTAATAGGAAAATATAATAATATTTTGTTTCATTTGTACAACATTCATATTAATCGATTTCTAAAATAAAGCATAATCATATGTGCAGATTAATCCATGACTTAACCATTGAAAACAATGATCCTATGCCCTCTCCCAACTTTGAATTCCCTGTGTTAAGAGCCGAAGAAGAGGATAGTGAAGAAATTCCTAATGAAATTTCCCGTTTGCTTGAGCACGATGAAAAGACTATTCAGCCGTTTGAAGAGCCTGTAGAGATGATCAATTTGGGTGATGAAGAAGATAAAAAGGAAGTTAAGGTCGGAGCATTGCTTATCCCAGAGGTCAAAGAGAAAATGTTGGAGCTTCTCAAAGAGTATGTTGATGTGTTTGCTTGGTCCTACCCAGATATGCCAGGTTTGGACAACAATATTGTGGAGCATCGTTTACCATTGAGACCTGAATGTCCGCCGATTAAGCAAAAGTTGAGAAGGACTCGTCCCGATATGGCTGACAAGATCAAAGAAGAAGTTCAAAAACAAATTAATGCAGGTTTCCTTGTTACATCGGTCTATCCTCAATGGTTAGCCAATATAGTGCCTGTTGCTAAGAAAGATGGCAAAGTTCGAATGTGTGTAGATTATAGAAATCTGAATAGAGCTAGCCCAAAGGATGACTTCCCATTACCGCACATTGACATATTGGTCGACAGTACCGCAAAGTTCAAAGTCTTTTCTTTCATGGATGGTTTCTCTGGTTACAATCAAATCAAGATGGCACCAGAAGATATGGAGAAAACAACTTTCATTACACCTTGGGGAACATTTTGTTATCGGGTTATGCCGTTTGGTTTGAGGAATGCTGGTGTAACATACCAAAGGGCCATGACTGCTTTGTTCCATGACATGATGCATAAAGAGATAGAAGTGTATGTAGATGACATGATTGCCAAATCACAAACTGAAGAAGATCATTTGGAACATTTATTGAATTTATTCCAGCGTTTAAGAAAGTATAAACTCCGTCGGAATCCCAACAAGTGCACTTTTGGTGTTCGTTCTGGAAGACTTCTGGGTTTCATTGTCAGTCAGAAAGGTATTGAGGTAGATCCTGATAAAGTCAAAGCTATTCGGGAAATGCCCGCACCCAAGACGGAAAAACAAGTAAGAGGATTCCTTGGGAGACTGAATTATATTTCTAGATTTATATCTCATGTGACTGCTACCTGTGGGCCGATTTTCAAGCTTCTCCAAAAGAACCAAGGATGTGTGTGAACAGAAGATTGTCAGAGAGCTTTTGATAGCATCAAAGAATATTTACTTGAACCTCCCATTTTGATTCCTCCGGTGGAAGGAAGACCTTTGATTATGTGCCTGACTATATTGGAAGATTCCATGGGATGTGTGCTTGGTCAACAAGATGAGACTGGAAGAAAGGAACATGCCATATATTATCTGAGTAAGAAATTCACAGACTGTGAGTCTCGATACTCATTTCTTGAGAAAACCTGTTGTGCTTTAGCTTGGGCTGCTCGCCGTCTGCGCCAGTATATGATTAACCACACCACTTGGTTGATCTCCAAAATGGATCCGATCAAGTATATCTTTGAGAAGCCTGCCTTATCTGGAAGAATAGCCCGTTGGCAGATGTTGTTATCCGAATATGACATTGAGTATCACACTCAGAAAGCAATCAAAGGGAGTATTTTAGCCGACCATTTGGCTCACCAACCAATTGACGATTATCAATCCATCAAGTTTGATTTCCCAGATGAAGATGTTATGTACTTGAAAGCTAAAGATTGTGAAGAGCCGTTACCTGAAGAAGGACCTGATCCCGAATCCCATTGGGGTTTAATATTTGACGGAGCTGTGAACTCTTATGGAAATGGAATTGGGGCAATCATCGTCACTCCCCGAGGTACTCATATCCCGTTCACAGTGAGATTGAAGTTTGACTGCACGAACAACATGGCTGAATATGAGGCATGTATTATGGGTCTCGAAGAAGCAGTGGATCTAAGGATTAAGATTCTTGATATTTACGGAGATTCGGCATTGGTAATTAATCAAATCAAAGGAGAATGGGAGACTCGTCATCCTGGTTTGATCCCTTACAGAGGCTATGCTAGAAGATTGTTAACTTTCTTCAACAAAGTGGAATTACATCATATCCCTAGAGATGAAAACCAAATGGCTGATGATTTAGCTACTTTGTCTTTAATGTTTCAAGTGAATGGTTGGAACGATGTGCCTACAATCCGAGTTATGCGCCTCGACAGACCTTCTCATGTGTTCTCAGTAGAAGAGGTTACCGACGACAAACCATGGTTCTATGACATTAAACGTGTTCTTCAAACTCAAGAGTACCCGCCTGGGGCATCCAATAAAGATAGGAAGATATTGAGAAGATTAGCAAGCAGTTTCTTCCTCAATGAAGAAGTATTGTATAAGAGGAATTATGACATGGTCTTGCTTAGATGTGTAGACAGACATGAAGCAGACATGCTGATGCAAGAAGTACATGAAGGATCCTTTGGCACACATGCCAACGGACATGCAATGGCTAAAAAGATGTTGAGAGCTGGTTACTATTGGATGACAATGGAATCTGATTGCTGCAAATATATGAAGAAATGTCATAAATGCCAGATTTATGCAGACAAGATACATGTGCCACTGACCCTCCTCAATGTTATTTCTTCACCTTGGCCTTTCTCTATGTGGGGAATTGATATGATTGGAATGATTGAACCCAAAGCTTCAAATGGTCATCGTTTCATCTTGGTAGCGATCGATTATTTTACTAAATGGGTGGAAGCAGCATCTTATGCTAATGTAACCAGACAGGTGGTAGTCAGGTTTATCAAGAATCAGATCATTTGTCGATACGACATCTCGAGCAAGATCATCACGGATAATGGTTCGAATTTGAATAACAAGATGATGAGAGAGCTTTGTGAGGAGTTCAAGATCGAACATCATAATTCTTCTCCTTACAGACCGAAGATGAATGGGGATGTTGAAGCTGCTAATAAGAACATCAAAAAGATTGTCCAGAAGATGGTGGTAACTTATAAAGATTGGCATGAAATGCATCCGTTTGCTCTGCATGGATATTGTACTTAAGTTCGAACTTCAACGGGCGCAACCCCTTTTTCCCTAGTTTATGGTATGGAAGCAGTACTCCCCGTGGAGGTTGAGATTCCGTCTATGAGAGTGTTGATGGAAGCTAAACTTTCTGAGGCCGAATGGTGTCAAAGTAGATATGATCAGTTGAATTTAATTGAAGAAAAGAGATTGACAGCATTGTGTCACGGTCAATTATATCAGCAGAGAATGAAGAAGGCTTTTGATAAGAAGGTTCGACCACGCGAGTTCAGAGAAGGTGACCTCGTGCTCAAAAAGATATTATCTTTCCAACCTGATTCTAGGGGCAAGTGGGCTCCGAATTATGAAGGACCGTATGTCGTTAAGAAAGTTTTCTCTAGAGGTGCCTTGATTCTCACCAATATGGATGGTGAAGAGCTCCCACGCTCCATGAACGCCGATGCAGTCAAGAGATATTTTGCTTAGGTTTGAGTTGATAGTTTGCTAAGTTGAAAACCCGAAGGGGCGGCTTAGGCAAGCTTTTGGTCAGACCAGTCTTGGCATTTGAGCACATTTTGGAATTCGAAGTTGTTAGGGAGAATAGTGATCATTGTTTTTATGTAACCCTTTCTTTCATGTACTATTTCCCAAACTTTTGTAAACCGTTGGAGTCGCGTTGTTAGCGAACTACCATCTTATTAATGAAATTTGAGCATTTACCTTTTGTGGGCAAAATTTTAATTTTTACGAAAATATTTGAAACAAAGTTATTTAAAGTATTCTTATTTTTAAAATGTGTCGTGAATAATGAAAGGAATATTAACAGTTGTTCCGAGGATGGTCAAGCCATGAAATGAAAAACAGTACAGTAATTTATCCTTGCATGATGAACATGTTTCGTTTCAAAATCGTCATGAGGTGTTGGTTGTGTAAACTTGCGTTTCTCGTGGTACTAAGTTTGGTGACTCCCCAGCTTTTCCAGTTAAGCGTTGTTTTGGTTATCTTTATTTGAGCAGATTTCTGAAGTGTGGTACGCTTTGTCTCGTGCCAGTAGTCTATTGGTATTAGAAGATTGGATTTGAATACTTTTCTCCTCAGAAGACTTGAGCCTTGTAGCGTGATACGCTCCGACGTTGCTTTGTGGTTCCAGTTCCAGTTATTTTCCGTCTTTTTAAGATTGGTCGAGTATCTATCTTTTCGTGACCTCTTATCGTCTTCAAGATATTCCATCTGTTCGTTTTGTCAGCATAACATTCATTTATTCATTTACACTTATATCACGCATGCATATTCACATTTGCCGTTGATTTTGGGTTGTATACTTTGTTTTTAATACAATGTACAGTTTCTTTCCAAGTAGAAGGTTAGCTTAGGCAGAAAATGTGCTCCCTTTCTAAATTCCCTAACTGAGCTAATCCTCGTGGATGATTTTTTGATTTAGCCTACCTTGTCCCTTTCTGGATAGGATGAATCCCCCAATCGAGTTACTTTCTCATTGGGTGGAGCCTTGTTTGACTGTTTTCTTTCTGGTTTATTCCTGGAGGGAGTTGTTGTCTCTTGCATAGGCTATCTCATGATTTTCCCCAGTGAAGTCGCCACCTAGACGAATGATGCATTTATTTTGCACATTTAAATATGTGATCTCCTCGGGAAGGATTGATTCATGTTTCTCTTTGACGAAGATCTTATTCTCTGCCAGTGTCATCACAATTTCCTTCCGAGTTTCTTCGGAAAACGACAAGCGGCAGCTCTTCACGAGCAACTTGTACGTTATTATTTTGGAAAACGACAAGCGGCGGTCTCTTCATGAGCAACTTGTACGTTATAGACATCGTTGGGAAACGGCAAGCGGCGGTCTCTTCATGAGAAACTTGTGCGTTATTATTATTTTGGAAAACGACAAGCGGCGGTCTCTTCATGAGCAACTTGTACATTATAGACATCGTTGGAAAACGGCAAGCGGCGGTCTCTTCATGAGCAACTTGTGCGTTATTATTATTTTGAAAAACGACAAGCGGCGGTCTCTTCATGAGCAACTTGTACGTTATAGACATCGTTGGAAAACGGCAAGCGGCGGTCTCTTCATGAGCAACTTGTGCGTTATTATTATTTTGGAAAACGACAAGCGGCGGTCTCTTCATGAGAAACTTGTACGTTATTATTTTCTGGAAGACAGCAAGTGACAGCTTCTTTATTTGAGCAGCTTGTATGTTATTGGTATTTTTTTTTGGAAAACGGCAAGCGGAAATCTCTTCATGAGCAACTTGTACGTTATTATTTTCTGGAAGACAGCAAGTGGCAGCTTCTTTATTTGAGCAGCTTGTATGTTATTGGTATTTTTTTTGGAAAACAGCAAGTGGCGGCATCTTTATTTGAGCAGCTTGTATGTTATTGACATCCCTGGACGACAGCAAGTGGCAGCCTCTTTATTTGAGCAGCTTGTATGTCATAATATTTTTTGGAAGACAGCAAGTGGCAGCTTCTTTATTTGAGCAGCTTGTGTATCTACAACCTTATTATTATTTCAGCATTAATTAGTATATCTCCGGAAATCTCGCCGAGAAGTTTGTTATGAATCTTTACCTTCAGAAGTCAGTAATCCATTATCAGCAAAATTGATACTTTCTGTCTATCTTTGACCTTGAGTTGTGAACTCACGGATATTTTGGGTCTATAATCTGTTTTTATGGCCTATGCAAGATACCTTCTTTGTTAGGGTCAGAGTCCGTATTCTCTCAAATTTTTATTCGCCGTCAAGAGTCTATTATTAGAAGTCGATGGCTCATTTCCCCAGTAGTGTATAATCTATGTCCCTGCGTTTTGTTGGTGTTTGATTTCTCCCGCATTATCTTATTTTCATACAATATCTTTCTCTGTGAATTCAATCACTACATTCATATCAAACATAATGGCGGTATCTTAGGGCAAAAATTTGCGTATTATGTATTTAAGTACCTTCAATCTCGTCGAGACGAAGATTTTAATCTTCATATCTCCGGATAGAAGAAACTTAAATAGGGGCAGCTGTTGTACCCCAAATTTTGACCTAAGATACCATCTCCCATCTGCATCATTACATTGCAAGTGTTTTGACCTATTTTTATCAATTTTCAAAGCAGATTTTAAATTCATAACTTTTTCAAATCGAGAGCTGGTTATTTTTGAAACGCCCAGTCCATTAATTGATCAATGCTAAAATGATGTTTATTTAATTATTTATTATTCTGAGTTTAAATAATTGGAATTTATTTTCAGTTATTATATAATTTAAAGAATTATTAATAATAAAGTAAATATTTGAAAAGAAGTTTATTAATTGATCAATGATGTTTATTTAATTATTTATTATTCTGAGTTTAAATAATTGGAATTTATTTTCAGTTATTATATAATTTAAAGAATTATAAATAATAAAGTAAATATTTGAAAAGAAGTTTATTAATTGATCAATGATGTTTATTTAATTATTTATTATTCTGAGTTTAAATAATTGGAATTTATTTTCAGTTATTATATAATTTAAAGAATTATAAATAATAAAGTAAATATTTGAAAAGAAGTTTATTAATTGATCAATGATGTTTATTTAATTATTTATTATTCTGAATTTAAATAGTTGGAATTCATTTTCAGCTGTTATAATTTAAAGAATTATAAATGATAAAGTAAATAATTGGAAAGAAGAAAAGAATTAACTGGTAAAATAATAGAGTTTTATTCATCTTTATTCTAATTGTTACAATTGTTGTTTAAATACTGTATTATTTACAAAGTATTTACAATGACAATTATATAAAATGTTTAAAGTGAAATAAAAACTATTTTAATTTTTCTAAGATTCTAAATCTTCATCTTCTATCCAATACTTCTTTGATGCTCATTTGATTTTACCTGCAAAGAATTAAAAGAAAAGTCAGAAATAAGAGATATAATTAAAAGCAGACAATTAATTTAGAGTTCATCATTAAAAGCAAACGGCTGGAATCAAATTTTACCCTCTTTGCAAATCACGGGATTTCTCCCGGTTCACAAAAAGGGATGAATATTTATTGATAAATATGAATGCACAAGTTAAAAATATGCACAAATTCAATTTTGCCAAAACCAACTGCATATTTCAAAACCAATTGCACATTTCAATTGTCAAAACTGCATATTTCAAAACCAACAGCATATGCAAGTAAAAGTTACATTTTCAAAACAAAGTCCAACGTAAACTATCCAACATATGGGAGGAGGTCAAAATACAAGGCTCCTCCATACTGTAACAATGCAGATAGCTAAAGAAAGAAATGTGCAGATCAAAACCATATATGCAAGCCAAATATTTCTAATTTCATCATTTCCCAGCCTTTGCTTTTTCAGAACACAAAGTACATAACATCATTTTAATGTTTCAAATTGTACTAAGGAGAGAGAAGAGAGAAAATAGTTTGGTTTACAGGTTTTGGCCTTAGGCAGAAAAGAGATTGAAAAAAAACTGCAGTAACACAGAAAAAAAAGGGGAAGCATAGAAAAGGATACAAAGCAAACTGAATGGAACAGTAGAAGTGCAGAGGTATCAAAAGGAAAATAGTAAAAATATACAAAACCTGAACCATCAAAGGGTAGGCCAGCAACTGATATAAAACAACACAAACTCTTCAAAAAAACCAGAGTTCAAAAACCTGTTGGAAGCCTTAAACAAAAACTGAGTTCAAATACCACAAGCCTATTCTCAAAGTAAAAAAAAGCTTGAAGAACCTGCATTCAAAAACAATATACAACCTGCTGTCTTAAGCCAAAAAACCAGAACCTGTAACACAAAAGCACAAATCCTTAACCATGTCAAACCTTCCACCTGCCTGAAGCACAAACCATAAAACCATGGCCGAGAACCAGTAAAACATAACCTACTGTCAAGCCATAGTTCCAAATCTCCCATAAACCAACAAATCATGCCAAGTTAAAAACCAGTAAACACAACCTGCTGAAAAGCCATATCCCAAACAGCATAAAGCCTAACCAGAAAACCAGTAAAGCCGTCACCAACAACCTTAAACCTGTCAAGCCTCAAGAACCTGAACCAAGCTAACAAAGCAGCATAAGCCTAAAAGCCAAAAACCCTGTCAATCCTTACCTGCATCAAACCAGATGAACACTAAACCTTCCTAAGCCTCCAAATCCATCAGGACCCTCAGAAAAACATCATTGGGCTACCAAATATAACAGTCAAGCATGTCATCAACGAGTGTTTCAAGGCATATCATAGCATCAAGCTGAACAAGCTAGGTATCAAGGCAAGGAGAAGAAGAGGAAAAAGCATACCCAGAAACTTACAAGGCATCAAGCATACAAACGAAGGCAACATACCAACAAGCAATAGTCAGAGCAATAACATCATGTTCAGAGGCAACAGAAGCGATTAAAGGAGAAGAAGATAAAAAAAACATCACAAGGTACACAGACAACTCAGAAGGGCGAGCAAAGTACCAGGTTCCAGTAAAAGCGAGCTAGCTTCAGCGTCACTGACCCCTCGCCATCCAGCCGCCTGAGCGCCTCCACCACCGTTCATTCCCCTCCTCCGTCAAGGTAATATAACCTCATTTCTTCCATTTTATACACCTTGACCGAAACATGTTAAAACTAGAGTCAGAATCAAAATGGATGTAAAATCATAAACATGCAAAATCATAAAAACCCTAACGCGCTAAAGAGCGAAATCGTCACCTTTGCACTATCACCGAGCGACCCATGGAGAAGGAGATGCAGTTGGTGGCGCTGGCAACTTTGAGGCGAAGGGCTTTGCCCCTGGACATTTTTGGCTTAAGAGAAGAAGAAGAAAGACGAAGACGAATCAAGAACGAAGAAGAGCGCCGCTTTGTACCCTTTGCCTAACCCTAATCCAAGTGAAACAAAAACCTGATAACCCTAAACTTTGTTTCAATATTTGGGCTTAACCCGTTTCCTAGGCCTGAAACCCAACGAATTCTATTAGAACACCCCCCATCCAATTTCTGTTTGTTCTTATTTTGGGCCCTTAAAAAACTCTTTGGCCCTTTCTTTTTTCCTTTTATTTTTGTTTTAAACATTCATAAACCAAAAATTGATTTACCTTTCTTTTATAATTTTAAATATTATAAACCATTTTTCATCTATAATTTAATTAAATATATTAATTTTATTTATATTAATTCCTAATGAACAATACCTTTTTATATATTAATTAAGACTTTATATATAAAGATTAGTTAAAAAACTTGAATTAATATAAAACATTAGTATATTTTATTATTCGCATATTAATACTAAAAAAATACATAAAAATAAAAATTTAAAAAAAAACATTTTCTTTTCTTTAATTTAATTCTCTTGCTTTGTACATGTTAAACAAAAATATAAAAATGCATGTTCACGCCATTTAGTCTGTTATTTAGTCATTGTTGGGGTTGTATATCACTTAGCTACTTAATCATTATCTATCTAATTTTCTGTTTGATTATTCAGTCTTTACTTGGTTATTCTGTTTACGTCTAAATCCAAGAGAAAAATGATTAAATTTGTTGACTTCATGTCCTCAAATCCAATCACGCGAATACCTTCATTTCATTAAAACTTAAGATAATTTTCCCAAATATTCTATTTTTTTCAAAACTCGTACCTTTTAAGTCAAAACTTCGACATTAGGTCGTCGTGTCTTCAAAAACCCGTCCGTACCCCTTTTTGGCCAAAACAATTTATTTTTAATCAAACAAACAAATTTTAATAAACAAATATTTAAAAAGGTTCCTATAGAATACTATAGATACATTGGGTGCTAATACCTTCCCATTGTATAACCAACCCCCGAACTCTAGACCTCTTTTCAAAACGCCTTGTATTTTCATTACTTTTAAAGTATTATTTTACATTGCATATTTTAGGGTTTTATTTCGCTCTTTTCCCTTTTCCCTTGGAAATAATAAAGCGCGGTGGCGACTCTTCCTTTTGTGAGACGAATTAATTAATAATTCGATCTCCGATTTACCCCGCTACATTTTTTATCGCTACATGAGGAACTAGTGAAATTTTTCCCGCACTATAATGACCCAGCAGCTGAGGTGTCAAAGTGCATTAAGTTTGAGAATGGGCTACGTCCAGAGATCAAGAAATGTATTGGATATCTGCAGATTCGTGAGTTTCCTATGTTGGTGAACAAATGTAGAATCTATGATCAGGACAATAGAGACAAAGCTTCTTATTATAAGAATTATAATGAGAAGAAGGGAAAGAATCATGATCGTGGTAAGTCGTATGCTACTCCTACTGATAAAGGGAAGCATAAAGCTTAAGATGAGAAGAATCCAAGCGGGGGAAGAGCTGCTGCTTCTGTGGAATGCTACCGGTGTAGTGAGTTAGGCCACTGTGCTGATGTTTGTATTAGTAAGGTACTGAGATGTTACATGTGTGACAAGATTGGTCATCCTGTTACGGAATGCAAGAATAAAGGTCCTACTTGTTTCAACTGTGGTGAACAGGGTCACTTCAGTACCCAGTGTCAGAAACCAAAGAAGAATGTTGCTACTACTGCTCAGACTAAGGGAAGAGTGTTTGCTCTAAGTGGTTCAGAAGTTGACAAGAAGGACAACATGATCAGAAGTACTTGCTTTATTAAAAATGTTGATTTAATCCTTACTATTAATACTGGTGCTACTCATTCGTTCATTTTGCTTAAATTTGCTACTATGTTTGAATTAAAGTTGTTTGATATGAATGGGGGAATGGTGGTAGAACTTCCTATAAGGGTTCTGTCACTACTACTCTTGTTTGATCGAAGTATTATTTAACGATTTATGGTAGAAGTTTTATGATGGATTTGGTGTGTCTATCCTTACGCTAAATTGATGTTATTCTCGGGATGAACTGGTTGGAGTTCAACTATGTTCATATCAACAGTTACAATAAGACAATGAGGTTCCCTAAGTTTGGTGCTAACGGAGAACTAATGTTTATGTCCGCTAAGCAAGTGGATGAACTCTTAGAACATGAAGCTTTGATGTTTGCAATGTTTTTGTCATTACAAGTTGATCGTGAAACTTCAAGTGTGTGAGTACTTGTTGTCTGTGAATTCCCAAAAGTATTTCCAGATGACATCAGTGATTTACCTCCAAAACGAGAAGTTGAATTTGTTGTAGAATTGATACCAGGTATAAGTATTTTAGTAATTTAGAATGATTAGTTAATGATTATTTAAAATTAGTTAGAATTATTATTAATAATAAAATAGAGGAATAATTGATGTAGAGAAGATAAGGGCAAGGTGGTAATTGGTGAAGGTCTAAGTGAGGACATGTTGGGAAAAACATATTAGGGGTCTAAAGGTTAAACAAGAAATAAGGGAAAATATTTCATTTGGTACGATCGTGAAAACATTGGAAGAGCAGGGGAGAATGTTAGGGCACAAAGAACATAGATAATTTTTGGTAGATCGCAAAGAGAAGAGACCCAAGCTAGGAATCTAAGGTAAGGGGTTTAATCGGTTTATTATGATTGATATAGGGATTTAGATGTATATAGGTTGTTTGGGGTTGTTGTGATGAATCTGATAACATAATGATTGTGATGAAATTGGTGATAAATTGATGTTATAATGCTATGAAATTATGTATATGATGCTTAACATGATGTACTATTGTGATATTGTGAAACAATGATGATTTAGATGAGTTTTGGGTATACTTTGAGGTGAAATCGCAAGGAAATTCGGGACTGAACTATGCAGTAAATACATAATAGAATTGTTGTTCGTGTTGCCTCGCCAGGCGAGCATGATGCTTCACCAGGCGAAGGTGTCTCTCCCCTGATGCGCTGGGAGAGGTAAAAGCGAAAGGAGAAAATTGGAAGGGAAACGGAGCTCTTGGAATTTGTATGGAGGTGAATGACTCGCCCCAGCTTTGTCGGGCGAAGGAGAGGTGAAAGTGAAACTCATCGGGAAAGCTAATAGATTCGACGGGAGAAGGAAGTGGAAGAAAGAACATGATCCTAGAAATTTGTATGGGGAGGAGGCTTTCTCTCCCGCCTCTTCGGGCGAGCCTCAGGCGAGCAAGCTGCTTTGTCGGGTGAGCCTTAGGCGAGGGACAATATGTTGTAATTTAAAAGTGTTGTAACTTGAGTTTCTAGACTCTATTTGACGCGCCACTTGAAGCGTTGGATAGCTAACACGACGAAATACATGTAGGTAAAATAAAATGAGTAAAAATAGGTATAATTTCGGTACCTGGGCTAGGATAGGCTTAGATTCAGAAGGATGAAATATAATGATGTATTGTAATTAACATGATAATAAGATGTTATGATTATGAATCATGGTATGACGTTGACGATATTATGTTGATTTATGCAATGTGAAATACTGTTGATGATTCTTTGGATGGTGATGCACTTGAGTAGATGTGTTCGTAATTAATTATGTTTGTTGTGCATCATGCATCCATAGTATTGTTATAGCGAAAGTCTAGTGTTGATTTAGGACATAAGACCAGTGTTGTTGAGGATGTTAGTCCAGTGTTGTCCCCAATCCCATTGCGTGGATCGAGTGAGTTGGATGTTATGCTCCGATTCCAAGAGGGAATCGATCCTATGGTGGTTATTTTTGGAGGGTGATGAGTCTAGTACTCATAATGAACGGGTACCACATGCATGAGTATGTGTTATTGCACTACATCTTATTTGGCATTGCATACTTGTTGTTTACATGATGTTGTTTACATTATTGTGTTGATTGATAAGGTGTTGACAATAATGTTGATTTCGTTGCTATAATGTTGTTGTATGAACTCCTATGTTTATTCCTTATATCTTTTATAATGAATTCCATTACTCACTGTAATATGGTGGAAGAACTGACTTGGGTGTTTTATGTTTGATCGCAAATGTTGAGGATAACAAGACTCTCCAGAGACATTTCTTTTATCCAATAAAGGATAGGGTGAAAAGAACAGGAAATACCTTATTTTCTTGAGTTCAGGGTGTAGGTTATGAAAAGGGAAGGTTTTAGCATCCTTTTCATCCGTAGTTATCTACGGGCTCTTAATTGCTTGATCACTTTGAAAATGCTTTGTGTTTTGTGTAAGTTGAAAGATGTTTTGAAGATGTTTTTGAAAGTAGTGATTTTGTAATGATTCTTGTATCGTTGAGAATGTATACATAATGTGTGTTTTGGAAATATTTTGAAAATGCCTTAGTGCGGCAATTTTGCAATGATCTCGTATCGTTGAGAATGTATACAAAATGTTTATTTTGAAAATATTTAGAGTTTTTGGAAAGATGTTTGTTTTTTGAAAGTGTGAGGTGTGAAAATGGTTTTAGTTTGTGAGCAAGAAATTATGAGAAATCTACCTACTCAAAAAGTCTTTGTTCTTTTCCTCCTCCTTTAGATAGTGCTCATTTACCATTGGTTGGTAGGGAGCCATATCATTGGATGTGAGGGACATGCATGGATCATTGCACAGTCATAGAAGGAAACTTGTAAGATGTTTTAGCAATTTGTTGTAAGGGACTAAGATCGTTTACTGAAGGCAACATTTGAAGGGTCATCGAGGGAATACGATCTTTTAATCAAGGGTCTTTGCTAAAACATCTCATGTTCGAGGGACATGATTGTTGAAATCCGAGGCAATAAGTGTGGTCTACCCTAGAGGTGCAAGTGTGCAAAGTGTGTTGATTTCATGTATTTTATCTTTGAATTAGGGTTTTTTTAGGGTTGATTTTAAGTCTTGTCATGCAAACCCTAATTACTAACAACAATAAGGAAAGTGATAAGTTGCGGAATTTAAATGTCCTAAGCTATTACAACGCTTTGGGAATGGAAGGTACAAGTTTTGTGAATAGGGGGAAGAAAGAAATACAACCCTAATTATCTATTACAAACTATTGAACATGAATAATAATAAAATGCACAAAATGTAAAGATAAAGAGAAAAAAAGAAATTGTTTTTATGTGATTTTTGATGGAAAAGGGTTTTATAATTAACCTCATTAACCTAATTAATTCTAATTACAAAAGAGGTTAATTAATTATTTAATCAAAACCTAAATCTAAGTTAATTGAAATTAAGAAGAAATTAAAACCTAAGTCTAAATAATGGTTTAGAAAATAATTTCTTAAAGGTTTCATTTGTTTAAAGAAATTAAATAAATAAAATAAAATAAAAAAGAATTGAATTAAAATATTTTAAATCTAATTATTCAAGAAATTTTTTTTTGGTTTAAATAAAATAAATAGATAAAGAAAAATAATGAAAATATAAAAAGAAATAAAAATAAATGGGTTGGGTGTTAAAAAGCGAAAGGGAGGTAAAAAGTAGCAAAAAGGCCCAAGTCACGTTTTTTTTTTTGGAATCAGAAAATTAAATAAAAATGGAATTAGGATAGTGTTAACAAGCAAAAGGGGTGTATGAAAAGAAATGCACATCAGGCCCAAACAGAAGGGTCTAAGCGCCTGTTTGATTCCATATGGTTAGCTCTTGGTGGCTCATGGTGGACAAGCATACTTGAGGCATTGGATTTAATAGCTGGCAGATCTGATGGTCTAGTCACAAGGATGCACAACATGCGCGTTATACTTGATGTGTTGGATCTGCAAGGAAATAATGTAAAAAAATAAAAGGGTACCATTGGGGCTCGAACCCTGGTCCCTATATATCAATGCCTTAGCGCGCGATTCTCTGCCATTGGGGTGGCTATTTCATCCGGTAGTAAAATAACTTGCAATTAACTTAAAATAAACTCAATTCTGATATTGAAAATGGCTTCATCTTCAACCTTGCGCGCGCAGAGATGAACATCACCATGGCCAAAACTTTAACTTCTTCATTTCTCAACCATTTTAAAAATTTTAAACATGAAAGTTGTTCCATTTTTCACCATGAATTCAACCATATAAATAACTAAAGCTATAAATCAAAGATGAGCATGAATTTTATTGGTACCAATTTTAAAACTAATTTTTTTCAGAAAGTTCAGACTCAAAATTCACATCACTCAGGTAACATAAATGAAAACTAAAGGCATGGTTAGTTTTGTACCCCAAAATTTTCCCTCCCATATTTCCCAAGACATTTCAAGAATAATCCCAAATGGTTCAAGATTGCTCAAGAGTTAGACAGTCAAATCACCTCCTAAGGCAGTCAACCTCAAATTAGGGTTTTGTGTTGCATCAAGGTCCTTAAATCCAAATGGCCCCAAGTGTTACCTAATGTCCTAATATGTTCTCAAGTTCATCCATATCAAATTTCAAGCCTTGCAGAGGAAGTTTGGTCAGTCAATTGCTCAAGAGGCCCAAAAATCGACTGTGCTAGGGCAAAAGTCAACTGTGACCTATAACCAGTCAAACTTCAAGATTTTTTGTCAACATTCTCATTTTGAAGTATAATTCATCATTTGATCAAGGGTTGATCATTATTCATCAAGGATTGCTCAAAATTCATCAAGACTCAAAAGTTGCTAAATTAGGGTTTTGTAGGAAAAGTCAACTCAACTTTGACCAAGCATAACATTCTCATACTTAATGAGAAATGACCCATCCAAAGCTCATTTTGAAGAGGATGCAATTTCCCATAATCCATCTTCACACCCCATGATCAAGAAATACACTCACAAGAAGTTACAAATTTGGACATTATAGGTCATTTTTGAAAGTCAACAAAAACACCTTTTTTGCCAAAGCATATAACTTGAGCATGGAATATCAAAATGAGACGAGACAAAAAGGGTTGGTTATAGGACATCTGAAGGTTTCTAAAAAGCCCAAAAACACTTCCAAAAGTTCAAAATTGAAGAAGTTATGCATTGTTGAAGTTGGGCATTTTTCCAAAATTGCCAAAAGTCAACTATCCCCAAAACATCAAATTTTGTCAAAAGGGCCCACTTTTTTCCACTTGATTTGATCTTGTCACACTACACACGTGTCCTATCTTCAGTTTTATGTCCATTCATTAGTTTTTCTATTTTATTTGATTTTTATTGGATTAATTCATTTTAAATCAATTTAAATCCAAATAAAATCCAAATATTGATGGAATAGGATCTTTTTGATTGATACAAGTTTGAATTATCATCATGAACACAATCAAATTCGTATCAATCCATGTTATGAACAAACTATTGGATTTGAGACAATTTTGGAAGCTTTTTAATGGTGATTCATATCAAATCTTCAAACATCAATGCTCATGGATTCAAGGCCCAAGACTTGACCTAATTGCTTCCATATTACTTGTACAACACAAGCACGCGAAATTCAGAACCTGAAGGCTGCAAAAATCACAAAATCAAAACTTGAAAAAAAGGCTTGAAAAGTGTGAAACTGAAATCCATACTAGAGGAAAATTCAATGCAAAAGCTCAACGTGGTTCTCTTACCAGGCATCCACTGAATCTATAGCAATCAGAATCAAGCCCTCTCCCTCCCTAACTCACACTGTAAGTCTCCTTGAACATGGCCTTGTACACGAAAACATTACCTCTTATTCTTGCATCTTTTTGCCAAAATCTTGACACTATCAGTTCCATTTAGAACGTTTCTGCATTATTTGATTTTGTTTTGGTAGCTTGTAACCCTGTAACCGAACCTAGGGTTTGGAAGGTTGTTTTTTGGGTATTTTTGCTACAGGTGAAATCAAGCCAATTGATGGATATGGATGTGTTCACGAGACCCAGACAAATCAAACCATGGTCTTGGAATTGATTTTTACAGCCTAGAGAAGATTTTAGGAGTGAGCCATGGATTTAGCTGCGGATGAAATCCGCGGGTAAATAACCAGGCTTTTCAACGAAGAAGACGATGATGCGTCCTCTTCTTATTGGTTGATTTTGAATTTCGCGCTTTTTATTTTTTATTCCAGGCGTATTAATTGTTTTCCAATATAATATTTAGTGCTTATTCCATTAAGAAAGAGATGCAGTGGTTGAGTTGGTAAGGGAGGCGTGTCAAAGTCCAATGGGACCTGGGTTTGAATCCTAGGTCCCCCATATATTTGTTGAATTTTGTTCACAGGTATTCCAGTACATGCCAAGGCCTAAGATCCACCATATACCATCATCCAATCAGGCGCCAGATGGCCTCCATGCCAAATCCAATGGTCTAGATTGAGCATCCACCATATGCCAAGGTCAACATGTCAACATGGAATTGGAAAATCAAACGAGGCTTGCAGCAAATGGGCCAAACAATTACAATTTTCACCTCCTGATTTGGGCCTGAACCCCCTTGGGTTATTTCTTTTCCTTTTTTATATTTTCATTTTATTTTATTTTGATTATTATTTTTATTGTTTAATTAACCAATCAGGTTATTTTTCTCATAAAATAAAAAACACAAAAATATTTTATTTATTAAAATTAACTTCATCACTTTTATTTTTGTAAATAAATTAATTTAATTAATTTAATGTTAATTAGGTTTAAATTTTAATATCTTTTGCAAAATAATTAAAATTAATGTAGAATTAGGTTTTTACTAACTTTTAATCAATTTATTTTATTTCTTTAAATATTCAAAAATCCAAAAATATTTCCATTTATTAATTTTATTGTTAATTTAGACTTAGTTTCTTTTTAATTCAAAAAATAACAAAAAATGTTTTCTTTCACAAAAAAGGGGTCAAAACCCTAAAAAATGCGCCGATTTAATTTTCTCGCACGCAATCCATTTTACCATTATTGTAATTGCTTCCGGAATGTAATAGCTTTAAATAGGACTTTATTTTATCGCTTTATTTTACTTTTCGCAATTTAAATTAAAGGGTTGCTTTTGGCGATGTAAATACCCGACGCCTTGTAATAGTTTAGATTTAATTTCCGCAATTTAAATTCCGCAAACTATACACTGTCAGATGTTTGATAATAGGGAATGCATGACAAGATCAAATGTATGAACTTAAAATCAACATAGCTCACCCATAACATGTACAAAGATAAAATTAACCGAAATAACACACTCGCACATGCGCACTCCTAGGATACACCTCACTTGGTTGCCTCCGAACGTGGTCATTAAGTATAAGAAGTTTTAGAGGTCATCCTCTTGTCCAAAGATCATAGTTGCCTCGAAACGGTTGCCTCGGATAAAATGATCTAAGACATTAGGGTTACCGCTAAGGCGTCCTAACATTGCTTTAGTGACCACACGTCCCTTAATCGAATTGACCCTTAAAACTCCAACGACGGTGCTACCTACTAATCAATAGTGGGATAGCGTTGTCTAAAGGACACTAGCACAGATTAATTCCCTTTTCGAGTAGGTAGATGGTTCTTAAGTACTTGCTCTCTTTAAAACAAAACAAAACTTTTCGCACTTACACTCCTTTCAAACAAAAAACTCCTTTCAAACCCACAAACACAAAGAAAAGCAAATTTTGAAAACACTTTAAGCAAGTAACTAAGAGCCCGTGGATAACCACAGATAGAAAGGGTGCTAACACCTTCCCTTTCTATAATCTACCTCCCGAACCCGAGAAACATCTCGAAAAAGGAATTTTTCTGTGTTTTTTCCTTTCCTTGTTGGATAAAATAAAAGACGGTGGCGACTCTTGCTTACCGCGACATTTTACAAAAACAATCGCAAAACGCGAACCAGCATTCCAAAAATAGTCAGTTCTCTTTCCCACCGATCACAGAACTGGCGACTCTGCTGGGGATACTTAATAAGTGAGGTGTACCTTAGGATTATGTCATTGTGTTTTCAATTGTATGCTTTGTATGCTTTATATTTGTGGGCTTGTATCGGAGTTTCTATAGATCCTAACCTGGATCTAGGGATACCCTTTAGGTAGGTAGCAATAAACTGTGAGGGAACTATACAGCATAGATTGATACGGTTGAAGCAGTAGCTACGTTGGTGTGGCACTTTAGATTGTACCGATATCCCTTGTGTTGGAACGGGGAGAATATGGGTCATCTAAGGGGTCATTAAGCACCAACTGACCTTAGAACCTTTAAATTGACCAACTTAGCCATAGAACAATAGCAGTATGCTACACTCATGGAGACTAAACTCTCGTGATGATTCCGGCTGCAAGAAAAGGTTGCTAAACTGGAATTATGATCGATTGAGGGTAGTCAGTGATATTGATATCCTCTAGAACCCGGTTACTATTTTTAGGACAGGTTTAAACCAACTGAACTGAAAGAGGGTAGTACCTAAGCTCCTTGCCAGCCTGAAATCTAAGGGCTCTCTGGGTGACTTGTGTGCCTTTACCATGTTTGCTTCTTGTGGATACTTGTGATGTACTTACTATCATGACATCATTACATCATAACATTGCATACATCTTGCATAAGACTAACCTATTTCAAAGACAGGAGGGATTCATCTTTGTTCTGTTTTGTAGGTCATCATGATGCCCATGTGTAGGAATACCATCCAGATTAACTTTTTCCAAGTTCCCACCTTGCTTAAAGAGTTGATTGCAAAGATTCCTGATACTACTTCCTTCCTCAGGAGGCATGGTTATCTTCTTAGTTTGGTCACCTCCAAATTGGACGAACAAATGATGAGTGTCCTGGTCCAATTCTATGATCCATTGTACCATTTTTTTACTTTCCAGGACTACTAGCTGGTTCCCACCCTAGAAAAATTCTGAGTTGCTCGGTATCTCTATTCTGGAATAGACCCCGTTTACTAGTTGGGAGAAGATGCTTAGGCCCGAAGAGATTGCTGCAGCCCTTCATTTGACCAAAGAGGAGGTAATGGCTAATTGGGAGACTAGAAGTGGAGCAAAGGGCTTTCTGACTAAGTTCTTGGTTGGTAAAGCTAACTATTTCTGGGATAGCCTAGACTTCAAGGAATTCGAGGATATTCTGGCTCTTCTGATATATGGCTTGGTATTGTTTCCGAATTCTGACTCCTTTGTTGATGTTAATGCGGTAAAGATCTTCATCTCTCGGAATCCGGTACCCACACTCTTGGGTGATATTCTTCATCAGCTATATGCTCGTACTGCCTAAAAGCGGGGAACCTTGATGTGATGTGCTCCCTTATTGGCAAGGTGGTTTATTTTGCACCTTCCCAAGTCAGTGCTGAAGAACAAAGAAGGCATGGGATGGGCTTATAGGGTGATGTCTCTCTCTCATAATGACATCATCTGGACTCTCAAGGGTATGGACGAAGTGACTGTTATTGACCGTTGTGGGGAGTACCCCAATGTTCCACTATTAGGAACCCATGGAGGAATTTGTTACAACCCATGCTTAGCTCTACGTCAGTTCGGGAGAGCCAGAAGAGAAGGACCTAATGAGATGCTAATGCCTAGTATCATCTTTGATTTTCAAGGGGATAGCGACGAGCAACGTCGCAGATTCATAAGGGCTTGGGATAGAGTTCACCAATCTGATCCACATGAATTGGGACCAAAGACTTCTCTGCCAATGGAGCCATATCTCAGATGGGTCCGCATCCGTGCCCAAAAGCTAAGTATGCCATATGAAGCTGTCCGGATTGTCACTCTTGAAGTTTCTAATGAAGAAGGAGTTCTTCCAGCCATCCTCCATCCTTATATGCCCACTGACATTGGGGCACTGAAGAGATCTTGGATGCAACTGAGGGAAGAACGGGATTCTTACCGAGAGAAGTTCAACGAGCAAGAGTAGAAGATCCAGAAGCTGACTAGGCAGTTGGAGAACGAGTGGATTCTCAATTACTATGTCCTCACTGATAAGAAGAGACCATGGGAGCGTTGATTGACCTTTGATGATTTCCTTTCCAGTCTTTATTTACTTGTTAGTATTTCCATTCTTGTAACGCCCTGAGGGCATCGGTTGAACAATTTGAATTACAAAGCTTATCTAATAAAGTGTGTTTCCTTTCTCGTTCACAAATTTGAATCTCCCGATTGTCTTTGAAATCATAATCATATGCATTTCATCTCATGCACTTCATAAACAGGTACCCATTACAGGTCTCTTATCTTCTTCGCTGTTTATTTTAGCACTCATCATGTCTGCTGAACCTTCAACTGAGCAAGTAATCAAGACCCTCCAGGCCCAAAATGCCCAATTTCAAGAGCTGTTCATGAATCTTGCTAAGGGTCAGCAAGACCTGAAGACCTTGATTCTGAAAGAGAAGAAGAAGAAGAAGAGGACAATCCTGTTTAACACATGGCACAGGTTTGGAAACAGGCTACATAATGAAGTTGATCTGACCACCTCATCTGGAGGGAAAGGTAGTCAAGAGGAAAGAAGGGCTCCTAGCCTTGTGGTCTCCGACAACGAGACAGACTACGATGAAGAACAGTATCCTCCTGCCGAGGATAGATACAAGCAACTGGAAGACCGGTTAAATGCTATGGAAGTTCAGAAGGTGCCTGGTCTGGACTTTGGTGATCTAGGTCTATCATCTGGGGTAGTGATTCCCCACAAGTTCAAGGCACTAGCCTTTGCTAAGTATGACGAAGTTTCTTGTCTGAAGCTGCACCTCTGGTCATATGTGAGGAAGATTCAGCCGTGCACCGCTGATAAAAACCTATGGATCCATTTCTTTCAAGACAGTCTCTCAGGGACCTAGCTTGAACGGTTCTACCAGTTGGACGGAGCCAGTATCTGTAGTTGGGAAGATTTGGCTATTGCATTCTACAGGCAATATCAGTACAACTCCGACCTTGCTCCTACGCGTACCCAACTCCAGGGTATGTCAATGGGAACGGGTGAAGGATTCAAAGATTATGCTCAAAAGTGGAGGGACCTCGCCGGAAGAGTACAACCACCCTTAGCTGATCGGGAGCTTGTTGACATGTTTCTAGGGACCTTATCTGGTCTATTCTTCAACCATCTGATTGAAAGCTCTTCGTCTGGGTTTACAAAGCTTATTTTAACTGGTGAGAGGATTGAGGCTGGTATTAAGGCTGGTAAGATACAGAAGGGTGCCTCATCGAGCACCGAGAAAAAGCCGTTTAAGAAAGAGTCCAGTGCTGTCTACAGTGCAAGAAGACATAATAGACCTGAACGCCGCCAAACTATTAATGCAGTTGTTATTTCAAAACTTGTTGGTGCTCCTCAGCACAACAATCAACAAAGGGATGAGAGACCTCGAAGGCAATTCACCCGTCTCAGCATGACCTTATCTCAGATTCTGCCACAGTTGCTGAAGACCAATATGGTGATTCCAAAGGAAGCCCCAAAGAATCCAAATACCACATCACCGAAGTACAACCCTAATGCTTGTTGTGCTTTTCACTCTGATAGCACGGGGCATGATACGGATGATTGTTGGGTTTTGAGGAATAAGGTACAAGACTTGATCGATGCGAAGGAGATTGAGTTCGGAGCACCAGAGAAGCCTAAACAGGAGGCAGGGGTGAATGCTATCAGAGATGACGATGATGAAGAGTTTGATATCGACAGTTGGATCTACCCGACTGCCAATGGTGGATTAAGCAACTAGACAGCGAAGGATTCTATGCCCATTTCTGTTATCACTCAGTAATGAAACTTTTTGTTTTAAATATGTAACAGACAATGTTTTAAACTTTATGGCCCGGTGTCTTACCCTGGGCACTGTGGCTTCATTTGTGAGAGCTTTATGTGTGTCATTTTCATATATCATTAATAAAAGCATTTGACATTTCTTGCATTTCAAATTTTGCGCTCCTTGTTTTTTCTTTATTATATATTGTAAAACAGATATTTACACACACTCACATATACAGGTCCACATCTACTCTGGATCTCACTGGTAACGACTCTGCTACTGCCAGTTATGACTTCGAAAATCCGATCAACTTAGCCGAAGACGAAGGTGAAGATGATTGCGAAGTGCCTGGTGAACTTGCAAGACTGTTACTCCAAGAAGAGAGGGTTATTCAGCCGCACGAAGAGCCGGTGGAATCGGTGAATCTGGGTACAGATATAGACAAGAAGGAAGTCAAGATCGGTACAAATATGGAGCTTAGTGTGAAACAACAGTTGATTCAGATGCTGCATGACTATGTTGAGATCTTTTCCTGGTCTTACGAAGATATGCCTGGTTTGGATACTGATATTGTGGTTCATCGCCTACCTACCAAGGAAGACTGTCCTCCAGTAAAACAGAAGGTCGGCCAAATGCGCCCAGAGATGTCTGAGAAAATCAAGGCTGAAGTTATGAAACAGTTTGACGTCGGTTTTCTAGAAGTTACTTCTTACCCTCAGTGGGTGGCCAATGTGGTTCCAGTACCGAAGAAGGATGGTAAGGTCCGAATGTGTGTTGATTACATGGATTTGAACAGGGCGAGCCCCAAGGATGACTTCCCTCTACCTCATATCGACGTTCTGGTTGACAACACTGCTCAGCATAAGGTATTCTCCTTTATGGATGGTTTCTCCGGTTATAATCAGATCAAAATGGCTCCCGAAGACATGGAGAAGAAGACCTTTGTTACTCAGTGGGGTACCTTTTGCTACAAGGTCATGCCTTTTGGACTGAAAAATGCTGGGGCAACGTATCAGCGTGCCATAGTTTCTTTGTTTCATAACATGATCCATCATGAGATTGAAGTATACGTTGACGATATGATTTCAAGGTCCCAGACTGAAGAAGAACACGTTGACCATATGCAGAAGCTGTTTGACAAGCTGAAGTTGTACAAGCTGAGGTTAAACCCGAACAAGTGCACCTTCAGGGTGAGATCTGGTAAGCTAATGGGTTTCGTCATAAGCGACAAAGGTATTCAAGTGGATCCGGCAAAAGTGAAAGCCATACAGGAGATGCCAACTCCCAGAACAGAGAAAGAAGTCAGAGGCTTTCTGGGACGACTGAACTACATTGCCCGATTCATCTCACACCTAACTGCTACTTGTGAACCAATCTTCAAGCTACTGAAGAAATATCAAGTAGTACGTTGGAACGATGAATGCCAGGCCGCTTTCGAAAGGATCAAAGAGTATCTCCAAGAGCCACCCATTTTAATTCCACTAGTTGAAGGGAGACCTCTGATCTTATACTTGACAGTACTCGATAACTCAATGGGGTGTGTGCTAGGTCAGCATGACGAGTCTGGCCGAAAAGAGCATGCTATTTATTACCTTAGCAAAAGGTTTACCGACTGTGAGACCCGATACTCACTGCTCGAGAAAAATTGTTGCGCTTTGGCATGGGCTGCTCGCAGGCTGAGACAGTATATGCTGACTCACACTACTCTATTGATATCAAAGATGGATCTGATCAAGTATATCTTTGAGAAGCCTGCCTTGTCCGGAAGAATAGCAAGATGGAAAATGATCTTGACTGAGTATGACATCCAATACACGACTCAAAAGGCAATCAAAGGACGTGTGTTGGAAGACCATTTGGCACATCAGGAAGTGGATGATTACCAGTCTATGAACTTTGAATTCTCGGATGAGAGCATGATAGTAACTGATTGTGAGACACCTGGACCGGATGAAGGACCTACGGAAGGATCCCGATGGTCTATGTACTTTGATGGAGCTTTAAACGCTTTGGGTAATGGCATTGGCACTGTGATCATATTTCCTAAAGGCTCTCATACTCCGTTCACTTCCCGACTATACTTCAATTGCACCAACAACATGGCAGAGTATGAAGCGTGCATCATGGGTCATCGAGCAGCAATTGACCTAAGGATTAAGTTTCTAAGTGTCTTCGTAGATTCCGCTCTCATGATCAGTCAGATCAAAGGCGAGTGGGATACGAAACACCCAAATCTTATTCCTTACAAGGAGTATGTATTGACATTGCTTCCCCATTTTGAGGAGATAACCTTTGAACACTTCCCGAGAGAGGAGAATCAGTTGGCGGACGCGCTAGCTACGATGTCTTCTATGTTCAAAGTCAATTGGGAAAACAAAGCTCCCCGGATTATCATTGAAAGATTGGACGAACCTGCACATTGCTGTGATATTGAGACTGAAGAGGTAACAGAAAAACCCTGGTATCATGAGGTGAAGAGGTATCTTGAAGCTCAAGAGTACCTCGAGGGGGCATCTGTTAATGACAAGAAGTTTCTGAGGAGGTTCGCGGAGAAATTCTTCATCAGCAATGACATCCTTTACAAGCGTAACCATGATTCAACCTTGCTGCATTATGTGGATAAGAATGAAGCAGAAAGGATCATGGCGGAGTTACATGAAGGTACCTTCAGAACTCATTCCAGTGGACACACCATGGCAAAGAAAATCCTTCGGGCAGGATATTATTGGTCCACAATGGAAGCCGACTGTTATCAGCATTCTCGGACATGTCACAAGTGCCAAGTCTATGCTGATAAGGTGCACATACCTCCAGTTCCCCTGAACATCTTGACGGCACCTTGGCCTTTTGATATGTGGGGCATTGATATGATCGGCGAGATCAGACCTACAACATCCAACGGACATCGTTTCATCCTGGTAGCAATTGATTATTTTACGAAGTGGGTTGAAGCAGCTTCCTTTGCTACTGTAACCAAAAACGTCGTGGCACGGTTCATTCGGCACAATCTGATATGTCGATACGGTATACCAGAGAGGATCATTATGGACAATGGTACCAATCTCAACAATAAGATGATCACTGAGCTCTGTGAGCAATTCAAGATACATCATCATAATTCTTCTCCTTACCGGCCGAAGATGAATGGGGCTGTTGAAGCGGCTAATAAGAACATTAAAAAGATTGTGCAGAAAATGACAGGGACATACAAAGATTGGCACGAGATGTTACCGTTTGCTCTTCATGGGTACCGTACCTCAGCACTGACGTCAACAGGGGCAACACCCTATTCCTTGGTATATGGCATGGAGGCAGTCTTGCCCATTTAAGTTCAGATACCCTCTCTTCGGATCATGAAGGATGCAGTTTTGAGCGAAGACGACTGGATTCAGACCCGGCTTGATCAGCTGAACCTAATCGATGAAAAGAGACTTACTGCTATTTGTCATGGTCAGACGTACAAAAAGTGGATGATCAAGGCATTTAACAAGAAAGTTAGACGACAAGAATATCAAGTTGGGGATCTGGTAATCAAGCGCATTATCCTACCTCAAGGTGATCTCAGGGGCAAATGGACCCCTACTTACGAAGGGCTATTTATGGTTAAGAACATTTTCTCAAGAGGAGCTATGATTCTAACCAACATGGATGTTGACGACCTTCCTCACCCCGTCAATGCAGACATAGTGAAAAGATACTACGCATAATCAAAGACCCGCTAGGTCGACTGACCTAGGAAAAAATAAGGGCTTCCCGTCGAACCAAAAGGGTTCGGGAAAAAATAAGGGATGAAATTGAAAAAAATATGTACACCCGGCAAGTCGAAAACCTGAAAAGGCGGCTTGGGCAAAAAAGGGTATCCCGGTGGACTGAAAACCCGAAAGGGCGGTCCAGGAAAAAATTAGGGATCAAAGCGTAATACTATGTCTCATTGGATCACCTTGTATCCGGACTTCGGTATCGACTATCAAGCTCAGACGATGCTAATCAATCTGATTCACCTTCAACCAGTAGCAAAGTGATGAGATGATCGAGGACATAAAGGCAATAGCAGAGTTGGAACCCAGTGGGATTATTCACATAGCTGTTTTATTTTCCTTTCACAAATTGTGTAAATGTTATTATTCGGCGGTGTTCTCTTACTAGGACGTCAGCCTCTTGTACAAAAACGCCTATTTACAGGCCGAACTTCAAAATCAATAAAAATCATTTTCAGACAAATTTCAAACTGTTTTTCCTTTATTGTTTTGTTTTGCAAAGAACGTCCAATGTTCATTTTTGATATATGCATTTGACATTAATTGCTGCTCATAAATATTTACATGCGAAACAAAAGATGAATTACTGGTAATATCAGAAACATGAGCAATAAGAAGTGTCCAAACTGTATAGTTTCTCTGTCCACCAGGTACTAAGGTAGTTTCAGCTGAAGAATATGGCTAAGATACCTTTACTCCCCGCGGAGTAAGACAGTAATGATAGCTCTCCTCAGCCAAGACTTGCAACTATGAACGAATCAACGATACTCTCCCCAAGCAGAGTTGGTCTACCATCAGCACTAAAAAGGTCTTAATATTCCCCAACAGAGTATAAGAATATTCCTCAGCAAGTATAAGAGTATCCCCGGTAGTCTTAATATTCCTCAACGGAGTATAAGAATGTTCCCCGGCAGAATACAAGATGCCCCAGTGGAGTCAATATTTTCCCAGCACGGTCTGAAAAAGCTTCCCCAACAGAGTTGAAGCATCATCCCCCAGTAGACTCTGGAAGCTTATCCCCTGCAGAGCACAAATAAATCTCCCCAGCCAAATTCAGAGGGTTATCCCCACAGAAGTCTAACAGGATTATCCCCAGCAAGTTGCAACTGAAAGATCGTCCCCAACGAAGTTCTTTCCTTTCACAAGCAGGAATTCAATCCTCAACAGATTTAATATCACCAGCAACAATAATCCATCCCCAGCGGAGTTTATCATTGAAATCCCCAACGAAGCTTACAACGGAATCCCCAGTGGAGTTTATCGTTAAAATCCTCAGCAGAGCATCTCTTCCCCACAGAGTAATTCCCCTCGGAGTAATCTCTTCATCAGTTTATCCCCCAATGGAGTTATCCTCTCCTGCAAGTTTATCATCTTCCTTCATCATCCCCAGCGGAAACGAAGAATCCAACTCTATTCTCCAACAGCTCCGGGATTTATTTTCCCCAGCTAAAACATCACATTTCCATACATCATAATACATGCATATATTCATCATATAATACAATCTCATTTATGTTGAGAACATCATTGCTTGATCCATATCATGCGTTGCATATGACTGACCTTTACCTTTCAGGAAAGATGCAGTTAAAATTCTCAATTTAGTCAATGGAGACAAAATCAGTTAAATCGATTCCTAAAGATTTTTCTGAGGCCAATTCAGTCAATGGAGACAAAATCAGTTAAATCGATTCCTAAAGATTTTTGAGGCCAATTCAGTCAATGGAGACAAAATCAGTTAAATCGATTCCTAAAGATTTTTCTGAGGCTAACCCGTCAATGGAGACAAAACCAGTTAAATCGATTCCTAAAGATTTTTCTATGGCCAATTCAGTCAATGGAGACAAAATTAGTTAAATCGATTCCTAAAGATTTTTCTGAGGCCAACCCGTCAATGGAGAAAAAACCAGTTAAATTGATTCCTAAAGATTTTTCTATGGCCAATTCAGTCAATGGAGACAAAACCAGTTAAATCGATTCCTAAAGATTTTTCTGATGTGAACGCAGTCAATGGAGACAAAACCAGTTAAATCGATTCCTAAAGATTTTTCTGATGCGAACGCAGTCAATGGAGACAAAACCAGTTAAATCGATTCCTAAAGATTTTTCTGATGCGAACGCAGTCAAAGGAGACAAAACCAGTTAAATCGATTCCTAAAGATTTTTTTGATGCGAAGGCAGTCAATGGAGACAAAACCAGTTAAATCGATTCCTAAAGATTTTTCTGAAGCCAATTCAGTCAATAGAGACAAAACCACCTACCTCCAAATGGCATCTATAAGCGCATTCCCGTCATCACAATGCTGATACCACACCATGCGAGTGCAAATTTCTGGGCACTTTAGTGTTCAATCATCTTCCACCTTCGGATCACGAAAGGCCTGAAAGCCAATCTATATCCTCAGGTTTAAGAAGATTGAACAGGGGAAACTGTTGTACCCCAAAATTTGCCCTCCCATATTTCCCAAGACACTTCAAGAGTAATCTCCAAATGGTTCAAGATTGCTCAAGAGTTAGACAGTCAAATCACCTCCTAAGGCAGTCAACCTCAAATTAGGGTTTTGTGTTGCATCAAGGTCCTTACATCCAAATGGCCCCAAGTGTTCCCCAATGTCCTAATATGTTCTCAAGTTCATCCATGTCAAATTTCAAGCCTTGCAGAGGAAGTTTGGTCAGTCAATTGCTCAAGAGGCCCAAAAATCGACTATGCTAGGGCAAAAGTCAACTGTGACCTATAACCAGTCAAACTTCAAGATTTTTTGTCAACATTCTAATTTTGAAGGATAATTCATCATTTGATCAAGGGTTGATCATGATTCATCAAGGATTGCTCAAAATTCATCAAGACTCAAAAGTTGATCATGATTGAACACTTAAGTGCCCAGAAGTTTGCACTCACATGTGCATGAAGTAAAAAATCTTTGTTGATTATGCTGGGAATAGGATTAAAGATTCCATTTGGAGAGGTGACACAGAGTTGTCAGAGATGGGCCATTATATGCCATCCAAAGTAACTGTTAATAGAGAAATTAGACTAAGTCCACGCTCGACTTTAATCTGAGCCAGAAAATGTCTACTGGAAGAAGTATCAGAATAAATCTTTGGTCACTTTAATTTGAGCCAGAAGATGTCTGCGTCTGTCTTTAACTGGAGGAAGTATCAGAATAAATCTTTGTTCGATTTAATCTGAGTCAGAAGATGTCTGCATCCATCTTTAACTGGAGGAAGTATCAGAAAAAATCTTTGGTCGATTTAATCTGAGCTAGGAAAGGTCTACTGAGAGAAGTATCAGAATAAATCTTTAGTCGATTTAATCTGAGCCAGAAAAGGTCTTTAAATCTTTAATTGGGAGAAGTATCAGAATAAATCTTTGGTCGATTTAATTTGAGCCAGAAAAGGTCTACTAAGAGAAGTATCAAAATAAATCTTTGGTTGATTTAATTTGAGCCAACAAATATTTTTAAGTCTTTAACTGGGAGAAGTATCAGAATAAATCTTTGGTCGATTTAATATGAGTCTGAAAAGGTCTACTGAGAGAAGTATCAAAATAAATCTTTTGTCGATTTAATCTGAGCCAACAGAGGTCTACTGAGAGAAGTATCGGAATAAATCTTTGGTCGATTTAATCTGATCCAATAGAAGTCTTTGAATCTTTAACTGGGAGAAGCATCAAAATAAATCTTTGGTCGATTCAAACTAAGCTAGAAAAAGGTCTACTGATAGAAGTATCAGAATAAATGTTTGGTCGATTTAATTTGAGCCATGAGATGCTTTAAGGGAGTATCCATCATGTAGATATTTGCCCTGTCTTATTTCAGGGAATGACCTATAATCTGTTTGAGGATTTGTTGATGATATCTGTCCTTCGATTGATTCTTCCTGAAAAGGTAAAGAGTTAATTGTATGCAATTCCATGATGTATGAAATGCATTGCATAATAATGTTCTCAAAATAAATGAGACTGTTCTATATGTGTTTCGTATGCATATGTTATAATGTCTTTGTTGATTTGTATTTGCAAGCTCGTGCTGTACTTTGTCTGGGAAAATTAATCTCTGACTATTGTTGGGGATGAAGAGTACGTGTATCTTCAATATTGTCTAGAATGCTTTCGCTGGGGATTCCTGCTTACTTGTTTAAGGAAACTCTGCAGGGATGTATTGATTTCCTGTTTGGGGAGTAGAGTTTAGGAACCTTGGTCATCCGTTGCTCTACTGGGGAGTTTTTTCCCGTATATCCTGGATGGGGATGAAAGAGATGGATAACCTTCTGACTCGTTTGGGGAAGATAATTCTTGTATACCCTGACTGGGGATAAAAGAGATGGATAACCTTTTGACTCGTTTGGGGAAGATAATTCTTATATACCCTAACTAGGGATAAAAGAGATGGATAACCTTTCAACTTGTCTGGGGATAGATAAAGTTAACTGGTATCTGGTTAGGTTCTAGGTTTTACAGCAACTTTCTGGGGATAATGATAACTTTACTAGGGAGAGGAATTTTGTCAATGATCTGTAATAGTCTAAGGAATGGACTTGAGTTGGGGAAATTGTAGTTTGTTGGGGAAATAAACCCTGTTGTCGGAGAAGTATTTTGTTGAGGAAACAAACTCTCCTGGGGAAATTAAATTTTCTAAAGAGAAGAAACTCTGTAGGGGTTTTACAGTTTTGGAGGACCAAACTCAGCTGGGGGAGAGAATTTCCATGCATTATACTGATTAGCAACTCCATTGGTTGGTGAAATTACCGGGAAAGAGATTATACTCCTTTGTTTGCTGGAGCGATCTGCCAAGGAGATTACGGGGAATGTACCCTTATTTGTGAATACTACTATGTGGGGATAGTCTCTTTGAAGTAGCTATGTGAGGATTTATGGACAACTTGAGTGTCATCCCAACTCATAGAATTTTGAGTAAATGCTTATTTTTGTTCTTATGCATACATTTGTTAACAGTTAATCATGTTCATATGCATATGTTCATTCAAATTTAGTCATTGGACGTTTTTGCAAACAAAACAAAAAAAAAATCAAAAGTTTGAACTTTAATATATATTTGTATTGATAATTTGCCTATAAACAGGCGATTTTGTACAAAGAGACAGAAATCCTAGTAAGAGGAAGTCTTCGCAAAATGAAAAGAGTACAAAGTGAAAACAACATGTATAGCCATGTGGAAGTGATCTCGTTGGGTTCCAAACTCTGCTATTTCCCCTGTGTCTTCGAATATCTCGTCCCTTGCCATCAGAAGAAATCGATTGAACTTTCGACTTTGGTAATATAGCTTGCATGAAAGTGATCCAACGGGACATAGTCGTACGCTTTTAATCCCTAATTTTTTTCTGGACCGTCCTTTCGGGTTTTTAGTCCACCAGGATACCCTTTTTTTTGCCCAAGCCGCCCTTTCAGGTTTTCGACTTTCCAGGTGTACAATCTTTTGCATATACCATAATTTTTTCCCGAACCCTTTTGGTTCGTCGAGATGCCCTTATTTTTTCCTAGGTATGTAAACCTAGTGAGTCATTCTTATGCGTAGTATTTTTTTATTATGTCTGGGTTCACAGGGTGTAGGAAATCTTCGCTACCATAGTGGTTAGTGTGATACGGTGGGAGAACTGACTTGAGGTTTTGCATTTGTGTTCGCAAATGTTTCAGTTTAGCAAGAGTCACCACCGACTTTTTGTTTTATCCAAAGGGAAGGTCAAAAAGCACAGGAAAGACGTTTGAGATGTTTTCTTGGGTTCGGGGGGTAGATTATGAAAAGGGAAGGTGCAAGCACCCTTTTCATCCATGGTTATCCATGGGCTCTTAGTTACTCGTTTAGATCACTTGCTTTTGCTTTTCAATTGTTTGAAATGATGCTTTGTGTGTGTGGTTTTTGAAAATGTTTTGAAAAGAGGCCATCGTTGTGGCAACCTTTGTAATGATTCTTGTTTGAATATATACAAAGGTGTATTGTCTTTTGAAAAGATTTCAATGTTTGAAAGTTTGATTTTGGTAAAATGTTTTGAAATTGTATTGTGAAGTGTGTTTGAAAATAGAAAGGATGTTTTTGCAAGCTTTGATCAAGTAACTAAGACTTGTCTACCCTATTTTACTCAAAGATATTTCCTACACATTTTTAACCCTTTTGACAGTGTTGTTTTACCATTGCATTTGGTAAACAACCTTGTATTAGTATGTTAAACGGGACAGGCGCGGGTCATCGTATTGACCATGATAGCAATATTGCTAAGTATCTTTAGCAAATTTTTGAGGGACTAGATCATTTTATATAGGCAACCAAGATAGCGTCATCGTGGGACTATGATCTTTTGTTTTGCCAAAGTACATAACATGCATAACATGGCCAATTTTAAAGGCAACAAGTGGATGAAACCCTAGGGGTGTTATGTGTGCATTGTGTTGTCATTTTACATGCTTTTTGTCTTTGTATTAGTCAAGCTATTTGTTTGATTTTGGATTTTTGCATACAAACCCTAATCTCTAATCATTGCATAATTGAAAGCATAAATGTGTAAAATAAATCTACACTATTACAACATTTTATATGGGAAGGGGGATACAATTTTTGAATGGGGGATATTTGCAAGAAAATAAAACCCTAATATTTACTATTACATCCAAATTGAACAATTGGTACCAATAATAAATGAACAAGATTTAAATAAACAAATTAAATAAATATGCACAATATTATGAATATGCAAAAAAATGTTTTGTTTATTTTTTTATATATATATATAAAAATATGATATTTAATATAAAAGAAAGAAATAAAAAAATATTATTTTTAAATTAAGGGCAAAACCATAATTTTCTTTTAAGAAAAGAAACATATATTATATATTTTCTATGTACAATAAAATAATGTATATAAAAATAACATATATTTAGAAAAATATTATTTAAGTATAAATGATAAAAAATAAAGGTACAATATTTTTATGTTTTTATTCTCAAGTATTTATTAAATAAAATAAAAGTATGTATATATATATATATATATATATATATATATATATATATATATATATATATATATATATATATATATATATATATATATATATATATATATATATATATATATATATATATATATATATATATATATATATATATATATATATATATATATATATATATATATATATATATATATATATATATATATATATATATATATATATATATATATATATATATATATATTAATTATATTAGTCATGTACAATAAAAATAAAATAAAATATATACAAGACAAAAATATATTTAGAACAATATTTTTTGAGTATAAATAAAATAAAGAATAAAAATAAAGGTATAATATTATTATATTTTTATTTTTCAAGTTTTCAATAAACAAAAGTATATACTAATTAAATTATTTTTATGTTAGAAAAAATAAAAATAAAATACAAAATAAATGTGAAAATTTATAAAAATATTTTTTGATATTTTTTATGTTTGAAAAATAAGAAAATAAAATCAAAAATGAAAATAAAATGGAAAAATACAAAAGTATGAAAAAATGGGCCAGAGGGTGCAATCAGTAAAAGGGGGGTGTCAAAAACAAAAAGCTAAAGCCCAGCCCAAAGCCAGACTTCATCTTCAACCTTGGTTCAAAAACGCGTGCGCCCTGTACCAAATGCCAGATCTTGTATACGTGCTCTAATGCAAAAACTCAAAACATCAAAGTTGTAGCATTTTTCAAGACGAATCCAACCATATAAAGAACTCATTCTAACTCTCAAAGACCAGAGAGAATTTCTCTGGCCCTAAATCCTAACCTAATTTTTCAGGAAGTTCATGGATCAAATTCTCTTAACACACTTAATTTAAATGTAAACTGAGCATATGTACAGCTTCATGGCTATGAATACTACATTTTTTATTCACAAACCTAAGCCTAATGATTCCTAAATAGAGAGATAGGAAGTTGATAAAAACCTGTTTCAGTTGAGATCGTGTCTGACAATGTAGAGCTTTTCAATGAGGCCTGAGGTGTTTGGGAGCTTGCTTGAACTTCCTCTGACCTTCCACAATTCCTAGCTTGCCTTGAATGTGCTTGAACAAACCCACAGAACTCAACCTGCACAAGCTTTTACCATTTATGGATTAATCTTGTGTGCAATCCTCTAATGACAAAAAAAAAGCCTTAGACCAATGGATTTGCATTTAATTATTGAATATGGAATGGTTTTGAGACCTGTAATCAAGTACAAATCAAATTGATTAGAGTTTGCAACTTGTATCACCATGAACATGCCATGGATAAAAAGTGAGTTTTTGCCAACTTCAAGCCTTTGATTCTCCCTAATCACAAATAATTTTGGAGAGTTCTTGGAATTTTTAGAAATCTTGCAACATGCTCTACATTCCATATTTGAAATGAAATTTGAGATTCCAAGTGGAACTATGTGAAAAATGGCCATGAAGATAGGTCAAAATCCTGCCTAAACTAGGGCAAAATTTCACTAAGTTAAAACTTTGTGAACAAAGTTGTAGACTTTGTGGAGGACTACAACTTTCATGTTGGAAGTATTATTTGAATCCAATTGCATCATGATGAAAATGTTGGGCAAAGTTGGGAAAAATTAAGAAAATTTCATAACTTAGAAAAATTGTAAGTTATGAAAATTTTCAAACTTAAACCTTAATTTGCAAAATTGGGTTTCTTGATCAACAAGTTTCATATTTTGACACATCTTGATGAGAAATGACCCTTGGCACTTGATTTTGACCAAAAAGTCAAAGTTTGACTTTTCAGTGTACAGTCAAATTTTGATCAGTTGATTGGAGTATTCATCTGTCAATCGAATGAATTTGAGATCTTTTGAACCTTATGAATAGGTCAATATGATGCATATGAGTCCTTGAGTCCATGCTTGAAACCAAATTGCCATTGGCTAGGTCAAAAGATCAGAAATTGCCCTTGTGTAGTCAAAACCCTAAAAATGACCATTTTGCCCTTTTGATGATCTGATCAAATTTCTTGAGGAGTTGTGGTCCAAACATTATCAAATGGTTCATAGGATCCTATAATGTTGACGTGGATAAAAAATTATGAGGTTTGACTGTAAATTGGCCATAATTGACTTTTTCCCTAATACAGCTGATTTCTAGGTCAACTGTCCAATTGACTGGGCAAAAATTTGATTCAAAGCTTGAAACTTGGTAGAGGAAATCTTGAGGATCCAAGATGAAGTATGAAAGTCACTTTGAGCATTGGAAATCCAAAAATCTCTGTGCCAACTCAAACCCTAATTTAGGTCATAAGTGCAAGGAGATGTCTTGAGCAGAGCAAAACCCTAATCCGGTCTGGAGTTCAAAGAGTCTTGTGAAGGGAAATCTTGATAAAATGAGAGGGAAAATTTTGGGGTACAACAGCTGCCCCTGTTCAATCCTCTTGAACCTGAAGAGTTAGATTGACAAGTTTGCCTTTCGTGACTCGAAGGTAAAAGATGATTGGACACTAGAGTGCCCGTAAATTTGCACTCGTCAAAATGTAGCTGAGGGAATGGGCTTAAAGATGCCATTTGGAGAAGGTAGAAACTTGATGGAGATGGGCTTAAAGATGCCGTCCAAGACTTGTTTGTTGAGAATCAAGAGAATGAATATCATAACGGTATCCGTATCTGGAACGTATCTGAGTTGTATCTGGATATTGGACTCGTATGAATGGGCGAAAGAAAAACATTCGTGTCTGCAGTATCTCTGGGCTGGGGAATAGATTTGAATGAGTGACAGAATGGCAATCGCGTATGATGCGTATCTGGACTGTATCTGAAATTGATATTTTGTATGAGTAGCATAATGACTTCCGTGTCTAGAGTGTATCTGAATTGTAACTGGGACCTGAATAAGTGACAGAATGACTTCCATGTCTGGAGTGTATCTGAACTTGAAATTGATAGTTGAATCTGAATGAGAAATAGAATGGATTTCGCGTCTGGAGTGTATCTAGTCTATATCTGATTGCTGAATTCTAAATGAGTAATAGAACGACCTCCGTGTCTGGGGTGTATCTGTACTGTATCTGAATGAGAGATCTGAATGAGTAGTAGAATGACCTCCGTGTCTGGGGTATATCTATACTGTATCTGAAATCTTTGAACATTTGATAAAGGTAGCTTTTAATCTTATCCTGAAAAAGGTAAAATGTTAGCTAAAGCACAAGTTATGTTGCATGACATGTATGATGCAATAAAATATGATTTTATCAATCTTTATGATATATGAATGTAATGGATGCACATGTAAGCTGATTAGCTGTCTTGCTGAGGAAAATAAAGCTTTGATAGCTGGAGATAATAAAATCTTTGACTGCTGTCGGGGAAAATAAATCCATGATCGCTGCTGGAGATTATAAAATCTTTGATTGCTGAGAATGAGAAATCCTTTGGACTACTGCTGGGGATTGAAAATCCTTGGTGACTTGTGGGGATTAACAAGAGCTTTGACAACTTCCTTGGGGATGTGAGAATCCTTCACGACTTTCTGGGGAATAAGGAAAACCCTGACGATCTCTACTGGGGAAACAAAACCTGGGAGGCTTCAACTGGAGGAATGAGATCGAGAATCTTCGATCTGCTGGGAAATAACTCTGTGGGGAGAATGCTTATCCTGTTGGAGAGTTTTCAAAAGCTTGGGTTGTATGCCAATCTAATGAGGTTTTTAAGAATGAGAATCTTCATTCTGTTAAGGGTATTAGGAGGTTGGGAGTATGCCAATCTTCTGTGGTTTTAAGAATGAGAATCTTCATTCTGTTAAAGGTATCAGGAGCTTGGAAGTATGGCAATCTTCTGGGGTTTTAAGAATGAGAATCTTCATTCTGTTAAAGGTATCAGGAGCTTGGGAGTATGCCAATCTTCTGGGGTTTTAAGAATGAGAATCTTCATTCTGTTAAAGGTATCAGGAGCTTGGGAGTATGCCAATCTTCTAGGGTTTTAAGAATGAAAATCTTCATTCTGTTAAAGGTATCAGGAGCTTGGGAGTATGCCAATCTTCTGGGGTTTTAAGAATGAGAATCTTCATTCTATTAAAGGTATCAGGAGCTTGGGAGTATGCCAATATTCTGAGGTATTATCCTTGGTTAGGGATAAAACAAAAGTTAACTGTTATCTGGTTGATTTCCAGGTTTTAAGATAACTTGCTGGAGGATTTGGAGAAACCGGATGATTTCCACTGTGGTTTAGAGGTGGAAGTTTTGGACTCCGTTGGGGAGGAAAGTTTTATCTTTAATGAGGGTTTGCAGTTTAAAGTTTTCTGGCTCCACTGGGGATCGGGAGTTTAGAAACTTAATTCTGATGAGGATTTTAAAACTTGACTTCGCTGGGGATATGTATTTCAAGGCTTTAACTCTGTTGAAGATCTGGATGACATACTGCAAGGGATTTCTTCTGGAATAGCCTAAAGACGTTTTCCTATACTTTCTACCTATCAGTAATTATCCTTTCTCATTTCGTTTTATTTGTAAGTAGTGATTATATTCAAATGCATATGCTCATTTAACAAATCATTGGACGTTTTCAAATAAAACACAAGTGTAAAAAAGAAAGAAAAGGCAAACAAATTTCTGCACTTTGAAGTATCTTTGTATTAACTCTGTGTAAGTATTTTGTACAAGGGAGACAGACATCCTAGTAAGAGAATGTTGTCATAAAAAATGAGAAAAATTTATACAAAGAAAGATGGCTATGTGTAACAATTCCATGGGGTTCCCATTCTGCTATAGCCTTCACAACTCTGAGTATCTTGTCCATTCATTGCTTCGTCCGCAGATGATTGGATTGATCAGAAGCTTGGAGCTTGTTCGTGAAGATATTGTCCTTAAAGTGATCCGACGAGACATAGTTATACGCTTTAATTTCCTAACTTTTGCCTGGACCGCCCTTTCGGGTTTTCGATCCACCGGGAAACCCTTTTTTGCCCAAGTCTCCCTTTCGGGTTTTCAACTTGCCGGGTGTACATATATTTTTTTTATCCCTAATTTTTTCCTGAACCGCCCTTTCAGGTTTTCGATTCACCGGGATACCCATTTTTGCCCAAGTCTCTCTTTCGGGTTTTCAACTTGTCGGGTCGTTTATGCATAGTATCTTTTGACTATGTCTGTGTTTGCAGGGTGCGGCAGGTCATCGCCGTCCATGGTGGTCAAGATCATTGCCCCACCAGAAAAGATGTTTTTTATCACAAATGGTCCTTCGTAAGTAGGAGTCCACTTGCCCCTGGGATCACTTTGCGGTAAGATGATCTGCTTGATTACAAGGTCCCCGACTTGATATACTTGTCTCTTGACTTTCTTGTTGAAAGCCTTGATCATACATTTTTGATACGCCTGACCATGACAAATAACAGTAAGTCGTTTTTCGTCAATCAAGTTAAGTTGATCAAGCCGGGTTTGAATCCAATCGTCTTCACTCAAAACAACATCTTTCATGATTCTTAAGGAGGGAATCTGAACCTCGATAGGTAAAACAACTTCCATGTCGTATACCAAAGAAAAAGGGGTTGCCCCAGTTGAAGTACGTGTCGTGGTACGGTACCCGTGCAGAGCAAATGGTAGCATCTCATGCCAGTCCTTATAGGTGACTGTCATCTTTTGAATGATCTTCTTGATATTTTTTTTCGCAACTTCGACATCACTATTCATCTTGGGCCGATAGGGAGATGAATTATGATGTTGAATCTTGTACTGCTCGCACAGAGCAGTGATCATAGTGTTGTTCAAATTTGTACCGTTGTCAGTGATGATCCTGTCGGGGATACCATAACGGCATATGAGGTTCTTCTTGATGAAGCGGGCAACCACATTCTTTGTAACGGAGGTGAAAGAAGCTGCTTCGACCCACTTGGTAAAGTAATCAATAGCCACCAGGATGAAGCGATGTCCATTGGATGTTGTAGGCTTGATTTCTCCAATCATGTCGATTCCCCACATTGCGAATGGCCAAGGAGCTGTTAAGACATTGAGAGGAACTGGGGGAATATGTACCTTGTCAGCATAGATTTGGCATTTGTGACAAGTACGGGAATGTTGATGACAATCAGCTTCCATGGTAGACCAGTAGTAGCCTACCCGTAGAATCTTCTTAGCCATCGTATGACCACTTGAGTGGGTGCCAAAGGTGCCATTGTGTAGTTCAGCCATGATCTGCTCAGCTTCAACCTTGTCTACATAATGGAGTAGGACACAATCAAGATTGCGCTTGTATAGGATACCATTGCTCAGAAAGAACTTGGCTGAGAACCTCCTTAGGAACTTTTTATCGTTGACTGAAGCTCCTTCAGGGTATTCTTGTGCTTCGAGATACCTTTTAACGTCATGAAACTAAGGTCGGTCCACTACTTCTTTGGTATTGATCTCGTGACAATGTGTCGGTTCGTCCATTCGTTCAATGGTGATTTGAGGTGCCTCATTATCCCAGTTAAGTTTAAACATGGATGACATTGTTGCTAGAGCATCTGCTAGCTGATTCTCTTCTCGCGGGAAATACTCGAAGGTGATCTGCTCGAAGTGTGGTAACAATGTAAGGACATGTTCTTTGTAAGGGATGAGGTTACGGTGTTTAGTATCCCACTCTCCTTTGATTTGACTGATAACCAAAGCTGAGTCCCAAAATACAATCAAAGATTTGATTCCCAAGTCAATAGCGGCCTTGAGACCAAAGATACAAGCTTCATACTCGGCCATGTTGTTGGTGCAGCTGAAGTAGAGTCTAGCAGTGAAAGGTGTATGGCAACCTTCTGGAGAGATAAGCACCGCACCGATACTGTTCCCAAGTGCGTTGGAGGCACCATCAAAGTACAGAGTCCATCAGGATCCTTGTTCAGGTCCGTCACACGGTCTGTTTTCTTCAATGTTGCTCAAAGTCATGATATCTTTGTCGGGAAAGTCGAACCTCATGGATTGGTAATCTTCGACAGCTTGATGAGCCAGATGATCGGCTAGCACACTCCCCTTTATAGCTTTTTGGGTTGTGTACTGTATATCATATTCAGTGAGGATCATCTGCCATCTAGCAATTCTTTCGGATAGAGAAGGCTTCTCGAAGATGTACTTGATCGGATCCATTTTAGAAATCAGCAGAGTGGTATGTGTCAACATATACTGCCTTAGCCGGCGAGCAGCCCATACCAAAGCGCAACAAGTTTTCTCGAGCAGTGAGTAGCGAGTCTCACAGTCGATAAACTTTTTGCTAAGGTAATAAATGGCATGCTCTTTTCGGCCAGACTCGTCATGTTGGCCCAGTACGCACCCCATTGATTTATCTAAGACTGTCAGATACATGATTAAAGGCCTTCCTTCGACGGGTGGCATCAAGATAGGAGGTTCCAACAAATACTCCTTGATTTTATCGAAAGCAACTTGACAATCATCATTCCATTCAACCACCTGATCTTTCTTCAACAACTTGAAGATTGGCTCACAGGTAGAGTTAGGTGAGAAATGAATCTTGCAATGTAGTTTAAGCGTCCCAAGAAACCTCTAACCTCCTTCTCAGTGCGAGGGGCAAGCATTTCTTGTATGGCTTTGACTTTGGCAGGATCGACCTTAATGCCTTTGTTGCTGACGATGAGTCCCAAAAGTTTACCGGACCTGACTCCGAAAGTGCACTTGTTAGGGTTCAGTCTGAGCTTGTATTCCTTTAACCTGACAAACAGCTTTTGCAGATGGTCGAGGTGTTCTTCTTCTGTTTGTGAATGGGCTATCATGTCGTCTACGTAGACTTCGATCTCATGATGTATCATGTCATGATACAAAGCTACCATGGATCACTGATAGGTTGCCCCGACATTTTTCAGTCCGAATGGCATCACTTTATAGCAGAAGGTACCCCACTGCATAACAAAAGTAGTCTTTTACATGTCTTCGGGGGCCATTTTGATCTGGTTGTATCCTGAAAACCCATCCATGAAAGAGAATACCTTATGTTGAGCTGTATTATCGACCAAGATATCAATGTGTGGTAGTGGAAAGTCATATTTAGGGCTAGCCCTGTTTAAATCTCTGTAGTCCACACACATTCTGACTTTGCCATCCTTTTTAGGCATGGGCACAATTTTAGCAACCCATTGTGGATAGGAAGTAACAGCAAGAAAACCAGCATTGAACTGCTTCATCACTTCGGCTTTGATCTTTTCGGACATGTCGGGCCTCATTCAGCGGACATTCTGCTTGATTGGTGGACAATCTTCTCTTGTAGGGATACGGTGAACCACAATATCCGTATCTAGTCCCGGCATGTCTTCATAGGACCAGGCGAAGATCTCAACATGTTCATTCAACAGCTGAACTAAGTGCTCTTTGACATTTGGCTCTAGGTTGGCACCCACTTTAACCTCTTTTCTGTCTTCGGCAGTACCCAAATTGATAGTCTCTAACAACTCTTCATGGGGCAAAATAGCCCTTTCTTCATGTTGCAAAAGTCTAGCCAACTCTCCAGGCACTTCACAGTCTTCATCACCTTCCTATTCGGCATGATTGACCAGATCTTCAGAGTCACTGAAGGCCATAGCAGAATTATTATCCATGGAATCCGGAGTGGATGGGTACCTGCATTTTGTGAGTGTGGGTGTGTGTAAGGGATAGCCACCTTTAAAAAAAATAAAATGTAAAAAGAAAGAAAATGAACACAAAAGTTTATAGATGAAAACGTCTATGATTCATTAAAAATGGCATATGAAAATGAGGAATTAAAACCCTTACAAATGGACCTATATTCCCCGAGTAAGGCATAAGGCAAAAAGTGCATGAATTATTTTAAAATTATTACAGGCCAACAGGAAATGTTCAAAAGATAAATTACTGATTGATGAAAGTAATGGGAACGAAGTCTTTCGCCTCCCAATTGTTCAGTCCTCCTTCAATGGTTGGAAAGATCTAGTCTTCAAATTTGCTTTCTTCTTCATCATCCTCTAAAGCATGAACTCCATGATGAGTGATTTTCATAGGTGGTCCTCCAGCCCGGGAGTGACGCACAAATTTCTGACTAGTAGCAGTGAAACCCAAACCAAACTTATTTGTCTTGTAAGGAAAATATGGCAGTTGACCCCATACCGTGCTTCCTCCTTCCTTGATCACAACCTCCACATCTTTAAGGGATGACATCCGGGACACAAGTTTAGTAATGATGGGCACATCAGTCATTGTCTTTGCTACCGCAACTTCAGGAGAAACCTCTTCAAAGTGTTGGAAAGGTGTTTCTATGAATTCACCATCTAACTCCACGTAGCGGAAAGAGTTAAGGTGGCTTATCATATACTCCTCCTCACCATGAACTGTTATGATTTTACCCTGAACTGGGTATTTGAGCATTTGGTGTAGAGAAGAAGTGACTGCCCCAGCGTTGTGGATCCATGGCCTTCCCAACAAGCATGAATATGAAGGACGAATGTCCATCACATAAAAAGTAGAGTTGAAAACTTCCGTACCCACTTTAATTGGGATGTCCACTTCTCCGTGAACCATCCGCTTAGAACCGTCAAAGGCTCTAACAACGATATTACTGGGCTTTAGGGTCAAACCTTCACAGTCTAGTATGTCCAATGCTTTCTTTGGTAGGACGTTTAAAGATGAACCGATATCAACCAGAACATGAGCAAGTGTGGTCCCTCTACACTCTATCGAAACATGCAGCGCATCATTATGCTTTCTTCCCTTAGATGTTAGATCGACATTAGAGAAGCCAAGACCATTGTCGGCTGTAAGGCTAGCTACACACTCTTGAAACTGATCTGCAGAAGTTTCTTGAGGCACGTGCACCGTCTTCAGGAATTTGATCAAGGCTTTGGCATGGGCCTCGGAGCAGAGCAATAGAGCCAACATAGAGATTTTTGAAGGGGTTTACCCCAGTTGCTCTACGACATCATAGTCGCTTTTCTTAATTATCTTTAAAATCTCCTCCATTTCCTTTTGGGTGGTCTTAGGGATAACCAAAGTATGAGCCCTCGTCCTGACGGGCTTCTTGGATCCCCTTACCTTTATCAGCAGTAACAGCAGAGGGTACAACTTCAGGAGCAATAATTTCTTCAATCACTGGACTTCGCACAGATATCTTGATTGGCACAGGAGCACTTGAGGGTCCGAAGACTGCCCTTGGAGGAGAAATCTCCGGAGAGAAGATTCTTCCGCTACGAGTGATCTTACTTTTCCCCGCAATATTTCCTATGTCAGAAGTTTCGTCATCAGAACTTTCTTCAACTGATTCGATCTGCTTAACACCGTGGTATAAGATCTCTCCTCCATAATTCCACGGTATTGTCTTGTTGGACTTATGTGGGATAGGCCCCGGCATAGTAATCTTCAGTGGTACAAACTTTGGATCGGGTGTAATCTTAACAGGTCTTTTCGGGACCTTGGAAAGATTGTCAAAAATGGTGATTATAGCAACATCATTGATTGGAGTAACAGGAGTAACAGGAGTAACATGAGTTTTCTTGAAAAGGATTTCTTGAGTATCCATCAGGCGTTGGATGCCTGACTTCAACAGTGGACAATCGGATTGCAAGGTCGAATAAAGGTAACAATCTTTTCCACAGTCTGGGAAAATCCCGGCTTTCAACAGATTCATCTTGATCATTGGCAACGGAGTCATTAAGTCATCAACAATAGTAACATGAAGATTTTCTACATTAGCATGGACATTATGACCATGTTTTGGCATAGGAGAGGATATCACATTAGGTTTTTCGGGGGCATCAAACTCCACTTCTTTGGCATCTATTAAATCCTGGATCTTGTTTTTAAGGGCCCAACAGTTGTTGGTGTCATGCCCCACACAGTCCGAATGATATGCACATTTTGCATTGGAATGATAGTAGGGAGAAGAGGTATTTGGGTTTTTCGGCGCCTCTTTCAAGTTGGTAAGGTTTAACTTTAACAAATGAGGGAGAACCTGAGCAGGTGTCATATTGATCCGGGTGAATTGTTGTTGTGGCCTTTCTACCCTTTGCTGGTTAGCTCTGGGTTGACTGCTTCGAGGTTGATCGGATGAAGAGTTCTGGATCATCACAACCCCCACCACTGGTCGGCGCTCCATTCTCCCTTGATTTCTCTG